>JAWWLV010000180.1:26845882-26855882 GCA_035041135.1 Platyrinchus mystaceus | reverse complement strand
GGAGAGAGGGGGAAATAATCAGATTTCACATTACAAGGTGAAAGTTCTACTGAACAGAAAGAATTAGCATTTAACTGTGTATTTTTATATACCATATAAGCCACATTTAAATAAAATAAATTACAAGCCCACAGTTCAGTTCAGTCTTACTGTGAGCAATTAGAATACTAAAGCCCTGCGAACTCAATGCTAACATTAACTCAGAGCAATTTCTTACTTGATTTCAGCACCTTTCCACCCAAGGCATTCTATAATGAAACCTAATTTTATTATAAAGGGTGGTGTCATTTGCACTGTTTGGATTTGGAGGCACTCTGTCCTTAGGACATGAAATCAATGCCCTATAGCAGCAGCTGATGCTTTCAACTGCTTCCCACCCCTCCCCAAACTCCTTCTCCCACAGTATCCCCTGCATGCCGTGAGGGGGGCAGCGAGGTGATTCAGTGTCTTGCAGCTTCAGAAACAGCCTCTATCTGCAGTTATATAAGGAAGTTTTGCAAAGTGGCATGCTATCACTAGAGATTTAGTCATTCCATGTGGGCTGGATTCAAACTGAGATCTCAGGAGCTCAAAAGACAGAGCGACACAGCCTCCACAGAAGCCTGTGTACGGCAAGTGTGCTAGAATAGAGCCTTGTAATGAGAGGAAGCCCAGGTTTTATTAACAAACAGTATGGCAAACCACAATTTCTTTTAAGATCACTTCATACCTCCTTAGGAGAACTATAATTGGGGATGCCTTGATGTTTCACTATGTGACGAGTCAAGAATTATGCCTGAGTCACTGTACTAGCCTTCATTTATACTTTAATGTGCATTTTGCATTGGGTATAAAAACACCATTGCAATTACAACCTATCCAACACATAGTGGGTACTTAAGTGCAGAGAACAGAATGTCAACAATTGGTCTTTAATTTTTTTTTTCTCTACCTGTACAATTTTGATCTAGGCAAAATAATAAATCCCTTTATTTGGTTCTATTTGCTGCTGCTTTCACCATATGCAGAAAGAGAAAAAAGTAACTTTTAAGGTTAGTAAGGAAAAGCAAAAAAAAATAAATTACCAGAAGCAATATCAACTTTTTTTAATGTGCCTAACAAAGAGGATTTATAAGATCCAAAAGGTATGACTGAGTTCAGAATAGCTCCCAACTTGCAGCCCTTTGCAATAATACCCAGAATTTTCTTTCCAGCCTTCACAGCTGTTTCAAAAAGAAAAGCATATAAGTAGAAGCTTTGTTCCTCACATAAGATTAAATTTTCAAAGCAATTTTACAAATTAGGAATCTTTATGTTTATAAAACTACAATCTATGTTTGCAAGCAAAAATGATCCTACTATATTCTTTGCAAAAGCATGGGAGCAGACGTGCTAGTGTTGTTCAAGGGATGAGAAAATGAACCTTGTTCTTCTAAAAAATCTCAGAAATCAGGCTATACAAAGCCTTGCAACAATACTGTCATCTGTTTAAATACTGGGACTATTGGGGAGGGCAGCTCAGCAGTGGTGGGAAGGCTTTCATGTAGTTACATGTTTTTTTGTTTAATCTTTTTTTTTTTGGTTAACTGTTTTACTTGTAGCTTTTACATATTAATATCCACTCCATGAAAAGAGGGAAAAATAAAGCATTTGGAGAACTAGTGAAAGAATTTTTATATCACAAATATCTACCTGTTTTTAAGAATTCTCTATAATTGTCCCTAATCTGGTTACTTTACAATTCTTTGTCATCATCCTCTCTAAAACTTACAAATCCTCTCCTGCAGAGTTCAGTATGCATTACTGATACATTACTGGGAACACATGTTTCACAAAGAAGATACCAGACAAATACGTGATGTTAAAATACTCATGCTTCTAAATATATTTATTCTAATACTTCACTGGTCCAAACTCTCCGTATGAAACCCTTCAGAAATCTGACCTGTAAGTAATCTTGACTTTACTCAGACCTTCTTTTCAGTGGCTACCAGGAAAGAATAAAAAAAATAGCAGTTCAAATACCTGCTTTGCTACAGCAGTAAGTAACAGAAGAGATTAATTTCAGAAAATATACTGAAACATTTGAGGAACTGACCACTAAAACAGGCTTCTCTCTAAATATTTATGATCCATCTAAATAACTGGAAGAAAGGTGTTCTGGAATACTGATCTCTAGTGTTACACCTACAGATCTACAGCACTCACAAATAAATAATAAATATTGATATGTGTGTGTGCAGGTCTACCTACCTGTACTGTATTTTCAATGGGTGTACAATACCCAATATAATACATAAGCTACTTGAATACCTCACACCAAACTCAAAACAGTGTGAAATACTGCGTAATTTTCACAATGTTTCAGCAAAGGTTTATACCAAAGCAATGCTTTCATTTTCAATACCAGTGTATAAATGTATTTTCCCTATCAAAGATTTTGTGATGCAAACATGATTATTACTGTACCTGATTTGATCATGGTATTCTAGGAGAGATCAAATAATAGAGGGGTTTTCCCCCCTTCTTTTTCTAGTGCCTTTTAAAAAAATTCCACTATCAAAGAATGTTAATTTCTAAGGTTTGATCTAGAGATTCCTATGTAAGTATACAATTATTAGGGAAAAAGAGGCACAACAGTGAATATTTTAAAGCAATGTAATCAATATTTTTGCTTTGTGTAGATTTCCCTGCAACAATGAACAAAAAGATCTACTTCAGATTTAGAAACTCAGCTTTAAAGGGAAAGCTAGACAACAAAAAGCAAGAAAGTACTCACCTCTTCACGTAATTTTATCAACTGCAACATGAACGCACAAAAAAGATAAAAAGGAAAGAAATGGCAGGAAAGAAAGATCAGTTGTGTGACAGGATACAGAATTAACATTGACAATTTATCTGTTTACATGTTTAGCATTTAAAAATCACAGACAAACACATTAAAAGAACCTAAACATAGACTACATGCAGAGTTTTTTGAACGAATAAAGATCACTTTCTCACACTGTCACATTAAACAAAGAGAATAGTGTGAAATTCTCTTTTAAACCACATCTAAGACACCATCATGAAATAAAGGGGAATGACTTCATAGAAGTCTATATTATAAAGAAAAAAACAAGTTTACTATTCCTCTCTTCGAAGATTGTACAGCTGAAGTGGTTTTGTATATACAAGTTTGCAGAATGTTTTCTGTATATTTTAGTTGTGACAACTGATTTCTTATTTTACTAGCAGATCTAACTTATTAATAGATGACTGTATCTTTATAGCATGTAACCAGTATTTCAATTTTTATATACCCGAGTTCTACTGTAACTGTATTATCTAATTTTATTATTGAACTTCATACAGAGGGGTTTTGCCACATAGAAAAAAAAAGAAGCAGTTTAGTTAAATGGCTCAGAATTATGATTTATTGAACAGCATATTTAAAAATAGACAAAGGAATAGGGAACAACATGAAATACATTTCCCTAAGAAAAGACTCATTCCAGGTTCTTAATCCACTATACAGTGTGTGTGTATATATACACACATAAAGTGTGTGTGCATACTTATACAGTATATACATCTATATTTATTAATTTATGCTTGTAAATCAACACAATCTAACACTATTAACAATACTGCTCTGGCAGGTTTACCATAAAACTAAATAAAATCCCAGCTTGATTATCAAGCTATGTTGTAATATACTCTCCCCTTACAGAGATAGAGAAATTATTTGTACTGGAACAAAGCCTATAATTATTCACAATAAATGTCTGCACAAGAGTGGCTCTTTATAAAAAAATTACAGTTCTCTCACCGATTCCAGCTGAATTCGAAATTACAACAGCTACATAATTACCTCAGTTTATGCTGATACTTCACCTACAGTTTCATAGCACTAATTTTCAACACATGTAAGCTGAGAATGTTTACTACTGCTAAAGTCTCACCAGCATGAAGGAAACAAAAGAACCTCCATTATTCTCTATTGTTTCATATGGCTCGTCTAAAACTGAGCGTTACCAAAACGGACAACGAGGCTCTAATGAGATATAATTAGGAGGGCTACTACACCACACCGACTCTAAGAGAACCAGCTCCTCTGCACATAGCTTAAAGGAACTTTGCTAGAATTTGGTATAAAGAAAACTGCATTGTCCACCAAACCAATGCTTAAATTCAAGTGCTTGGCCTATCAGAAATTGGTTTCTTTCTCCAGCTCTTCCCCCCCTTTTTTTCCCCAAAAAGGCAAACATTAAGGCTCTTTAGAAAGAGACGATCTGGGAGTTGATCACATAGCTATCTTTTCTTTCTGAGGCCACCATTCTTCAGTTGACTATGATACTTAAAGGGCCAAAGTTTAAAACGACTCTCCCGCAATAGAGCCCGTTTGGGCATGCCACCCTGCTATAATCAATGAGAGTTTTAAAATGCTGCACATTTGTTTTTTCAATAGGTCCCAAACAAAAATGTTCTATCTTGTTTGTGCTGCATGGCTGAATTTAAGCTCTGCATGGGATTTGCAGCTAAGCTAAGTAATGGGAGAGGGTTTGGGGTTTTTTTTTAACATTGGCTGAAAGATATTCATTCAAATTAACAAAAGATGTATTTTTCCCCCATTTAACAATGCTCTTGATGAAAATGTGTTACCTTTACGTTTCTATTTTGAAACATTATTTTTATTATGCTCACCGCTGAACTATAAACAGCGTTAAGCCGTGCGCAGCCACCATTTTAGGTTATGATAATCAGCATATTTTTGAAACAAAGATTTATTTATTTAATTTTTTGCAATACAGAATTCGATACAAGAGGTAATCTGTTCCTTTGTAGGCTAAAAAAAAAAAAAAAAAAAAAATCTGGTTTACGCTGGTTTGAACCAGTGGAATCTCTTGTGGCTAAGCCTTCTGCTGTGACTAAAATCAAAACTGCGCCACAGAGAGCAAGGGAGCGAGATGGGATGTGTGTGTGTGTGCGTGTGTGTCTGTGAGGCACGTCATGTGACACAGAAAACTACCGAATTTTTTTTAAAAAGCTGATAACGCTACCGCCGTCTCTGTCCGCATACAGATAACGAATAAATGCTGAACTCTATTAAACGCCCTTTACACATTATCGTGGGTCGAACACACAATTTTCTGAACTTATGATGACAGTCTATTTATTTTGCTATAAACCCTCGGCATGTAACGAACAGATTTGTGTCTGGTAATGATCTGCTCTGCCAGGGCTATATGAAATGATACCGACCTTCTTTAGATCTTGGCGAATTAAATTGACCAACTTCACCCCCTGGTCTGTAGCTGAAGTTTGACACACTTTATGCACAGCAAGTCCAAACCTAATATTATCACAACTTTGTAGTCAGAAATTAAGTAGCCACAAAATATTTGTTCACCAGAAATCACTTATAAAATGTATGTATATACAGACACGCAGTTTAACCTAATGAGGATCTATTTAAACTTAGTAATGAACATAGTTGCAAAAGAGAAAGGAACACTTGCATCTCCAGGAAGTTGGTAATACTGTACCTGACTTTATTTTTGGTCGAGAAGGATTTCTGATTTAACCCAACATATCCTCTCTCAAAACCATACGAATTGCTACAAAAACCAGTTCTATTATTATTAAAGTGAAGCCACAACTTTAAGTAGTGTACAATTGCAACGAAAAACTCCAGGGATTTGAATGAAAAACTTTCAAGGGATTTGCTAAATGTTGGTGGCCAGGATGACAAACAAGACTCGAAAGCAACAAAGCCTGTTTGAGACCACTCCCGGAAAATAAATAACAACCCAATGAAAACCGTTTTTGAGATTGGGTGAGTGAGGTGGGTTTTTTTCATGCAAGAGGGGATGCCTCTTGATTCTCAGCCTCTGAGTGCCTCATTTGACTACATTCACATGGTTCAAACTAAGAAGAAATTAATTTATGCTAAGCAATGACTTTACTAAACTCTAAGTGCGTTAAGAGCACTACATCACTACCTATCTCATTGAATAAAGATACATTTATTTCCAAAGAAACTTTCAGTAGCAGAACTGCATAATTCTTACAACTTCTTACAGGAAATTTCTATATGCTTTATCTGGTAAAATTAGTTAAGTCTTAGTATACACGTTATAAGGCAATCGTATTCTAACCTATCATCCAGACATAATGGCTGCTACTTATGGGAGACATTTTGGAAAACCGAAGAAGACAAAAGACAAATCATCAATTGCTAATTCTTCAAGCTGTTCTTTGTACTTCAATCTTTCTTCTTGGGAGAACAACTGGAAACTCATACCTATCACCTTACCTAATACAGCTTATAACTTGGCTGTGGTTCACTGTAATTGTACCTTTGAAACTCAACTGAAAAAAAAGAAGTTGAATAATGAAAATATTCAGATTGTTTATTTTCCTAACAGTGCCCTATTTATTTCTCAATATTTAATATGGTCATACTAGCCACTATAAATTAAATTCCTTTTGTCTTCTCTCTCCACCAAAAACGTTATGCAAGTGTCATCATGACGACAAAGACCATACCTAAAATGTGCTACTCATATCTCTTATTTGCCTCTGGGTAACATCCCAGACATCCAGTATTTCTATTGGCAGATTTTACCAATATTTGTGGATTGGTACAGGAGCATTTCTGAACTGGCAACTTTTTTCAACACCTCCTGTCAGAAGAGGAATCCTTTTTCTCTGCTTTCACAGTTTGGTGACTGAATTGGGGAAAACAAACCCACCATTGTTTGGTTAAACTAATTTAACCTAATCCAAACTTATTGAGAAGTAAAAGTCCTACAGCATCAGGGTCAGCGTCAGTCCACGTACCTATATTTATTTCCACCAGAGAAACTGAAAGCAAGCATTTGAAATATTTTCAAATATTTTACATGGCTGTGAGTTACACCTGAGCATCTTTTTATCATCTAGTCCAAGTTTTCTATCAATATAATGATGTATAGGAATGAATGTGTATTAGACCTGGGGTTACCGTGTTAAATATGACAACATATCATGTTCGGTACATGGTAAGTACCCAAACCTTACATATGACTTTGATGGCTGTACATTCTAATAAGCTCAATACCTGCTGAAGCTTTTGCACTAACTGCTTGCACTCATAACTACATGTATAGAAGTACAGATAAATAAAGATAAATAAGGATTTTTAATGATAAGAAGAAAATGTGAGATTTATTATCGAAACAAAACAATAAATAATGTATTTTTAAAAATACTGGCATTTACATATCTAAAAGAAATTAGGTGACTCCGTTATGGTGATATTTCATAATATTTTTCAAGAAAGGAATTCAGAACTTTCAAAGGTACAGGGGTAACAATTTCAACTTAGGTTATGGGAAAGGATTCTGATTACCTAAAAGTCTATACAAAACTCCTTCAGCAGCCAACATTTTCTTCCATTTCCCCATTTGGAAGAAAAAACCCTCATGTTGACAATTGGTTGAAGGTATCATTTAGTTCCTTGAGAATAGACCATGCCTCTTCCACCACATTTGGAAAAAAGATCATACCTCACAAAAAGTGCACACATGAACTAGTTATTTAAACATTCCTTAAAAAGTGAAAATATTTTATCTCATCCTTACCCATAAGATATTCTGTTATAAGTAAAGTTTCTTATCACAATTGCCCTTTTATGTCTGAATTCACACAATTTTTTCTTGAAATGTAAAAATAGCAGCACCTTAAGAGAAATAAAATGAGAATCTTAACTCTTTCACAGGACTACGTTTACAATCATGACATGCAGACTGTGAAACTCTTTTCCCTGAAATCACCTTTTTCATAAAATTATTATTTATGGATAAAACTCCCTCTTTATTTTACTCAAATTTTGGAATCTCCCCTTGCTACAAAATGAAGATTAATGTATTTTAAATTTAACTCTTCACATAGATATAAGAGCTGTTCTAGTCTAGTCTTATGTCTTCAGATACATTTTTATTTCCTGTGCATATGTTTATTAATGTATGACTTAAAGTCTATGAAAGAGTTTAAGACCTATAGAGCATATTTAAAATACTGTATAAGATTAAGGGTTACGGGCTCTGTGTTTTGAGTGTCATTATACTGGGTAAGTCTCCAAGCCTTTATTTTTTCTGTTCTTAGTGGAGCTGAGCTGATACTGAGGGCATAGAGGACATAAAAAATTTCAGAACATTGTTCTGATCCATTTCCTTATTTAATATCATATTTCTTGAGTAAACATTTAAACAATTTTCCTTTTCACTACAAAATAATTTGGGTTCTATATGGTCAGAAGAGAAAATCTGACATTTAAGAAAACTTTCAGCTAAATTCTAACTGAAAATGCACAACTTTGACAACATAATTTTCAAAAAGAAAAGAAATATTCTGCTTTCAGACAAAGTGCCGAACAAGTTTCAGCCCCAGAACAAATATTAACAGGTGGGTCAAAGTGAATAAAACACTGCCTTTACAATTTTGGGTAGTCTAGCAGGATCCTCACTGTAGTATCCAGAACAACAATACGGGTACAAGATTTTAAAAAAGCCTCAGAATTATCAAGCTTTCACCCATTAAAAGAGATGGATAGCATTCTGCATCCTGGTACAACACGCATTATGAAAGTACGCTCTTATTAGTACCACTTGTGTTTTTTGGTACAAGAAGAGAAAATCTGTTTAGGGAAGGAATCACACAAGGAAACTGAGTGGGATACTGCCTAAGTCTGTGAGCGCACTTTCATTTGTTTTGCCTGCCAGTGTTGATTTAATTATACTGCATTATTATCAAAGCTGCATTATGTACTTTTTTTATTCCTTTTACATGTGTTTGAGGTGAAGACCTTGGCTTTGTCGGCAAACAGCGTGTTTCAAGTTATTTCTTAAGTACTAAATAATAAAGAAAAGAGAAGAAAAGATTTTTTTTAAGATAGCAGACAGTGATCACAAGTTAAAGGGTTAAATGTAAGATCTCCAAGAAACATTTTGAAGTTGATTAAGACCCCAGCTTTGCATTAAATAGTATCACTTCCACATGAGTTGTTGCTAATGCTGTTAAGGAGCAGCTTGAGAAGCCCAGTGTGCCAGTGACCTCCTTCACCCTCCAGCCACCCACTAGGGCTTCTTGATTAGCATCCTACCTGGTTCTCTGAGGAATTCCCGTCATCCCCTAGGAGCTCATTCCGCACCTCATCACTGTAGGCGATTCGTGACCTTTTCTGTAAAACAAAAAGAAAAAAGGGTTAGGAAGTAAAGCTCCGAAGCCATTGGTATCAAGGCTGATCATCTTAAACCTCGAGAGCCCCCTAATGGATACCTATTTGATAAAAAAAATAAATCTGCAAGTAAAAGTTATTACAAAGTTCTTCAACTGCTGTATCTTGACAAATCTGCATGGCAAAACCTTAGTATTTCTAAGACAGTCACACCCTTAACACTGCAGCAATGAAAGCAGCTTCAGTGAAGCTCAGGATAAGTAACGTGTGATCCCAGTTATGTTAATGGAGTAACTAGAGAGGCAATATACAATAATATCAGAAGCAATCAAGAAAAGCCAAGGCAGGAACCAAACATATTTTTTTTAAGAACACTTGCTAGCTGGACACAGAACTCAACACTGCAGTGACGCCACTAAACAGGAAAGGAAGACTGAGTTTTTCCCATATAAATAAAACGTAAATCAAACCCAAACAACACACATTTGACATACCTGACTGCATTTAAAGATATAAAAAATTAACAAGAGATCTCTATGCTGCTAAAGCTATGACGACCTACTGGGAAAGGACTAGAAATTAAAGGGCAAAAGAAAGAAGAGAAAACAACAGGACAAGGAAACATTGGTTTACAGCAGTTCAAGGAAACACCACAAAATTGGGACAGTCATTCATGGGATCCTTACAGTTGTTATTCACAGCTTATGATCATCCTGTTGATTCTAAACTAGAACAGGGGACACCTGGTGGCCTAGCGGTTAAGACGCTGCGCTCTCAGCGCCAAGGTCGCAGGTTCGATTCTCGGTCCTGCTTCAGGGT
>JAWWLV010000180.1:26761806-26845782 GCA_035041135.1 Platyrinchus mystaceus | reverse complement strand
TCAGTTCAGCGCAGGCTGTGTCTCACCTAAAAAATCCATTGCGCAGGCTTGAAAGGTAAAAACACCTTTCCCAGATCCTCATTCGCAAAGACTGGCCACGTTAGTTCGTTAAACTAGAACAAGTGCCGAGCAATGGAAAGCAAATGTCTGAAGATTACCAGGGTAGCACAGCATTCAATGGAACAACGTGGAAGTCCATAATGAGAACATCAGCCCAGCTTTCAATGTCTCTGTCAGCCAAATAACGGGTCCTTAGTCAGTTAATATTTACCATTAAAAGAGAGACAGAGTTTTTAGCATATTTTTTATCTTTTTTTTTCTTTTTTGAGAGTGGTTATGATAATTTTTACACTTCATCAGAGGAAGAAACCCAAGAGTAGCAAGAACTAAGCTATAGGGCCTTCCTTTACCGATGGGAGCTTCCCTCACACCCTGCCATGGTAGTTGACTACCAGTGGGAACTCAGACAAACCAAACCCCTCCTCAAACCTTCCCTAATTGGACCATCATGCCAAAAGACTTGTATGAGTCTAAGGGACAGGAAACAACCCACTAGAAATTATACTGAGCACAGGGAAATTCATTGCCTTTGTGACAAAGAAGTTTAGAAGTGGGTCACCCCTTATGCTTGGGGCCTAGTGGTGGAGTAAGCCTTGCATTGGTCACCTCACAGCAAAACATTTTAGCTCTTTATCCTGTGTAGTTCACCCTTTATAACCAGTATCATCGTTACAAAGCTTACCTGTTTGTAATTCAGTTGCCAGTGTTCAGATCTAGATTATGTACTAAAGCTACAGATGTAGAAAGGACAAAGCATACCACGGATCTACGACATGAGCTGAATTGTGCCAAATCTTTTGGAGATCTCAGTTGTCACAGTTTCATACTAACCAAGCTAAAGTAGTCTACAGCATTAAAGGAAATGAGAACCTTTAAACAGGCTGTGGTATCAGAGCTGCCTGTTTAAATTATTCATTTCAGCACTATGGGGGACTAAAACACTCCACAGTATGCAAGAATATCATATGGAGATAGGTTTTGTTTTTCTCTTTTTTCACCAAAAAGCCAACAAATTGGCATAGATTGCTCAATTATATTATTTTCCTATTTTTATTTGATACACATCAAACAAGGAAGGAAATTACAAATATAGACCAATAAATATCTAATCTTCTTGTCTGATTAAGATTCAATCTTAAGACTTCATTTGTGGTCTAGTAGTTCAAATGTACAGTTTCTTCCAATTTCACAAAATGACTCAGCCCCATTGATTCTGTTAGTGTTGAATGTATTTATCATTATTAGACTGAGACGAGGAGCATGATGCTTCACGAGTTTGTTCTCCAGTGAACAAGCTGCCTAATAATATGTAGGGACTGAGATGGTCCTTGGTTACACATCATTTATTTGAAAGATTTAACTGGATAATATTCTCATTCTTAAGAGCCAGCATGGGAGAAAGGGAAAAGCATATACTTTATGGAAAAGAAATAAATGTTAATAACAATACAATTTTAAGAGGCCCTTTATAATCCTTTGTATCATCACCACTGAACTTAATAAATATATTTGTATGATTGTTCTTTTATTGCAATAATCTGTCATGATCTGAAAATCAGCAATTATATTAAAAGAAATAATGCTTTGACTACAATTAGTTACAACTCTTTGCCATAATCAATAAATAATTTGATACTAGTTCTGATCACAGTTTCAATTCCAAATGAATCAATAATATAAAAGGAAAGGCCTTTGAACTGAAGTGTTTATTTATTCTTTCAGGATTTGTCCAAAATATCAATATCTTGAATTACTATTCTTATTTTTATTAAAGTATTATTGGTTAACACTTCCAAATGTGGCTATACAAATTAGTTTGGCTTGTCTGAACTCAGTAATTAATTAATTTTCTATATTTTTCTTTTAGTTCATAACTATCAGCTGTTTATAAATATATACTTTAGCCAAATGCAAGAATGATAGTTTGAGCTGGAAATGTCACACACTCTGCTACAGTTTGAAGGAACCCAATTCATAATGCATTTTATAAATAGTTAATGACTTCTATACATAAGCTAACCAGGCAAATCAAGAAATTGTCAACATTTTTAGTCTTAGTTGTCAGTTACCACTGTCTAGTGGTACTTTATATGTATGTTTCTAGAAAAGACAGAAGCTTTACAGAGTTTGTAATCCAAGGCATTTCTGGGCAGCTCAATACAGGTTTAAGAGGTTCTGTGTGCAGGTTTTTTGTCTGTAAAGGTCTGTCATATATTGAAGTTTTCCTTGTATTTTATATTTTCTTGTATATATCTAGACAAAAAGGCTAAGCATACAAGTGCTTTTGCTCAGTGTATATGTTTCAAATGTACCATGTGCCCAAACACATGGTGACACAAAAGGGTTAAGCTACTTTCTACACGAACTTCAAGACAGAGAAAGTTTCAGGGGCTGTTTTGAATGTACTACAGTACCCAGACCTTCTGACAAGGAAGAATTTCTGATTCCAAGCAGACCCCTCTTGGTTTATGAACAGGATTTTTGCATACCGATTGGGTGATTTCCTTAAAGCCCTGTTCAAACAGATACACTTGCTCAGTTCTGTCTGGCAATTTGGCTTTAAACAATCTGTCTACTTGACCCAAGCCTTAACATCTCCCAATAGAACTGAAAGTCTTCATGGGCAAGCCCAGCTAAATTAGAATTGAAATGAATTAACTCAGCTTAAACTAATTAAGATCTGTGATCTGCAGTACCACCCCCCTGTATGATTCCACATGTGAAGCAGGGTACACGTAACCAGACTGTAAGAATTCTGCTATACTACTAATCTGAGCATACCAATGAAGTTCGTCTATTACTAAAGCATATGAGAAGTTAATTTCCATGGCCTACACATGGCAAAGCAATTGCTTAAATTGCCTCACCTGGGAATTTAATACAATGTTATCATCAGACCAGCCACACTGTAAATAGATTTATAATGCTTTCCATGTGCTAGGCTAGGTTGCATATGAATTAAGTAATGATCTGGTATTACAATACAATCAGCTAGTTCCCACACCTGGCAGACAGGATATTTTGCTAAATTACTACCTATACAGATACATCACAACATAAAAACAGAAAAGGTAATGGGAAGAGAAACAATCTACATGGTGTATGACCGAATTTTACATGGTAACCAAATAAGATGTAGATAGAAAGAGGGATCCAAAATAATCTATTTCCAACATCTGCACAACAGAACACATACTTATTCATTTCTATTCAATTTTGGCCTAATTTTCCGCATTCTATACTTTAATTACCATCCACATTCTGAAATGTGAAGGCCAGAACTAGCCTATGCCCCTTCACTTCAACGCACTTCCAGCAATCAGCCAAATAATTGATATAAACTATTGTACATTTTCATACATGAACTGAAGAATAGCTTTCCCCCTCCTAAATGCTAAGCAGCCCCCCAAACAGATGAACAAGCCTAGGTTCATTTCAGACAAAAGACCCAGCAAATCCTTTCATCCCAACCTCTCAATTTTTCAGGCTCAATGTTTTAAGAACAGATTAAACAGATTTTTTGGTGGAATATGCGTAAATAAACAAAAAGGCTTATTTATCCACAAACATCTGTTTTCATACAAAATTCATTAGAATTTCCTAGTATATATAAATGTTTAAAAAAAAAATCTCCAGGCATCTGTTTCACGGTTTGGCCCTGCTCTAGATGTAAATAAATACTCAAGATTAACATAGCCAAAAATAATTTGTTGGAATAAATTAGATTTTATTTTCTGTTCTTTGAGAGTAGTCACTTTTGCCATTCCTCTTGCTAAAAGCAAGGTGAAAAAAGTGACCTGATCCTCAAACGGATAGCTAAATACTGCAGAATATACACTTTCATCTCTGCCTTTTGGAATAAGTATTTAAGTAATTTTTGCTGAGCAGAAATGGAAAAGATACAGTTTAACAAATTCAGAGGAAAAATAAGAGATCCTACTTAACAGTCTTAAAGCTTATGTTTAAACACAAACCTAAAACCATTTCTAAAAAAACTGAAATTGCTTTAAAAACATCAGTTTTCAAAACTTCTACATCTCTCTGCAGAGGTGATCCAGGAACAATAGAATAGACACTTCAGATTGTAATACCAAAGGGGTTTTCCTGTTCCTAAGTAGCTTAGTTTTTAGCAGTTGGGTGTAAGAAGCAGGAAAATTATTACATAGTGCTAATATACAACCTGATGCAATGCCAGACTTCTAAGCATTTCCTTAAGAAAATTTAAACACCCTAAAGCTGTCCAAATTTCTGTCCAAAAGTAAATAAAAACTATTCTACAAATCCACTGAAACTTCTGATTGAATGAATCAATTCAACAGTACGTGTCAGTTGGCAAAAGTCAATGTCTCAGCCACCCCCAAACTTGCCTCCCTCACTGCATGCAGAGGGAATAGGTTGCAGGCAACTCTGAAAGAGAAACACACAACTCAAAACCTGTGTTCTGCCACTCTGCCCAGTGTCAACAGCTTCCTACAAGGGTGGAGAGAAATCAAACCTCAAGTGCTAATGTGAAATTAATGCAGAGATACTATCACCCATCTTAAATAGATGTCACAGGTCCATAAATCTTCTTTTCAGTAATCCTCATCAAACACACTTTTGGTTTCATTATGGGGTGACGGCAGGGAGGAAGGTCAAGCAAACTCCCATGAGGATACAACACATCGTGTTATGTTGGTCATGAAAAACGGCAGCTTCTGCCCACAAAACTACTTCCATCTCAAACTCATGACCAGGGGACCATGTATGTCACCAACATGGCAGATGCATGGGCTGTGGGTAGGGAATAAAACAGTAGGGAAGAAAACAGGTGACCTGTGGGAGAACTGAAATTCATTGTTTCTGTGAATTTATGGAGTAACAGAGGATAACTCCTATAGTATTCCAATTTGTATTTAGAAAAACAGCTTTTATTTACTTGAGCTCTGAATTTTAAACTTAGTAACCTAGAAATGGAAAGATTTTTCAAAATTCAAAAGGCTGGAACTAACTGACTTCTGCCTCATTCTATTTTTTAGAGAATGCTCAAAAACTCACTATCATCACTTCCCATTTAAGACTACATCTACCAAATACTAATATAATGAAATACAAGAGTTGTAAATTCAAGTGTGGAAAGCTTCAGGTAAGTATTGCTAGGGCTTGGGCAGCACTCTCCAAACATAACAAGTAGTAACTCCCCTTAGCCTGGTGTATAAATCAATTTTTTTTTTTTTAAATTATAACCACTCAACTTTTTGCTTGTTTGAATTACCACATATTATTACCAAATCTTGGTCCCTACATATACATATTTAATTGGAATTTAGTTTCTCCAAGGTGCCTTCTGTGTTGGGCTGCTCTGCACAATAGTTTGCCAGCCTTTTTCCTCACGCACCACAATCTCAAAATATGCCTGCCAGGCATCAGCAGCTGCATGAAGACTGGATATACCTTCAAATTTAACCATAACATCTCAGCAGGCCAACAGAGCGATGTGTGCCTTCTGCACTGCTGCCTTGCAGTTATTTCACTATCTACTGTTACCTACAGCTTCTTGTCTGCCCCTGTAACATGCTTTTCAGTACTCAAATTTCAGTGTTTCATCCAACCACTTTCCATTGATTCTTTCAAATGACCATTATTAAACTATCGTCTTTCATTACAAAACCTATATTTACACATCTACTCAGCTGGCTGAGTTAACCAATTTGTCTATTCAGTCAATAGACATTCCTTTAAATTGTGCATGAGATCACTCAAATTCATTCCTTCCCAGATTCACTTTCATGAAAAGCCTAGTGCTTCCTTGTAACCACCCTGTGCATGTTCAAAGAGCAGTCTGATAATCTAGCTTGTTAAATAAGAAGTTGGTTGGTGTTAGTGCCATCTGCCTTGATACATATAGAAAGCACTGCCATATATCGGCCTGATTTGTTGACAAAGATTGCAGCTTGCAGACCCTTCTTAACCACAGTCATTTCAATCAGCAGTGCTGGAAGAAAGGCAAGAGGAAGGTTGGAGACGGGGGAACACCCTCTCTCCCTGACTCAGACACAGTTTAAAATACAGGTATCTCAGGGGTAAACCACATCTGATGTAGGCTCAAAGTAACCCACGAACTGACTATTTATTTCAGTGCTGGGGGGGTAAGTGGGATAAATTCTGCTGTTTATATCATAGCTTCACACTTGGACTTTGAGGAAAAAGAGACATGTCCAGACTGTGGTCTCAACAAAACATCCAGATGCAAAGAAGAGGAACAGCCAAAATTAAGTCAGTATTGTTGACGGATAAACTGGTCCACAATTCCTGTTCAAGCTAACCTGCAGAAATATTTAAGGGTGTTCAGTCTCTACATCAAATCATAGAAGACTCTCACTCCTAAAACAGACTTTAAAAAGTCATGTGAGTCACTAATGTCTTATAGGCTACTGTTCTTCTACAGAAGTCTCTGCGAGATCTGAATAACTTTGATTTAAAGATCAGCATAACTAGGCTACAAAAATAGGCTTATTTTGAGAATGGTTTAACTGTGGCAGTTCTGTGCACATAGAACTGGTAGATGCACATAATAAGCACACATGTAAGAGCTGCAAGTTTCTCTGAAAAATTATTTTTTAGGGAAAATTCTTAAGGATAATGATGGAACAGAGAACTCCTAGTGCCTTTTTCAAGCACATCACCAAACTTATGTTTCTTTTATGAAATCTTCATTGGTCATCTCAACTAATCTTGCTATAATGACCTAACTCATATATTATAGTGGTTCCTTTTCTTACCAAAAGCTTGCTTTTGTTCTTCTTCTTTTTAATCAAGTCTATTACTACACAACCTCATTTATCCAACCAATGCTGTTTAGAGGACAAGGAGCAACTACACATCAGGATCACATACTTCGGACTGTTTTGTGATCCAAAGACTTTATGCTGTGTGTTAAGGGTGTAATTAACGTGTTTTCTAAATCTTGGAGATGGAAGATAAACTCCAGTGTGTTGGACCAACAGAGAGATGAACCGAGAAAATGAAAATATGGAGACATTTTCCTCCAAGGGAAGAAGTTTATACTATGTGTGCCAACTTTTAAAGAGAGTGTTCGCAAAGACAGTGAGTCAGGGAGGAAAAAAAAATCTTAAGGAGGCTTAGGATTTTTTAACTAATTAGTTCACACTAATTAGTTCATGGTGAAGGATAAACCAAAACATTAAATGTTCATTAAAATATCTTTGTTTCAGCCGGTATTTCCATCTGGAGCCTACATTCCCACTGCTAACAGTAACAAGACATCTGCTGGCACATTCCAACAGCTTCTTCCTTTCCCAGGAAAAAGCATCCAAGTTTCACTTCTTTCCTCCATTTGATACTTAATTGCCTTTATCAGTCTCTACCTACATTCTCCAGCCTCACACTACAGAGATCAGCAACTGTAATGAAAATCTATAATTGGGCTGAACCAGTTGCCATTCTTGAATACTACCATCGTCTTTCTCAGTTTTCCTACTCCCTGGATTTCTAACAGTAGGCAAAGCCTAGGAAAGATGACATTTTCTTAGGCTTTCCAATTAAAAGTACAATTTTGATACAGAGCTCAGTTCTATTAATAAATTATACATTTTGTCTACTGTGAACTCCAAGAATAAAAACCAAAATTAAGCCATAAAGATAGGTCTCATTTCGGACACCCAGAATGAGGGCAGGGAGATGAATGAGATGTTTTCAAGGCAGATGAATTGTCCCACCTACATTTGTGCTACTCTGATAGGATCTATTTTAAACCAAAGAAACTTAAGCAGACCTTTCCAAAAATACTTTTTAGTGCATAAAAATCTATTCTTAGACACTGTCCTTTTTTTCACTGATCATGCACAGTCTCAGCGGCATCTTTCCACTCATACATTGATATGTGTTTTTTTAATTTCTGAAAATAATACACAGGCTAAGAAATTTTCAGTTGAGCCCTAAGAATACTAATCACAATATGAAAAACTCTATTCAGTGAGAGTAGCAGAGGATAATTTCTGAGTTTATCATTAAATAAAAATAAAATAATGTTTGATGCAAAGAACAATTAAATAGAAATGTGGTGTAATGATGGTGGTTTGCATACAAATACACCCATGTGGTAATCATTCTGTGTATTTCACTGCAAGCATTTTGGACCGTAAGCACGTTAGCTCAAACTGTTGATTAATGAAAAGGAAAATGAAAAATACTTTCTGTGTAACACAGCCCAGTCAAAACTAATATTTGCATCTTACTGTAAATGCTCCCTGAACTTGTAATTTTTGCCATGATGTGATGCAGCTGGGATTCCTTTCCTTCCTTCTAGAACATGTGTACTTACACACAGACACGCTGCCTTCTCCAAAAAAGAGAAAAATTGTCTGAGTTTAGTAATTTTAGTAGTTAAGTGGCCACAATTTGACTTTGAAGTTTGCAGCTGACTGAAGGGGGAGTAAATCTGTATTTTCCCTGCTCCCCACCAGGCACTACTGGGACAGCACCAGTTGTTTCATGCTGTGTTAAATCAATAGCTAATATGGTAAAATACTAGCCCATTGCTCAGACATGGCATTTTCTAGTTTTATCACAAGCTGATGATGAGCAGTTCTTGCTTTACACTACCTGAGATAAAAGTCAGTAAGTAAACCACAACCTCTAATTTATCAAACCAAAGTCCTCCTCCTTTTTGTACTGCCTCTGCATTTGAGTTCCTCAGTCTCCCTATCCAGTGAAAATACTTATTAAAATATTCATTTATAAAAGTATAAATGGATTAAAAATATTACTGTAGTGCACATATCTATATGTAAAATACTCATGCTAACACATTCCCTACCTATTTCATTTCTTCAGAACTTAAACCTTGTAACACAGTGTAAGGGAAAGGGAGTATATTTACACAAAATATTGATATTTACAAAATATTTGGCATTTAGTGTTTTTCTGATAGACAAGCTTCAGCTAATTTGCTGTTTTTCCTGTTATCTGTAGCACAGTCAGAAATTCTGCTTCTAAGTGGATCAACATACCAGACAAAGAATAATGAGAAACACCAGTACTGGCAGTAGCTCATTTCCCAGTAAATACTGATGTCCAAACTGAAAAAATTCACTGAGTATTTCTGTTTTGTCCCTGTTCCTATGTTGTCACCGACAATGTTTACACATTTCTCTTGATCTTGTTTATAGCTGCCTAGATTTTCACTGTCAAGACAATGTAGTGTGAACCTTAAGGAAAATCTCACTTTATGTATGACTTCCTAAAGACTGCTACATCAGTCAAAGCTTCAATTAGTCCAGAACTTGTACTGCCTCCTATAGTGGCCATTAATGGATAACAAGGGGAAATCTTAACGAACAGAGCAGGGATGGAATGATTCTCATTTCAGAAAATGTAGCCAGTTTATGATGATCGGCAGTTGGGGGAGTTTGAGGTACATCTAAGATCTTCATACTTAATAAACCTTGATGGTTACTGCTTACATAATACTTCTTTTATTTAAATAGCAACTGAACAGGCATTGATGCACAGGAAGAAAGATGCTCAGATCTCAATATTACGGCAAAGAATTAATTCAAAAGTTATCCCACTCTTCACTTAAAAAACCCCTGAAGTTCCAAACAAAGAAGGTAATGATTAAAGTATCAAAAGGAATTAATTTGTATCACAGAATGCTGTAGCATCTCTTCCATGGGGTATGTATTTGCAATAGGAATTTAATACATAGGAACTCATCTTTATTGGGTGAACTCCACAGTAAGAGAACAATTATCTAATGAATTACTTTCCAATTTCTGCTCATACAGGTCATTTGCTCTCCCAATCTCTTAATAAAATATGGCAAATATTCAAATTCTTCATATTAGAAAAACAGAACTATACTCTACAGTCATATTATATCTGTGCTCAGCTCCTTTGAAGTGCAAGAAAGACCCAGTACCATTTGACCAAACATCTGTCCCTCCACCCCACCAGCTGTTCTTGCATGGCACAGTGTAGAAACTTCTGGTATAACAAAGCTGTTAGCATCAAATACAGATGATCTGATACAAAGAAAAACAAAGTTTGATAGCATATGGCAAACATAATAGTTTCAACTCCAATTCATGAACCTGACATGCAAAACCAATGTGGAAAGAATATGTGGAAGGGAAGGAAAAAAATCCAAATGTGTAGAACATATCTGGATTTTTGTTTCCTAAGCATTCAGAGACTCAAACTTAGTCTCAAATTTATGCAATAAATTTAAAGACTCAAATTTATGCAGTAATCTCAGGAGGAACTCCCACAAAGATACAGAGTGATAGCAACCGTTCTACTAAAATCTCAGATGATGTACCTGTAGCTCTTTCCCTTTCCCTATCATTCATTGATTTTCCATCCTACACCTTCCACAGCTTGTACTTTCTTACCCCAGTTTATCACATGCTTTCACCAGTGTGATCATACTTACCTCTTTCTAGCCCGAAGTGTGACAAAGTATCATATTTTGCTCCCTTTCCCACCAGTCATTTAGCCATTCCCTACTGGTTCCCTCTCTCTGCTCATCTATTTGGGTCTTACCCTAAACTCTCCCTCTCAAGTCCCCCACAGGACCATAAACCGAACAGGAGTGGTCACCTTAAGTGACCACGCTGATATTTGTCCATTGCCATTGTCCACTGCTACTACAAGGCATTTAGAGGCAGCAAAATGATAAAAATCTATCAAAATACTCTTGCTTTAAAAATTTATTGAACATTGGTTTGCATGTTGGGAGTATTTTGTAATAACCTTTCTGCAAGAGAAGTGGAGAAAGCTTAATAAAAGGTAAAAAAGAACTTAACAGGTGAGATGTTTTTCGGTCTGAAAGATCATGAAAAATAGCAAACTGTTGTTCCAGCTGATCTTGAACACACTGTATAATGAACCATTCATGTTCTTATTTATTTATTTACCTAGATTTTGCAAGGTATAAAAAATGTATAGTCACAGTTTGAATCAATAGATCAGAAAATCTAAAGTATAAAATAAGTATTAGGGTCTTTCAGAAGGTACTTACAAGTAAATGGATCAGGAATTATTTTTTGTTAATTCCTAAAATTCGTAAAAAAAAAAAATCCTTACATAAAATGATAGTTACTTTATACTCAAATATATCCTGAAAATTTCCAAGCATCAAAGTATATACAAGTTGCCCATAAAGATGCCCTTAGAATAACACTTTTTAACTAGCAAAAAGTGCTCAAGACTAAATGGCTTGGACGGCTGTTAACCTGGGAAAAAACTTGTCCTGCAGAAAAACCAGAAGAGTGATACTTGAGCATTAACTCCAAAATGTAAGACACTCCACAGTTAAGCAGCAAAAATGCGAGGCATAGTTGCATACATCTGACATGGGGTATATTTTTTTTGAGAATGAAAAGCAACTACTGTGTCTTAAAAAATATTTTATCAAAAAGTGTTTGCTAGGCCATTAGGATCCCAGCTTGTATTTCACATTTTTGATCTAAACACCTCATCAAAAAGAAGATATTTCAGTAGCTTATTATATCCTGAAAGAATCATTGCAGGGGATCATTAGAAAGCAGTACGTGTTTTCCTAAACAGTATTTCCATAGATGGCCACTAAGGCTGGCACATTTGTCTGTACCACTCTGGAAAACACAGTCAAGACCTAGAGGCTGGATTTCCTCTTCCACCATATAATGGATCGACTTTGTCTAAAGATACAAAACCCCGTAAGCACAGAAATTGCCATAAAGCCACAAACTGGATCCTCTGAATAAATTTATTTAGGCACTCTCTGCTAAAGGGGGAGAAGCATTCTCAGACTCTCTAATCACTCTAATTTCATACAGGAACATCCCTGGTGTCAGCGTTCCGTTGTTCTCAGGGGTTAGATAGTCCCCATTGTTACTAAGAAGAAACTACCAGTCCACTATCTCAAAGAGAATGTTGTGCATATATATTTCTCCTTTGTCTGTTTGATTTAAAGACCTGAGGAATATGGATTACCTCTGTTATCTGCACAAACAAGCTCAACTAGAATCTTGGCATTCAGTCAACTTTTATCTTGGAGACCCCAAATCGTACTGTTAGGCAACACAGAGCACCTATCTTGACTGAACTGTCATACAAATAGATTTTTGTCAGATGTTCAATTTGTATTGGGGAGCATGCCAGCAAAAACAAAAGTCAGCAATTTAAAACAACAAACCAGGCCCTGTGCTGACAGGAACAAATTACTATATTCCAAATGAATAAGAATTACTGCTGATCACAGATCCTCGGTATGAGCACTATACAAAGGGTGAAAAAGTGTTCCTCGAATTAATTCTTTCTGGTAACTCCATGCTCTGAAACAAAAAGAGGCTGAGTACAAATAAAATACAACACAAAATAATACAAATAAGTTTATAAAAGCACATAAAGTGGTACAATCAAAGAGGAATTAATTATTTAACAACTGGTAGTGCTAAGACAGGAGATGAGCAAAGACTCATTAGAGTTCAAAACTAAACTTTTGCAGCTGGTCAAACGGTGCATCAGTGTGTTGTACTTCTAACAACTCCCAGATCTGCTTTCTAGGCAATGACCTTACAGAGGCTGAGTGCACTGCAAGGTGATGCATGCATCTTTTGGGGCAAAGATAGAAGTAGCTGCAAAAACACAATACATTTTGTTAGCCCACCCTAGGAGCAAAACTGATTTCTGTTCTTCCACAAACCACACAGAAGGTCTAGCACAATCTTTTCAAAGAAATCTTCTGATCACTCTGTAATTATTCCTTTTCGAGTGACCCCATTCCATAACACACCATTCATGAAAAGACCTTGAAAACACTTTCCCTCTGAAACTTGGTAGTATGCTCACAGAACTCAGCATTTGAACTAGGAATTATTTTACTTTTATGGATTACAGCACTTAAAAAAACCCCTTTCATCTGCAAGGTAATTGGAATGAAATTTGTCTAAATAATTTTTTCCTGTTTCTTTTTCTGCTGTTTGCAATGGTTTGGGGATTTGTTTTGTTTTTAACTCTGTTGAAAAACTCAGCATGTTCACTTATATTCCATCTCCTTTCCTGACAAATAAAAGAATTTCCAATCTTGTCTTTGTGACTCTATAATTTCTTATCTTAGAAATTATGATACCAAAAAAGCAATGTGAAATAATAATGTAACACTGAGTATTGGTAGACATAAAATCATAAAAAATCTCACCACTCCAATAAAAAACAAACAAAACCATCAATAACTACACTGATAGAAAGAGTGTACAAAATCAAGTAAAAAGTAAAGCAGTATTTATCTTCTTAAAATTCATCCCCTGGTAAAATTTATAGAAAATGCTTCCCTAATATACGCTTAGCAAACAAGTAATACTAGAAAAGTATTCTGCAAGCAGAATACTGCAAGCAGACCATTCCATTATCTGTGTAATGTATACTGTGATTTCATAGTTATAGGGTCAGAACTTATTTCCAACCACCCCATCCCATCATTTTAAGACATTCCAGAGAAACCTTATACAGAACCAGCACAAAAGAGCGAGCAGTAGAACACAAAAGGCCTATAACAACTTCTATCTGAATAAATTAATTTGCATATAATGGTATAAATGTAAGGCTTTGGTCAAATAATTTAACTAAAATGGTGATAGCCTAGCTTTGCAGAAAATACAGAGCAGCCATGTCACTTTCAAATTTACTATTAAAAAAAAGAGAGAGATGAAAAACAGGTTTAATTGAGGCTTGAGCAGTTACACATATTCAGCCTATCCTTGGTCCTAATATCACACAATCAATGGGTTTTGTTGGATGCTACCACGATTAACCTAAAATCTTGATGGTCATATTTCATATCTTACAGGAGTAAGTGCACATATGAGACAGTCTCCTCCGCTGTTCCACTCTTCCCCTTTGCTCTCCAAATCCCACATAGGTTTTGAGAAATCAGTGTAATGGCCAGCACACAGAGGTGATGCCAACCCTTGTCCCTGCTGGTATTAGAGTCAACTTTCTGTACGACCACATTAGAGAACAAGTCTAGAAAGGGAACTATGTATTTAAAGAGCAAAATGAAAGATAACATACACAATACAGGCAATATACCTGCACAGATAGATACTTATGTCATTCTAGTCCTCCTTAGTAAATGAAAGATGAAAGAAAGCAAAACTAATGTAATTTTGAATGATGATTTCATTATTTCCTGTGACATTAAATAAGGCATTTGGCAGTGCAAAAATGTTTTCACATTGTTACAAAATTGATTTAAAATTATGATGGTGATGGTGAGTATTTGCTATTCAATCTATACCTGCCTGATCTACAATCAATACATGGTTTAAAAAAACCCTAATATGTCTTTAGATTAAAAGCTGTGGAAGACTATATAAACTGCATTGACAGATGCTGTGCAATGCACAGAAGCACACAGCTACCTGCTTCATGTGGTCATTGTCTTTTTGTCTTTTTCTCATATACTGGGAAAAATACTATTCTGTCAAGATCTGAAGTTTTAATACTTTCTTTGTGGAGTTATGATTTTTTAATGTGGAATTCAGAAGCTGAAGCATAAGTACACAAGATCTACCTGCATCTTTTGACTTGAACTTTGTAAAATTGGCACAGGAAGAAATCCTTTGGTGAACAAGTATATGAGGGAGATGGGAAGAAATTTAACAATTGATTACTTTTTAAACAGAAAAGGTAAGAAAGCAACTTTCCTGGCAAGACAGAACTTTACAAAACAAATCCTTTCAAATCTCAATGGCTGGAGTTCTTCCTAATGAGACTTGATTTGGGAAAAATGTCAAACTTTTCTCACTGCACAGTGACAGCATTCCTATCATATTTTCCTATTGAATGAGCAGGAAATATATGAACACCAGCTATGTGGCTGCATCAATATGCTCTTTGACACAGCAATTAGTAGAGGAACACGGCTGAAAGTCTAAAGATCAAGTACTTCAGTTTTAAAGTTTTTAAATTCAATTATTAGCAGCATAACAGAGGAAAATAAAATACTGTCTTATTTTAAAAGACACAAAACAATTGTGTTGTTGCATAAACCTGATACTATCAATGTGGGCATATCCTTCACTAGCAAAGCCAATGCAAAGGTCAGATACTGAAGTTCTTTGTGCAGAGAGGACATCTTTCTGACTTTAAAGCATCTGTCACAGTATGGCCACCAGGCCTGAGGGTGTTATTTGAGACCTACTGAATTACAAGTAACACAGTAATATTAGACAACACTGTTTCTCATTAATAGAAGAGCTAAGGGGGAAATACTAGGCTTTCTGTGCAGTCATATAGTTATATTAAAAAATTACCAGTTTGAGTGAACTGCATTGTCACACTAAATGGTCCACTAAATACTCCTTCAGACAAAAAAAAATTGCCCTACTAGCAAAGCACTTTAAAAAAAATGTATCTAACTAAAGAACAGTAATGGTTCACATGAATTTTTAAATTGCATGTGATATTTAATGACAAACATGAAACTTTATACAAGGCCTGAAAAGTGTATAACTATTTCTTCAACTTGGGTTTTCTGTTCAAACTTCCACAAACTGGTTTAAAAAAAAATTCTAAAGGAACCCTTTCAACACAACCTTTTGATTTCCAGATAGTCTACTAGTTGGTTGTTGTATATATTTTAAGCACTGCATTTTAAAAACAAAAGTCAAGTGGTAACAGTCTGATCCCCAGCTGGATGAGTTATGTATAACCAATACCACATAAAAGTACAGCCTAGTATTTGCATTATCTTTAAGTAGGCATATTAATTCAAACTTAAAAATATTTCCATTTACAGAGCTTTTTTCAAGAATGTTGCTATAAATCGAATGAGACAGAAACATAGAAACAGATGGAATTTGTTTGTATTCCCAAATAAGTAGTTGTGGTGTTTTCCCCACTTAAGTTATACTATTTCCAGAACTAGTGATCACACCAGAACAAAGGAAGTCTTATTTATTTCCTGCATAGGCTGAAGCTAAATATATTGATCTATCACACCAAACAAACCAACCCAAGACTGCTATGATCCCAAGTTTTCAGTCTGGAGTAACAACCACTACTTATCTAAGCAAAAAAAAAAATTCACCATTCACCATTCCATTCTTGAAGCCAGAAAGCCCAGACACAGTGTTTATACCTAACCCGGGTACAATCCTGTAAAAATCACTGCATCATCTTCTATGTCACATGTAGTCAGGAAAAAATACAATTTATAAAGCTGACTGGCCATGCTAATTCAGACCAAAGGTCTATCCAGTCTACTGTTCAGTACCTATTAAGTACCAATACGAGAAGCCCAGAGAAGAAGGCAAAGTGCTTGACCCCTGTCTGCTATACTGTCCTTGCTCACTCACCTTGTGGTGGACTATGGATCAGGCACTTCCCAGCTTTGATGCCCTCTCATGTTTAAAGAATGCCAAGGTATTTCTTCCCTAAATTTGCAAAGATTTGGTGAAAGTAAGTAATCTTCTGGCTTCCACAATACTCTGTAGCAATGACTTCCATGGTTTAATAATGACTTGTGTGGAAAAATTCTCTCTTGCTTCTTAATCTCTCATTCAGTAAATTAACTGAATGCCACCTGACACGTATTATGAGCAATGGTGAGTAACTTCTTGACACTGCACCTTTCCTATATAACACTTCATTTATATAATCATCTCTCTGTATATCACTTCCCTCTTATGCTAGCTGAATTATTCCTGTCCATTACCCAGTTCCTTGCACTGAGCTGCTCCAGAGTTTTCCTTATCAGTAGTACGTTCTACTTCTACAGCACATTTGGGGAACAGGGAATCATAATCACACGAAGCATCAAAGAGTCATAAATGTATGTAGGTAGAGAGACTATCTGCCTCGATCTCTATTCCTTTCCTACTAGTTCCTAAAGTCAAATTTCCTTTTTTGAATACTATTGAGTTCAGTCTTTGTATTATGTTTTTACCAAACAGTAACACTTCCCCATCATTGCTAATGTCATCTCAGAACTGTTTTCCTGACAGGTGCATTACTTTACATTTCTCAGCAATACCCTTCACCTCTGAGTTTAATGCTTAATCACTCAGTACTCCTGAAATAATTCATTTAGCTTTCCCTTTTACTATCTTGCATATTTTAGGAGCACCATTAACTTTGTCAACTCTTTGTATTAAGAGAATCTAAAAATATGTTGAACAACACAAATAGGAAGTTGTGGGACACCTCTGATGAGCTTCCTCTACTGTCAAAATTGACTTCTTCTTACTCTTTGCTTCTTATTTTTGACCTACTCTGTGGAAGTGTCTCCTCTCTAATGCCACACACAGTAACTTAATTTTTTCTAAAACCTTTGCTGAATGGAAATCTATGAAATCTTCTTCATACACAATAAGCTTGTTAATTTTTCTTAATTAAAGAGAAGTTCAAAGTTGCATACATCAAGAAAAATGCAATGGAGCAAATTAATTAAATGAAGAGTATGAACTGCAGCTGTATCTTCTAGACACTGACAAGTATTTATTTCCCTGAATATATCCTTAGAAATTCCTTTTCAGCCTCCAAACACATTTTAGCCACACAGCCTCAATCTAGTGTATCAATGCATACAATTTTTAATTTATTTATCTTAAAGAGAACCTTTACTGACACCTAGCAGATAAATGATTAATTGCACTTCTTACCATCTTTGTGGAAGCCCTACAACTGATATTTTAGAGCCCAAAACAAAAAGTTTATTCAGACAGAAATCTATCTATCTGATGACACTCCTATGCAAAAAAACCCTACACACTTGCAAAGTAAACAGAAGTGCAAGTTACAAGCATAATAAATTATTTCCTTAAATTACATCTTTGGATACAGATATTCTCATCTGTATAATTCCAAATATCTGCTCAAATTTGAATAGATAATAGCCTTAAGACACAAAAAATAAAAATCCATGGAATGCAGAAAATATTATATAACTTCAGAGCCCTGATAACTTCCTAGACTGTAATCTTTACTGCTAACACTACTTGAGAAGGACCTCTTCCTACCCACAAAATAATATTGTCCAATTACATATGATGCAACAAATTAAACAAAGTGAAGAAACCTTAATATTAACCAAAATTGCATACTTTTATTTGATGCACCATCATTTTGCAGGCCCTGTGCACCCCTGCTCCTTCCAAAGTTTGACAGGGAGTCCAAGAATAGGTCTAAAGCAAAAGGCTTGCTCATGGCAGAACCATCCCCGTCTCCCACCTTCAGATCCAGCCTTGACACTTTTTGCTACCGCAGGTCTTCAGTTCTTACACTTTCACACTGGAGCAATGAGCAGACATTCATGAAAAAAACCACACCAGAACCCCTAAAATTTACATATTTGCATCCTGCCTCATTGTTCTCTGAGTCCAGGGAAAAACACAACTGACTCACCTTCTGCACAACTTCTAATTTGATTTTTCAGTTTCCCTGATTCTGAGCCACAACTTTCATAACCAATTCCTGTTCTAGTGATGCAGCCCTAAGTTAAGACACCATTTCTGGCTCAGGAATCTCTCAGTCAAAATTGGGAAAGGCTGGAAGAGTGTGAGAATATCAGTGGTACACATTTGCCTTAGCTTTGCACTCTTCTCCAGTGATCTTTTACTCACGTACAGAGAAACAACATGAAGCTGTGTGGGGTTTTGGTCCAATCTAACACAGTCACCCTTATGGAAGCTGGGGATACCACTGTCTTCTAAGTATGGCAAGTGTTTGATAGAGGTTTCAAATGTGATGTACAACTGTATCGACTTTTCTAAGCTATCCCAGCTCTCTATTTTTTAGCAATACATTCTTACAGGAAAATTTTACAAGAACTATTCTTTGCTGACTGAATCACCTGAATTACATATTTTTTTTCGTGGCCAGTCTTCGCGAACGAAGATTTGGGAAAGGTCTTTTTACCTTTCAAGCCTGCGCAATGGATTTTTTAGGTGAGACACAGCCTGCGCTGAACTGAGCCCACCCTTTAATCCTAAGGTTCAACCGCTGGGGCCAAGCGAGCTTGGACAATGGCAGTGAGGTCCTCAGGATGTGAATTAACTACAATATTATTCTCAATATTATGTTCTGTAATTGTACCTTTCCCTGAGCTATAACTTCATTTCCACTTCAAACTTATCTGTCTACCCTATAAAATTTTCAAAAAGGAAAAATCATTCCTTTTAGTAAAGATGGAATAAGAGGTGTGGTTTTGGTGTGTTTGGTAGTGATTTTTTTTAAAGTAGGAGCTGTATAAGGACAAACCATCTTCAGAGATCGCAGAGTCATCTTGAATCATGCCCCAGAAAAAGATGATCACTCCTAAAAGAAAAACTTTCTCCAGATAACATTAGAGAATTTCTTGCATTTCTTTCCTCGCAACATCCAACACTTCCAAATCTTTGAGGTACTTCTGGACCTTTCTCCAGTGATTTAAGGATTAGCTTTGCTATATGTAAGTTTCTGATTTTATTACTTCAGCTCGTACATCCATCAACCTGAAAGGCCTCTGCATATATTGGTTGCTTGACCATACTGGAATTTCATATGAAAGAAAACATATCAATGAAATTCTCCAAATGGCAAGTGATTCTTTCAGAATTCACAGCTGTTCACATGCTACCTTGCTAAGACTGAAACATGTTTCTTGTGACAAGATCTTGTCAAAGGATGAAATTTCAAAAGCACTTACATAATCTGAAAAAAACAAGCCCCCCTGAACCATGAAAAGAGGTACAGGTTTCTACGTATCTTCCTTTTACAGGTTACTCATGAGAATCTGAAAATCCCACCTGAAAAGACATAAGACTAGAATTTTTAAGAGGTCTAAGCTGCTGAGCTCTGAAAGCCATTGAGGATTGAGCACTGACTTCTTCCGAGTCCTTTATGAAAAAATCTCAACCTATATCTTTTAAGCTGCCACAGGTAAAAGCTTACAGCAGCTACAAACGATGGCTTGACAATGGGGAAAAAAAGATGATAAAGATGGCAACGGCAGTAGTCGGAGGTAATGCCTCGGCATCTTCCTATAGACCTAGTGAGAAAGCAGCTTTTGATGGTGGCCTCAGAAGCAGCCTAATCTTCTGCACTGGGGCATGAAGCAGCTGCAGTGTGGGCTGCCATAAAGGAGGAAACAAATCAGGAGGAATAAAATGAAGGAAAATAGATAGAGAAAGCAGACTACCATCTAATTATGTCCTTCGTGGAAGAGAAACTCAGAGAAATATCAAGATGAAAAAAGCCTTAAGTCAGTCCCTTCCCCTAAATGCAAAGAGGGTATATAAAAATGATAAATACTACTTCACCAACCTACAGCACTTAGTTCCCTTGTTTTGGACTCTCAACTGATAATTAGGTGAAGGAGAATCAAATTAAAATATCCAATAATGCTTGGCTTCCTTCAAGCCAAATTTCACCATGAAACAGACACAGGAAGTACAATCGTATCACTGCAGAGTTGGTATTTCCATACTCAAGATGTAGCATCGCTCTCCTGAAACCTGACTTCAAAAGCTGTGTGCACATCCACAAAGGTTATATGAAACACCCACCCCAAATACTGCATCACTGCATTTATTTGTATCTAAAGAAAGCATTACAGAGAAAAAAAAATCATATTAAGAAACTAAGACACCACTTCAAGATGTTTTCATTGAAGCCATCACCAATTTGCAGTGCTAGTCCAAAAAATATGTACAGAAACTTTTCACTTTAAAGGAGGACTTCACAAGAACGACAGTTTCAAAGAAGCAGATCTAAAGGCAGGACATTTCACCATTTCACCAAACTGTTTATTTTGGAAAATATTTTGGTCTGACCCTCTGATTTTGTTAAGTTGAAAGCCTGGTGAACCATTTAATTATTTTGGATTCACAATGTATAAAGACATAAACTTGGCTGCTGCCTGTAATTTTGTCCATTTCCTGCCTCTCCTTACCAGTCTCCAGAAGCAATGCAAGGACAAAATTAAATAAAATGTGTTTGTATATTAAATAGTCTTACATTATATTTAGTTTAAGTGTCCCACAGCTGCCACAAGCTAAACTGGTATCAGTGTATTCCATATATAGCACAGACATTGCACGTGTATCCACACACACATAAAGAAGTAAATACCTGGGTCTTGCACAAACTTTGGGCATCATTACCAAGTTTGTAAAACATAGTAAGCATTAAAGTAATGTGCAGTTTGGCTGAGGAACCAAAGACATTTAGAATGAAGACAGATCAATACAATTGCAATTTATTTTGTATCAGCATTATAGCTTGCAGTTATAGAAACAGATGTTGACATATCCTGAATTTTCTTCCTCATCTTTCACATTTTGTTCCACTACTTGTAAATAACCAATAAGTTTCACTCCATTTTACATCCTACTGCATTTTGATCCTTAGTTACTGTCCCCACGTGGAACACAAGCTCAGCAACACTACAAAAAGAGTCAGCTCCTTGACCTTGCCTTTGTACCCAAAGTTGGAACATTGGGAAGAAGCTCCCTGTTGGCAGACCACGACTTCACCAGTCCAAACAACTCACTTGTGAGTACAGGAAAACCACAATGATCAAATGTATCATGTCATGCATTCACAGGAGAGTGACAACGTAAGCTTGGGAATGAGACTTCTTTACAGGATCATCCAGGAAGTAAAGTGGGCCACAATGAAAAGCTCTGATTTAGCCACTGATATCTGAAAGAAGAGCAAAGGGCCAATGTTGCATTTATCTTTCTCTGGACACATCCTCCATTTCCCAATTCTGCCCCTTGTGGAAGACTTCAAATTAAAAATACTTCCCCTCAATCTTCCAGGTAAAGGAGAAACCCCCATGTTTCACAGACATATTCATTACATTCAAACGTGTACGAACACTAAAGTATTTCCTCTCAAACACTCCCCCACAGTTTACCAAACCATTAGGATCTGAGCACTAAGATCCATCAGCTGTCCAGTTTACACATCCACTTAAAGAGACAACACTGCTGATACAATCTCTCCAGTCTTTCTGCCAAGTTTGCTGCCACAAAGAGTGTGTGCATGTGCGTGGATGAGAGCTCTATAATGAGGAGGGAGCAATGGTAACAGGGACAACTGTCTCCTTTTAGTAATCGTGTCTCTAGCTGAGGAGGTGGAAGGCTGAGCAGTTTTCCTTCCACTCCCAGCCATCTGTTATAAAACCTCATAGAGGACAATTCTGCATCAGCAATTATTATTGATGAAACAAAAGTGGTCTGACACAATCTTTAAAGCAGGATATTTAATTTTGTCAGTCTACAGAGGAACTTATTCTTTCACAGAGCTACTAACAGCAGTATCTATCACTCACACCCCCCACCCCTTTCCCCAATATGCAGCACATTCTGTGCCAACCATCTCCCCTGAGTCTAACACTGTTATCTACGTTTTGAGGGAGAGAGGGGAAACCTGACCTCACACAGCATTTTACTAGGAAAGCCAGGAAGTCAGAGGGCACTACTACAAATACCACAAAAATAAAATTAAGAAAAGAAAACAGAGAGAAAAAAATCCACAACCCAAAACACAATAGAAACAACACTTTGTGTTCCTATTTTAAGTGCCTCTCTCAATGCTATATGCATAGCAGCTAAAGGCAAGCTGGAAACCAGCCAGGTCCTGGCTGCCAGCAAAAATTTTGTCACCTCCTTTGAACATCTGAAGTATGTTTACCCAATAGATTTCATTAAATTACACTTCCATTAGGAAGCATACAATGTTGATACTCATCTCAAAGATAAAAGGGATCGCTAAGAGGCATGTCATCCTGCTCCCCAGCTGATTGCTATTTCTGGGCCAATCAAGGAAAGGAGCCAGAACAATACTTAGTTAAAAAAATGCAGCATCTCCCCAAGGACTACATACTAAGAGACTGCAGCTCCATTATCAAAATGAGCATATCATTAATGACAATACACATACAGTACGTTATTTTAATACAACTCATACACAACAAACAAGCTGTATTTGGGTCATTAGCTGAATTTGTAAAGCAGTATTTCCAAGGGTTAGAAACTCCTTATCAAGATATGAAGTTTATAGGTTGGGAGCAGGGAGAGAACAAATATTTTATATGATCCCAAAATGCAGTGACTATAATAACACTGTGCAGTTTGAAGTGCAATGTACTAGCTAACAGAACAATAGGCTATTCAAACAGAAGCTCTCATTTTAAAGTAAAGCAGAAGTAATTTAAAACACCAGGCACTGTTTTACTAAACATCTATGAGGAATAATGAAAGCAAAATGCCACTGATGCAGTTTATACTGTATGTATCACCTTTTAATTTATTATTACAGTACAGTTAAAAAAATACAAAAAAAAAAAGGACTCAAAGCAAATTTTACAAACATAGAAAAAAATCTATAGAAAAAACTATGCTGATTGCAAGGCAAGACACTGGGGAGGGAATAACACAGATGACTCAAATACACAAGTCCACTAGATCTGATGGGCTGTTATCCTGTGCTAGGCCGAGCCTTTCCTAGTGGAGGGGAGGAGATATCTTTGTCTCTAAGCATTGGTTTTAGATGTATGATGTTTACTGTGTTTCCTAATCTCCAATTCACATAACAGCTATAAAGGGAAGAGGACAAGCCCAAACCCATGTTAATTAAAACCTGAAGAAATAGGAAAGGGCTGGGAGGTGTTAGCTCTTTACAGTCAAGCTCTCCCCATCCTATTGCAGCAATCTGTGACTATTAATCTCTAAAAACACTCCTTGCTCAATATTCTGCAATCTAGACTTCAGCCAATCTCTTTCAACATGCAGAAAACCTTTTGGTTTAGCCATATTTGACATATCATATGAACTCCAATTATCCATCTTTTTGCAGTTAATCATCTCACAATTACATTTCCTGCACTTATAAGCATCCAGCTGGGAACTGAGTTTTAATCTAGGAAATAAAAAAAAAGGATTCAGGTTTCTAACAAATTACTTCTAATTAACCAGAACCTTTTCTAGTCATTCCAACCTAAAGACGCCTACAGCAAATGAAAGAATTTATTGTTTGCATTCCTAATGATATTTTAAAATTTCATTTCAATTTCCCCAATGAGTAACTTTCAGGAAATTCACTGCACTTGTATCTACTTAAACAAACATTCTGTTAAGCAGGAAATGCACAACAACAAAAAACCTCTGGGAAGAAAAAGCGAGCTGGTATTACACTGAGCAGAAATGCTGCTAAATAAAGCTAAAGAACTAGAAAGCTAATTATTGTCAACTTCCAGAAATACACTTCAGCTACAGTGCTCAGGCCCTGACAGAGTTACTGGGAACCTCAAAACTATGTTCCCAAGTAACAGTTTAGAAATGAAAGGTTTGTTTGGGTTTTTTTTTCTGGAAAAAAAATGCTTAGTTCTACTGATACAGCACACCAATTTGTAATCTGTACAAAGGAAGTGGATTAAATGAAGCCACCTAGTTAAGATAACTCAGGAAACTCAGTCAATGGCAGTTAAACAGCACATGAAAGAGCATTGTCCCACAACTTCCAGTGATTTCCCCAGGGAAAGATTTGGAATAAGAGTCATACAAAACATGCTTATTGCACGATTGGGAACTCCTTGATATCACAGGGAGGTAACATGAGGTAAAAATCAAATGTAACAGTTTCATTTACACTAAGTCCTATCAATTTTCTCCAACTGTTTCAGAAAGTCAATGCAACCATCTGACAGAATATGATTGTTGCAAAGTAAAGTATACCTTTCATGTTCTTTGGACAGTCAAATACTAGAGGGTTTTCTGTCAATTATGCAGTATCAGAGATGTACATCCCAAATCTGTCCATCTAACTAACAAAAAGAAAGCAATATTCAGCTGAAAAATGCTCTTCAGAGCTACCTTTAAGTAATACATAAGTCAGTCTAACTGCAGAAATATCTTGCTCAAAAGGTTGGTGTTCATTAATGTGCTACCAAAGTTTCCACAACACAAAACAGGACTGCACTAATTGGCTGATTGATTCAATACAAAGTTAAAGAAGTTAATTATTCAGGAAAAGAGTTATTTTTAATACACCTGAAGCCTTCCAAAACTATTAAATTTTATATGCCTGCACCAGCCTCCCATTACTTTGACTTTCATTAACTACCTCTGTAAGCACTTTGGGAACACCAAAACTGTTGGTACATGTTTGTTTTTATTTATAACAGAGGTCCAGTTGTGACTGTGGACATTCTTTAACTCATAATAAGGAAAAAACAACAAAACCAGTAGCAACTTCCTCTACCACTACTAAAATTTAGCAAACTGTAATTCCTGCCACAACAGCAACAGCTTTAATTCCAACACTCCAGTATCACAAACCAATTAACACCAACCTCCCATTCCCAAATTTCTGCATTTCTGCTTAACCTCTCTCTCCGATACACAGAGTACAGCACATTCAGTGAGCTGTGAGGAAGGGATGGATTCTGCTTAATGAGATTCACAGATACATCCTTAGGTACTATAGAGTCAATATTCAAGCCACTGCTTCATTCTTGGAGATGCCAACCTGAGAGTTGTGTGAAACATCATGAGATATCTACCTACACATTTCCGATCTACCAGTGCATTTTCAATTGTGATAAATAAAGACCTGCATGGAGCAGCAGCAGGAACACTATGGAAAAGTTTATCTTAGTTGTGAAATCGATCACCAAAAGACAGAATGAAAAGCCTGGGTGACAGATAGAGGACAGTGTGAATGTTTCTTAAAGCCCTCACAAGCCTAAAATGGAAAATTTAGAGACACAATTCAGACAGGCCACAGGGTTCAGTAGGAACTCTGCTTGCAGCCGTCAGGATCAAGGTGGGCATTCCCACTGTGAAAGCAGTGCGAGGTACTTGGTATTTCACTGCATGTTCTAAGTCAGCACTATGAAATCCCACCACAAAATCTTCCACACTGGTATACAAAAGACCCCACATTGCTCACCCAGACTCTAGACCACAGGCAGGGGTGCCCAGATATGGGACACAAAAGCGTTACTTGAGCAGTTGTGATCAAGTAGTTTTAAAAGTCAGAAGGATCAAGGACGGTGGTGGTGCCATGGACATCTGGCAGAGCTGCACAGCTCCTATCATCAGTTAAGTTCAGGATGGCATTTTATCAGCGCCCAGCTCGGCAGGGACCACAGCCAGGCAGGGCCCTGGGGAGCTGGAGAGAATCATCCCACAGAATCCCCAGAGCAGGGAAAACCAGCCCTGAAATGGAGCCGTGGGCGGGTTGGGGAGGCTGCTCAGGGTCATCAAGGGCTATTGGTGCCCTGAGGGCCCTGGACACCCAAAACTGCCCAGAGCTTTTGCACAAGTGGGTATTAACCACAGCTGGTGGAGAACACAGAGAAAAAGCCAAGCAGAGAACACATAGTGGATTTACATCACCATGGAGGAGACCAAGGTCAAATCAGAAACATCCTACATAGGAAGCAACCCTGATCCAGGTTAAAGCCAAGGACATGTGTCTGCTGTTACAATAAACTGCTCTAACATCTTAAAATAGTTTTACTGGTTTACTGCCCTTGAGTTACACAAACTCTGAACCACTGGCAAGTTAGGAATAAATGGATGATACAGCAGAGAGATTCAGAAGGTACTAAGCAAACATGAAAAATAAAAAGAATTAGAAAAAAACCCCACTCTCTCAGCTGTAGTCATTTAAGTAGGAACACCACAGAGAAAAGCTCTTAAGTGCAAATCTTTCTTATTGCAGTGTTACTTTCAGTGGCACATGAAACAGCAATGATAACAGGCTCAAAAAAAACTTTGAAAATAAAGTTAAAAGATACATGTAACTTAAAACTAACATCTTTTCCTACACAGAAAGGTTAAATTGTGGGGTTGACATTTGCATTTGTTACGTTGTCAACGTTTCCTGCCTATCAGCCTATGTACAAACAATATCTAAAGATGTCATCTACATATTTATACCAAAGGAGTTTATGAACAAGACCTGTCAGTATATTTTAACACCTTTCCAAAACGTCAGCTTTCATCAGGTATAAACACAACATGTTTAATTTATTAGTTTGGTTTAATATAAAAAGTTGACAATCATATGTCACCATAACTATTGATAAGGTAAATAAGGACTACAGGAAAATGTCAGAAAGTTATTAAAATATTTCTCAGCTTACTGAATCAAATTGGATTTATTGGCTTTTCTCTGTCAATAAGTGCATCACATATTTTTATTCATATGGCTATTTTTGAAGTGATGTGTCCAAAAGTGAAGCTTACAGACAGACTATATATCCTGGAGAATTTGAATTCTACTTTGAATTTTTGGGGCAGGGCAAAGGACTTTGTTAATGTTAAAAAACACCCAAACAAATACAAACACACAAATTTGTTCACCTGTACTTAAACATATGCCAAAGATTTCTTTTTCTAAAATATACTAAGCTTCATAAAAGTTAAAATATAAGGCACAAGAAACTTTGAATACAACTCTGAAGTTGCGCAAAGCAATACATTTGTTTCCACTTTCCACAGGAGGTGCTTGATTCAATTCCCTCAAGAAGATTGCTACTACCAAAGGTCCACCTTCTTTGTTTATAATGTCAGGAAAACAACCTATTCTCACTTCTTTCTAGATATTTCCCCCAAAAGTGTAACAGAGGGCAGCACAGCCTCATTCCGAGAATTTCATCCCCCCTACCAGTACACAGCCAAACATTTCATCAGCGAGTCACTCCGGCCAGACTGCAAAAGATTGCTCTATATGAGAAAAAACCCCAACCCTTATTTATCTGAATGAAAGGACAAACTCCATTATTCAGATTAGTTCAAATACTCCTGCCCAAGCCAAACTCAGGCCAAATGACAGCCAGAGGCACAGCAGAGTTTAAAGGCGGGGGTTCCAGAGACTTCGTATTCACTGATAGCTCTTCTTGCTGGAAGACACTTTTCGTGAGCAAGTCCCACTCTACATCTTAGCATTAGACATGGAGAAGAATGTTACTATTATACAATCAAGCTCATACTACGATTTGATATTGTGGACAGCAAGAACGTGGGCATTTGAGCAACCTGGTCTAGTGGAAGTTGTCCCTGCCCATAGCAAAGGATGTTAAAACTAGATGACCTTGAAGGGCCCTTCCAAACCAAACCATTCTATTCTATGATATTTCAAGCCACAGAAGCAGGTATCCTGGTTTCCTGTATGTGAAACAGGGTACCAGAAGGGGAATGGAAATTTCCACAAGGCCCAGATTTTCCACAAAGGAAGAAAAGACTTCAAAATGTAGTCTTGCTCCAAAAGGATGCATTTAATTACATCAGGACAGGTAGCATCTTGGAGTTCTTCCACTATTGCTTCTGCAGTGTACGTGATTAGAGTTTTCATTGCAGAACAGATTTGGCCCAGTTCTTAGACCAAACATCCTCACTTCAACATGGTTCAAAGCTGTCTAAAACACCAGCCTTTCATCCAGACCCTCATGTCTGCTTGGTGCATGCCTAAAACAGAGTTTCCAGTTCACTTTCCTCAAAAAGCAACTCTATTCAGGCTCACATGCAGTAAGTCAGGAAAACTGGGGGATTCACTTCGAAATCACAGTACTGTCAAACCAAACACCATCACTGTACGCGAAGCTTCAGTTAAGACAATTTTTAACACATACAAATGGCTTGCAAACTGGTCCTGTATTATAAGAGAAGGGAACTCAGCAGTTCCGACCTTAGCAACAGAGTACTTTTTAGGTACAAATTAAATGCAAAAACTTTTAACATTTGCCCCAGAAAGAGAAGCAGAAAAAGTGAAGAGAAAATTAGGATGGAGAGGAGCAAATTTTCCTTATGCTCATTCTAAAATGCACGCATTTTAAACCAAGAACTCTACAGGGCACAAGTGCTGAGCCACCGATCTGCATTGCTGAATGCTACACATGCAGCTCATGAATGGAAAAAGGGGACCTTATTAACACGTTTGAAACTGACTCCAAGAATGGGTCAGGAGAAAGATGCAGCCCAGGTGCCTTCAAGTGAAATAAAGATCTAACAGGAGGACAACATGACAGAAGGTAAGAAAAAGACAAAAGGAGCACTAAGGGCTTAAAAAGGCTGGGAAAGCAATTCAGGTTAGCAACCCCTAACTTAATCCTGACCTTTCTGTAACTTTTTACCTTGATTTAGTTGACTGAACTAACTTTGTGGGAAGCTTACACAACTGAACCAGAGAGTCTGATTTCTCCTGAAGACTGGTTGGAAAGAAGAGAGAATCACATGGTCAGTTGGAGGTATTAATAACATTGAATTATGAAACAATACAAAACAGTCATTACAAATCAAACATTTTCATTTGATAAAAACAATAAAATCCTAGCACCACAGTTAAGACCCTGTCTTAGCAATATTAGTTTTACTCCCAACCACATTAATCCTAGATAAACACTTCTTCTTTTTCAAAGATGCTAAGAATTATAACAGAAACATATTATAATATGAAAACCTAAAGTTTCAAAGAAACTACTAACGGAACAATCCATAATATTGAAACTCACTTGCACTTCTTAACTAAATAAAAATAATCACAAGAAACACGTTAGCATAGCAACTTAGTTATTTGTAAAGTTCTATTTAGTTAATACTCATTATTACAGTGCCAAAGAGCTGTAGTCATGTGTGAGAAATCCCTTTGTGCAAGGCACTCCACAAATAGGAATCCCCGTGACAAAATATCTGCAGTTACACATCTCAAAATACCACCCATCATTATGGAAAGTTACTGTTAAGATTTTGAAATAAGAGTATTTGCTTTGATACTAATGCAATTATTCTCTCTTAAATCAAATATGAAATACTACTTTTTTCCTGGTTGGTGATACACCCTAACAAAGGTTACAGCTTGATTTAATAACGGCTCAAATCTTCTACTCGTGAATCAGTGAAAAGGAAGGTGTTAACTTCATAATGCAGGAGCATTTTCTAACTAAGGCCCAAGCCAAGACCCACCAGACACAATACAAGCCTTTTCTTTAACTTGCCAGAATTCTCATTTGAGTCTTTAGTGAACAGGTACAAAGCCTGCAATTGCAATTCAGTGATTTCCACGCTGACCAGGAGGGTAAGTTGGCAAACACTACCCTTATTCATTCTAGTCTTAACTTCTCAGAAAATAAAAAAAAAACAAACTAAAGACATGTTGGGAAGTTGTGGGGATTCAGAAAGCAAGGACAAACGCCACTCAATGGGAAACATGCAGAGCCCACACACACTCCCCAATTTCTTTCTCTTTACATGCCAGGCACCAAACATTTAGTTAGCAAAACCTTTCTTTTTTTACACCCATCAGAAATGTTACTGCAGCAGGAAAAATTATTCTGTTCTACTGCTGATCCCAGAGGCCACCTGCTATATTCCTTTTTACTATCTGTTCTTTATATTTCTACTCTAATTTTCATTGATCACCTCTTTTAGGAGTGAAATCTCTGTAGGATTCATTAAATATTGGAAAAGGCCTATTTTCCTAGCACTGACACCCTAAAGGCAGTTTATAAAAAGCAAATGAGAAGTAAGGGAGGTGCTGTATTTGATCCACTTATTATAAATGTATACAAGCATTAAATTGTCAAATGTACAAGTTTAGATCCTCTAGCCTTTACAGGGATTTCCTTCCTAACTGAGTAAGAACAGCAAGTTTAAATTGATTTTGCGGCCAAGAACCACTTTTTGTTGTGGTTTCTATAGCAGCTTTAAGGGAAGCTGACTGTACTTGGGATGGACTACTAAATGATTGCAGAATACAAATAAAAAGTTACCAAACAAAAGAAAAGAGATATTCACACTTTTTCCATATGCTTCACATAGTAAAAAACATTACTAGGAGAAGGGAAAATCTCTCTAATATACTTTCAGCTGCATTTTTTTTACTTTATATTCCTTCCTCACCAAGTCTTAAGCCAGAAACAAGACAACATGTCTACTGCTATAAAAGCCCATCTCTTTTTCCCCTGTGCTAGCCAGCTTTACTGAACCATAAAGTTCCTTCTGTGTATATTACTGGTATGTTAAAAAGAACCAGCTTAGAGCACAAAAGAGGAAGGTTTTATCTGAGAAAACGGGATAACATTGTGTGGTTTAGTTTTTAAATACCATTTTTAAATGCCTACAGCTAGCAAATATTAGCAATATTCCATATTTTTCAGGAGAAATTAAAGTCTACCTACACAAGGGAACAGCACTCTATTCAACACTGAAGACATCTGCCTAAATATGTACTCTGTTCTTGGGTTAGAGTCTGGGGGAGAGGTGGCAAGAAAAATTTACAATTTCTGTTAAATTCAACCACCGTTTGTAAGAAAAAAGGTAAAATTAATTGATTAATTATTTTTCTAAAGAATGCCTGGCATTATTAAATTCATACTGACACATAAGCTTTTCACAAAGACTTCTTAATGTATTATAGTCAATTTCTTGAGAAAAAAAGCTAGAAATGGAATTTAATAGAACTGTATCTCTATTGTACTAAATTTCAGTACTCCACTTTTGGAAACACAAAATCATAAAAATAAAACTATGCAAAACATGATACCTGGCAATTCTGATTTCTTGCAAAACACACAAAAGTTAACACATAACATCACTAAAGCAGTGCTACGGAAAGCATCAGAAGGAGCAAATACATCCATCACTGTTTCTTCATTTCTCTATTAACAAATCTAGAATACATTTGTACTTACAAGAATTTTCAACTGGCATAGAAAATTTTTTACTATGCCAATAACATTATCATAAATTTATAGTCTGTCTCCTGTTATTTTATGGCAAAGGTTTTCAGCAAAAAACAAGGTAACTAAAATATTATTTGTACTAGCAGAATATAATGAATGCTATTATTTGTAATGTTTGACAACTGTTTGACAACCAGACAAACAATATATTCAGTTATGCAAAGAGGTTTTTTTACACTCTAATATCAGCCTATGATGCAATCACAATTTCAGCAAGCATTTAATATGTAAGGATCATATAAAATTTTCCCCTTGAATTTTGATTGAGAAAATATCAAGATAAAGCACAAACCTCTTGAAGTTGGGTAGAAATAGTTACTTTTAACAGCAGTGCTTATATTTCAAGTTTCTCTTCATGAAAGCAACAAAAGCAAGCAGGCAAAAAAAAAGCCATTAACCACTCCTTTGCCAAACTAATTTTTGACATGGGACAGTTAATCTGTCACAAATAAAAAGTTCACCATTTACCAGATGGCAACTTCACCATAAAGGGAAGCTATTTTTGACCATGGCAATTAGTCTTCTCATGTTTCAAACACTAAATTCTATTTTCACATTAATTTTTAAAACTATGTGGCTTTAACTTAAAATAAACTGTACATCAAAAGAATGGAAAATAAACAGCCAGGAACACAATTTGACGAATTGGATTTATTTAGTTTATTTAGCTAAACAGGGTCCATTGGATCTCTTTAATAGGCTGACAGTTGCACTGGGCTGGTTAATAAAACATTCAACACAGTATCTTCAGCCAATATAGAAATGCAAATCCCACCAGAAATATTTTATTCATGAAACAGTAATTTCAGTTACTACCAAAGCAAAAAAAAAAAAAAACGGAAAAAAAGAAACTGGGGGGGGAAAGAGGGGGGGGAGAAACCGACGGCACTTGCTTTGCAAACAAACAGCGCCACCCAGTGTCACTCCATGGACAAACACACCGGGACACCCGGAAAAGGCTGGAATTGATCCCGAGTCAAACCCAACCTTCACTCCATTTTTTATGCTTTATCAGTAGCACATGTCTCTCCCTATTTTGCAGTGAAATACAAACTAGCTTCGCTCTAGCTGGGGAAAATAAAAAAAAAAAAACCACAATAACATGTTAAGGATCTTTAGAGTGCAGTTCTAGTCTGAAAAGCAAATACATTCAAAAGGTGGGGGGTTTTGCTCAGATTGTCTGACGTTTTTTCTCATAATCTTTAAGTTTCTAACTCATGATAGAAACCAAATCAAACCTCTATTTAAGTGAGTACAGGTGAGCGATACAATGAAGCGAGAGTGAGATACACTCTGTTCTGCTTCATTCATCACTGCATCCCATACCAATGTTCCAGCTGCAGAACCTTTATTACTGCTGCCATCAAAGGCAGGACAGTGACAGTTGCTTCTTTTTGCATGACAGGTAGGGGAGTTACCACTGGAGTAAAATAAGAAAACACTAAGAAAGTGGGAAACTATAAAGCCTTCCTCCTTCTGCCCCCCACCAAAACAGCATTTACCTTCTGTATATGAAGTCACTTTACTCAGCAGCTGTCTAGAAGCAATTTTGCATGGGCATGGCTGCTTCCACTCTCTGCTACAAACAACAGCAAACATACTTAACTCTACTACCTTGAGAAGTAGAAGTTTTAACATAAGAACAAAATACATGGTAAATAGAAAAACTACAGTTCTGTACCTGGAAAAGGCTGATGAGAACTGGCATCCAGACATGTCTACAAACTGCCAGCATGTTTAGTGAAAAAAGCAGAGGTGATGTCATGATGAATTAGATGCCTTAAAACATATTTTACAGAAGGATTTCATTCTGCCACAGACCACTTTTCAGCTTAATTTAGTACAGAAACATTGTGTGTGTGAAGGGAGAAAGGAAAGAGGCATGAATGCTTACAGTGGCCTGTATGAGTCAATATGCCTTTCATTCATAGCCCCTAGCCAGACACAGGAGTTATCACTCACAAACTCACTTCCTGCAAACACCTTTATTTGTAATCACTCAGCCAAATCTAGAGCTCCACAAACTGTTTTTTCTTAAAATCATGTGCATCAGCTCCACAACAACTTGCTGAAGGATCAACAAAGAGCATACCACAAAACTCATCAGTCTTAGCCCTCCGTGTTAACAGATGAGCCAGATCTCTGGAGACAGACACAGAATTCCTATCAGTATCAAGGGGGAGTTGGTTGAGAGAAGAATCTAGTTAAGGAATTAGTTTTATTGACATTAAAAATTTGCTGCTTGGTTGCCCTTACCCAGCTCATTATCTCTTCACACACAGTGTTAACACTGTGTTATGAGATGCATAACACACTTATTGGTCAAACATGGGAGGATTATTTGTAAGCAATATCTACAGAATTACAAAGCCCAGGAGGTAAGGTATGTTTCACTAGTCTGGTCTCAGGATCGCAGTTAAGATGATCATAAACCTTTAGGTTAATTACAAATAAAGCATGTTAACTCCCATCTTTGTCTCCCACAATCTTTCACACTTTCCTCTAAGGAAAAGCATCGTATCACTAGTAAATTCCATTATGAAATAAATTTCTTTCCTTCACTATACTTGCGTAAAAAACTATAAAAAATGCAGTTTAAGCCTTGAATGTTATTAAAACAAAAAGAAGAAAAAGAGAACATTCTTCCTTGTATCACTTTTTCCCCATTTAAAAAAGCAGTATTATGAATAAAGCAATTGCAAAATGTCAAATGCCTTCTTCCCCAGAAAATCCACCAAGGTGGGGACACAAGTGAAAACAAGTGAAGAAAATGTGCAATTTGCCTCTATAGAAAAGAAGTTGGCCGAATGCTCAACTGCAGTCAGGCAGACATATATCACATCAGGAGTTATTAGAAAAAGGAACAGAGGAAAAAATCCAGTGCCTCTGTAAGGAGTAGTTTGTGTACAGTGTAGAGGATTGATTACTTATCTCAAGAAGGTGATGGTATCTGTAAAAACAGCAGAGTGAAAGAACTTTTGTTCACAACATGCTTTTTCAAAATTAGATTGTCAAAGTACACCGTCAGATAATTCAGCTCCTTTCTTCTGAAACTTAATCAGTTCAATCTTGTGTGCCTTAAAACAAATCCTCCACAGCCCTGTTCCAAAGAGCTGTACTACTCACATAGTGAAAACTGATCTGATTTCAGTTTCAAATTTGTCAACAAGATCAAGTGTCACTACAGGCACATGAACCTGCCCAAGCAGGGTGCTCCTGCACACATGACATGCTCACATGGTGAGTTCCCTGTTTTTAATAACATCATTGGGGTAAAACCATGAAGATGCACACACACCAGTCCCACACATGGTTTATGATTTGTAACTACAAAGCATTAAAGTTTTGCTTTATAAACCAAAATAATCCAGCAGCCACAGCTGAGCCTCTAAAGCTTTAGTTCAAAGCAGAGAGTTAGGGAAGACTCTGGCCATAAAGATACAGGCCACTAATTTGTCCTTTGACAAATGTTGTTCACTGTGCTCACAGTTTTTGTCTGGATAGGTGAATGAACCTGAAATAAGAGTAGCAGTATTTGCTACTAGCAGTCAGAACATAACAGACACAGCTGTAGCAGTTGTCCAGGTGAGCTTCTGGACTCAGGTGGTACTTGAGCATCCTACAAGATAGCTAACTTTATCAAATGAAATTCCACGGCTTATCTCTTTAAATGTTTTTAAAGCTTAACAGCAGTTGACATTTTAACAATGATCTTAAACAGAACCTGCAGGAGGTATGAAATGTGAATATATATCTTCACTATTGACTGAAGCTATTGTTAAATGCCAAAATGCTGAAATATTTAGTCAGTTTTACACAATGTATCTGTCTACTTAACTTCTCCCCCCCTATTTTTTTTTTGGCTTTTAAAGGTTATTCTGAAAGTCAGAATAACCAAGATCAGTACCAATTCTGAGAATTTAAAAGGAATGAGCACTGTCCCTTGGACTGATAACAAATGCTACCTGCTAAATTTACCCCTGTGCTGCCAACAGAACAGGAACAGTTCCTATGCTGCTTCCTTTATTTGATGGTTATTTCTTCTTGTTGAATATACTCACCTCATTTTCAACACTGATTATGTAGTATTCATTTTTGTAATAGGAATATTTCTGTATAATGTGGTCTTACTGGATTTTCATATTTCCTCATCTCTTTGAATGCCTTACACTTCAGCTGTAAGCTTTTCAGGAGAATGCCTGCCTTTACTTTTTTCTATTTTATGTGTCCTGATACTGAGCCAGTACATGGAACACCTGGAATGGATACAAATGCTAGCAGACAACCACACATTTGCAAAGTTTATATAGTCCCATTTTCACATGGACTGGGATAGATTTTGGTCAAAGTTATGTTTATAAAATATGGAAGCCTTTTACCAGTGAATATCCCCACTGTTTAAAGATCGCTGTCTGCTTTCAGGTAACAACAAAAAATGCTTCATTTGAAAGAATAAATCACACCCATAGCCCAGGTACTTGACTTTTTTTTTCATTCAGAACTTACTTCATGCAGGCAGGCACCATGGACATTCTACATCTGAAACAGCCAAAAAAATATTTACAGGCTTAGACCACATAATAGTGCATTAGTAGATGGAGGAAAAAGACCTGCCTATAGGAAGACTGTTTCAAGTTTCAGGAACTCTTTGGCAGGTGGTGCTAGGACCTGAATCAACCCGGAAAGCACAAGGATGTGTTCTGCAACTCCGCTTGGGGCCACCAGATAGAGCCATTCCCACGTACCACGGGCTCTGCAGCCCGGCGAGCGCAGCCGGGCAGGAGCCCCGGACCCCTGCAGGTCCAGGAATGCAGCTTTCCTGACCTACCGAGACCAAAACCCGCTAGGAAAATGAGATGCTGGTATATGCTATTGAAAGTGAGGTAACAAACCCAAGATTTACATCTGCAAGTTAAAAAATAGAGCATAGGGTTTATCAGTTTTACTCTGTTCTGATATGTTTATCACAAGCCTGAAACTTGGCCTTTTGAGATGCATACAGACATTTTGCAGAGAAGTGAGACTTTATGCTTGCCCTATTCTTTTATTTCTCCTCAGGCATCTGCTCCCCACAGAAGACTGCAGAGCACTGGGGCGAGTAGCAGGAACCACTGCTGCCTGAAGTTGAGGTGCAATGTTTGCTCTGTGGATTTCCCCATCAGTACTCACAGTGCTGTGCTTGCTGAGTACTTTTAAAGGCAAAATTGAGCTATTTCTTTTTTCATTATCATTTCAAGAGGGAGGACCAAGATAGAGCAATGTGGCTTCTTCTCCTCAGATATGATTTATTGCAGTTAGTGGGTTACTCATGTGCAATACAGTGCACAGTGTAGATGTCATTGTCTTCACACACATCCCAGGACTGCAGAGCACTGATAGCTAAGTGCAGGCATGTCTCAAAATAACAAGAATTAGCAATGAGAGGAAATAAATCTCCTATTTGCAACTTGTTCCTATTTGATTACAAAGTTAGAGGTAAAAACTCCATGTTTGGAGTAACTTAGAAAAGCTTAAACCTGTATTTTTCAGAATATACTTCAGCATAGTAAATTGTATAGAAAAAAACCCTATAAATTCAAAAAGATGCCACAGCACATAATAAACAATTTAAACTGATAGCATTTTGTCATTATTACACATACTGCTTAAGATAAAATAAACTCACCAATTAGATATTAAACATCACAAATAAACCTTAATGTTGTCCATCCTGAAAGTAAAGAGTGGGCAGTCCACATACCTCAGGTTTCCTTCTCCTAACTTTTAAACATGTTGCTATTCTGTTGTTTTCCATAACAGCTTGGGTGAGGGCAAATTTGCAAGATGCTATAAGGCATAAAAATAACTACAAAATCTAAATTCATGTTTATTATGATGAATATAAAAGAAAACTACCAGTGCCAGTTCTGCGTTTACTTTATGTTTGAAATATAGAACTTAATGAAAAAGACTGCATATTGAAGTACATAATTTTTGAAATTCATTTAAAATGAAACACACATTTCAAGATGATTGAGAAATGTCCTCTGCTCTGCTCTGCTTACATGCTACTTCACATGGGAAGAAAGGCCAATCCAAATACAGTGGTATCCAGCTGAGATTCCAACTCCATTCATGAAGAACACTTAACATTGCAAGCTCACATCTGTGTGCCTTTTAGAAGAGCCAAGAACTTTGACCAGCAAAACTGTGAGCTGATCATAACCCAGAATTGCCAGTATCATTTCCAGTCATCTAGAAATGTGAATTCATTTTACAAGTACTCAGATCTGCTTTTTCTAAAGGTCTGATAAGGCCTTTGCTTACAGTCAAACAGGTCACAACTCATTCAGGACAATATTCAGGCAGAACACTCAAACGCACTTCCATTTCAGTAAATATTTTAACTTTCTACCTTTGAGAACCCTGCAGCTTAGAGAGTAAAAACAGTATTTCCTTTCCTTCCTCCTCTTCCCTCTTTGAACTCACAATTGAATCATTTTGCTATATAGTTTCCAACAAGTTGCTATTTGTCTGGATAATAATCCAAAAAGATTCTTAAATCCTCACATACAAACTGAGAAAAATGTTGGCATTTAAAAATGGAACTATGTAGAGCATTTAAGGCACTGTAGGGCATTGTAACAACACTATTTGCTATATAAGTGAGATTTTTTTTTTCAAGCATAGTTTGTATTTTCTTACAGTACTTTGCTCCATCCTTCACATCACTTTTTCTCCTTGATCTTCTGCTGAAGATCTTTGGGTTTGGGGCTGTTGCTTTTACCAATTATTACTGTTTCTTCCCCTTTCTTGTGTTGGTTTGCTTCTTCACCCTGAGAACATTCTTGCATTCATGTAACTCCCATGCTATGATGCATTTCCTCACACTCATTTCTTCTCTCCCATTCGCTATTGCCTGGGAATATGGAAGTACAAATTCCACCATATGCCTACATACAGAAATAGGCCAGCATCAAATATATGCTGACAGTAAATTCTCCCACATCTGAGAAGATAAAACAGCATTCACTATTGGTCAGCCACTTCTCAGCTATATGCAACTCCTACAGTGGAACAGCATGAGACTGTCCCAAACTTCGGACACAAGTCTTTTTATTCTAACATTCCTCAAACTTTACAAACTGGAACCATCTTCTACTTAATACATTTTTGTGCAACTCCTCAACTTGGCAGAAGCACAGAGGAGTGACAGTCAGCTGGATTTCTTGGCTGCAGGTATAAACATTGACTCTCCACCCCCTGAAGGATTAAACTGCTGCCAGCAACCTGAGGAAATTCACAGCTCTCTAGTAAATGGAAAATACTGCCACTAGTTATTTCTTTCTCCCTACCCTGGAGGAACTGAGCTGCTGCCAATTAACATAGCTTTTTCCTACACTTTGCAAACCCTTTGAACTTTTTCAGGATTTTACAGGAAACAGTTTTGTCTCTATGTAAATCTATTCACTGCAAAACCCAGTCACAAAAAAGGACTGATAACTGTAGCAGAAGCCCCTAGACAAGGGAATCTTGTTAGTTTGCATCCATTACTCAAAAAATGTAGTACTTATAACCAATTTGTACAAAAGCCAAGAAGATTGCAGTGCAATGGAAAAGAAAACACAGTGAGTAACAAATGAAATGCACGAGAGAAGCTACATTCAAAAATTCCACGGATTGGAGATTATATGGCTTTTCATGTTACTGCCCACATTACTACAAGCTGTCATTCCTTGAGAAACAGGATTAAAAGCTGACTACTCTGCATACATCATGAACACTCACGATGTTTAATGGCAGAGAAACAACTGAGTTCCAGGGCAAAGGGACAGAAGGCTAGAAACTGGAATATTGGTATGGGATTGTTACAAAAAGAAAAGCTTCTCTTCCCCAGTTTGCTCTTCATCTGTCCACATATTCAGCAAGATACAAACAGAACTCATTTCTCACACTAGTCAAAAATACGTCTCATTTGCCTGAATAACTGCATTACTTTATTTTAAAAATTCTCATAAATGCCTTTTTTATGTAATATGTTAAAAACTCACGAAATCAGCTTCAAGTTTTCCCATTTCTTGTTTGTAGCTTCTCATTCGACTGCTGTACATCCCTCGGCTTTGAGGTGGGATCTCTCGAACTTCAAGTTCCATCTGCTCAAGCTAACAAGTCAAAACAAAGAGCAGGCATGTAAATCAAAAGGTTAATTAAAGCAAGAGTGAATTTACCCAAGTTTTTTCCCAAATACTAAGAAATATTCCTTCTTTATAAAGAAAAATGCTGTTTATTCTGTAACACATAAAGAATTTATCAAAATCTTTACACAGCCTTAAGTCAACAAACAAGTGATAAAATTAATATTATTGACACTTAGAAGGAATAATTCTAGTCAAACATTTCTGGATTTCAATTTCAAATGTAATGAATATATTTTATTACAAGAAAATAGTAAAACTGAGGAAAAATAATTCCTGCAAATTAGCATATTTCAGAAGAAAGCCTACCTCCATCTAGCTGTGCAGTTTTGGAAAGCCTTGGCTGAAAAATATATTTTATTTATTTATACACACACACACACATATATATGTAGATGTATATATATAAATGTTTAAAGTTTTATTAACCACCAGTCTCTATGTTTAATAAACTAATCCTTTTTGCTTTAAATACTGCTAACTCAGCAGAACTAGAAAGCTTGAATTGGCTTCCTAAATCTACATCCGAAATCTGTATGTAAGTATATTATGTAGCTGAATTTCAGGGTTTAATGACAATACTATTCAATAACTTGTACACAGTTGAATGTATTAAAACACCAGAGAGAGAATATATCTTTTAAAAGCTTTTTCTATTTATTCTTGCCATGTAGAATACTAAGGGGCCTGAAACACAATATGGCACAGAGGTACAGAAAGTCAAAAGAAGTTATAAACCAGGGCGGCTAATTACCTGCCCACTGGGTCATGAAGCTTCCTCTATATGGTGCTGTCTCTTCAAGAATTCTATTTTGCATGGCTGAAGAATCCCTTACCTGCCTTTTAAAATCTCTCTAAGTTACTTAAAAAAGATAAAAGAAGATCTCTCCTTTGTTGCTGGAGGCTCCTAAAACAGTATTTACTCACCTCCTACTGATCTTGATTGAGCAACAAGGCACAGGAACAAAAATGCTTTTCAGTTAGGGTCCCAAACTGGTTACAGGTCTTCACAAAGGACTGCTAGAGTTTATTCCTACGTAATCACTTGTTTACACTTTGAAACTTCATCCTCATATTGCAAGTAAAGCATCTGAATTTAATCAATGGAATTGCCAGATACTTAAAAGTCATTCTGCCTGATCTATTCTGATTATGCAAAATGATATTCAATAGTAAACTGTAAAGCAGATTTTAATTAAATGGTCACTAGTGAATTGAAACACACAAAGCAATTTCTAATTCTACCCAGCTCTTTGGCTCAGGCTTACCTTTCCAAAGGGGTAAATTAAACCAATAGCTGGAATTAATAGCTTATTTCTTATTAATATATTTATTTCTTATCAATATATTTGATCTCAAATGCTCTATAAACATAGAAAACATTTCTCTCATATATATATATATATATATATATATATTTCGGCTGACCAATATTTAACACCTTGGTTTTCATCATGAGTACATATTTTTCATACATAAGCAAGAACAGAGCTAAAATCTACTTTAAGCAAACAAAATACCCTGGCATTTAAATTTCAAAACATGTGTAGAAGCTCACATTTTCTTCAGAAGTCCTACAAGCTCAAACTTCTGTTACTGCCTATGTTCAAAGTTGACATGTGCTGGTTTTGGATGAGGTAGAGTTAATTTTCTCCATAGTAGCTGGCATGAGGCTGTGTTTTGGATTTGTGCTGAAAACAGTGACGATAATAATACAGAGATGTTTTCATTATTGCTGAGTGGGGCTTACACAGAGCCAAGGCCTTTTCTGCTTCTCGTACTTCCACACCAGCCAGGAGGTCGGGGGTGCACAAGGAGCTGGGGGGACACAGCCAGGACAGCTGACCCCAACTGACCACAGGGATATTCCAGACCATGTGGTGTCATGCTCAGCATGTAAAGCTGGGGTAAGAAGAAAGAAGGGGGACATTCAGAGTGATGGCATTTGTCTTCCCAAGTAACCCTTACACGTGGAGGGGCCTGGCTTTCCTGAGGATGGCAAAACGCCTGCCCACAGGAAAGAGTAAAGGAATTCCCTGTTTTGTTCTGTTTTGCTTGTTGTGCAACTTTTGCTTTCCCTGTTAAAGTGTCTTTATCTCAACCCACAAGTTCTCTCACTTTCACTCTCCCAATCCTCTCCCCCACCCCACGGGTGGGCAGGGAAAGGCAGGAGGTGTGTGAGTGTCTCTGTGGTGCTGAGTTGGTGGCTGGGGTTGAACCGCAACACCACCACTGTGGTGAAGCTGAGCATTTTGGCACCCAATTCTCACCCAAATTCATAAATTGCATCCTCAAGGCTCCTTAGGAGTTTAACCTGGTAGGCTTGCTCCTAACTGCACCTAGCAGTGAATACAGAATAAAGCAGAGCAGCCCCTGGTGTTTGCATTAAAAAATAAAACAAAGTACTGTAGTGTAGCTGATGTGCTCCACCGAGACCCCAAAACAAGAGTCCCCCTCCCACAGGCACTTTTCCATATGAAATTGCTCTGGACAGCTGCTAGCATTTTATGGAACTTGTAAGCTTTGCTATTTTATTCTGATTCTAAAGTGCTGGAACTAAAATAGAGATTTAATTTCTTTTTAAAGTGTCTAATAAGAATAACCTAGCACTTGCAACACTTAATTTATGGGCATTATTATAAAGCCAAATGTCTAGATAAGAATAACCAAGCATTTGCAACACAACAATTTTGTGGTGTCTTTCATAAAACATAAAGGCAAACAACACAGAGAGAGTTTTTTCCTCTTTAAAGTAGAATTTCACTCAAAAATGCTCATTCCAGCTCTTCTAGCACATGCTAGATCTTATGGTCAAAGAATTTTCCCAAGGTTAGCACAACATTCACGTTTCTTAAAAACCTGGTAAAAACAACATTCAGATACTCCACATTGGATGTAGAATGACAGGATTTCTCTCCAGAGATCTCTCATTCCACAGCTCTGGCTTGAAAAGGCACCCTGGGAGGCTGAAAGGTTTTGTGTCAGTTCTGCACATAGATCAAATCAATTACACCAATGATGTTACACAAACAAAGCAGACAGTGTTTTAAACAATCACTGGTTAGTGAATGTAAATAAATTATCCCTACAATAATATTTATAATACATGAGAGTGTTATTTCCTAGCCAAATAGGAAATAAAACAAAATCAGCCAGCTTTGACTACTCTAGACAACGAAGCAAACCAGTGTATGAAAACTATTGGTAGCAAGGAATTAGGTTTATTTTGATTTTCTGCTGTAGCCTTTAGTTTAAAAGAGGATCATCTTAATCAGCTCTGGTTTTAGCTGGTTTGTTCAAATTGATTTCTAAACCCAAGCCTTGACACTAATCACAAACATGTTAAAGAATTGCTTAAAGACAATAACGGAATCTAAATATCTAAAACAAAAGCATGAAAGAAAAGCCAGTACATTAAATGAAGATCATCATTAGGATAAAAGTACAGATACAGGCTTTATTTTTTTAATCTTGTAATAAATACAAAAAAGAGAGACTTTTTTCTACCTATGCCACTTCAAAAATTAATTTCAGTATTATTGTTTAGTTAGTAACCAAATAATTGATTCAAGTTCTTTCCATTATAAGAACTTCTAGGGTAGAAAAACTAATTTCTTTCCCTATCCTAACACTCACATTACATTTCTGACATTAGATAGACCAAACTCATTTGCAAGCAATAGACAAAAGCAACTTTAGGGAAGGAACTATTGGCCATGTGGGAAAAAGTCAATCTCAACTGTCACCAACACCTTGGCTCAGTTACTCCACATCTATAAAACTTTACTTTTATTCCCCATCCAGATGGAAGAGATGACAAACTGGAATGGGAACAAAATGAATTACAAAAAAGGTCACAGTTGCTTAACACATGTTGCTCATCTCGTATTGCTCTCTCCTGTCAGTGAGAACCACTAACTAATGCTTGGTTAACACACTTCTGGGATCAGTGACCCACCCTACCATGGCCCCCTTGTGCTCACCTTCATGCCTCACTTACTAAAAGAGAAAAAAGATCTATTGCTCTACAAGACGTTCTGACAGACTAAATCAAGTAGATTCTTGGGTCTTACAAGCAAAAAACAAAGTCATGGTGTGTAAATATTTCACTCAATTCTGAAAATAAAAGGCATAATCCAGAACTCAAAGCCTGTAATTTGTATGGACTTACAGCAATAGTGCAAACCTTGCACCACTGAATCCAAGATTAAAAAAGGATACACTCTTACTGGGTATTTCAAATCCTCAAATAAGAACTATTTCAAGAATATTATTTTGTTTTCTAATATATAATTGTTAAGTACTTTTAGGGCATGAATGTTAAATGTTACCATTTAGTGATCCTACTATTTTTGCTAGGAATTTGCAGTTAACATATGAAAAGCCAGAACATACCAGTTCCCTTGCTTCTTCAAGCTGTTTCTCAACATTTGCAACCATCTGCTTCTTCTCATCTGAAACAGAATTGTGAAAATACCAATATAATTGTGCTCTTGCCATGAAAGAAAAATGTACCATTTCAAAAGTTTATACATATCAGCTAAAACTGCCTCAAGAGATTTATTCTGTGTGACATCATCACACATGGGGATGCCCACATTAGTAATTTTAAAAAAAGGAGACTGGAGAATCCTTAAAGACTTCTGCTTTGTTATGCAGTATTTGCTAGTTAGGAAAGCACTTCCAGCTGCTCCAGGTGTAGGAGTTATGCCTCAGCTGGCACTTGCTGGGTGTGCACAAATGCATGAGAAGGCACATACACACATTAAATGAAAAAAAATACAGTTTAAGAACAAAGGCTAATCTATTTATTTGCAAAATATGAGAAGCATAAAATCAGGCATCCCACTTGAAATTAATCAAGGTACTGAAGAAAAATTAGGTTTCTATTCCCTTGCTTCTATGATGGGTCTATAACTGTTTCTTTTGCTTCAACAGATACAAAATAAAACGCCACAGGAACTACAAGAAAATTACTGTCTTCTGGTAGCAGTAAAAATGCAAATTAGTAATAAAATATAAGCATTTAAAAAAATTAAAATCAGATTTAAGCGATCATCATCTGCCAGGTTCCCTAATAGGTCCATGTCCCAGCTGTAGAGACTGACTTTTGACCTGCCTCCAACTATCCATTCACAGGCAGAGAATCCAATAGGAACTGAGGACTGAGATTCAGTGTCACATCATCACAAACACTCCAATTGCTTGACCAAGACTTGGTTTGTTACAGCATGAAAGAGGACTTTCTGAGAAATATTCAGACACTGGATAATAAAAAGTCCCCACATTGCTTAATTACTGTGGCATTGATTAGTGGAGCATTCAGGGCGTTCAGTACTACCATTGGCACTGCCTTTTGCCCCTCTCATGGCTGTATCTTCCATCCTTCAGGCAGTAAATCCACCCATTGTCTCAATGAAGTTAACACAACTCTGAACATACAACCCTTTATAACACTGTTTGAAACTAAAAGTATCATGAGTCATCTGTGCTGGTGGTTTGCCTGATGAAGCAAAAAAAAAGTGAATTGCACAAAAGTGTCTCCAGTCAGAGCTCCTCAGAGATCACAATGGGTAAGTCTACATTGGCACAAGACTTTATCATGTATCTTTAAACATCAGCTTTCTTTTTCAGTCTGAATTCCTTTGTTTCTCTTCCACATGATCTCTTTGTATCCTGGAACTGACACATTAAAGACCAAAGGGGACTATGTGATGATCTCCTTTGATCCTTTGCATACCACAAGACACTGAATTTCAAGAGGGGACCGCTTTATTAATTACACATAATTTAGCTCGTCACAGGCTGAAATGCCTATCCATCTATCTTCTCATTTACCTAACATTCCCTACCATCTCATTTAGGAAACACAAACATCACAATCTGTCCTTCCTCAGTTACACACACTGGAGCTCTGCCTGCAGAGAGGATCATGTTCAGGATCATCTTTCTTGCAAATCTGGAATTCATGCTGCTACGTCTGGTGGATTCCACTACAGCAGAAGCTGCAGGAAATATTTTCTGTGCAGCACTTTTAGTTTTCTGCTAGCAATGTCTTCCTTTAATTCCCCATCAACTTCTCATGATGGCACCCAAGCCAGAAAATTTAGTGATTTATCTTCTTAAAATAACTAAATCCAAAAGAAAAGAGAATCTGCCACCTTTTTCCCCCCACGCATTTCTATTCTCCTACACAGCATCCCAAAACACCTCCGTTCTTTCCTTCATTTAGAACTTCACAAGACAGTGATGGACGAAAATAAACACAATGGAAGATATAAAATGCACAACGTCATTTTATTGAAGCTGAAATAAAATTTCAAAATATAGCAGCAGAAAATAAATGCACTATAGCAATTTCAGTATTTCCCTGAGTTGGATTACAATTTCCACAGAGACATTTAGTAACCTAAAATTTAGGGATATAAAGTCGGAGTTTTGTGGAAGGCATTTCAAGCTGTACAAATTGCACTTGTGATTACAGGAACTGTGTAGCACTCCACTGGCCAGTAAGATCTTACCTACTCACAGAGAAATTGAGCTACAGACCTTTAGTAGGGAAAACTCAGTACACAGGGAGATCTGGCTGAAACTGCTCCCATAAAATTGGGGGGCAGGGTGGAGGTATTCAAATGATATCCAAAGGTTTAGTTAATTAAACGTCAACCCAACTCCAGATTTTAACATCAACCCAGATTTACCAACACATAATCACCCAGCTGGTGACCAGAGCAGCTGCTGGGAGTGAGGTCTAGTGACAACAGGCCTTTGTTGTTCCTTCAAATACAGATGTATGAGAGGCACATGACAACATCCAGGCACGGCAGCTTTGGAGAAGTATCTTCACAGACTCCCAGGAAAGCAGCTGCTGACCCTCTAGGGCACACAATACCATGCAGTCCATGGAATGGTTTTCAAAGCATTTACTTTCAACTTTACTTTTACTTCCATGGTTAAGCGAAGGAAAGAACTTATGTCACAGTCAGAATCCCCAGAGGAAGGAGGGCACAAAATTCAAAGGATGACTTGCTCAGAGGTTGAAAATGAGATGCAAGGGAGTTACTCTGAGTAAAAGAAGCTTGCCACTAATCTAGTAGATCAGGACAAACAAGCTACTATCCAATTAAGGATCCTCATATTACCAACTGTATTAGTCCACAGTGACTTAGTATTCAACCTGCCAACTTGATTATTTCTTTAATACACTTCCATCACATGAAGAATTTTTTTTATAACTTTTTTGTCTTGATTCAGAATTGAAATATCCTTTCAAGAAAATAAAAAGCAACACTCCATCAAATATATCTAAATTTAATTGTTTTTTCCACATTGCTAGACAGAATGCCCTAAAGATAATATTGTAGGTAGCTTGTATAATTCAACTGGTTAAATTGACAAACTACGGATAAATATAGAGATTGGAAACAAAAGTGTGTTCTTCCTCTGTGGAGGATTGCAAACAAAAATCCATTCTGCGTTTCTACACAAGGTTGTATCACTTTCTTAAAAGAAACAAGCTTTCACTACATTTTCCTCAGTTCTTTCAGCTTTGCCCTGGCATTAGTCACGTTTTTTGTCCCATAAAATACAGCAGTTACAGAAAGGTGAGAATCTGCCCACAAAGGCAGAAAGTTAACACAGCACTGGTTTGATCTGACAGCCAATGAAGAGATTGAAAAAAACTGGACCAAGACTGAGTAGTCCCATTGCTTGTGGAATTGCTTCTTTTTATTAGTACATGCTGAGGAAGAGACTGAGTAACAAAGGGCTTCAGTTCACAGACCACTTGTAGATTTTGCTGTGTTGGCTCAGGTGATTTACATGTTCACCACTGCCAGAAGTTACTGTCCAACAGCAAAGATAAATGGAACAATACACATGTTTCTCTCTGAGTTATAAACCTGTGTTCTAGAAGCATAACGCAATGAGCCAGACCTGAAATGGAGACAGTAAACTTCAGTACAGGGGTACATCAGAAAACTAAAGGTGGGACTTTCTTCAGCTAAACCTGTTAGAGACTGAAACACAATGTTTTGATTGCCCAGTAGAAAATGCAGGTATCAAGTATTAGAAGAATGGCAGCACTCCAGTTTAAAACCATCACAGCCCAGTCTATTGTGCTGGGAATAGGCTATGTATCACCATTTGTGCTGGTAAAACTCTCTTTCATATCAAGCAATAAAAATTTTGATAAATTTTTGGTCCAATCACCAGACAGATGTTTCTCTGAAACACTGAGGAACATTGATAAAACACATCAGTCAATTATCTTCATTCTTCAAAGACCTGCAGCAGCATCACAGAAAATCTATTTGAAAGGCATTTCTCTATTTATAACACTTTCTTTAATCCTCCAGATGATGTCTGCCTTAACAGAAGATGCTTCTTCCCAAGATATTCTATTGTCCCTGCTGCTTATTGTTTCTGTAGTATCAGAGAGCCTTTGTTACATTTCTTGCTGAACTATTTATGCATTTGTGACAACAGGATTCTTTGCTGAGCCATTATCCTGCTAGAACACAAGACATCACGTCCTGACAACAAAGAATACAGGAATGTTGCAAAAACAATTAACCAGTATTTCTCCAAGTCAACCGAGCAGGAAGCTTACAGCAGGTCCATCTTGAGCAGCACAGGAAAATAAACCAGGCACTAGACTTCAGGAGATCTCTTTGTACTATGCAGAAGCAGCACAAGTCCTTACACCTTTCATCCTGCTTCTTCCAGCGTGGAGAAAGAAGGCCATCAGCAATCTCTCTCAAATCACTGCTGCTCCAAACTGTCACCTCACATCCCCCTCCCACCTCACAGTCCTCTTTTTGAGGCTCTCCCAGCCATCTCCACAAGAACTAACTGGAACTTCTGGTGATGAAGAAACAGATCTTGCAAATATTCCTATTAAGAAACAAGGGAAAAATGTGTATTTAAAATATTTCTGATTAAAGTGTTCAGCATAGTCAGAGATTTTTTTTTCCCAGGTGGTCAAAAGCCTCTATTAGCCAAGTCTGCAGTTTGTTTTGAAGTCATAGAAAATATTTTTTTCTGATGAAAGACAGAAGTAAAAATACAAGTACAAAACCAGAAGTAAAGCCTCAGTTGTCAATGCACAGGGCAAGAAGCAGCTATAATGCAAGTCAGGCTGAACCTTGTATCACCAGGCTCAAATCCCAACACGGAAAAGTCACCTCTTAATAAAAAAGGTAAAATTAACCATTGTGTTCTCTTGACTCCATTTAGCCCAGTACCACGGTACTGGTCCTTAAGGGAACCTGTATTCTTTGTCCTCTGAGAGGATGGCAAATTCTAGAAAAAGCAACCTTCTAATGGTCACATAAAAGAATGATGACTTCAAAGCCTGCTGCTTCTAGGCTATGGCACTGTTAAAGCCAATACTCTTTAAACATCTGGCATGTAAGATCCAAAGTCTTTCTAAGTGAATAAGGGAGACTGAATAAGGGAGACTGATTAAGCAGAGGATTATGGAAATCCACTACTACTAAGCAGAATATTCTTCCCACTATTGAACAGATACTGATGACTTCCAAAATCTATACAATTAGGAACTTAAATATCTATTCTTTATATTAAGAAATTAAATCTCTGGGTTTTTTCCATAAATCAGTGCAGCACTACTGATTTTCAGAAGATGAGCCAGTAGTGTATTTATGATGTCTCCCTGTTCCTATAAGAGGTCCTTAAATTTACTGTTTAAAAGTGAAGAACTCTTTGTGCATTCTCTCAGTAAATTTTTCTAGTGCACATGTACAGGTTAAATATAATTTATGAGTAGATTAAATTACACCAATTCTAAATTTCAATCCCAGGAACTCTTTGATTTTCTCCCTTCTTAATTTAGTAAGTTTCCATTAGAAAACAGACAAAGTTTTCCACCTCAGCTGCAGCTTCCTGGGAATTATACCCCTGTGTCTTTTCTGTTAAGATCAAGAGAAAAACAGCTTTGCTAAGCCAAGGAAAAGGCACAGTTTCCTGTCCTTTAACCATGGAACTGAACCCAATTTTTTCAGAAGACTTTCTAACTTGCTAAGAATAGAATTGGACACAACCTTGCAGAATCAAAAAGGTTACTTAAAATCCCCTAAGATCACACATTTTAGTAGACCACCTACCTCAAATGTTTAGAGTCACTACTTCAAGATTCATTTCCCACTCTAAAAGTAGGATGTTATTCTTTGGTCCTGGATGCACGATACTTCTCCCTTTAGTCATACAGAAAACTGACATACCATTAGCATGTGTTTATTTCCTCCTTACACAGTATCCACTCCTACGGTGTAAGTTTCCTAAAGGTTTGGGAAACGTGCATTAGAGGCAGAGATATTAAATGACCTGGAAACAGAAGAGGAATTAAGCTGAGCTACAAGAGGGACAGATGACAAAACCAGGAGTGTCACCTTCCCTCTGTCTCGTACTCAGACCCCTCTACTGGGGCACTGATTCATATGTGCTGGGAGATTCAGCTGGGCTGATTAATGAGATTATAATTTTCACCTTTCTACCCTAACACTCTTACAGACAGAATTGACTCTGTTGCAGGGACACGTCACGAATCAGGCCATGAACGCTGCAAGCTCCTGACAAACACACTAAAGCAAATTAACACTGATTTCTTTTGAATCCGCGTCTGCATGTGAGTCACCCCAGTCAATTATCCAAATCAAATGTATGAACAGTAGGCAGCAAAAATAAAGATTCAGATTAAATCACGCACAAAATCGGTCTATGCCACAGGAAAAAGGCTTGATTTCCATCACTGATGTTGAGGCATGACCACAATAAACAGCATCCAGCAGCAAAGATGGCACAGGAAACACCCCACACCTCTGCTCAGCTGCACCGGCGTAACCTCGCGTGGCCCCACAGCGAGGCAGAAGGCGAGGGCTGATCCTCACGGGCGACCAGCGAACAATATTCTTATGGAAGAGAATTCTGAACGCATCTCATGAGACAACACGCGCCCCCGACAGACCCGGGGCGGGGAGGTGGATCCCGATTCTGCCGTGGAAGCACAGAGGACACACATTCGGGTGCCGGGACACCGAGACCTCGCTAAAAACACACCGGCCCCTCCCGCCGCCGCCCCGCGCGCTGGGAACGCGGCGGCTCCGGGGCCGGAGCGGATCCCACAGAGGAGCCCCCCGGGCCTGCGGGGCGAGCGCCGCAGGGGCGGGGAGCAGCCGCTCACCTCCTACCAGCTTGGGCACCTTGCCGATGCGGCCGGTGATGTCGGCCGTGAGCACGGCGAAGTCCTGCTCGTAGCTCTCGAAGTCGGCGGACATCGCGGCGCTGCCGGAGCGGCCCCGCCGACAGCGCTCCCCGCCGCTTCCGCGTCCTGGCACCGCCAAACGCACCCCGCCCGCCCCCGGCCGCCTCGCCGCAGGTTCCGCCGGTACTCAGGTGCTTCAACCGGCACGGGTTTAAGAGGCACGGCTTTAGCTTGGGCTGGCCTGGCGTGCGGGTCGCGCTGCTCCGCAGGCACAAACCGGCGGCGGCGATGATGGGTCACTCCCGCGCCGCAACTCCGCAGCGTTGTAACCTGCAGGGACGCGGCTGCCGCACCGGCTGTTTCCCGGCGGGCCCGTATCGAGGGCGCACCGCGGGCGGGCGGTGGCAGCGCGGGCTCCGCTCCCCCCTCCCCCCGTCCCGCCGCTCCTCCCCTTCCCTGCCCTCCCCTTCCCATCCCTTCCCATTCCCGGCCCTTCCCGCCCTGCCCTCTCCAGCCGGCGGGAGCCATGCACGGCGGCGGCGGCGGGGCAGCGGCGGGCGGGCGGCGGTAGCAGGGATGGCGGTGCCGGGCGCGCTGGGGCGGGCGCGGCGCCTGTGCCACTGGGGCCCGGCGGTGGCGCTGGCCGTGGTGGCCGTGTGCTCCGCCACCGCCATGGCCGACGCCGCGCTCTGGTACTGGCCCCTGGACACGGCCGGGGGCAGCGTCAACTTCATCATGCTCCTCAACTGGACCGTCATGATCCTCTACAACTACTTCAGCGCCATGTTCGTGGGGCCCGGGTACGTCCCGCTGGGGTGGACGCCGGTAAGCGCTGCCGTGGGAGCACCGCGCCCCGGGCCGGGCTCTGCCGCGGTCACAAGGGCAGAAACCGCTTGTCTCTCTCCATGCCACCTCTGTCCCCTAAGAACACTCCGGGCTCGCAGGCCACTCCTCTCTCCTTATCTTGTTTCGAAATCTTCCCTTCCGCCTCTTTCCTTCCCCCGCCAATCCCCTCCCCCCCCCCGCGGTTAGTTGCTGTTTCTCCCATCGTTACCAGTCTGCTCCAGCTTACTCCTTTCTCTCCCCTGTGCTGTCAAGTCTGTGTTTTATAGGGGCTTCTCAAAGCAAAAAAACGGGAAACAAGTAGTGTTAACAAACCTGAGAACTTCAGTTACCTGCACGCTCCTGCAGACACTTGTACTGAAGGCTTTGCTGTCAGCAGTAACAATTACAAGAAATTAATTTAGAATCTTTTTTTTTATGTGAACCAGAAAATTACATGTTAATCTTATGCTTAATGCGGTACAAGATGGAAATGTGCCTTTCCTGTGCTTCTGTAATCCCTTGGAAGAGGGAGTAGTCAAGGACCAGAATGATACAGATTCAGAGTCTCAAGGCAGCTGCCCAGAATTTTGTGTTCCATAGGCACAATAAAAAGTTTAGTAATAGTCACATTTCTACTTGTGGAATATTACTCAGGACAGAGTCTAGTCAGAAGAGGATCCCAATGTAGTCTTAGCAGAACAACTGGGTATTCCACCTCGTGAAGGGAAGATTTTGGCCACGATTACTACTGGCTATCAGCAGGTGTCTCTGTCTCTCATCTTGCTGTAGTTAGAGTGTGTGTGTGTGAGTGTAAGAGAGATGTTAGGAGATAGATGAACATTAATGCTTACCAGTACTATATCTTAGTAGTAAACCTAGATTGGCTTTTGGAATAAAATGGAGAGACGAGGGGCACAAGATTGTTTGTTTGTTTTAATTATAAAGGCCTCCTGCTGATTTTTAGTCTCAGAACTTCACTGTGAAATCCTGCTCATATAGCCGCTCTTGCTGACTGAAGAACTGTTTGTTTCTTTTAGCAACCAGCACTTTTCAACAGTGGGAGATGGCTGTGTTGATAGATTAGCTAAGAGATTATTTCATTTTGTTTTTTTCTCTCTTTGCCACCTAGCATTAAATAGTGTTGGACTGTGAAACTCACCCTTTCAGAAGAAATCAAATGTGCTTAGGTTAGGAAAATGCCAAGATATGCATTGTTAGTGAAGTTAGGTATACATCTAACACTCCTATTCTTCTGTTTAAAGGAAAAATCTCAGGACTGCATGTATCTCCAATACTGTAAAGTGTGTCAGTCTTACAAGGCACCTCGTTCACACCACTGTCGAAAGTGTAACAGGTACTGTGTTCCTTTAAAATTGTTTAAAGTCCATATTAAAGCAGCTTAAAAATCTAATCATAGACTATTACTATAATTTGTTTCTCCAGAACTTGTATTGTGCTTTTTTAAAATGCTTCTCTATGAACACTATACCCATTTCAAATATTTCCACTTTGTATGATTTCTATACAGTTTTACTGTGTTTTAGTTTAATAAATGAATGTTTTTAACATTTTCTTTATAGCTTGAAATCAGTTTCTCCTAAGAACTACTAAGAAAACAGTGCAGTCCTGCTTCAGGGATGTGAGCGTGTGTAGATACCTAAAAGTCTTTGAGTCTTTTTTAAGTTCTGAGTCCAAACATTCACCTACTGAGGAGTAGAAAAATCTTTTCTGTCATCTTTCCAAAAGTTAGTTAAATGTTGATTTGAGTGGAAAATTTGTACTGTTCTTTACTCTTCACTAAAGAGGGTATTTTTTGAGGGGAGTCTCCATGTTAAGTAAGGCAATAAACCTTTTTTAGGTCAATTTCAGAAGTTTGTACCTTGTTATCTTTCAACAGACTTGTTCTGATACAAAAGATGTTTTTATTATAAATAGCTGCACTGGAATTTAGTGCAGCTTGAAAAAATCAAGGCACTTCAGCTGTCTGCAGTCCAGGCTGTGGTTGCATTTATCTTGGGTTTACAGGGCAGGTCGTCCTCTGAAGGATAGTTAAAGAATGGGGTAAAAGGATATTGCAACATACATGTTCATTTGTTATTTCTATAAACACACTGTGTTTTTAGGAAGTTGAAACTCTAGATCTGTGCTGTAATTTGGCTGCATCATCTCCAGATCTAAAATTTGAGGCTCCTTGCATTGACTGACAATCTTTACACTGAGGACTGATCACTTAGGTGGTCACTTACTTTTACACCTGTTAAGCTAGTTTGGGATGTGAGCAAATCTTGCAACAGGTGGGGGGGTTTTGTACCTGTAAACTACACCAAATTAACCAGTTTTAAGTTGAATGCAAGAGTGTCTCTAGGGTGTTTACACTTGTTAAATATATTTTGAAAAGGATTTTCAGTGGTGTGAGGTCAATGCACAACAGCTGAGGAAGCTTTCAGTGTTTACTCCTGAAAATAGAGGCACTAACACACTTGCATCTGTGTAACTTTAAATATTTTTTCTGCAAGTAGCTCACAGGGAATTTGATATTTCCTTTATTTTTCTGGTGTGCTTATTTAAAAAAATGAGCAATAATACTAGTGCTTTGTTATTGTGATGATAGTTCTTACAGGTCCCATCCTATGGCTCTGTCTCCTGGCTCTGGAATATGCTGCTTTTTAGCAACTAGCAAGTTTGAGTAAAGAGAAGGACAGATAACTAGGAAGGGTAGGACCTGGAAGCACTTTTTATTTGCTTTCTGTCATTTTACAGTGTGGAAATAAAATTCTGAATAGCAACAAAGAAAGAAACTACTGTGTTGGTTTGTTGGAAATTGGTGGGTTTAGATGAATGAACGGTGTTTGAATAATAGAAAGTTAGCTGTCCCTTGAGCTTTTTGAAAAATATATGTGTCCTTTATATTAATCAATATTTATTATTCACAGATGCGTCATGAAGATGGATCACCACTGTCCTTGGATCAACAACTGTTGTGGATACCAGAATCATGCATCTTTCACTCTGTTTCTCCTCTTAGCTCCACTGGGATGCATTCACGCTTCTTTCATATTTGTTATGACTATGTACACTCAGCTTTACAACAGAGTAAGAAGACATAATTAAATGCTTAAAGTATTGTTTAAATCAGATGTGTAAGTTATCTCTGGAAGAACAAGATAATTTGGTTTTCTGAGAAGCAGCATGTGGAATTCCTTGCTACTCTTTCAACATGTGCTCTTAGTTCTGCTCTCTACCTATGACAAGTATATATATTAATTGGAGGAGAATTCAGGGAAAGTTGTTTCTGTTTTCTTTCTTTTTTTCCCCTGTTGCTTGTCATAATCACAGAGAGTTCCCTGGTGCTTTACATTGTCTGAAGACAATTTCTGAGTAGCACTTTATATAGCCTATATATAGGCTGTGTTGTGGCTGGCACAGAAACTCGCTGCTATTTATTTCCAACACACAAGTTAGATGCTATTTATTGTCTTTTATTTGCCACATTTTTAGAATTGTGTCCATTTCTTCAAGGAAAGAAAAGTACATTATTTTTGGGACTATAATTAAATGTTAGTTTGTGTTTAAGTGGAAAACTTTAACTGTAGCAACAATGAGCAAAGGTTGTTGCGCAACACACCCTTATCTCAGATCCATGGTTACGGTTCTGAGCTTTGATTTCAGCCTTTGTGGCTGCAATGAAGAGCTTGATATCATGAGCTGAGTGTAACAGATGAAGTTGTAACAGATGAATGCAGAGTGACAATATTGAGAACTGCTATCTGCCAAAGCTTTCCCAGGAAAACCTGTAGCATTTCCAAGGAAAATGGGTACTGTCCCTTGCAAACATTGTCTGGCACTGATGAATGCGTTTTTGTTAACATGCCAGAGTCCAGATATTTTTTGCTGATTTGGGGCCTGCAGAGCTGGCAAGATGGTATTTGTGGTTTCACTTTCCATCTCAAAGGTCTCCATCTAGCAAAAAAAACGTGCTGATGAAGACAAAAGAAAAATCTTTTGAAACATTTTTTTTTAATTACTTCACTTGCATTATAAACCTGTCAGAAGTTGGACACTTACCTGCAGAGCCAGATTCCTTCTTGGTAACTTGCTTTGTTTCAGCAGTTGAAATGTTCTAGACCTGAATGATATTTTCCCTTTGCAGATATCTTTTGGGTGGAGTTCTGTGAAGATTGACATGAGTGCAGCCAAAAGAGACCCTCGACCCATTATCCCCTTTGGACTGTCTGCATTTGCTGCATCTTTATTTGCCTTAGGACTGGCATTAGGAACAACTGTTGCTGTTGGTATGCTGTTTATTATCCAGGTAATGTTAAGGCTCTGTTACAAAGAAGTTAAAAGTTTTGCCTTCCTGTGTAGCAGAAACAGAATTCAGGATTGAGATAGGAACAGTTGTTTTTTGGAGCTTATGTTGCTGTCTAACTTTTCCAGGGGTTTATGTAGCTTTACCCCTGTTTCTCTGTTGTTACCACATTTTTTTTTTCCATTATTTTTCATGGGAGAACTTGGAGGTGAAAATCTAATGAACTAAAGAAAACATAAGACAGACTTCATAAACTCTCTGGAAAAGGCAAAATACTTGGCCCTGTCTCTGAAAATAGGTATAAATGTTTCTTAAAATTTTATGTTCTAAAACATTTTTAGAAACATATAATTTATGTTTAGGATCTTTGGAAGGAAGCAAAAACATTTTAAGCATAAACTGAAATACTGTGTCATACTGACTTAAGTATATAATTCTGAAGCATATATCTCTTCTGAGTGTTAATTTTTAACATGTTATGTTTCAGTTAAGTCTATGAAAGTTGCTTTGTTCTTTAAAACAGAGTTAGTTTAAGTGAAGTTTTCTTTACATAGCTGATGTATTACTGCAGAAAATAAATGCTAATTTCACCTGTTACATTTATTTTAGATGAAAGTAATTTTGACGAATAAAACTTCAATCGAGTCCTGGATTGAAGAAAAGGTAAGCTCTTCTTATAGTATTCTTGTGCTGTTACAGAGTTTATTCTACATATTTATTAGTTTTTTGTTTCACCTCTCTGGATTTAAACCAAAGGTGTCATTTCAATTCGCCACTGACTTACCACCTACAACCAGCATTTCCATTTCTCTGTTTCTGAAATTCAGTGAAAGAGATGAGAAATCATGTAAATGCATAATTTTTCTTTTCTTTTTTGTTTGGAGGAGTTTGTTGAACCTAGAATTATATTTGTTTTGAAGAAACTTTGCTTATGCACTTGAAACATGTGGGTGTTTTCATCTGAAACTTGAGTTGTCTTTGTCGTTATACCTACCTGTGTCTTTCATTATCCATCTCACTGACCCATTCTAAGTGACATCTTTTGGCTCATGGCTTTCCTCATTTCTTACTTTGGATTGTAAGGGTGGATTTTCCTCGATTTAGGAAGATTTTCCTTGATTTTGCAGAAGTACTAGGAAATACCTAGTCTTCTTGCCTTTAAATTTCTCTTTTATTTCCTTATCTTTATGGAGGTTTTCACAAGAATTTTCAGGAGAAATACAGTCAAGCAGTAGAAGCTCTAAATTTAGAGGGAGCAAAACTGACTCCGGGTTTAGAAACTAGTTCAGTGCTACCAGGTTATTTTGTGTAAGACCACAAACATGTCATGAATGTGTTATCTATCTTTTATTCTGTGTGTCAAAATTACCATGAGAATCTCGACTGTGTATAAGTACTGAAGTGTTGCAATACTGGCTCTTTTCACAGCATCTGGCTAGATCCTAGTCCTAGTAGACCCTTGAATAATGGGACAACTGAACACAGATGAAAGAAATTTCTGTTACAACCATATAGTAGAATTTGGAATAATATGTTCAAATTTTTACTGTAAAACACAGGCTTCTAATATGTCCCTTCTGATTACTGAACATGGACTGTAATTCCTAAGTATTCAATAAAATGGCTTTATTGCAACAGAGGACACTGTTCTGTGGCTGCTCCACTAGATGTCATTGGTACTGTGGGAATGTAAAGCTCGTGACTGTGGAATGTGGGCGATCCAGAGCGTGTCTGTGTGTGCAATTCTTAGGGGTGGAATTGGCACTACCCTCTTTCAGTTGTGCTCATAATCATTGATCAAAGAATCCTGAGCTGTGGAAGCTTTTGTAGGTAACTGAGAAATAGTCAGGCATTGGTCCTTAACAAAAAGCCATAAAATCAGAGCGTAGAGTGGATTATCAGTGTAGTCAGTTGACTGTTGTTTCAGAGTAAGTGGGGGATGATGGGGATGGGGGACACTCAAACCAGACATACTTCTAAAATGCCATGATTGTTATAAGTAGTTTTAAAAGCCTGGGTTAGTATAGCAGGGGTTAACTGCTCTTGTCTGAAGATGTTTGCCTTTAGCTTTCATGGACCCATACAGGGCTTAGGACCTGGCCTGCTTCATATTTGCTGCTTGGTTGCAGTTGGTAGGGTATGTTTTTATGTACTGCATTTTTTAATTATTTTCTAGGCCAAAGACAGAATCCAGTACTATCAAACGGGTGAGACCTTTATTTTTCCCTATGATATGGGAAGTAAATGGAAGAACTTCAGGCAAGTGTTTACATGGTCTGGGATTCCTGAGGGAGATGGCCTGGACTGGCCAGTTAGAGATGGGTGTCATCAATACACTTTGACGGTAACTGGTCTTCAGTGATATCTCAAGTTAATTCTCTCCACTATCCAGTTGTCTGCTTTGCTTTGCAATTACAGACTAGCTTTTTAAATAACTAAAATAGACTGGCTAGAAATACATATGCAGTGTTCTGTTGAATGTTTTCCCATTTTTGATAGATTAAAACTTATACTTTTGTGAGTGCTTTTAAATACTTTTAAATACTTTTAAATATTTCCTATGTTTGAGTGGTTTCAATACCTGACTTCATTTTGCGTTGAACACACAAGTCCTTTTAAACTAAACATTGCCTAAATTTCTATTTATAATCATTTATAGATAGAGCAACTGAAACAGAAAGCAGACAAGCGTGTAAGAAGTGTAAGTATTTGTGAAGTTTGATCTGAAATTACTTTGAAGTATCAGTATAAACATGTAATTAATTGCTGTCTATTTATTTTCTTAATTTTAAATTTAGCAATTAAATTAAGACATTTCCACACAAACAATGCATAGCAACCTCTACTTAATTCAACTTGGCCTTTGGCCTTTTTTGCATTTGCTTCTTAGTTTCCAAATGGGAAGAAATGTGATAATAAAGATGGTTGTGCCTCATTGTTAAGCAATTAATTTAAAATTTAGAATCCCTTTGACAGCCATTATCATTTTGCTCAAATCTAATAATATGCTTGAATTAATTTTTTTTTGTATGAAACTTATCAGCAAGACCACAACCCCTTAAAATAATCTGTTGCTGTGTTCTGTTAAAATTTGCAGGTTCGGTATCGAGCCATAGAAGATTACAGTGGTGTCTGCTGCCCTGTGACTAAAGGAGTTAAAACATTCTTCACAACACCGTGCACTGAAGAACCCAGAATTGCGCTGAGTAAAGGGGATCTGATTTTAGCCACAAGAGGCTTAAAGTTAGTGGCCCCACACCCTTGTGTTTGGTTAAAAGAAATATCGAGATGAGTTCTGGCGTCTAACCCCCTGTTACGCTTCCTTCCCCAGACACTGGATGTATGGTGAGAAGATTCTCGACTCAGCTGCTGATGGTATGAAACAGTTATTTTCACTTTCTCTGTTGAAAATTGCAAATCAATTTTATAGCTGTCTGGAAATGTAGCCAATATTATGTGTTCATTTTTGAAAATGTATAATGATGACCTTACTTGCATTAGCTTCTCTCCACTCTAAAACCACATCCACAGTTTTTACTCTGTACATCTGATAGACTTCCCAGTTTTGAGTAACATTAAATGACTGTCAGACTGACAGAACACTCATCTAGTAGTTTACTGGAAGTTGAATGGGAAGGGGGACACTTAATATTCTAAGAAAAAGTTAGACTTTTAGACTCTAAAGGGATTAATGATTATTTACTTTTTTGGTATTTAAATGGTGGTCTGTCTTAAATACACCAGGTTTCTTCTCTACACACCCTGCATAACTATAAGACTGGGATTGATTTTTGTATATCTTAAAAACACGGAGACATGTCTTTGGTTTGGAATAATTTCCAAAGACTTTGACATGCATTTATAAAACCAACAACTACATGTGTTGAAGATGTTAAAGACTCCTGCTTATCTGCAGAGGATCAATATCACAGCCACCTGCATTGAAGCTTTTACATTTTTTTTTAATTCAGACCTCTTGTTTTGGACTGAAGTAAAATTTTACCTGCCAGATGGTGTGTTGGATTCTGTTGTCTCCTCCAAACAGTTGTTAATTTATTGCATGTAATTCCATGTTGGCAAAAGCAAGGCTGCCAGCAGTCAATACACTGACAGTGTCTGCTTTTTGTGGGAGGTCTGAGACCTTTATGGGCTGGAAGTACTTTGGCAGCTCACCCCATGAACTCCTTTAAACATCAAATCTAAATGACCATGGTAATAGTTTGTATTGTGTTGCTTATTGTGAAGATTAGCAGACATATCTGGTATATTGAATGGTTTTTTGGGCTTTTTTTAACCAGGTGGAATGTGGTCTGGGTGGGGAATGGTGAATACTGAGAGGCTGGATTAGAATTCAGAGTAATATTGTCGTTTTGGAGAACAAGACTTCAAAAATAGGATGAGATTTAGGAATGTATAACAAAATGCTGTAAGTAAGCAGGAATAACAAGCTGCACTATTACAAGATGGCAAAATGAATGATTAAGTAGCAATTCTTCCGTGGAAAAAGGACTCAGTCATAATCTTAAAATGAGTCAACACTTTCAAAAAAGAAAAAAGCTTCTAGCTTCCCAGATGCATGAAATAATCCTTCAACATTGGCAGACTCAGCTGAAATACTGCCACAAGTAAAAGCAGTTGCTGCATCTCAAGAAAGTGTAAGATCAACTATAAAGGATTGAGAGGAAAACAATGAGAATAATTAGAATAATAGAAAATGTGACTTATAAGGCAAAGCTGAAAGAACTAAGATGGCTTACCTGAAGGGGAGTAGGAGATAGAGAACCCAAGGTATGTACAAATAGTCATCAGCTGCATGAAAGTCTGTGGTAGAGAAGTTTATCTGCTTCCTCTGTCCCTGGTGTGTAGAAAGAGGACTTGTGAACCTGATTTATAGACAGAAAGATTAAGATAGGGTATTAGGATGAATTTTTCTCAAGGAAGGTAGAGGACTGGAAAACTTTGGAGATACCTGAAAACATTTTAGGTAGTGGGAAAGAATCAAGGCATCCTCAGGCAATGATGTTAGGAATGACTTAGATGTTCTGACTTACAGAAGAAAATAACTTACTGCTTGATGTCTCTTCCAGTCCTGTGTTTCTCCTCTGTAGTGGGTCATGTGTTTTTCCAAGTTAATGCAAATTTTCATGTCTTAAGGTGGAATGAGAGAACGAGGCTGGTTCCCTAGGAAGTGTGTGGAAAAATGCCAGTCTGACTCTGAAACGGATCAACCAGTGGATGGAGAGAAGAAAAACAGATAGCCTTCTAATTTTTTTTAACTGAAATGGAATTTTTACTTCAGACCACAATCCTTTACTTGAAATTTTCTGTATATTACTTTAGATTTATGCAACGAATATGTTAGGATGAGGTTTTCTTTTCCTCACAGCTGAAAGGGTTGGATATGCCTGTGCCATGGTTTGCATACTTTTTAAACAATAAATGAAGAAGCCATTCAGTGGATTGCCTTCAAGATGCATCTTTTTCATCACAAGTCAGGATTTTTTTTTTTCTTTTTGCTGTTTAAATTGCATTCCGAGGGTTCATTTGTTAGGTTTTTTCCCTCGATCGCATCTGATTGTGATGCGTGCTGCTTATCTTTTGTATTTCTCTGAAGTTGCCCCTGAAAATCACAAAATAAACATCTGATTCAAATTCCAGATAAAATTTGTTACCTGTGACTTTTAATTACGTGAATTGTCCACCTCAAATAAATGATACATTCATATTCACTTGTGGATTAATTGTTCTTAGACCTAGAGGAACTTGTTTATAGGCATGGGAATGTGAACTGACTGGGAAGTAAAGCTTTCACCATTGTAAGTTGTCTTTCAAGCTTAGAAAGGTTTCTGCTCTTGGGATAAGAACATTCTATGCTTTTAATGGCAAAAAATACAGCCAGCACTCTCTGCTCCTTCTGAAATCTGAGCCTGTACCCAAGAGACTAGAGTTCTTGTTCTATCTTTGAGTGAAAGGAAGCAGTAGGCAAGAATGAAAATTTTTGTGAGTCTGGTTGCTGCTAGTGATTAACACCTGTCTTGGAGCATTTTCATTTAGCATCTGGTATGGATTATTAGCAGGAAGACCTTAAATTGCAGTAACTTGTACCAGCTGAAGTCTTTCTAAATGTCTCCAAAATGCAGCAAGTGGCTTTGCCCTCACACATTTAGTGTAATTGCATGTCACACACATTGAGAGTTTTTGCGAGTTACTTTTAACTTGCAAAAACAAGTTAACAAGCTTGTTTTAACAAACAAGCCTGGTTTATCTCCACCTACCTGAGTTGTCTCAGGCAGATGAACATTTCTCAGACAATACTGAGTACATATAGAAATAACTACACAGAGACAAGCCAGCATTACTCCTGTATGCTCCTACTCACATGCTATTTCCAGCAGAAAGCAACTTTAGTTACCTCCCATCCTACTGTGCATTTGTTCTGACAGTGAACCACAGTCCTGGGCTGTTTCTGAGCTGTGACAAGGGAGATCTAGTGTTCAGTGTTAGTAGTTTGCAAGAAGGTGATTTGCCTCTCTTGAAAACAAAGTACTTATTTTCCAGAAGCAGGCTTCGTTAGAGGCATAGGGGTTTATCATACTCCTAGTTTCTTTACTAGCAAGAATGTAGCTGCTTTGGAATATGAGCAGAAATTAATATGAAATCTGCCAAACTACGTGGAATACTCAGTCTCAACTGCGGTAGATTCTGATCAGTGTCTGTAGTCTAGAACCAAATATTACAAAAAGAACCTTCTCTTGCAGCTGAGAAAGCTGGCAGCTCAGGACCTCTTGAGCTTGAATTAAGTGTACATTTCAGGCAGCCTGTTCAACCATCAAATAATGAAAATTTTGTTTTCTGTCTGCAGTCTGAAGAGGTGGTCCTTTATGACACTACTGACTGTGCCAAATACCTCAGTTCTTAGTGAGGAAGGGCCTAGGTTACCATATATGACAGGCTGTGCAAAAGACTAGCCTTGGTACTCTTATGCTTGTAACTTTGAGGTGACTGCCAACATTAAGAGAAATAAATGATGAAAAACTTTAATCCAGGTCTCTTAAGAGTTGAGCAAATACAAGCTAGTGGTCTCTCACACAGTTTTTCAGGTGCCAAGTAATGACCAGGAGGAAAAAAAAATAGAACTTCCCCTGCTAAGATGCCAGTCAGTTGCAGGCTATTTAGCTTTTACAACTGAATTGCCTAGGGCATTAGAAAATGATTCTAGAGCTGTCTTGAGAGTATGGATTGAAGTAAGAACCTCATTAAAGCCAAATTATGAATTACAAGTCCGTATTTGAACACTTCCTGTCTGGATCAGGAACAGTACAGACTAACAAGGAATTCCTAAGTTGAAGGCACAGTGGGTTTTTCATAGAAGTGGAAGGAAAAAACAACAAATTTTATTTTGCTCTACAATTCTGACACGATTTGGGAGCCAAAATCAGGCAGTCTAATTCCTGATGCTGTACATAGGAGTTGTTTTCACTTTGTTAAGTAAAAGGAAGCTTTATTATCAGTGTTCATATTAAATATCTGCCTTATGGGAATCATGTCTTTTAGTTGTGATATCTCATTATTCAGCATGTATATACAGCTGTACTGCAGACCCATTGGATCAGTTCATAATGGACAGGTATTAGATGGGAGCTTTTAAAAGGAAGCTGAGAAGACTGGATGTTATTTTAGCACCAATCTTTGTATCATGGGAAAAAAAGGTTGCAGAGGGTTGAAGTTCATTGTAGCCATGCTTACCTCAGATCTTTGTTCCCTGGGTACAATAGTGCTTCAAGCCTGCTGTAGCTTTCCCTAGTGCTCAAACAATAGCTTGAAGTAATTTTTTTGCACCATTTTAATGCAAACGTGCCTAAGATACTCTTGTTTCGCTTCAGATTGATGTAGAAGCAGTTCATATGGCTGAAGTGGCACCCAAGAGCCCAGTTTCAGACCAATTTACACATGAATTGCTATATAAGTTTTATTGTTCAGGTACAGCCATTACCCCTTGAATTCCATCTTTGTAACAGCTACCAGCAGATGCCACAGACATGAAAAATGTAAAGCACTGTAGCTTGCCACTGTGAGAAGAGCCGTGATTGTCATTAGGAGCAAACCAAGAGATTGAAGCGTTTCCTCCTCCCAAAAGAGAATGCAGCTCTACTGTACTGGAAAGTGAGCTGTACAAAGTTGCTGCTTTCTGAGCTGTGGCACAGAAAAGGAGGCCTTCTCTACTCAGCTCACAAATAAGCAATCTCTTTGAGTTGAATGAAGCATTGTGATTGGTATCTGAACACTGCTGGCTGAAGGACCCGCTACAGAATGCTAGGCTTCAACATCCAAGCAGATCTCTACAGGGAAGTGTCACTGTTTATTGTATCAACAAAAGTACTTTCTGGGCACTGCACCAGGTGGCATCACAGGATTCAGCCTTATCTGTTTACACAGATTTCAGTTGCACTACATTTACTGTCCCAAACTGACTTGCTCATTTTCTGTATACGTTTCTTCTTCCCTCAAGTTGTTTTATGTTCTCCCCAGTGGCACCTGGGGAGAAAGATTAAGTCATCAGTAACTTTTATGTCACATTGGTTTAAAGAAGCATAGGAAAGATAAGAAGCATAGTTACATACACTTTCAGAGTCTTAGAAGTCTTTATAGCCTCACATTTGTGACAAGCACAGTAAGTGAAACAAGAGTTACCTGAAAAGGTCATGTTGGGCCCAGACTAGAAACAGAACTGAGTCAGTTGTTTTTATTAGGCAAAGCTAGAGATGCCTCACAGCAAGGGTAGGTCTTTCCTGACCAAGAAATCTTGCTTTCATTTTGGCATATCTGATGTAGAACATTAAATATGGAGAGGAACAGCCACTAGCTACGTGAACAAGACAGAGAAGACAATTCTTTTTCCCAGACAAGGAGAACTGGCATAGGAAAGCTACCTGTACATCTTCCCCATACTGCAACCTTGTTAGCTGATACTGCAACCTTTGAACTGATACAGCAGACTACTGCAGGCACAGGGAGAAACTCTCAAAAGAGACAGCATAGACTGATTGAAGACATAAATAAAGTATTCATCTTGCCTAAAGCATTCTCTGAATGAGCAGCTTTAGACCAAGAAAATATCTGACACCTTATTTTATATGATAGGCTGAGCAGAAACAATGAACTTGGAGACTTTGGCATATATTCCTTTACTACAAGGAAAAGAAAGCTGAGTAGAGGAGCAACATCTGGACTACACTACCTTATTTCCTCATGGCTTGAGCTGTGGCTGACTAGTGACAGCATAGGGAACATGTTAGCATTCTGCAGCAGTTGTGTTCCAGCAGCCATACAGAACCAGGCAGCAGTAAACCTTGCTGACAATCTTGTTGTAGCAGATAAACAAGTAATTCACACAGGCTTTAGTTTGATTGTGCAGTTACAATTTATTGCATCCTATATCCTTAGGTTTGACAGAAAAAGTTTTCCTAGCCTCAAATTCATAAGGGGAAAATCTTTAACACTGCCATTTCATTTGAAAATGTGCAAAAACTGATCCAGTGCCTCATATTTTCTGTATATATATATAAAACTATATTTTCTGTAGCCACATGTACTTTGTAAACCAGTTGATGCCAAATTACTTATTTTAATTAGAAGCATCCTACACCATGTGGTCCAGGGCTAGGATCAGGAAATTCAGTTCTGTATTTGCTGAACAGATGTTATCTTCAATTCGTATTGTGTTCAGTCTGATTGCAGATCAATCCACAACAGGTCACAATGGAGTTCATAGTTTGAGCAGGAAAACAAGATTTGTTTTTTGATAATGAGAAATGCATACAGCTGTCTTTTAAAGCCAGAGGCACTTGCATGTTTTTGTACTTCAGTCCAAGGAATATTAAAGTTCTGGCTTTGCCTAGACAGCCAATTCTTGGTCCTGCAGGATGTGACACTGCCAGTTGTCAGTTATGCTATAGCCATCTTCATCCAAAAGTCATTTTTCCCAGAATACCAGAAACAAATAAATTTGAGTTCTCCATGCTCCCCTCCACTTATGCCCATGTTCTCCATAGGTCATGTAGTGTCACAGATTTATTTGGATACTCCATGCAGTTTAAATTAAACTGACCACTTATTCCTGTGCAGATGAATAGAGGGCCTCAATCTGGTCCTGGAAGACTTTAACAAGCTCTGGTCGCTTTGCCTTCAGTGTTGGTGTCAAGAGTCCATTTTCTACACTGAACATCTCCGTGTGAATGTACAGATCTTTAACCTATTAAAGGAAAATAATTTAGCACATGACACATAATTAGAAGACAACAGTTCTTCCCAACTTCCTTGACCTCAGTGCAAAAAGTGACCCAGAGATCCAGTAAATAAACTGGTTTTTGATGGAAGTCAAACGGCTTTTGGCTGACACAGCAAGAGGGTGAAACTACGGGGCAACCCCTGCAGCCTGTTGTGAACCTCCACTCCATCTCATGGCAGTTGCTACTGTTGCCCTGTACAGCCATTGGTCTCTTGGTCAAGAGAAAAGCATTGGCCAAGAGACCTGCAGCCAGTCAGTCAATGTTTCACTGACTGCTTCAGTCAGCTGTTGGGAGCAGCTGCCTTGGGGCCCATCCTGGCACAGTCAGGAGTTAGGACTTCCCAGCCATTGTATTAGCAATACAGGTGCTTGTGACAAGCAGGATTTCAAAGGACTCACTTGTTCAAAGGATTTAAGGCCAGCCTGTCTCCCCAGTCTGATCATATCTTCTAAAATAGCTTTCTTCACTGCCTGGAAGAAAAAGAACAGAAGCAGACTGGATAAAGCTGCCATTTTGTAATTGCAACTCAAGACCATAACCATTGCCCAGTCAGGGAGAACTGGCAAGAATACATACTCCAACATTCAAGAGTTCCCATATTAAGGCCACTGCAAGGTCATGTCTATCTTCTTATTGTAAAAGAAGCAGCAATAGCCCTTGAAACATCAGAGATACCTATACTCAGTTCCAGTTTTCACTATAACGCTGCTTATATGACTCACCCAGTGTTAAAGCAGTTTAAGTTACAAAAAAAGGTGGATAGAACAAAGAACAACACAAGATTGGATTTCAGAATTAAATTCTATCTCTAACCTACTAAAAACAAAGCCACTCACAGGATTTTTGCAGAGGTCTTCATAGGAACCTTTTACTCCCAGTTTTGCTGCAAATTCTGGAAGCGTCTCCGGGTCAGGAACCACTATACCTATTAGAAACGACTGAAAACAAGTGGAAGTCATGCTGAGAGCAAGACAAGGCATATTAAATGTCTTTGTGAACTTGATTGTGAACAATGTTTCTATAACAAGTCACATTTACATTCCCATCCATTTTCAGAGTTTCAAAGGTAGCTCCAAGGACTTTCAAGTCACTGAGAGATGAGACAGCAGTAATTGAAGTACTAATGCTGTTTGTCACATGTGCTGAATGCTCCAGCAATTACTTTTGGCTAGTTTATACATTTAAGACTGGCCTCTGCTACCATTGGTGGCACCTCTGTGGCAAAGGAATGGGGAAACACTTTGCTATGGAGAAGGGCTGTGAGAGTTGGGATTGTTCAGCCTGGAAAAGAAAAGGCTCCATGGCCTTATTGCAGCCTCTCAGTACTAAAGGGGGGCTTGTAAGAAAGTTGGCAACAAATTTTTAGTAGGGCCTGTTGCAATAGGACAAGAGATATTGATTTGAAAATGTAAGACAGTAAAATTAGACTAGATGTAAGGAATTTTTTACAGTTAAGGTCATGAAACACTGGCACAGGTTGCCCAGGGAGATGACAAATGCCCCATCCCTGGAAACATTTAAGGTCAGGGTGGATGGGGTTCTGAGCAATGTGATCTAGTTGAAGATGTCCCTGCTCATTGCAAAGGGGATTATTTTATAATTCTAAACTGTACAGAGCTGACCTAACATGCTAATCTCATACAAGTATGTAATTAGCCTTTACCTAGCTTGCAACTTGATGCCAACTGTCAGTTGGGAAGTCTGTAGGTCTGAAAGCATATTCCTATAAACATGGTACTCTTGGGAACAGATCTTGTTTAAGAACACTTGTACATGCTTATATTGCCCTGATCATCCAGAACACATTGTGGGATGAATTTTGCAGGATGCTCACACACAACATCACTTACCCTCAAGCTTTCCCCATGTACAAAGACCTGGGCTACAGGAATACTTCCAATATAGACATTTTCTATCTTCTCCGGAGCAATGTATTCTCCTTGTGCAAGTTTAAATATATTCTTCTTCCTATCAATGATCTTCAGTGTTCCATTCTAGAAGTTAAAAGTGGAGGTCATTAGTTGCAAGTCTCTGTTTTGCTTATATAACAGGATAAACAGGCTTTGCTTTGTTGTATGAAAGGCACATGCTAGTCTACTACTGTTCTTTGCTTCCTACAGAGAGAAGGGGCACTTTGTCTAATTTCTTCAGTTAGCTCAGGACACGATTAGACAGCTCCTATTTTCTCCTTTGACAGAAACCAAGACACCTTGTTACGTCACTTCTACAGTGAAGAATAGTCTTAACTGTGGGCCTAACAGGTGTTATTTGAGATCTTGTAACCTAATTGGTCTTTGGAGCTTTGCCTGGAGTTACTTGATGAATGATAAACTACTGTATAAAGGCTTTTATCCTACAATTCCATCTTTTGAGATTACTGTAAACTAACAGGGATTCACATCCAAGGGATGGTTTGTATTAAGCAATTACTCACTGGCAACCACTTCCCTATGTCTCCAGTGTGGAGCCAGCCATCTTTGTCAAGTGCTTCTTCTGTCTTCTCAGGGTCTTTCAGATAACCCTTGAACACATTTGGTCCTTTAATGCAGACCTGTAGTAAGTAAGCACAGGACATTGTTAGTCACCAAGCCATATGTTTCAGTATTTCCTGACAGGCACAGGAGATGGTCCCTACCTCGCCTTCATTGTTAGAAGAGAAGTAGCTCATTTCTTCCACATCTTCCAGTTTTACAATATTACAAGCCAAAGGGGTTCCAACATGGCCTAAGAGAAGGAGAAAAAAAAAGACTGCAGCAATACTAGATACTTAATGGTTTTGTTCACTGCTTTAGCAAGAATCAGTATTGCTTAAAGGAGTCTGACATCAAATGTTCACAAAAAATTATTGACATGCCATTTTCAGACAGTTAATGCAGGACAACTAACAGCTAAGTCTCAATGCTTAGAGCATTATTGGTGTAATCAATCAGACCAACTCCAAACCACGGTTGCCACCACAGGAATCCCTCGTAGACCCTGGTATTCATTCACATTTAATTCTCATTATGCTCTGCAGTTACTGTGGGCCCAAAGATGATGACCTGAGCTTGAATTTAGAATATATTAAAAATAGCCTTGCCAAGATAAAAGCTAAATCTTCAAAGTCAGGTAGTCCTTCAGGAAAACAGTCAAGTATCGTGTCTAATATTTTAGTTATAATTATTTGAGTAAAACATGTAATTTTGGAGATAAAGCTAGTTCCTTAAAGCCGTTCGTGAAGTCCCTGTTCAGTTTGCTCAGCTCTGTATATTCCATTCCTGTATGCTGGGACAGGATCTAACCTAGGTTACTTTACACAAGGGATCCTCATCTACTTGAGTCGAGAATTGTGGTACCCATTAAGCACACAGATGACTGCTGCTATCAAGAGTCACTTTGAAGTTATGTGCCCATGATTTATTTTAATTAAACTAAAACCAGTAATACACCTAGGCTTCAGTGCCCCTTTCTATTGACAGCTCTGGGAGACTGTCCAAGTCTTGGCTGCCTTACCTGTTGTCCAGTCTCCAGGCATTGAGAAAGTGCATCCAGCTGAGCATTCAGTCTGGCCATAAGCTTCAAAGATCTGAGTGAAAAAGGATGAATATTCCTTGAACATCAAGTCCTTGGTGTGAAAGAGCTCTGTTTCAGCTATGCCCATGCTCAAATCTTCTTCTTAGGAAGGAAGCCAATACAACCTTAGCCTTTAAGGTATCTTGATCTTACTGGTGCAACCAGGTGTTTAAGTTCACCTATCCAAACCTTGCTTTGGTCACCTCATTTCCTGTTCTCTTCCTAAATGGAGCTCATCGACTGTCAGAATAAGTCACAAAGCTCAGAGGCAGCTGCCTGACTTTGAGTGCTGCATGTTCCTATTTTTGCTGCTCTGTTTCTCTTCCCAGAGCCCACAGCACAGTTTTTTGGTAGTGTAGTTCAAAGTCAGCCCTGCAAAATTTTTTTCCTGTTACACTAAACTTGGATGAAGCAGCCTGTCAATACCCAAGACTGACAGCAACCTCCCCAGGAACAAGCTGGGCTGGACCACAGCTGTGTCACAGCTGGGCACTTATTTGGACATAATCAAAAAAGTCTTATTTAAGAGAAAACTCAGCTTACCTGACAGCCTAATGATGCTCTCAGAAATGTCAGGACAGAGGGAGATATGGGGGCTGCGCCTGTTACCATTATACGCACTCTTCCTCCCATGGTCTCCTACAAGTGAAATACAAGCTGTCAGATCCTCCAAAATTACACAGCTCAGTTTATTTATGCTTGCAATAATTTACCTGAACTTTTTTGAAGATTAGTTTATCCCAAATGCTGTCATTTCGAATGATGCCCTGTTTTAGTTCAGCCATCTTCATAGTCACAGCCAAGTTTAGCAGGCAGCGTTTCACTGGGCTGTTTGCACCGCTCTGTATCTGCAGGGAAAAGTATCGGTGATTCCTGGGTTTAACTCACATCTGTACCTCCCATTCTCTCTCTGTTAAGAAGCGCCACATCTTACTTCACTGCTCTAAGGTCTGTCTTCAATAATGCCATGTCTGAGAGATGAACCCAGAGACAATACCTATTCATGTTACTGCTGACACACTGCAGCCACAGCTTTGAGGAACAGGGATCCTTCTAGCTCTGCACTTGCTTCATTTGCATTCCAAAAGTAAACAAACTTTTTGTCTCTGAACAGCAACAAACTTAGCCCAGTTATGACTGGACACACTGTTCTTATACTCCAGGTCCCAAGACTCTTTCCATCTCCTCAGAGAACATTTTAAAGAATTCTTCCCACCAAGAAGTAATTAATTAGTGGTGATGTTATGACACAATCAATATTATTTTATATGCTCACTTGGATATATGAACACAAAGATGATTTAGCTAAAATTGCTCACATACCTTGTCATATACTCTATTCAGCAGCCTTGGTACAACTGGAAATACTGTTGGCTTCAAGGTTTTCATGTCATCTGTTAGCAGCTTGATGTCTCCTTGGAAGAAGCCTACTTTTGCTCCACAGCTGTACATCACAGCCTAAAGATTGACCAGACTAAGCTTAGTCAAGGGTAATTCCCAGCTTCATTAGCCATAATTATTTGTCTATGATAAGCAGCAATATTTTTGTAGGAAAGTTATTCTGTGAATAGGTTTTGAGGGCATACAGATTGCTATCATATCTTTTACTATAATTTGATTTATTAAAGCTCAGATATATATATCTGTACATACCTGTACAACTCTCTCAAACATGTGAGCCAAGGGAAGATAGGAAATGGCAATATCTGCACTTGTACACTCAACTGTGTTCTAGAAGGGAAAGAAACAGAAGTAGGTTACCATTCCCTCTGCCTGCCTGAGTTACTCTTAAGTAGAAAGTGGATAAAGTTTGGGTCAATTTGACTACTTCGAGATAGACACTTCAAATGACTGAAGCAACTCAGGTTCATCCATCGTGTGTTCAAGATTTGCAGCTGTCACACTAGATCAAAATTAGTTTCATGTTTTGGCAACACTTGTAATAGTGTTGTTTAGTACTCTTGGCATTTAGGACTGACTCATTCTAGAGTAACTTCTACTATCAAGGTTCTTTCAATACTATTGTCCCATTGAAATATGGGCACTTAGGAAAGCATCAATTTCTGGGAGTGAATGTTTTACAGAAAATGCCCACATTAAAGCTGTTTGCATGACTGGGGTATATATACCCCGATGATTACCATTAGGAGTAGCTTACCTCTGTGCATCTAAGGAAGGAAGCAGCATTTGAAACAACATTTCGGTGTGTCAGCATGGCTCCTTTAGGGTTACCTTTGGAGAGATCATGCAAAGTCAGCTGTAGCTCTGACTGCTTCTGCTGTCAGTTTTCCATTTTTTGTTGGGCTCAGTCTGAACTATTTTGGTACTGGGCTCAGTCACAGCATGCATTGTCTTAAGAGATCACAAATATGCCTCTTCTTGAACGCTTTCAGCTACAGATATTACATAAAGGAAATGGCTACTGAAACAGCAGAGTAATTTGGAGTAGCAGAGAGAATGCTGAAACAAGATTTTTTTTTTTTTTTTTTTAGCTTCTGTGGATCAAAATACACACACAGGTAAACCACCAATCTCTTGAACATTAAGACTATTTTTCGTAGGGTAAGACAAAATGAATTTGGCTATTCTTGCCCCCAGTTCTAAGAAGCTTTGTCTTAGCTTACTTGCAGTGACAGTGTCTCAAGTAAAACTGCAATAGTGTTTTGACACTGCTCTACTGTACTGTTTTATATTCTTAGGATTTCCTATTTTTGTGCTGGGAAGCTGCAGGGGTAGGCTGTTTCAGTGGGGAAGCATTCTCTTACCTGTGGTTCCACTTGTAAAACACACAACAGCAAGATCATCAGGCTTAGGAGGCTAAAGAGAAAAAAGCCACATAAGGTCAGTGTAAGGATTATGGTGCTTATCAGTATTTACATAAAATTCCTAAACTGTGATTAACCAAGAATTCTGGTTCACAAAATAAAAAATCCTGCCAATTTCCCCTACTAACATGGCAGGAGGTCTTTTCAGAGACTAGTTTTCAGAGTTTGTAACTGTTCCACAGAGATACTTACAACTGGTTGTCTGATGTTGTTTTTTCCCAGCTCCTGTGTTAGAGAAAAAACATAGCTTAGCAGATGTGCAACAACAATAGATGAATAGGTAATACTATTTCAAATGCAACACTTGTTTTTACTTTGCCTCTTGATGCTCTGTCTCATTCAAAGAGAGATGTCCTCCTGAATTCAATACACACAACTCTGAAAAAACTGACTGCTGCAGTTGTGGAAAGCACTAATTGAGTGTGCAGTTTCAATTAGACCCAACTGCCAGCTTAGAACCCTGATAAGTCCTGTTACAACTGTCCATGAATTAAGCTAAGCAAGTCTTCGGTTTTATGCATACTGACTGTCCACAACACATGAGCACAACTTTAGTCAGTGGTTTGAACTCTGCAAGTCCATTTGGCTAAATGTATCAAGTTTCAAAAAGACTGTTCATTAAGATCCAAGCTACAGGTGTGACAATCAGATAATGCTTAGTGTCACTGTTGCCACAGAAGGTCAAGATGTCAAGCTGGCAAGGTATTCTTTGGCAAGATCAAGCAGAAGCCTTTAGTCACCTACCTCAACCTCCTGCAGTGATAGAACTTCAATTCCCACTTTAGCTCCTCTGTCCTTGAGCTCTTTGTCAAAGAGATCCATGAGAACAATAATCTTCAGACATGGGGTCTTTTTTTGCTCACAGTTCTCAAGCAAGACCTGTGCCTTCTCCGGCGTGTCACAGATCACTACACTTATGTCAGCTACAGAAAAGAAATTACATTTCAGTGGTCTGTTTAGAAGACATTAGACTACTGACAGCTCAGAAGCACATACATTTAGAACACAGCATTGGTTTGTTCTAAAGCCATTTGCATTTGTTCCTATGGATTGAGTGGTTGGTTTACAGTGCTAAGAAAGTTCCTCCTACCATCATCAAGTGATTGTATAGCTAGAATCTTAAGTTTGCCCTAAGTGAGGGCAAATGCTGAGGGACTGAAGACAAATATCTTCACTCTCAGTCAACACAGGCATTCAAATTTTTGGTATTACCATAAGAGTTCAGAATTGTCCTCACTGATTGTTTCAGTTTAGCCATCTTCCTTAAATCCTAAGAAATTTAGGCCTGGTTGAAAGAGGCTGCTAAAATTCTCAAGTTAATACCTCAGCTTCCCCACATGTGTAAGTGAGTTTTACACAATTACAAAAGCATTTTCCTTTAAATCAGCAGAGGAATTGGATTTGCCTGAACATGCTGGTTCCCCATTAGATTAATAAGTCACAGCTGTGTAGTCCCAAGGCAAGACCTGTTTACAAGGTTCACCAGCATAACTGTTGAAGGGATTACTGTGACAGTGGATATTTATTTCCCCCATGTCTCCCAAAAGACTGGGGGAAGAAAGTCTGAAGATTTATTTAAGCTTCCTTACCAGTTTCTTCCATGATGGCATGTTAGTTGTTGCTTCTGTAGAACAACAGGCACTAACCAGATAGATTAAACAGATTTAGGCATATCTTTACCCTTCCCTCCTCCGCTCTTTTCGTCCTACAGCTTTAAATCAGAGACACATATCTAGTCTTAATTTGCATGCAAGCCTGTCTGCATTGTCTGATTGTTTGGCAGTGTGGGATTTCAAGATTTCAAAACTTCAAATAGCAAATAGTTGAGCACTCTGATTGCAGAATGGTCCACAAGATCTAGCAGGTCCTTCTGTGGACTTGAAATCAAGACACTAGGAAACATAGGAATCCCACTGGATTCTTCTAGGCATTAAACCATGTGCCCTGCAAAGCAGTTTCATTTAAGAAATAAGTGTCTATAAAAGTATAAGAACAGTAAGGCTAAAACTACTCTGATTTTCACATCAAATTCCCTTGAACTTAGCCCCATCAAAACAAAGTTTCTTAGAAAAGTCATTATGAAAGAGTGGAAGTCAATATTTACCTTTGTTGACAATATATACAATGGCCTCTGGCCCCAGGGTGTCATAGAGTGGAACAGCAACCATTGAGTAGGTGTAGCAGGCATATTCTGAAATGGTCCACTGAAGAGAGAAAACAGCACAGCTGAGGAAAACTAGCAACTCTCAAGACAGGATTGCCTACAGATTTCATACAGCTTGACTGCACCCCCCATGCACTCAGTAGTGGGGGGAATTATGTGAGGAGCACATCCATGAGAATCAGAGTAGTGAGGGTTCAAGATCATTGTATTATATGCTTGGAGTGGTATGTGCTCAGTCAGTAAAAAGGGAACCAGGAAGGAAAAAGAGTTGTGATTGTTTCTCATGTGGCCTCAAGCTATTTAAATACAGACTGCCCTCTCACTTCAAGGTGTCAGAATGTTGTGGGAAAGAATATACAATTTGTTGCTTACCTCTGGCCTATTCTGAGCAAAAATGCCAATAAACTGGCTTGTTGATGGTTGGCATCCTTTTTGCAGAAGCCCTGATCCCAGGTATTGAGTTCTGTCTAACACCTGTAAGATAGTTTTTCTCCGCTTTAGTGTGACAAGACAGTGTCCCAAATTAAGTCATCTGTCATTTACTACACTCACCTGTTTGTATGTCAGCCACTGGTAAGGTTGCTTGGGTTTTCTGTAGCCTAGACAGTTACCATTTCCTAATGGAAGAGTTCAGAAAAGAAATTTCAAAGCTCAGTACTGAAGGTGCATAACACTTCAATACAACACTTTAAGTGGGAAATGTTTTCAATCAGTCATCCAGCTAACTGCACAGACCATAGAAGGACAATGTCCATAGTTAAACATTCTGCCCAAACCAAGATTGTCAGACTGCTGGCTTTATCCTTACAAGCAATACTTCCAAGATCTGGTGATATTTTCCCATTTCACAACCCACATGAGATTGAAATAGCTTGCAAGCTATCACATATTTCCATGCATAGTGGCATGTGCACAAATTCATATCTGTTGTAAACAGGCAGTAATTTTACAGTAAAACCCACATTGTAAGACAAAGCAGAGGTGTTTCCCCCCCTCCCCCCCAGTTCCCATGATGTTTAGTATCTGCTGACTCTTGACTGAACTCTACCACCTTAAGCTTCTGGTGTTTATTCCCACCCAGTCTGCCAACTAAGACTACAGCTAAATTGGGGCATTGGTCGCTAGTCTCTCCACCCCTCAGAAGGCTAGAAAAGCTTTTGCTAGTCTGGATTATTACCACAGCCAAGACACAAGGAAAAGGAGCTTGGAAAAAATTTATTTACTTGTGATAGACAAGTACTAACTAGCAGATGCAAAGCTTACCAGAAACATATAGTCCTCTCTGGAAAATTTCATACAAGGTTTTACCATCTTCAAAGTAATAAGAAAGCAGGTTATTATCTGTCAAGAGTGCACTTTTTCTGGCTCCTCCCTAAGAACAGAGCATGGTCATGAAAAAGTGCAGAACAGATGAAATGGCATTCATTCCTCAGCCCCTCAACAATCCCCCTTAAATCCCCTTTAAATAGAATTGTATTGTTAGGGAAGTCTTTTTCCTTCCCGATTTTGATCTACTCAGTCATGCAGAGGAATTTTCTAGATGGCCTACATTAACATTCGATTACAGCTTATTAGAGGGACCTTGACTAGGACTGAGTGCTACCACTTGTCTAGTTACAAAAAGTATAGCACCAGCTTCTAAGCTGATGCAGTGCATTTAAAATACAGGAAAAAGTCAGTGACAGCCAGGGCCATATGGTAAAAAGCCTGTCTAAACCTGTTGGCAGGAGCTGCTGTTTCTCACTCTTATCATCTGAAGACTTCCCTTCTTCCCACTATACTGTTGAGTTGTACACATGGGAGAGAAGGCTGTGTATGTCAGACAGGAGAGTTTCCACTGGCACCCAGAGGCAGAATGGATCAGTATTCAGATTAAGCTCCAAATCAGACCATGCCCACAAGCCAAGAAAGTATTACCTCAATTCCTACTGACTGCTTGTTCAAGTCAACAGGAGGCAAAACAGGTCTTGGCCTGCTTATCACCCACAGGAAGATGACAGCTCCAAATACAATAAGACTGATCAATGCTGGTGTTGGGAGCGGTGAGAATAGTATTTGAAGTATCCAGATCATTGTGCTGGATCAATGGAGCCAGAGCTGAACCTGAAATAAACAGGAGGTTTAGTAGACTTGAGTTAGAGGCTCTAACTACCCATGAGCCATGGTTACTTAAGTAGCTTGTTAAGCAATACTGCAAATAATTTCAGCAGTTTGCTCCTGAAGAGTCCTGGTACAATTATGAAGAATGCTTATGCAATGTTTTAAGCCTCTTAGGAGATCTCAAGTCACCTGTCCCCATAAATCTTAATCTATGCTGCATCCACCTCCACAAAAAACTGAAGTCTGATGAAATCACACAAGGAACATATTATTTCTATTCAAGAGTAAAAAAATTGTCCTGGGGAAAACCAGTATATCATTTCCCAAATAAGCATAACCAAAAAAGGCCTATAGTTCAATAATGTGAATAGTGGAAGTAAGAAAACTCCTCAGTATTATAACTCTCCAACAGAAATAGTAACTGTATTGCTAAATTACATGTTTGTCACACCTACATATATAAATCTGCAGGACAAGCAGTATCTTCATTGTTAGCTGCTCTTACTGGAAAGCAGGGTTCATTCTAGACAAGTTTTTCAAATAATGGCAGCATGTTCAGCTTGAGATACAACACATGTCAAAATTGTGAAAGTTTCTTTCCAGTAGGAAATGGTGACCTGGAAGTCAATGTGGGAAGTACAGAAGTAGTTCTGCTGCTTGCATCCTCCAGAGTGTCTTCTTTCAAGGGCAGGGAAGCAAAAACTGAGAGCACAGACGTTCTTATAAGCGACAAAGAAACAGCTACCTGAGCTTTCTCCCTTAGCAACAAGAACTTTAATCTCCAAAATGATCTGACATGTTTAAGATTGAATTGCCAAGAGAAATTACTGCTTTTTGTCTGAATCAACTCAGATCTCACCAGCTTCTCTTTGCTAGTGTCTAAAAAGCTATGCAGGAGACAACATATCACACTTTGCAAGATGTGTTACAATACCCTTTCCTAGTCCTTCACACAGAATCAAAGGAACCCAGTCAGTAGATAATATGTCAGCTAGCAACCAACTAAACCCTTATACTAGAAGAATACCAGGCATCCTGAATGAGTTCCAGATACCCTTTAACTATAATTCCAAGAAAGTTGAAGGTATTTTACAAACCATCATTAAGTTCAGCCAGAGCCCAAAGTCAGAATTTGGGGCTCTGAGGCAAGACTGACCAGAGTTAGATTACCATATCTGTGTTAATCAGCAGTCCTAATGTGTTCCCTGGTGAGAAAAGGCACGCTTTGCCCTCTCAGCATCTGGATAAGAAACAGTACCTCAGAGGCTTGTCATCAAGTCCAAGCTGCCAGATGCATATCACCTTCATATCTGAGAAGTACCAACTCCCTAGTCCTCTTTTCTACTCTAAGCCTTAGTTACCATGTGCCCTTCAAAACTCCTGACCTTGGCTTCATGTACTGAGAGTCCAAAAAAGTTGTGGTACAGCAAGAAAGGTGGGAATTGCCCTTGGGACTCTCTAATGATAGATAATTCCTGTCACTGGGCATATAAGACCTAAGGGAGCACAAACCCGTTCTTTCTATAGCACAGCATATCACCCATCTCCACACCCTTTCTTTGGGCCTTATCAATTGAGCCTGGAGGAAAAAAGAAAACCCTAAAAGCAGGTCTGCTGATCAAATTTACATTCAGGGCAAAGCTACTTAGCAGTTTAGGTTTAGCACTACTCAGTTTGGAAGACAGAATTTATTAATAATAAAGTGAATTTGGCAATCAGCTGCTCTTCATGATATCATAAATCATTCATCTGGTCTTGCAATCCATCACTGGAGCAGTTAGCAAGCAGCTTTCTGTAGGTGATTAAACTGTATCTGGCTTATGGTGTGAGACAGCCACTTCCTCTTCAGGTAACATGAGCAGATCACTTTTCTATAGCACAAGCACTGAGGCAGTTTGGTAGAGGCATCTCCATTCTCCAGCATGAGGAGTTGGATATACAAGCTTTATTCCTTTAACTCAGAGCCCACTACTAGATCCAAGTGATAGAGCAAATCACATTTGCACCATTTGTATGTTGGAAGCTTTCTAGACCTTCTCTAGACCTTGACAGATCTATTCTCACAGCTTTTTACAGGGATACCACAAAACTCATGTTCAAACTCCTCTAAATTTTGAGTAGCAGCAACCAGTTTGGGCTCTTTTCCAGTCTTTTCTAATCTCCAGATTGTCAAAAGGATTGCACTTAGTACATTTCACATGACTCTTCCCTTGACATGAGATTTTTCAATCAGCAGTGAGAGAACAGAGGTATATACAGGTAACCAGAGACCACAGGTCTGAACAGCTGTACCAGTTTTAATGACTCAAGTGTGTTCATCTGCTCATTTTAATAGTAATTTTGAGACAATTTCCTAGAAGCCATGCAGGATTGGTTGACTTTAGAGTATCATGCTAGAGGTAAGAAACAAAACTGGGGATCATATCTATATCACCAAGTTCTCCACTATAACTTATACTGCTTAGCATTAACACTGCCTAGTTAGACAGATCAGTGCAGCTGTTACAAATACCTACTGTCTGTTGTATGGACTTATTTGGTAGAAACTTTACTGAAGACACTTGTCTGACCTTTTTGTGGTATGGATCACAGAACCCAGTAACCCCAAATGCTCCATGCAGCAGTAGATAAGTCGTTGTAAATTTTTCCATTGAGGTATTCTCGTGTTCTCACTGACTCACATGCAAGGCAGTTTGCACCAAGAACGCAGGAAGACTGAGCATCAAGCCCTGAAGGATAATGATGCTTGGAGCAAAGAAGTCAAAGTCCAAAGAGAACACCTCAACAAGAGACTATTATTAAATGCAGCAAAGCTTTTGCCTTCAGGTTCTGAATTGTTTACACAAGTCTCTTGCATAGGGAGAAAGAAAGACCAGGCAGTAGTCTAATCCCAGTGTAGCCTAATGAGCATGCCTATAGCTAGTCAAGGAAGTATTATATGCTCATTTGCTTCCAGGATTTGGTTTTTGGGTTTTGTTTTTTTTTAGTAACTGACTTCATTAGCCCACTTATAACACTGAATGAGACTATATATGCAGGAGTCAAAACCTAACATCCTTTAAACTACAGACATTAGTGTTATGTCAAAAAAGCACAGATACCCAGATCTGTGTTTTGTGCAATACACAAAAAATGCTTTTCATATCCGAAAAACTATTTTCAATTCCCTTACTTTCTTAATAGAATAGTGACAGTGTTTTTCTTTACTTTCCAACCACAGATGGGCTTTAGTCACTTCTGTGAAGGCACATAGGGTGTTTTATTCAAGCTGTGGCAAGAGATGGTCAGCAAATTTGTCTGAATTCCCAGAATTAGGACAGTTGTTTCCTATGCCTAGAGCTTCTACTGTAGTTATTTGTCAAATCCAAGTTACTGCTGGTTTATCACCTCTGGTATCCTCCAAAAGCCACTTAATCCTACTGCCCTCAAAGCAGAAGACCCAGAGAGAGGACAGAAGTCTGTACTTAGCAGAATTTCCTGTCCATGGTAGGAGAGCAGCCTAGATCTGTCCCATGAAACAGCTACAACCAGAGTTTAACCCACAAATCCAAGTGCCTTGTGCATATATAATACCTGATCTGTATGAACTTAGTGAAAATTCAACTCAATGCAGCACAAAACAAAGCCAGAGCCTTTTTGACAGACAGCAGCTTTTACTGCAAGGGAAAGTCTGAGAACCGGTCGCTTTTAAACATGAAGGTGTCAGAGGTGAAGTTCTTGAAACCCCTGAGTTCTGAAAGGCTCAGCTCCCAGATACAAAATGCACTGGATGTCTCAAAACACCTGTTCAGCCTCTTGTACAACAGGATGCCAGACAGCTTAAAATGTACTTAGGTTGCCCACCCTGATCAATGGTCAGGGATAAGATACATTAGGCTCCAGAGTACAAAGGCTTATTTTTTATCAGAAAAGATTACAGTCTTGAGTTCAGGAGTACACATTCTCATTTCTACTGTAGCCCCCCCTCTACAGCTGTTCCTTCACTAGCTAGAAGGAATTATATTCTCTGTGCTCTCCAAGTGAGGATTCTCTCCACTGGAAAGTGACTGAGCTTTGTACCTTCAAGCCCATAAATACGAAGAAAGAAATCAGTATCATCTCCATTGCAATAGTTCTTTACAGACAACAAAGCAACCTCTGATACTTGCATGATTTCAGAAGCAATAGTCATGCACTGCCTGGGACAATGGAATTACATTTGTAATCTAGAATTCTTTGTATCAAGTTTGTCTAAACTTTTGAGGTGATCATTACATGACAACTTGTTTGTCAGCATTAGTAAGGCAACACTGACTCTTTCCAAGCAGGAAGAGTAGGCTACAACCAGCTACCCTGGGGTCACTAGTTCATTAGTTAACCACCAGCACCTCACTCTTTCCATTTGCTTACGCAGTGCAGCTCTTGCCTGGTGTCATCCTGCAGAGTGAGCCACTGTGCCAGTTCTTACTCCTTGGAAGTATTATATCCCATCTTCCTCCAGCTGCAGCAAGAAGTCTTGTGTTCTGGAGGGTTTAGGAACATCTAACTTTTAGCATCCAGACAGAAGCTAAAGCACAAAAGCTCAGCAGCGACTGCTGAACAGAGCCAAGCAAAAACCTCAAAGCAAAATGCTCAGTAACCTGTATTAAGTCCAAGATATGCTTCAGTTAGGCTTTGCTTTGAGTACCTCTTATGAGAGTCAGAGCCAAACAATTCAAGCACCCTTTGATCTTAGCTGAGAAGCTCTGCTAGGGGGTGGGAAAGGATGAGGCCTCAGTAACTTACTTTCAGAAAGTGCTCTGTGGTTTCTAAGCCTTACTTATAAAACCTATTGAACTTTGGCTTCCAGTAAACTTAAACAGAAAGGTCATTTTTTAATAAGGAATTTTAGTATGCTGGATATTACTATCCCTCAGGAGTGCAACAACATTGTGACACTACTTACTACTAAAAGTTACTTTCTCAGATGAATTGAAAAGCCAAGTTTTCACATAGTTTTTTTATCAGGTTTTTTTTTCTTTGAAAGCTACCTACTCAGAGAGATAACTACCTACTAAAAGGAAAGCATATTCAACTAGCCATTCAAACTTTCTAAAATTTAAAAAATAGTCACTACAGCAAGTTCTGTTACTGTTCATTCTATTAGATAATATAGGTTCACTTCTTGCAAAACATGCATAATCAACGTTGTATTAATAGGAAGTTATCTGTAGTCAGTCAGTCAGGCATGGTTTAAAAAGCTAAGTTTAAAGCTCAGTTTCAGAATTCACACTCATAGAATATTATCATTAGGCACCTTAGATCCCACACAGAGAAAAGGCAGCACTAAAAATTTCTAGATGCTAATGTCTCCTATCATTCATATTATTACAGCACTTACATTATGGAGAACAAAGAGCGAACATATATCTGAACTTCACTCAGCCCAAGGTTAACATCTAACTGATAGCACATTACCAGAGATTTCCCAGCTGACTTCTAAAGAACTCATTATCATGAACCTTGCAGCTAATTACTGCACTTGCACATTGGTTTTAGTAAAGTCCATGTGAGTAATAACAAGCAATCCCATGAGCAATAAAGCAAATAAAGTATAACTTCATTACTTACACAGAAAATGCTGCAGATCAAAAATAAAGTTGAGAAGCAGTGATTAAAAGTACCTACCATTGTAAAAATAGGGTGGGACCCTTAGCAGCATAGTAGCTAACAAGCATTCATTAGGTAGCATTCATGTTAAAAACTAGAGAGAGTTCCCTTTCCCCAGTTTAAATAAATCAGCAAGCAGAAAAGCATGCTGGGAGGGGAGCTTTAAATAGGAGGAACTTGCTTGAGGAACTGGAGTGGTTAAAAAAAAAAAAAAAAAAAAAAAAGTTGTAAAAAACTATTCCCCTGAACCTTCACATTCTACACACATGGTAAATTTATTAAATTTTTTGTTTGTTTGTTGATGAAAATGTTGAAGGTTACATGTTTGTGAAGATCTGAGCAAAAAATAAATTAAACCATTTTGAAATTATATTTGCCATTTATTGTTCATAATGTGTTTGCTATTATTTTCTCTATGTATAAAGCTGTATTCTCAGCAATAGAAATTTTATCTCTATAGCTGCATGTACACTAAGGTGAATAGAGCTTTGTAGCCTGGAATATCAACAAAATGCTTTGAGTATAGTATTCCTCATATACCGCTGTAGTGGACTTGCTAAGAAGTTGGATTTCTGCTGCTGGTTTTGGTTTATTTGGTTTTGGTGTTGGCTTTTTTTTGTTGCTGTATTGTGTTTCTTTTTCTTTTTCCTTTTTTTTTCCTCCCCAAAAAAGGTACCTCGCTCTTTCTGCTATGTTGTAGACTTACATATGTGCAATTGTTTGCACAAGGTAACAGTGAATCATGTTTCAAACTTCAGTTTTGTTTCCTGGTATGAGAGGGATTTTCTTTATGGTTTTACAGTTGCATTTCTTTGTTTAAAAGTTTATAGCTGTTGCAGTTTCTTTTTTTCTCTTTAATGCTTGTCTAATAGAACTGGAATTTTGTAGTAGGTTTGGAGGGGTGGGAAGACAGTAACTGCACCTATGTCCTTCAGTGCCTTAGCCTAGATTTTAGAATTGTTTTCCCATTTAGCAGTTTGCCCATCTGAAAGTTTTTCTGCACTGCATGATTTCAGAATAATCTGTTAGCTAGACCAACTATAAAGATGGAGTGGAATTAATATAGCATGTACTTGCATCCAAAATACAACCTGTCCTGGACC
>JAWWLV010000180.1:26734774-26753342 GCA_035041135.1 Platyrinchus mystaceus | reverse complement strand
TAGATTTCAAGACATCATATTAAATTCTACACCTTTTATGACCTTGTGGTTGAATTGCAATCACCTAGTTACCCTTGATGATGCTATTAGAACTTATGCAGCAATCCACTGAGGTGGTGTGAATATTCTGCTGAGTTACCTCAAAGACTATGTTCCAGCCCTAAATGATTTAGAGAGGACCTACTGCTCATGTTGCAAACCTCTCTTAGAAGATTTCAGGCCATAGCTGGGGCAGCTGACCATGCTTTGCCAGCTGCCTCTTCAGGGCAATCTCAGGCATGGATTATTTGGGTTACATCTTCTGTTTCAGAGCATGTGGGATGTTTCATGAGAGCAAGATAAAATGAGACTTTGGACACTGTTCCAGTAAACTGTGCTGGATTTTTTTTCCTGATGTCCAAAGAAGAAAATACAGTGCTCAAAACTTAGTTAAAAATAAAAAAAAATTACAGAAAATGGAAAAAACGTAGAGAATAAACAGAATGCAAGAGAACAGAAAACACATTCATGCTGACTGTAAGCAGAGAATCAGAGTATTCTGCCTTGGTAGTTTCATGACCTTTGTCACCAATGGCATTGGACTCCTTGTGGGGCATTGATTGTGTAAAAGTTTGAAGAGCAAAGATTATTTGGGGAGAAAAAAATGCAAGTGAGTGTTCAGAGCAGCCATTGGTAGCCCCTTTTTGCAGGACACTACTTACATAGAGGGCACCAAGTGCCATCTACTGCTTGTCCTGGATCTTTGAATGGTATCAGAAGTTGTTTACAGAGGTTGCTGGAGGATTTAGAACTTTTTCATCTGTTCTGATTGCATTTGGTTTCAAAGCAAATTCAACCACCCATCTTGCACAAAAAGCATGTTGTGTCTGATGCCAGGCTGAGGAGAATGTTCATTGCTTCACAAGGCTGCACGGGTTCATTCAGTTCTCAGTGTAGAACCAAGGGAAATATTTGAAAACTAAACAAATGAAAAACCCAAGCAAATAAACACTAGTATTGCTTTCATTCTCCATCATCATCTGCCAGACTTTTCTCTCCAGGAAGAGAATTTCTACGCTTCCTGTATTATACAGGATGCAATTTCTGGCTTAGATAGAGAGAAATGAATGACTGAGGCAATCTCACTAGTGGTACTTGCCTCATTCTTAATAACTATTATACTGCATCCAGTATACCCAACTGTTTTCTTGCCAAGTGAAGTGTGATAAGCAATATAAAACAAGCTGTTAAATTCGACCTGCCCTGAGTTGCAATATATATTGAGTCCAAACTCAGGATGCCATTGAAACAATTAACCAAAATGCTCTGATTAATTAGGATTATCTAATTAATATCTGATGACAGATAAGCAAGTTGGAGCCAGCAGAATACAAAGAGGAATAAGAGGAAAGTGTAGTGTCTGAAGTATGGGTGCACTGCCCCTTGGTGACAGCATGGTCTCAGTGTGCCCTTCAGTGCCAAGGGAGGACTCCTGCCTGTTAGTGCTGCAATAGCTCTTGCTCTGGTGAACCTTGCCAATGCTTTGGTTAATGTGCCAGACACCTTCGAGCTTGTTGTGGAATTTCAAGCACCTTGTAACGCTTCCTACCCACATGGCAGCCAGAAGCTGGGCTCAGCTACCCAGATTGCTGTCAGACATTTCCGACCAGTCATCCTTAGGTAACTTTATCCCGGCTTTTATTTGTGCTATTTGTGTTTACAATGCCAAGAAGTCTTTTTATGCCTTTGCCTGTCAGGTTCAGCAGGAGAATGTTTCATCCCTTTTGTACCAGATTGCTCAAAAGCTGAGGAGGAGAATATGTTTCTGTGGTTTGCTTGCTTCACCCTCCAAGTCTTGTGATTCTGGGGTTCTGTTATTTGATAACAGTGCTTGGACCAATGTCTTCCAAATTTCAGTGGGAAGTCCTGGCTTGGGAGAAGGATTTGCCTAATATGTGACTCAGAATTGCGTCTGTTATCCTTGGTATAACCCCAGTTTGACTGCTGCTTTCCAGTAGATGCAAAAATACTGTGTTCTGTTTCCAGGATTTTCTGAAGGAGTGCTTTGGGAGAAGGCTATTGCTCTGAGGAGTCAGGAGGATTTTGTTAGGGGGTCTGTACACTCCAACATGGTTCTTCTGCCTCTGAGGACACAGGTTATTGCAGCATCTCAGATTGCACTCATCTCATTCTCTGTGAAAGTAAAAAATTCTGAAATCCTCGTGACACCCCATGCTCCTGCAAGTAGTTGCTAAAATGACTTGAGACTTCCACAAACTGGGAAATTTGGGGCGGGGAGGAGGTGGAAAATTGATGCCTCTGTGTAAGTTCTTTGCGTAAATTAACATAGTGTTATCACAGTTCTCCTGTGTCTTCTCATCCGCTTGTGGTGAGACCTGCCTTTGATATGGATTGCTTTGTGCCTCTGCCAGATCTTGAGCACATTGCTTCTGCTACGAAGTCGGTATTTTCTGTTTGGAAGTGGGAGGGAAAGGGGATTGTTTGTCTGTTAATTATAACAAAAGACAGAAGGGTAAGCACTTAACAGCAAACCCAGGCAAGTAGTGCTGAACTCTTGAGCTTTTGGTGGTTGCTGTCAAAGGCTTTCTGCAGTCAGGTTTATCATTTTCTCTTATGAATAGCTGGTTTCTGTCCAGGGTGATTCCCATAAAGTACTTTCTAGAAGATATAAGAGCTATTTAGGAAGCAGTTTTATTTTGTCTCTGGCAGTTGCAGAAGGCTGAAACCTATTTTGCTTTGAGGATCTTTCAAACCTTAAAAAGAGAACATTTTTAGCTGAACCGAATTGCATAATTTTTTCTGAAATGCTGAAGCACAATATCTTGACTCTTTCCAGATGGGCTAGGGTGTTTTGCAATATGATTTGCTGCAGTTGATACCAACCTCAGCAATACTTAAATTAGTCAGAAGCAGACAGTGTCTTCAGGCCTGGTCTGGGATGACACTTCAGGTACTAGCTCATGCTGCCTCGAGTACCTTTTAAGCCTCTTTGGCACACAGACTGGTCCTTTCTTAATCTTTCAAACACAACACCTGCCACAACATAGTTTGCCCCAAGACTTCTTTGAGCTTCTCTGACAATCTGCCTGTAACTTTAAATTAATTTGCTATGACTGTAACACAGCATTTTGACTCACTCTGTAGCAATCCAAAGAAGGTTCTTCCTGGTAGAGGTATGCAATAGGAAGCCAAATGCTAGAAAATATTCCTGCAATACCACATCTCTGTTTATAACTGGTTACATCCAACTTAAAACCTTCCTTGAGGCAATTGTGGCATTCAAGTTGGGTTCATGTCTGTATCGTGTAAGGAAATCCATCCCTCTGATAGCAAGAGCATACAATAAATGCTGTGAATTCTATAAATGTCAAATCAGCATCATCAGTGAGAAATGGATCATTAATTATATGAGTATTTGGCAGATAATTCTGAATAACAGAGGAAAATGTGAAGGGCATTAATCTGTTTAATCACCTTGTAAAGACTGCTTGAATATAGTAAGCAGTATACAGGCCACAGAAAATACTTGTCCTGTGGTAATACCCTTTGTTGTCCTCTTTGAGTGCTGGGATCCCAAGCTTACTCATGTTTCAGTCCATGGTGTGTAGTGCAGGTCATTGCGAGACTTCCTCCCGACATGTAGTCACATCCCATACTACATTTTATACACCCACATATTGTTGTAAAACCTTTGGTGTAAGTAATATCATAAATTATTTCCTATTAGAGTAATACATCCAGATCCTGTCTTGTTGACCAAATGTAAGGAGAGGGTCCCATATTCCCATAGAGCAGGAACTACTGTAGAAAGTGTTTGACTTCAGCCTCCCAACACAGCTGGAGGACAACCCGGGGCTCTGGAGATTCTGCCAAGTGCTGGAAATGAGGAGTCTGTCTTTCCTTTCCTTTGCCTCTCTCCTATTTTCTTCTATTTAATTCAAAAATGGTGCACGTTTTTTATAATGTTTTTGCAAGACATATTAGGAAACAATTCTGTAACACCCAGCTAGATTTTATCTCACTTGCATTCTCATTATCTCCAAATTTTGCAATCTGTGTTTGTTAAAATAAAATAAATTAAAAAAATAAAAAACCCCAAACAAAACAAGGGAACCCCCTCCCCCCCAAATCTACGATGTTTGTTTGAGGAGGTGTATCCAGGTAGTATAGCTGATGGCTTCACTTAGTTCCATGTGATCACTGGTATAGTTTATATTCCATAGTACTACATCATAATTAAAAAAAAAAAATAGCATCCATACTGTTCCTGGGATCCTCCTTTTTTCCTTGTGGGTTGAAGTGCTATTTGCTTTCTTCCAGTCTTGAAGTAAGTCCACATGCTCTTCAAAAATACATACCAGTATACATTGATTCATTATCTCACAGATTTGCATGCATCAGATAGTTGTCATAAAAGTTAGGAATTTAGAATTTTTTCTTTTCCCATCTACATTCCCCTTTCTTTTTCCCATTTCCACCCCAAAAGTGCAAATGCACAAATCAAGTGATCTTGACAGTAGCTGCTACTCAAGAGTGGTAAATGGAACTAGATATTCTGGAGAACATACTCCTCATAAATAAAACCATAAAACTCTCCTAGCATCTTTTAATAAGCTTACTGTGAAAGATCAAAACATACATTGTGACACATGAGAGAGGAGAAGAGTCAACAATATCACTGAAGTCTTAACTGTGGCAACAGGGAGTTGTTAACATCAGCTAAGCACCCTTGCCCAAGAAGTGGACAAAGCAAGCAGCTTTTATTTCTTTTTTTTTGTTAGTTTTTTTAGAGGTTTTTGTCTTAAGTCACTCACCTCTTTCAGTAGAATATCAGTTGCTGTTTCTGTAATCTCCTTAGCACTGCTGTTAGCTTCTTGCTCTTTGCTATTCAATCTGCTTACTCAATCATCTTTTATACTGTGACAGCTACACCCTCATGCAATAATCACTTGTTTTTATACAGTGCATTCACCTCAGTGATTTACCCAGCCTACTCACAACCTTACAAACCTGAAAACACAGTTTTAATGGGATGCTGTCTACCCTCTCGTTTCCTAATCTGTTAGTGGTATGTTTTATGTGATTACAAAATGACCTCAAGTATAGCAAATGGCACAGATTTCTACACATCAATATGGTGAAGAATTTAAATCTGAAATGGATTTTTCCCATTCAATGGAAACAACTTGCAAAAGGATTTTCTCAATGAATCCACTTTTACAGTAGAGAGTTTCCATATGCTTGTGAGACATTGGAACTTTTCTAATGGAGGTTCAGTGTCCAGATTTAAAATTGGGTTTAAAATTAGAGAAGTGAATCACCTTTTCATCCAGAGAGCCCTTATGATTGTTGGTTCCAGTCATCTTAAGACAATGCATCTAAGTGAGTGCTGTTTACATGGACAAAAGTCCGAGGGCTGGGGGAAGTCCCTCTCAAGTCTTCCCTGGTTTGCGTGGCCAAAAGCTTGAGCAGTCACCTATAACAAGCTGCAGGTTGTTATTCTTTAAAGAGTGTGGGCTGTGGCTCTATGCTCAGAAAGACCTTTCTGTAGTGTTTTAATAGCCCTTTTACCAAGTTCAAATAGAGATCGTTCAAGAGCAGCTGATGCAGCTGTTCCTGCTCATGTCTGCCTTGTTGGGCTTCTGTTCAGGTTGCAGGGAGTAATAAGCAGTTCTGTGCTGTCACAGGGTTGCTGCAAACAACCTGAGGAGCTTCTGTGGAAGAGTGGTTAGCTTTCATCTTGCAACATTTTTGTTTGTTCAATTACTTTCTTCATTTTGTACTGACCTTTTCCCAAACCAAATGATTTTATTTTTTCTTTTTAAATAAGAGACTACTTAAGGGCAAAACTTGTTCATCTCCTGGATATAAATCTTGATACAGAGATACATATAGGGAAAAAAATGATCTATTGCTGATTGCATAAGAGTTGCTTAGGTAACACGTAATCCCATATAGTTAACTCTGTCCTCTAAGTTTGATCACTGTCATCTGTTGCATCCTTTAAGTCTCCTGCAGGCTCTTCAATATAGTTCCTTCCAGTGTGAATGTCAGGCCAAAAACAATGAAATTTTTTGTGTGATCTAGGTATTCCAATAATATAGAGAATAGCAATGTTTTGATAGACAAAGTCAGACAAATATACATGAGTTAAAGATCTGGGAAAAGACCTCAAACATTACTATAGCTTTTTCTAAAGCTTAACAGGTTCTGTGTGAACATCCTCCAAAACTTTCCTAGTTACGAAAACATCTATTTGTTTTTTATTTCAAAATTGAAAAGTAGTTGTATTTCCTAATATCTAAAGGGTAGGAAAAAATGTTGAAGGAGTTTATATGATCAAAAAGACAGGATGTTTCATAGGACATAACACTGCTTAATGGATGAAAGTGTAAAGTGCATAAACTACTGAATAAAATTGCAGGACACTAGACTTTGCCTGTGTGAACCAGGAAAGTGTCTTTATGTCTGAGAAGCCTCCAAGCACTCTTCTTATTTTCTGCTCTGGAATGAATTTCCATGGCTGTATCCCACCAAGGATAACAGTAAACCTTAGCCCTGCCAGAGGGAATAAGGTGGTGTGAGCAGTTTCACTTTCCTAATGGCTGAAGACATTGGCTCCTGTTTGTTGCTGAATGGGGCCAGATAATTGAGTCACAAGGTTTAAAAGCAAGATTTATTGGTTGATCTCTATATATGGGTGACTGGCAGACTTTCAGTGGAAATTCTGTGGAACAGCTCTACGACAAAATTGCTCTCTGGACAAGGGTGTATTGCAGGTGGAGTTATGGAGGGTAAAGATTCTCTTCCTAACATAAAGGTTATTGAATCCGTGAGTTTTGTTACTAAAGGCTCACACTGATAGTAATGGATGCTTTCTTCTTGTGGTCTTCCCTGAGATTATTGACACCTTGTGTACTAGTTACAGGAGTGCTCAGCTATGCTGTGAAGCTAGCAGTGATTTTGCAACTCTGTTTGTGAGTATAATACCAGCTCTGATGGAAAAGCCATTTCAGCAGGCCAACAGTAATCTGCAAATTGCTTGTACTTTTTGGAGCTGGTATGTCAGAGCTTTATATGAAAATCTGAAGGCAGCTTTGGAAGTGGGGAGTAGAAAGGAAGGGTGTCTGGCCTGTATGTGTCACTGGTTGGAGAAGTGATCACCGCCAGTATCGCACGTTTCTGAGAAAAGTAGGCTTTGAACCTACTTTAGTTGGTTCTATGTAGTTGTAAATGAAAATGGAGATAAATCAGGAAATATTTCTTCTCCCTAATTTTGCTCTTTTATGCCGTAAATGTAAACTTTAAAATTTGCATGCTTCTAAATGGCATTCATTGGCCAGGTATTTCCCGATGTACTCAGTATGCATTAGTCAGATGTTTAACTTCAGTTATGATATCATCAATGACATAAAGCTGTTAAAAATCACCCTTACAAGCTTTCCTCAAGGAAAAAATATCTGGAATTGAGATTTGGAAGACTATCCTAAATTTACCAATACAAAACAAGTATGGGAATGATCCAAATTTGGGCTCTAATATTTACATTTTTGTTTGCTCTTGACATTCTTCTTTGCTCTTAAAGAACTTAAGAGAAAAGCTGGGGAAATACTTACATGAATTAATTTACTCTGGGTATGAATTTGTCCTGTAAAACACAAAATCACAGCTTTTGTAATTTTTGGTAATTTTTCAGCTGTATGGCAACTCTATTAGATAATAGCCCAAGATTTCTCTTTGACCTGGATAATGGCACTATAAAGTATGAAAACAATTGAAATCCTTAGGAGACCAATAAATCCAAACTGACCTACGAGACAAAGGCAGAAGCCAATGGTAATTGTGATTATTGAAGATTATAACAGGGCAGAGTTGCACTACAGAATAACTTTTGCCTTCTATCTTCTGACACAAAATAAAAAGCCATCTTCTTGTGACCATCTCTAGAGTTCTTTTTTTTGCTCTTCTGATGGAAATATCCCTATGTTTCTGTACTTACTTAGCAGAAGTACTATATGAACATCCTCTGACAGGACCCCTGCTGTGTTACCTGGAAGCTCACCTGAAGCTGCTGTGTAGGATTAAGGAGATGAACTGTGGACCTCTGTAGAAAAGCAGATCAGTTAATGTCATCATTGCTGCTAAGCTCAAATACAACACAAACATGCAACCCTTCACCAGGAAAATATCAATTACATATCATCTGCTGTGGGAAGTAATTTCAGTTTAAATACAGCTTTCCTTTGTCTGTCAAATCTGTCTCTATTATTCTTGCAAAGTGTCAGGAGGAATGCATTAAGGGAGAAAAAAATCAGCTTGAATTTATCAGAACTTTACTCTTAGCCTTTCTTTACTAGGGAGGTAAGAAAGGAGTGTAATGGACAGCACTTGTCTCGTATTATGGGATGAAGAAATGTTGCAAGTGGTGATTATTTTGTAGTGCATATTTGGGGTTTAACAGTAAATAAATGCTCCCTAGTTAGTTATGGTTAATATACAAATGTGTAATAAACATTTGGTGATAGGTAGCCAGTTTTTCAGGTTATATGTGATTCCCAAAGGCTATAGTGTTTCTAAATCTGTGTGGACTCCATCCTCACTGTTAGTTGTTTAAAGGATGATTTATATTTCTTACTAGTTCTGGCATAAAGTGTGTGAAGCTTTAAAAACAGGAAATGTTCCTCTCTGTGCTAGAATGCAGCTATTAATGAACATTGAAAACTGCTATTGTGACTAATACTGCAACCATCCTCTTTGCACTTTATTTTATGGACTTCATTATGTTACACACTTCAGTATCATAGCACAAGTCAGAACACTCAGCAAGGATTACTGTGTGTCTGACACTGTGATATAGAGACAAGTTGCATCTGCATCTAGAGTAGCCAGTACCTCAGAAACACAATTCATCCACATAGAGCAAAACTCTGCATCTAGATGGATCCACTTGGAATATCTCTTAATTAGGATGCCTGTACTCAGTCTGCATCTGAGCTCTTTAGGAATCTACTGTGTGCATCTTGCAGAAGCACAATTTTTGGAAGCTGCTTCTTCAGTAGTTTCCAAACTCATTGTTCTGTCATTTTAAAATTGCATATATGTTATCTTCTGTCATGTTACCTTAGAAAGGTATATAAATCTATATTGCAGCAATAGACAGCCCAAGCACAGGCCATTGAGTCTAGCTAGGTAAATGGCACACAAATAAATGATCTTTTGACAGGCTTCTTGCTGGCATTGTACTTAGCCCCAGGACCAAGCTGATAGCAAATGCTGCTTTCCCATTTGCTTGGTGCATCCTAACTGTGCAGGAGGAGGACTTTGCTCTGCTTAATATAGATTCAGCATTTTGCTCTTGCCTGGGGGAGGGGACAAGAAAGATGTTCACATATGACACTATGAATATAATAAACTCTGACCTAAGTCACTCCCACGTATAATGTTATGATTCTAATGGGTCCCATCCAACTTGAGATATTCCACAGTTCCACGTGACTGCACATTTCAGTACTTCAATAGGACAGTGCAAATGCAAACAGCGATGTTCTGCCCTTCCCAAGCTGCAGAAAAAGTGACACAAGACAGAAAATACATATAAAAGCAAAAGATCAGAAGGAAGGTAGAAAATTGTCTCCTCCACCTGTTTAGAGCCGGGTCATAGTGAAACACTGGAATATGAGAAGGCAGAAACTTCTTTTTATTAATTGCCACAGTGGTGGGGGTTTGTAGTTGGAAAGGTGGTTGATGCCTGGGTTGAGCCTGTGAAGAGGATGAGGGGAGGTGTGCCTACATGCCAGGCTGCTGATTTTCAGAGTGGAGCAGGAACAGAGTCTCCCCTGTTCCTCCTGAGCTTTTCTGGGATACACTGTTTTGCTGCCAAACATGACTCACCTGTTTGTGTAGAGCTCAAACCATCCCTGCTCATCAGCCTTACTTAATGCCCCCTGTAATGAGGTGGTCTGCCCACCTGCCCCCATTCTCTGGACACTGAAGTAACTGAAATAATGCCTGTACCTGTGCCTTTTCCTTGGGAAAGCTCTGGAGGCAGAGCTGTCAGGTGCTGGACTTTGATATATATTGTCATTAATTCTGGGCATGACAACAAAGGTGAGGAGGAGGAAGAAAGAACTTTGTTATTATTACTGTTGCTTTTCCCCACTGGAAAATGCTGCCAAATTCCAAGATATTGATGGACTTTGGAATTTTAGCACAACATTGCCAGGGGGAAAAAAAAAAAAGTGTTTTAGTAAATATTCTACAGCTTTTTAGTAAAATCCTTATTTCGTGAAATGAGTTTTCGTTCACAAAAAGAGAGGAAAAAAAGGATGAGAGGATGAATGAAGCTGTTTCTGCTTGTCTTTACTTGTCACTGACGTCTTGTTTGCAAACATTTCTGTACTGGTTTAGGCTGCTGTCCATCATCACTCAACAAAATGCTTTTCACGGGGATTTTTTTATCACTTGATAATTTTGTTTTGATATTCTGGAAGAAATTCTTTTTCTGCACAGCAAAGGGAAGCCTTTGGCTGACAATCCTCTTGCATAAAAAGAGCAAGTCCTTTCTTGTATTACCTCCAGGCAGTTTACCTGCAGGAATATCAATGGGTAAAATATTGGTGGCAGTTTCCACCTGCCACAAAGCCCTTAATTTCCATCACCATATTTAGCTGATCATCAGACACCTAATATTCAGCAAGCAATACACGCTTATTTACTAAATTACAGCCCACTGGGATTTCCAGAGACGTGTCTGTGGTTAAATACTGTACAGAAATGTTCACTATGTGGTAAATAATTTATGTAATATTAGTACTGATCAGCACCTCTGTTCTGTGACAAATTGTAAAGGAAGTGGCTGTATGAGCCTCATCACTGCCCCCTCAGCCTTGCAGTCATTCAGGTGTCAGTCAATTATGGTAGAAGTTAAGCAGATTTATTAACGGGAAACTTGTCTTTGTTGTTTCAGTTCAGCAGCAATGCAATTAGTCTAATTTAACTTTTTAATTAAGTACCTGTTGGTCAATAAGACAAAATCAACAAATAAACTAATGCATTGAAGTTCTTACAATCCAGCAGTGAGCTGACCTGAATTTCTAGCCCTTACCAAGGAATTCATTGAATTAAATATTGGAGTTACTAATTGGATGCCAGAGAAAGGGCATTGTTTCTGGACATCTTCCTGGAAGATGCACTGAGAACAGCAGTGTTCTCCTAGTGTACCATCATGGGTTCCTGGCAACCCTCAGCTCTCCAGGGTAATTTACGAATATTTAAATTTTTTGGAAGAGGGCTAGGAAAGACTTGAAGGGACAGCCCTTTCACAGCTCCTCTTCTTCAGAGAAAGAAGTTTGATGTTGTGCTCCCTGCTTCATCCTTTTCCTAGTCTGTGATTTCCCCAGATTTGCATATTTAAATATGTTTGTCTCCAATCAAACTTCATCTGAGGCACCTGTGTGTGATTTTCAGTCCCCAGGGACTAAGGAATCCCAAAGTCCATGTAATAGTGATGTTCCTAGGCGTGCTTTTGTTCTTTCCTACTTGAAGAATGATACTAGCTAATTCTAGATAGTGATTGTCAATTAATTATTGTGGACTGGAATCACAGCTGCATTTGGGACAAAGTTGGAATGCATTTATTGGAAATGGAAATTTTAGCTGAAAATTATTTGGCAAGTAACAAAGCCAGGATGTATCTTGAGACTGTTGAATTTTTGTTGCACTTTGGTTTAGGTTTGTTGGTTGAGGTCTGATCTTTATTTGGGCTCCTGCATCATGCAGTCCTGCTGTATGTCAAAGGAAATGTTAAACCACAGGGCTATGCTTGTAAAAAAAGAAAAGTTAAATATGGGAAGGACATCTGAGGTCAAAGAGCACCTACTGCAATAAAATCCCTTTATACAGTAAGCATTCAGTGAGGTGATTTTCATGGCTGTACGCAATTGGAGTTAACCAACAGGCTACTTCCTATTATACCTTATAGCTGCAGGGGCGCTTGCAGGATCTCTGAGCATATACCAGCTCTTTTGAGGTGGTAGCTAAATATTCTATTTTAATAGTCACTTATGAGGTTGAGATCAATATCTCTAAATCAGATCCAGGCAGTTCTGGTTACCTTAAACACTTTTCAGATTAACCTTTTGTTTTGCCTTCTAACTCCAGGTCTTTGTGAGACTGGTTTAGGGAGAGGTGCTGCTTGAGGGTAGGTAGGCAGAGGGAGCTGAGTAAGATGCAATGATTTATTAATCTGACCAGGTGCAGCAGCATCACGAGTCACTGGCCTGGTGCCAGTCCTGTGTGGTTCAGGCAGTTCATCAGCAGGCTGTCCTTAGACTGGCACTCTAGGAAAACCATTTTTGAATGTCTGGTGTCCTTCCCCCCCATTAATAAGCAGGGGAAATTCTTTAGCGATCTGTCTGTCCTGCGTCTTTTCCATTGAACTGCAGACTCTGCTGGAAGACTCTCAGCAGGTCTACAGTATTTGGTGAAGAGAGCCCTGATTTAGTCCAAAACTGGGAATAGGCATGTGGATATCATGCCTTGTCAAAGCTCATTATTCTAGTTGCTCTGTAGAAGGAAAACACATTTAGAAAGGCTGCTGAGCAGAGGGGAGAGGTGTGGCACAAGAACAGAAGCTGTACATCCTAGGCAGCCTGCTTTTGGTGCTTACCTCGCTTGTTATATGCTTTCTGTTTCTTTTGAGCATGCATGAGCACAATGCACCTTTGAAATGTGATGTAGCTGCTCCACCATCTGTTCCAAGTTCCACTAGAATCCGCTTTGGTTCCCAAGGACCAGCAAAAAAAAGTCAGTAAATGGGTAAGAAAAGTCTTGTCCTGAAAGCTGCTTTAATGCCTTCTCTGGGAGTTGAAGAGTTTCAGAGAGCATGGATGCCTCAGCCATAGCACCCCCAGTAGATACCACAAGGTCTTTCTCACAAGAGGGTGGCACTTGATGAAAAGTATGGGCACTTCTTCACCAGCCTGGAAAAAGTACCATGCTTGAGATACTGAGTCATGGAAGTAGCTCTGTCTATGCAATAGCTTGTGGAAAGGCTTTGGTGTAACTTGAGCCTGAACTTACTCAGCAGCAGTTCTTCCCCAGGCAGCCTTGGGTCCTACTGGTTTCACCACGAGCAGGCCTGTTACCATCATATATTTATATAAAACAAAGAAGAAACTTGTAATAAAATGTCAGTCCTTTGGCTTTCTGTAATTAGCAGACTACTCTGACATGCACCTGAACAATCTGAGAAGGATAAAATGGTGCAGTCTGGAATCTTCTTGCTTTGCAGATTTTAAATAATTTCTAGCAGAAAAATGTAAGAAACTAATGGTAGAACATCCAGCTTAACATGCAGCAAAGGCAGGGAGAAGCTGAGGCTGACCAGGTTCCTCTCATCCACAGCTTTGATTGGTTAAGTGCCTTGCCTTCTCAGGAATGCTGGATGAATTGGGAGAGAGAAACATATTTTAGAAAAACATATTCTATAGGTGGCTGGAAAACTTTCACTATCAGTATTCTTCATTCAAATAGAGATGATTTTCCATTAAGACACTATATTTTAACAGGTTTTGATATATTTTTTCCCCCTTCCAAAATATTTTATTTGTAGCTTGTCTCCCACTTTCTGAAATTTCTGTGGGGAAGAAAACATCCAGTTTTTAACAACATGTGGTGTTGAGCTTTAGACGACAGAGCAGTTGGATGTGTGTCCCTGCGATTCATTAAATAAATATGAAAGATAAAAGATAGTGGAAATGGATTCTTAACTGTCTACATCTGCCTTCAGTTCAAAAAAATAAATTGCTTCCACCATCTGGCTAGATGTCTTTCCTCTTAAACACAGACCCCTTTGTGGACTTCTTAATGAATATTGCAAAAGTGAGTATATTTAAGAGTCATAAGAACTGAACTATCAGGTACTTGGGGGAGTGAGAAAAGCACTGCTCTTTTCAAAGATGACAATGACTTTTTGTAAATGTTAATTAACAGAAGTTCATGGTGTGAAAAAGTGGCCAAGAGAAGCAAGCCATGAGGAGTGAGTTTTGCTCACTTGTGAAAGGCTTATTACCACAAATAGGTTGTACCTTACACCTCACAGGTATCAAAAGTATTTTGCAGACCATGTGAAATGTGTGTTTGTTCACCACTCAAATGCAGCTGTTGGGGAGAAGGGAAAGAATGGCTGCTTAACAGCCTACAAGGACAATCTTCACTGGTTTAGAGCAGGAAATGAAGACAATTAACATCCAGATGAAACCAGATGTCATGTTAATTAGGAAAATAGTAAGCTAGTCTGCTTTCTTTTGAGTACAGACTGTGGTTGCTGCAGGTGTCATGGGTGAGGGATTACTTCATGTTTGGTTTTCTCTATCTGTGGTCAATACTGTCCCAATTTCAAATGTTTGTCTAGTCTCTTCTTGAAGCCAAATAGGTCACATTAATCTTGCTACATACAAAAAGCCTCAGAATAAGCTAAAAAGATAAAATGCATAGAAGTGCCTCATCCTACAGTAAGTTGTGCTTACTGTAAAGTAGATACCCCTCAAGGGGAGCTGTACAGCCTCTTCTATAACATCCTAAAGACACATGGAGTTTGGCAAAGAGTTATGGAATTTCTGGCAAATAGTCATGGAATATCAGAGTTTTCTTTTGATTCTTCTGCTGGTCTTGGAGAGTGACCTCTGCTAAAACAAATCAGTAGGAAGGTTACTAGCAAATGCATTTTCATAATCTATTAATGGGTGGGAGGAGAAACCTTGTTTCCCCATTTGACAAAGAAAGTTGCGAGGTGGTTGAAAATCTCTCCTAGGTAAAAATACTAAATAAAATTTCAGTTTAGTCCAGTGAAGGAACATTGATATAGTAACTTCAAAATATTTTGGGGTTTTTTTTTTCCCTCTGCTTTTCTTTACACTTTGGAAAATAGTCACTGCAGGATTGAAGGTTCAGGTTTATTTGCACCCTGCACCCCAAATCTGGGATATGCAATAAAATAGTTGCACTCTTTTTGTTGCTAAAGGTATAAACCACTGATGATGCGTATATGGTGTCCAGCAGCCTGCCTGTCCACACTGGGATGAACCACACCAAAGAAATAGCTATTATGTCTGTGAAATTCCTGAGTGCTGGGATTACTTTAGAGGTAGGCCCTGTACCCAAAGAGGAGCTAAAAAAACCTGCATTATTGGCCTTCCCACTGGTAAACATCCTGATTCTGGCTGGCTGTAAAGGGGGAGTGGAGGTCCAAGCATAATGGAAGGTAAGGATTGCCACCCACTGAGGCATGGTGGCACACCTCTCACAAGTGTGAGGAAAAACCTGTTGATGTAAGCTCCCTTCCAGGTGATTAACCTTTGAGTTTTATTTTATGTTAGGTATGTATGCTTGTGATTTGTTACTGTGGGTCACCAGGTACATGATAAATTGCGTATATGAATTTATTATATTGATTTTCTGTATATATAGAATTTTTCTTTCCAATATAGATAAAATAAATACAAAATTTGCAAGTTTTCTCAATTCACAATTCATTCTCAAAAATATCAGATCAGGCTACATATTTTTCCTTGATTAATATTTCTGTTCTAGTAACATTCCTCTCTACTGGAATGAGTGCCAGTGATCTGCTCATGTAATTCTTTCTACCTCAGTTTTTCTCGGTTTGCAAGGGGAAGATTAAATCTTCCAGATGAATCAGTTACTATTTTTAGAGTACTTTGAAGTATTCACTAAAAGGTGCTAGCACAGAAGTGTTGGGCATGGAGACAATCAGAAGTGCTCAGAATGTTCTTATCAGTGCTTATTAATCACCATGTAAATTTATAGTGCTGGGCAAACATTTCACTGTGATAAGACTTCTGCTTTAGCATTAGACTTTGCTTTAGCATTAGTGCTTACCAAGGAATAGGATCTACATGCCCCACTTCCTGTCATGCAGTACTGCATCATTTTGACTCTGCAGAATGTGCTCATGGAAAAGCAGAATGCAATTTAAACCTGCAAGATACCAGTAACATGGCCCTAAAATATGTTTTGAGAGTAAGTCTGTGCTACCTATTGTGGCTTAACTGCAATTTTGAAGTAAAGTTAATATAATACATATCCTGATTATCTGTGTCTGGGGTGTGTTGATGTGCCTGCTCCCAGGAGAAAAACGCTGATGTTATTTTTCTGTTAAGAGCAGGTGAGTGTAAACAGAAGAGCAGACTGTCTTGCAACAGTGTGGGTGGAATCCCTTACAGTGATGCTTTGTGTCACAGAGTGTAAATGCTCAGAGAGAGATAGTTTGTTGGAGGAGGATGTTAATGTGGATGAAACCACTCACAGAGAAAATTTAGCAGGAGAGGAGACACAGGCTGCTCGATGTGGAAGCAGACTGGGAAGGCTGGAGATGTATTGCAAGACAGAGCAGCTGTTTGCATTGCAGGTGGGCTTCCTAGGGTGGAATTTAACATTTCTCTTAGGTTTTAGAACTGGAACATATCTAACCTAATTGCTTTAAAGGGCAGGTGTACACATTAGGTGTGCAGTAGGTTTCCCTGTAACAACAAAGTGAAGAAAAATATACTGGAAAGCAGGGCTGATCTCTGTGTTTCAGAGTGCAACCCAGCTTCTGACAGAGCTCAGGATGTCTCACCCTTGTGTGCCTGACTGCCAGGCTGAAAGAATTATTACTGATTTCCCTGAAGCCACTGGACTTGACCTGTGCAGGGCTGTAGTGATATGCTACATGAAAGGACAGTGGGATCCAATCAGTCAAAAGATATTTTTTCCTCTGCATATGTGAGTGACAGCTGCCCTTTGGATAGGGATAGCTTGAAAAGATTTGATCTTCAGTACAGAGTGAAAAGGTTCACTCCTAATACAGGTCGTGTACATCTATGATGTGTTTTGTAATGTAGTGAGTCATGGCTCTTATGATACTCTTCTGAGATGTAGGGTTTTTCCTTGTCCCTGACTGGGACATTTAAACAAAATGTCATGGATTTACAGAATAAAGAGATGAAGTTGGTGTTTAAGTGAGGATTAAGATTGGGGAGTTTCTATACATGGTATCTGGATCTGAGGCATTGCCTGTGTTTCTATTGTGTAATGTATTGCCAATTCTGGCCGCACATGCAATGTTTACCTCAGTGTGAGTTGAGATCCCCTACAGAAGGACTTTCAGCCCTGATGTGCTTCACTCCTTCCAGAGCTGCATTAGCAGTGGTTGCACAAGGTGGGCATGTCAGGTCAGACCTAGTCTGGCATCCCTACAGCAGGATCATTTACCTGTCCCCCGATAACCACCTCTGGAGTCTGGATTTGAAATTGTGAGATCCCAGCACGAGATATAAGGCATTAATACTTGACCAGAATTAATTCTGAATTGATAGTCTTAGAGCCTGTTCCTTCTTTTTTACTACTGGACCTGGAGTGGCAGTAGTGGAAGGAATCACAGTGCCAACAGCACTGCTTGCTTGGGGAGACTAAATACAGAATGTCAATGATGGAAAGTACCAGCTTGCCTTGGTGGTATCTGTGCTTGTTTTTTACTTCTGAGGATTCTGTGTTAGATCTGAACCACTCTTTCACTTGCAGTTTCTGTTGGACCTTCTTAATAGTTACTTGCACCTGTAGCGACTGTCAAATAAAGGCCACCCAGGTTAATGGTGTTTACATTTGCAAGTGAGAGGTGACCTATATTTACTGAACAAAATACTGTGTAAAAGTGTGTCACTGTACTAGCAATGTTGTGCTGCAAACTGTGTTATCATCTTGACACCTGTGTGTGTTCATTCCTCTCCTACTTCTTGTCATGACCTCAGTGACCTTGTGCTTCAGTGTGAGAAGGAAAGCATGTAAAAATTCATGCCTCACTAGAGTTCATCCAAATGGGAGGAAGAATTGGGACAAAACCAATTTGGAATCTTCAGGAAAACAAATGTTGGGTTCTAAACAGATTATGTGCATCCCCTTTAACTAACCTTCCTGTCCCTATATTTCCATGGCCAGTATTGACTTCAACTTTCAGATGCAGAGATCAAGGCAAGCATCTTCATGCTCTGACAGCTGAAAAAAAATCCATCAATATAGTGCATCTGAAATGGTCAAGTCTACCAAGCTTCATCTTGTGCTAAAATCTTTTGCAATCATTGTATTTTATGATACTGGCAACATAAATAGTATTTAGTAGAATAAGTAGTGATGAGCCATATGCAGGTTAGGAAGAATGAAGGTGAATTATATTCCATATTTTCTATGCAAACCATTTAGGATGGCAACTTGTGCTTTTTTAAGGAACAGTACTTCTGGAGCTGAAACCTGTTCATACAGCGCTGCCTTCTCTGGCAGACAGACCTTTTCACAGTCACCTCTGGCAGCTATTTTTCTGTTGTGTTTTGTTCGCTTGTTTTTAACAGTAAACTATTTCGGGATTGGGGTCCCCTGGTGGTCTAGCGGTTAAGATGCGGCGCTCTCATCGCCGTGGTCGCAGGTTCGATTCCTGGTCCTGCTTCAGGGACACTCCCCCGGGTAGATGGAGCTTGTCAGCCCCTAAGGCCATCCATCTAAGAGAAGGTCACTC
>JAWWLV010000180.1:26694815-26734674 GCA_035041135.1 Platyrinchus mystaceus | reverse complement strand
TCACCTAAAAAATCCATTGCGCAGGCTTGAAAGGTAAAAAGACCTTTCCCAGATCTTTGTTCACGAAGACTGGCCACGTATTTCGGGATTGTAGGGAGACAGGGATCCAGACTGGGACAGGCAGTAGGGCTGTGCCCATCCTGCAACCACAGCACACTGGGTCATGAGCCCCACTCAGTACAGTAACAGGTACTGGAGATATGTATGCCCAGAGGCTCCATCCCACGGCGGGCAGGGAGGTGGCCTGGGAATTCGCAGGCACACTTTACAGCTGCTGCAATCCTGCAAGGTTTGTCTCAAAGCAACACTTGTTGCATAACCGAGAAAAAAATTAACCTACCAAGGAAACTGAGTTCAAGGATTTCTGCACAAAATAGGCACAGTAGGACAGCACTGAATGCTGTAGAGGCAAGACAAAAGAAACAGGCTTTGAAGAGGCAGCCCATGCGTTAATTTTAATTGCAAGGGCAAGAAGGTAAAGCCACTTGGCAGGTGTTGAAAGGCAGGGCGTTAGTGGGAGGAGGGAAGAGGAGAGGGAGACAAAGCAGCAAACGTGGGCGAAAAACCTGCACTGTCAGTATCTCTGATCAAAATACCCCGTGGAGCACAAAACATCCAGCAGCTCCGCTCTGCTTCGGGAGCTGGGAGCGCTGGGAAACACCTGGAGGTGCCGGACCCGCCTGGGCTGCCCCGGCCGGGCGATGCTGTCCCGGGAGCGCCCTCAGCTGTGCAGGGCCGGCGGTGCTCGGCTGGGGCTCGTCTGAGCCGCTCATAAACACGGATAGGCGGAGATTACACCTACAGGAGTTAGCAGAGTCCATGGAAAAAGGGATGCTGTAATGCATGCATGTTCTAGCTCTGCGTTATCTTCATATCAGTGACCTTTCACAAAGAACGGGGAGCTGAAAATCCTAAAGTTAATAGAATTATTCAGGAGGCTTCCTCTACAAGCAATAGCAAAAATTCTATAATGTGTTGATGCTTCAATATGTACTGACACAAGTACACCCACTGTGTTCATTAATTGGAAGTATAACAGTTGTATTCATTCTTTCCTCTTTCACATTTAGGATCCTGGAAATTTAATGGAAAACATCTAGGAATATTTCTTACACTTTCAAGATTTTTTTTTTTGGCATTGTTTAGTAATTACTGGAAGTAAGGAAACTACTGTTATGCTTATTAGGGAATTGTTTCATGTCCTGATATTTCCTGCTCTTTAGAAACCACGGTTTCCCTTTCTAATGATTTCTTCTTGCTGTTTAAGAGTTGTTGTTAGTCAGGTGCAGACGGAACACCTGAACCCTATTGTGTCTGTCACCAGCTACGACAAGGCAGGGTAAAGCTTATTAGCTTGTTTTCCAGCCTCAGATATGCTCAATATGCATCCACACCATGCAGCTATCCAGCACTGAGTCCATCCAAGTCAGCAAGACATCCTACTCCTACAGTGTACTCGGCTTAATCTAACCAATCAATACAGACAGTGGTGAGAAGCAGGAAAGAAATGTCAGGTAATTAATTCTGAGTACCTTCTAAATATTGCTCCATGAAAAGCACCCTTTTCTCCCATCCTTGACATGTTTGGCTAGTTTTTGTTTTGTTCAAAGACTTCACAGAACAAACTAGGACCTTACAAGACCAGGCTCGGAGGGGAGTTTGGTACCGCACTGAGATTGACAGGGAAGGGGGACCCTGAAGGTAAATTTGGCTTTGAAGAAAAATGCTGAGTTTGCATATCCTTGCATTCCTTATAGAAACAAGCACTATGGGCATCACAACTCTTTAAAAGGAGGTGTCGGTAGAATACATAACTCATGGGGTTTCACTAGTTTAAAATGCCAGCAGAGACTGGGGAGAGGCAAATCTGTTTTGGGATTCTCCAATATTTGAGGCACAAAGCTCATGGAATGTTTTATTTATCAGGTAAAATGATGCACAAGGATTTTTTGTGGCTTTCATTTTTTCCTCTGTAAAATAAACATTTTTAGTAAAGAAGTCCAGGTCCAAACAGGATTGGGGGAAGTTAAGAAACACAGTTGGGCTGCATTTTACAGTAAAACAGCACAAAATCCAATCATAAAGAGTAGGTGGAAGATGATATCTGCAAGAGAAACAGACTAAATGTGAGTACTTCTCTGTCAGCTCCCTTTCATTTTCTCTTCCCACCCCCTTCAATACAACTGCATGCCCTAGTGTGGCTCTGTCAACATATCAAATGTTAACAAATAGACTTTGGAAGTTGTGTTTCAAACCCTCTTCAAATAGAAATGCTTTCAGACACCTCTGTTAACCCAGTAAAACATGATTGTTCCTTTTTGGGAACAGGGTGAGACAATACAAGAAAGTAATGTTCAGTATTGGAAGTTATTGCTATGATTTTATTGTCCAGAGTGAGAAATGTGTGAGAAGGAGGAAAATAAAATGTATAACATTGGGAAATAAAATATGAAATATTTTCCCTTCTGTCAGACTTACTATATTTTTCAATTTTTTTCTCTGAGCTGTGGGTTTTATTTTGACCAAATTACTCAAAGTCCATGTTTGTGATTGATATTTTCATTGTCATACTTTGCTGTTTACCTGAGAGTGTGTAAAATCTGGATAAACCTTTGCCTGTATAAAAGAAGAGGAAAAAGATTATATTGGGATGACATGTTTAAAATAGGGTAAAGTGCACCAGTGCACCTCATAAAAGCAGAACAGAAAACCTTTGCCACATTTTGAAATCTGGATATTTCTTCCTCTTGGCTTTACTGTCTGAAGTTGTAAAAGGATCCTCGGTTCTTTTATCTTCTAAAATTGATGGGGGTTACTGGTGCAACATAATGAATTGTAATAATGCTGTTCTATGTGCATTTATAATTTTAAATTGGCTTTCAGATTGGGGTAGATGTAGTTGATAAACTAGTATATAGAGCTCTAGTGAAAACATTATTTGTTCCAAAGACTTCTTTAAAAAGTGCTGGATCTACAGGATTAAACCAGCTCGGAGAGAAATTCCTGGTGCCTCCAGGAGGCAGCAGTTAGAGGAAACAGTTGTTTTACAGTGGGGAAACCCGATCGCAGTGCAATTTGTGTGTCAGGAGGGATAGGCACGAAGCATCCCCATAACACTGGCAGGTGTTGTGGGTATGCTGAAGTACCAACCCACAGCGAAAAGAAAACCTCTCCTGCTACTCCTAAGCCTGACCTCTCTCCCGCTCCCCTCTAACCTGTCAGAGCATGTCTGAGCTGCTGCTGAGGTCAAACGCAGGTGAGCAGAGTTTACACTGCTAACTCGGGGTGTGAGTGCTTTGGCCGTTTATGATAAACGCCAGATGGGTGTCTCTCCTCACTATGTAAATGAGGAGAGTTTTACTGAACTCTTCTGCCAGGGCTTCTGTTCAAGCCTCCTGCTGCCATGGGGGAAAGGGGTCTGGCAGAGCGCTCTGGCTCCCTCTGGTTACTCCTAAAGGGAGTTGCTTCTCAAAGGGAGAAACATCCCAGAAACTCAGTCACTTACTGCGTACGGAGATTTCTGCCACTAAAACGCCTCCGATTTGTTCCATGCGCTGTTTTCGTCTATCACATATCTTAAGAGATTGGAGAGAAAGCCATATATACAAAAAAAAAATTATAAGAAGTTCCAAACACAGTTCTCATGTGTCCAACCAAGGAAATTGCTGCATATTTTCTAGAGGCTTTTTTTTCCTGCCTTTAATTATTGGGATTTTGTGGTGCAGGAGAGATTTAGGGAGAGTCTTTACAGTGCATCTTCTGAGCATTTTGGTGGACCTCCCCTCCCTCCCTGTCTTAAAACAAAACTCCTGTCAAGACGGAAGGGGAGAATACAGCTCGATCTGTTTAACCCACGGCCTCTGGGAAGGCTTTTGTGGTTGTTTACTGCTAATGATAATTGTTGCTTGTTGGGTAGAAACAGGAAGCACCAAATCACTTCCATATAGATCAGCTCATGTCCAGCATTAATGATGCCTGTCACAGCTGTCAAGGTCTGTATTGGAGCCAGTGCTCTACAGATTAAAGGTCCTTGTCCATCCCCTGACCTTTGCAGATCCCCAGCTGTGGGCATTTTTATTACAAACTCAGCATGTGGTAATTCTGGTTATGAGTTGCTTGTAAGCACAGACCCCTGGCTTGGTTCAACCTTAATTGCAGGAGACCACCAGCTGCATTCTTGACTGGGAAGCGGGCTCCAGGGATGGTAGCCTAATTGAGCAGTAATCCTGCACTGGAGGGTGAGGTGGGAATTCTACCCGCTGCCTGAAAGGATAATGTAGATGTTTGACAGTACTGTCAGAAGGGCAGATATGGAATTATGGGTTTGTGTTTTCTTTCAATTCTGATCTGTGACTGAATAAAAAGTTGAAGGAGTCTTTTAAAACAAACAACAAAATCTAAGCCTGGAGTTTTTTCTTTTGCCATCGAAACTTAGAATTTCTAACAATGCTTTTTTGTCAAACCCACAAGCTTTTTGAGCCAGGTCCTCCCACTGCCCCCAGGGTGCTTTTAGCACTGAGATACTTGGAAAAATGGAAAAAGATCTACTTTCTCCCTTTTTTCAGGCTTGAGTTTCACTGTGGCTGTTTGTTAGACAGGAGTGTAGTCTGGGATATAGACAAGAGCTGAGGTTTTCAATGGCTACCTTGCTTCCCAATATGTTTATACAAGTTTCCCAGTGTTGCATACGGTGCCTGTGGCATGACAGAAACTGTGCCAGTGACACAGCCGGGCACTCAGATTCACACACTGCAGTGCCTCCATCCACTGAGAGCCCGGGCACTGCCTCTACACCTGACATGCCCTCGGAAAGGTCTCAACATCCTCTGTCTAAATTTAGAACTGTGTATTTCTCCAGGAGGGAGGACTTACCACTGGGCAGGAGAACTTCTCGCTGTCGCAGACATGTGTCTCGCAGTGCAGCCACACCTTGGACAGCTTGGGGATGTTCTGGAAGCGGAAGGCATTGAACTGGAACGTCGCCCGGTTTGTTTTCCCGTTCTCGTGCACAATGATGGAGTAGTCTGCGGCACACCTGTGGTTGTGCATGGAGAAGCAGTATCAGAGCCCCTGTGGCTTCAGTGAAACATCTCCTCAGGTGGCAGTCTGATGAATGCATTTGCCCCGTTGTGGGCCAGGTTCTGCCTTGTTCCCTCATCCCCCAGCTCCCAGCTTTCTGTCCCTCTCGGGGCTGGGCTGAGTAGCTGTACTCCCCTGGGTCCCACCAGCACCTACCCCTTGGTGATCAGAGGCCAGTGGATCTGGTAGAAGTACTCTGAGGAGGGAGTTGCCCAGCAGTTGTTGAGAACAACTTTGAACCTGGGGAGATACAAATTCCAGATTAACGGGGAATGTCTCAATTACCAATTTATTACTGATTCCTCCTGCCCTTGCCTACCTGTCACTTAAGCCCTTAGCTTCCACTCCAGCAAATATGTCAGAACCGATTTCTGATGTTTCAACGACGAAAGGGGCTTCCTTTATACTTGAAAACTTGGCATTCTTTGGAAGACAAAGACAAAGGGGTCATGCATTACTAGTAAATTGCAAAGCAAGGCATGATTCAACTTCAGACACCCCTGGAGAGACTGACTCTGGAAGTCTGCGTTCTTATTACCTGCAAGCTCCAAACTCTACACCTAGAACTATTGCAAATCCAAGGTAATGTTAATGTTTGGCTTATAATGACAAGTGACAGAATTTGATGCTGTTTAGGTTGTAATATGTGCCATATCACAGAACCTGTACTGTCACAAAAGTCTTATCAGTCCTTGTGCTACAATGAGTGGAACCTGGTATAGCGCTGCTTTTTCTAAACTCTATTGCTTTGCAATGGTTTAGGGTACTATCTTGCTTTTCCTCACAGCAAGTTTCTGTGTTGAAGGCCTGATTTCTATTCAGGTTCCAGCCCCTCATGCTGAATTACAATCCTTTGCTGTTATTGGGGTGTCACAGATGAAGAAATGGGCTCATGAAGCACCTAGAAGTGTAGCCCACCAGAGCAGAGGGCTGTGGTAGGCAGCAGCAGAGATGAATACCATGGCAAAATAAATTTTTTATTTCCATTTTGCCATTAAAAAAAAAACCAACAAAAAATAACCAACAGAAACATTTAATTGTAATTAACCTTTTATCCCCAGTGAAAATGAGAACAAAGTAAAAAAGGAGTGGTCTAGTAGCTTTCTGAGCTTGTTCTGTACTTGTGCTCACTGGGAAAATATATTACTATGGTTCAGCCACTCCCTCCTTGACTCCTGGGAGCCATTAGAACAAGACAGTCATTTGGCAAAAAATTAAAGTACCAGAGATCCATTCCTCACTGTCTATCATTTGTTTTTGTAGCCATTCTGTCAGCTGACAGGAGCAGTGTGGTGCCTCTTGGGACCTTGTCAGTACATATTACCTAATATTACATATTAGTGTGCTTTATATCAGAAAAAAAGACCACAGGGGCTTTTACAAGGTACCCAAAGCCTGTCAAAATGTTTAGTGATCAATTAGTGCTCAAAATGTAGCATGTGGGAGAAGAGATTTCCACCTTGTGGTAAATACTCCCTCTACCTGGCCTATAAATTTAACACAGTGTGTTATTAGTTGTGCTTTTTTCTAGCAGTTCTAAGATAGAGAGGCTGTTTTGGTGCTTTTGACTGTGCTTTGATGGAGAAAAGACTCCAAGATCAAGAGCTGGCTGCTCCAACAGTGCAGTGGAGCTGTGGAGAGGAGAAAGAAGTTTCAAAAGATCTCCCTGATATCCAGGGACAGTATTTTGTTGGCAACAAAATTCCAGCATGACATAAAGATCTTTGGATTACATGAAATATCTGTCAGGTGAGAGGATCAGGGAGAAAACTGCAAGAGAAATGCATGGAGTTTTGCTGTGTCTGTAGAGACCATGTGATAGCAGTGGTGCCTGCAGATGTGTGCTGCTCTTGCAGTGGGACTACAAACAAGTTTTGCTTTTTATTATAAAATCTGTCAGCAGGTTAGAAATGTAACTCAGCAGAAAAATCTGCCAGTTTTTGAGGGATTAAAAGAACAGTTGGCATGTGTCTGCTCTGTTCAGTTTAAGTGATATCCCTGTTAATCAGCAGAAACAAGGACCCCTGCCAATCCCACTGCAATTATCTGTTCCAGCCTATTGATGTGCTCCACAACACATAAAAGTCAGGAGTGGCAGCTCTGTTTTTTTACATCTCTTCAGGCTGAAGCCTGTGGAAGGTGAAGGCAAAAATCTGGGTGGCAAAGAGCACTTACAGAGTAGAAGTTGAGGGACAGCTGACTTTCAAATGAGCCGGAGCTCCCATTCTTCACATGGACAGTGGCCACCCTGGGGACATTACAAATTTCTGTATGAGTGAGGTGTGGTTCTGAGGACAGGGTAAGATGCACTCCCAAAAGAGGACGTACCTTTGGTCAAAGGCAGCCTGGTTCACCAGGTAGTTGGCATTGTATGTGCAGGCGAATGAGTAATTCACAGGCTGGCTCTTCACAATTACTGAGGAGTCATTGGAGACGATGGAGTTGTAGAAGTGATAAACAGGATTCTTGAACTGTGGATGGTGAGACCGAGAAACGTAGGCAGTAGAGAGTCTTTGAGGCATCAGGAACAACTTTATAGTTTGAAACATGAAGACTCTAACACCATCCCCAAAGAAACATGGTTTGGTAGCTCTTTATATCCTGTGCTTCCTACGCATATATCTTACCATATATAAGTTCTGTGTAATACAGGTGCAAATGAACAACTAACACACGGACTGATATCACTAAGCCTTCGAGTATTTTACCTGTAGAGCAAAGACAACGATGTAACTCTTACTTCTCCCTGATAGTGGAGTTTGCCTCCTTCTTCCATCAGTACCTAAAGCCTCCTCCAAGCTGAAGAAGACAGGACTCTCTCAAGTGAGTCCAGCCATTTCCTGAGTCAGAAGTGTTGACCTTGGTAGTCTTACCTCTGACTGTGTCCCACAGTATGATTTGTTTTTAGGTGACAGGTCTGGGATTGTGAACTGGTAATATCCAGAATCGTGGATCCCATTATAGCAAATGCCTCCAAGTGCCAGCTGATTAACCTCCCATCCGTAAGGACACTCTGGAATTCTGGTAATGATGGTTTTAGGATAGCAGTATACCAGAATTACATCTGAAAGGGACATAATACATCTAGAGTTACTCATTGGTAATTTTCTTTTAAAGCAATGGGCCTGCACACTGACATTCCACTGGGTTTAAACTTCTGTGAGCAGAGGGATGTGCTGGGAGGTTCCCTGATGTGAGCAGCTTTTGCTACACAAAACAACCTTTAGGTTGTTAAATTCTGTCCTCTTTGGAAGAGTTTGGCCTTTGCCTTCTAATCAATGCAGAACTTTGTGTAATTTTTTAATCTTTCTGGAACAGCTGATTGAGGAGCTCACTGCTGAGAAACCTGAAGTGAAAAAGGGCTGCATTGAGATCTGTCAGAGTAGCTTATGCTGCAAAGTTGGCTTCTGTATGCCACTGACTCTGTAAAAATAATATTGGTGAAGTTGTTTGGTAGGCTTCATAGATCTGCACCCTTTTGTAATGGTGTATAGATCTTGGCCACAATACATATTCTTGCACTGGCGTTGCAGTGCCAGAACAAACTGAATTTTTCCTATTGTCAAGTTAAAAGCTAAGATCTAAAAATAAACTGAAAAGCCTAGGCCTGCTAATAGCAATAATAAATGAACCAAACTCCCAGCCCTGTTAACAGCAGTGCAGAGTGTGATTGCTAATACAGCCATGAATATTGAACATCATAACATACAGACTGATTGCTTCATGATAGCAGAATTGGACATTTTTTCAAAGAGCATCAAGCAGTACTAATTTCAATGTCTGATGGGAATTTAAAGGACAAATATTGACTAACCATTAGTGACCCAAAAATTCAGAAAGACTTCCAATTATTACAGTGAGAAAAAAGACATTTTGCCTGGAATGATTCAATTATTTCCTTTAAAGCCCTTGACACTCTCCTTTTATACTAAAAGCCTCATTTTGCAGCCTTTCCATTTCTGCTAGGGAATACTCAGTGAAAGTCAACTAAGGTCCTTAACAGCTTGCTTCTCTTTGGTCAACAAACCTTCAGCACGTCCAGGCTGATTCTGCTTGTGTAGATGGTCAGATTTAAAACTGTGACAACTTTATAGGTATGAAAATTCCTGCAGTTCAGAGATACTGCTTGTGCAAATGAAGGTGCTGAAATAAATGACTAGAGGGTCAAATACTTAAGATATACAATAGAATTACTGAGGGTAATCTGACAGCAGTCATGTACTGAAAGCAAACACTATATTGAGGCATATTCCAACACATCTCTAAAGCACATTTCATAATTGTAGGGAAATCTACACTACAGGTCTGTCTGGCACCAGCTCATTTCAGTTTCTAGGCAGTAATCAGTGTGCAATTAGAGCCTTCTCTTCAATGATTTTTGTATTTTTCTTGTTTTAATGTAGTGGTGTTGTTCAGGAGTTCAGCCCAGCACATTCAATCACCACTGGCCATCTGATTGCAGTCAGTGGGATTAAAGCCCAGCTTGGGCAGCAAAGATCTGTTGCATCTAGCCTGCACTAGTACAGATAACTTCTAATTGTTGTTGTTTTCTTTTCTTTATGCTTTTGCCCTTAAATTTATTGCACTATGATTATTGCACAAAATGAAGTGTATGCCTAACTGTCTGTGGGGCTAGGACTTCACTGGTACATGCTTTACTGTGTGCTAGCTAAAAGCAGATCAATAAACAAAATGTAAGGATTAGCTCTGCAGAATTCACAGTTTAACTTTCTGAAGGAAAACCTTTTGATTTTGAATAGAAAAAAACCCTTTGGCCACTTAATTGCAAGAGAAGATCACAGAAGACTTAAGTTATTTTACCTGCTTTATTTGGACTGCAAGGCCCCGCAAGAGCTCGAGCCAAGATGACCAGCAGATACACAGTAAGAGTCAGCATTTCTTGCAATGATCTGAGGACAAAAAAAAAATAAAAGCTAAAAATGTCTTTAAAATTGGAAATAAAAACAATGCATTGCCTGCAGACCTGAAACTGTTGATACTGTTATACGTGGGCTTTTTGCAGAGAGAGAAAAAAAATAATATTACTGATATTCTGTCACCCAATGTAATTGCATCTACAGGATAAATATTTCCAAGATCATTACTATCACCACGTCACTATTGTGACAATATTAATATTTCAGTTTAGTAGTGGTTTTTATTTATTCTAGTTTGATTTCTTACAAAGGTTCTAAACCTGAAGTGTTAATATTACCACATGAAACTGAAACAATGGGATCTGAGAAAAAAAGGGAATAGAAATTGCTAGAAGAAATATGATGCAAGTACATATATAGTGTGCTTAAAATTTAGTGCTGAGACTATTCTCTATGATGATGGCTATTCTGATGTATATACTCTTCACTTCATGTTGCTCAGTTCTGGTAAATTATGCATTTTCTCCTTTGCTGCTCAATGTTGAGTTTTCAGGAAAACATATATAGCAGTACATTTTCATTCCAGGCCTCAAATATGCAAATTGTTTCCCACAGGGCGAAGCATATATAACGTGGGATTGGGACTGGAGTTCTCATATTTTCCCTTTGTAGGGAATATATTCTTCAGTATCAGCCCTCATATACACATCACTAAGAAGACTGTCAGAAGTAGCAAATATCATTTAAGTAAAGAAAAAAAAATTATCCCAACTCAGTATTTCTAATAAAAACAATCAACTTCAATATTTTCACTCAGCCTCTATTGCAAAATACATATTTATAAAAGGCTCATAAAGTATATTTCAGTGACAATTCCTTCTAATTATAATCCTAGGCATTCTACAATAAATTAATTATTGTACCTACGGGACAGGATGGGGATAAGTATTTCAGATTTTCATTCCGGTCTTATTCCAATAGTTGCACTGTCGGCTCTTCCCAAGATGTCCTCTTTCAAATGAACCCAGCTGGCATTATCTTCGCTTTATATAAGCAATCTTGTAAAAGGAGCCCATCTCTGGTTAAATCTCAACCCGCCAGTATTGTCCAGTGTGGGAGAAAAAAAAAAAGAGTTATAGAAAAGCAGTTCTTTTCCCCTAGATGGGACTGTATTGCTGCTGCAATTTGATTTTTAAAGTCTTTCTATGATGATTTTTCACAGATTTTGAAAACAAGTGAAGAGAAACCTGTACCAAATTTTTGTTTTACAAGGTAATTAGGAAAATGTAGAATTTCTACAGAGGTGAAGTCACAACTGCCTTCTAAAGTTCAGATAAAAAATATTTATAAAAATTAGATGCTTGTCTTAAATGGCTTATTAACAGTGTCAAACTTTTGTGCCATGCAAGTGGACAAAAGTAATGGCAACAGATCACATACCACCTTTGGGGCTGGGTTTTTTACTTATGTTTTCTAAAAGTTCACAGGCATGTTACCTGAGTTTAGGTAGGCTCTTCCATAAGCCTAAGCATTATACTACATAATTATAGTACATAATGCTACATAATTATAGTACATAATACTACATGCCTATAAGACTGTAATATACATTAAATACTACACTACAGATTGTGTAAAAATTTACCATTGCACAGAAAACTGAAACGAATTTGCTTTTCATATGATCATCAGTCATGAGGTTGCCTATGACAGTCTTGGTCAGCTGGTAGGATTTTCTGGTGACCCATTACATCCTGTTTGTATCAGCTTTTAGTGACAGGCATGGAAAAAAAGCACTTGGGTATGCTACTGCTATTTTACATGCCTGCATAAAAAATGTGGGCTGTAAACACTCTTGCAGTATAAACTGGCACAGCCTCAACTTTGGGCTTGTGTGTATCTACCCAGTTTCATGCGTTGTTGAACTACTCTTATATCTGTCTTGAGTCACAAAACACAGAGGATCTCACTGACCTTGCTTGTGGGACCCAATCCTGTGGGGCTGCTCACAGATGATTTGGTATCTCCTCTTGTGGAGAACCTCATTCTTCCCATCCATGGCAGGACTTTGGTGTGGATATGCCTTATCTCAAGGGATTTTTGGCATATAGGGGAGACACAGTATTAAAGCTGTACTAGTTGTCATTAGTCTGGAGCTTTTGGAGGAGGAGAGAGGAGCACAGCGGCCCTGACCTTAACCTGAAATGCTAGACAAGGAGTTTTTAGCTGCCTGTGGGTGAGAATTATGGGTGTACCTTGAGAGCAGCATTCACTACAAGAAGAGTTTCAAGCTGAAATGCATGAGCAGAGCAGAGCCATGATCACACCATGCCTTGTGAGGGCTGCTGGCTCTCAGCAGTGATGGTGTGCAGGTGAACTGCAATGATATGAAGATGTAATTAGGGTGACTTCTGCTTCTGGCAAACTGATCCAAAGCCCTAAAGAAAGGTTGTAAAGCCTGTACATTTCTGTGCTTGGTTTCAAATAGTAAGTCTGAACTAGATAGAAGCTTCATAAGGATTGCAATACAGAGCAAATAATGGGCTGCTCTCACTATTGTTGTGAACCAAGTCCTGCAAGCCATCACATTCTGATTTAAATGAGATTACTTAAAGATGGACAATGGATAAAATCCATTGTTTGTTGTTATTTTAATTGAATTAAAGAATAATCCACTGAACAAGGACCAAAGCTCATAAATCATTTGGTGTTACCTAAGTAGGGATTATCCTCATCAGAAATCCTAAGACAAGGAAAATTTAACTCCAGGTGTCTGTTTTATAGCCTCACTTCGAATCCTGCAGGCACTGAGGCCTAATTTTGATTTCCTAAGCCCAACGGAATAGACACTGTGTAAACTCGTTTTTGTCTTTCTGTGTGTGTGTGTATTTGGTCTAATCAGGAGCCAGGGTTTCTAGTGAAACATTATGATCAAGCCTGTTATCAAGAATATATAACCCAGTTAGAAGGGGAGGCTTGCAGAGCCTGTGACTTTGGACATGAGAGAGCCCTCATGACCTTTTACAAGCTGATTCTTCAAGCTCAAGGGATCAGTTTCAGCCCTGGGGTTGGACATGGTCTGTCAGGTCTGCCCCCACAGACTAGATTTGGAGCATAAGATATTTGGCTAACCTTGATTAGGTATAGTGGTTAACCTTACCATAACATTAACAAAGCTCTTCAAACACAGATTAGCTTTTTACTGATGATTTTTAGCAAATACTGTAATTAAATTATCATTGGTGTAATGCTACAGGTTTCAGTGGAATTACTCCAAAATGCATCTTATCCCACAATTTGTAAAAGAAAATAAATCTCTTGCTCTCTTCTCACAGAAAACTGATCTCCATGTACATAATGCTCCTTTTAGGCGAAAGGTAGAAAACAGAATGAAAACCATGAAACAAATTTGGCAGAAGTGCCAGCTGGTGTATAATAGTCTACATTTGCATAAGAAACAAGCACAAAATGTACCTAAGCCAACCAGCACTTGATACCTACACTGATCAAAGGTGAGGGCTTGGGGAAGGGTTAGGTTTCTCTCAGTAATTGCGTACACAGAAAAAGGAAAACCATTAACTTGTAAAACAGACCACTGAGGATTGTTGCAGTTCCCTGACTCTTTCCAAGCCCATTGAATAATCTCAGCAATCTAAGTATCTGTAAAGATTTCGACAAAGAGCAAGTGAAGGCCTTATTGAGAATTTCACCTACAAGGGCAGCTTGTCTCTCCAGCCTTGTTCCTCACATTGTGATGGAAAGCTGTGTGAGTATCTACTGTCTGGTTCTTACACGAAGCAAATGAGGTTTTGCTGTTTTGAATCTGCAAGGGATATTGTGACATCTAATTTTCATTGGGTTTGGATAAAACAATAAACCTAAAGAGTCCCTTAGATATATGGAAAGACTTTATGAAACAATGAGGATCAATGGAGACAGCAAGCTGATTCCAGGAGTGAGATCTGGTGACATTCATTTAGAGGCTGAAATGTGTTAATGATGGTGTTTCCACATGCCAAAAGCTGGCATACTCAGTTTTATCTGAGATAAGGAATGTATTTATCCCACAGGCATAGAGACATCCATGCTGGGTCTGGAAGCATAGCAACTGCATTTATATTGGGCCTGATCTGAGTTAAAGGATCCTACTGAAAATGCAGCACTGTGTTGGTATAATCAAACTTTTCCTGAAGCTTAAGTGAGCTGTGCTGTGTAGACTTATTGCCTCAAGTCATAAATACCTTACAGATTTAAGATTGTTTTGCCTTTTCTAGAGTAAATACCTTTCCAGTAGTTTGTTACTCAAGGCACGTGGTTGGTCACTCACTTCAGCACATGACTGAGTCACCACCCCTGGAGGCAGATGTAGATGTGGCACTAAGGGACTGATTAGTGGTGGACTTGGCAGTGCTAGGACAGTTGAACTTGAAGATCTTAAAGGTCTTTTCCAACCTAAATGATTCTATTCAGTGAATGTTTTAGCCTTGTGAGCAGATTACAGAATCATGCAGGTACATAACAGAGCCCCTGGCACCCACAGATACCCTGCACCCTGAGTCCTTGGGTAGCTGATATTCTTCTGTAACTGCACAAAATGTATCAGAAGAAGGAGAAATTAGAGGAAACTATCTTTGTAGATGAGTCACATAAAAACCAGAGATGGATGTTCAGGCCACTGGAAGAGACAGTCCTCTGCTCTAAACTCTAAACATGCTCTAAACATGCATCACCTGTCTGTAACTATGCAACACTGAATCATAATTTTTTCAGCAATCACCTGCAGCCATAGGCTTGGTGAGACAGTGCTGTTGTTCTTACAAGCACTCCCAGGGTGTGGGTGAGCACAGACTCTCACCTAAAGAAGCATTCCCTTGACATTTCTGTTGTTCAAGACAAGTATTTACAACAGCAAGTCTTGCCGAACACAAAACTGTGGCTGAAGTAAATAATAATATTTCACGTTCATTTGAATGCCTGATGTTATTGCTGTTTAGCTTTGCCAGCATATTTAGAGCAATGTTCTTTGGAAGCTTCTCCAGCAAAGTTCTGCTTGGAGTTTGCTACTGTTGGAATAAAACATCGGTTTCCAGCTGAGTTTCCTTGAAGCCTTTGTGTGGGTAAGTGCTTTATTTGGTGTATTTTTTTATGGGCTGTCTTGGAGCAAGCTAGTTATGCAGGATAAGGATTTGGGGCTTGATTTAATAAAGACATGGTACTTGATTTAAATAATGCATGAGAGATGTAAAACAGGTCTCGCAAGACCAGAATGGATGACTTACACTTGTCATGTGAGACCTCAGCCGTTCTTGGGCTGCCACAACTTGCCAGACACTTGATTAATTTGCCCAAACGAGGCATGTATTGTATTAGCAGGTGCTGTAAGGTGGCCAAGATATCCTGTGACACCTCTAGGACAGTTGTGTACTTTTGGAGTGGGATCTGGAAGCCAGACAGGATATTCAAGGACATCTTCAATGGACTGGGTGTCTGTGTGTGAGCATCTGAATTGAGCCAGACACACTGCCCTGGTTGGCTTGACATTAATTTTTGTTTGCCTTGAGTCTAAGCAGCCCTGCACACTCTGTGCCACACATGCCCGAGCCTGCTCCAGTCGGCACAGCGCCCTCGAATAACTCACTGAGTGCCCAAGGCAAGCTTCCAGGTAGAAGTTAGAGCACTTCTGGGGAAAGATAGCTTTGAACCCTGCAAGTGAGGAGGATTGCATCTGGGTCTTCCATAGTCCTGGGCAAGGGCTCTGACCACCAGGCCTCTCTCCTCCAGCTGTTTTTTGAAGAGCGTGTGGCTGTGGCTGCTGAGTTCAGCTGTATTCAGAGCTGCTGTCCCATCTGGCACGTGCCAGAGCAGAACTGCCGGAATTTTCTGTTGAGAACACATGGATTAAGTGCTCTCTAGTGAAATAATGTTGTTGGGGAATAGCATGCTGTAATCACTTGAATGTGGCCTAAATCACTTCTGGTAAAGTGCTGTTTTGGATCTCAACCATATTGTCCTGTATAACACCTTGTAAGTCTCTTAGTTCTTGTTATCTTAACAACAGGTCTTGATCTCCTGGCACTGTGGGGCAGGGATCTTACCTCTGTGTGGGAGAGGATTTTAAGAGTAAGATGAGAAAGAAGGAAGAATGGACTTTTTATTCATTCATTAGCTTAATCTTCTCAGGTTGACAGCTGGCTCTGACACAGTGACCATTGCTCTTCTTGCTCCAGTAATGCTCTCTTTTCTGGGCATTATCCCACTGGTGCTGGGAAGGTTGCAGAAATATGATGTTTCTCTGCTTGCACTGGATTATGTCACTACAATTTTAAAAGAGTCTGCATTAGCTCTCTGATCTTCTGCTTGATTCCTGACCATGTGTGATGGCCATAAATAATGCTGCTCACCCAGCCTGCATGCTTTGCTACAGAAAAGCTGACAAAAACAGGACTGTGGTGCATTAAATATATACCCAAGGCAAGTTTATCCTCTGGTGTCCCTCAGTGGCAATTCCATTGATTGCTGAGACACTTACCCTAAATATCTGCTGCTTATTTTAATTATATAGTTAAGTAATAAAAAAACAAAGCAAAGAAAAATGAAGGGGCAAACTGAGAAAAATTTCAGCAGGAGGAATGCTGAATTACAATATGGGACTTGATTGCCACATAGCTTGGAAGTGCTTCTATCCCTTCACATTCCCAAGCCTAGAAATCTTTCCTCAGATTTGCAGTCTGTATTGCCCTGGGAGTCTGGAGTGGTTCTGCTCCCCTTGTAGCACCTCTACCCCTACCTGAGCTACAAAGCCCTTCTCCAGCTTCCTCGCTACCCCATGGTCTGAGCCAGCTGAATGATAAACCTGCTTTGTGGAATTCAGATAGGATCATACACACGAAGGACTGGTAAAAATAAGGTTCTTGAAATGCTCACCATAATTACTATCCTCTGAAGAGCTAAGATCCATGCATTTTCCCTATGAAATAAACTTTCAGTATATGTAGTGCTACCCTCTCAAATCAAACACAAACTTCTGCACTTCTATCAATAGCAGCTGCTGATTAAAATCACAGTTTTGGTTTCCCAAGCTACATAATCCTGCTAGTTCATTCTAAGACCTACTTTTCTTAACACACTGTATCCATTATACTGGTGTTGTCCTCATTTTTGAAAGTTTGTGATTTTTCAGCAGTCTGATAGCATCATCCTTGGAGACAGTCTCTTTTTCTGTGAAAGGGATCTGTTTGTTATCAAGAATTATGTGGCTCTGAGAGCTACATATACCAAACTTAACTGCATTAATTAACTTGTGCTGTGCTTGTAAACTGATCATAATAATGCTTATCACAATCTTAGTGCCATTATCTCTGTTTTGCAGATAATGGAACTGAGCCACAGAAAGGCAAAGCCCAGTGTAGGGCTCTTGAGATGCCCATACTGCTCTTCTGCGTCAGCCAAGCAGTAAGCAGCTTGGAGCAGAAGCTACCCAAGCAAACTCTGGGTGAGTTTGTCTGTGAATGAAAAAAGCTTCCTGGGAAGCAGCAGAAAGATTCCCTGGACTCCCAGGCCATGTCTTCTGGAACAGAGGACTCCCATTTATCTCAGAGGCTATTTTGCCACCTGAAGTAGTAAACTCCCCTTGCTTGCCAGTTTAACATTCATACTGGCCTTTATGCCTTATTGACAATGATTGGATGATTAGCAATCCATTACCAGTTCAGTGTCTCAGTGGATTTTCCTGTTGCGGTGCCGTAAACAAAGTTTTTCCTCCCACTTTGTCAAGACATAGCCTTTAGTGCATTCAGCCTAAAGGACCAAAAAGGTCACATTCTGAGACTTCCCACAGATAACAGACCAAATTTCAGATCAGTTAAAGGATAGAGTTTTCTTAAAATTGCACCAACTCTAATGATGAGACCCATTGAGATGGTTCTTTCCATTCGCCCTGTTTCATAGTAGTAGAGAGATGTTACAACTTCATGTAGTGGAAAGAAGCAGAGTAATTGCTCTAAAGGTTTGAGGCACTCAGCTGGGTATTCATTTACTTGTTGCACTTATGACTCAAACAATCGCAAATAAAAAACAGATCTTTTTTAATTGGCTGTTTGAGGACTTCTTGGAGAATTCACTAAAACACGAAATGTAAGAGATGGCTGTGGTACTGCCCATGTACAGCTCTTCAGAGATTTTCATGGGCTTCCTCTGATAGCCAAGAGAAACCTGGCACCTTTGTATTTTCTTCTGCTGAGCTGTAGCTGGTGTTGCATTGATTCACTCAAAATCAATTTGACCATCCCATATGATGGTCAAAAGTACTTTTTGCTAGCTTTTAAAATGACAGTTTGTCTCTTTTAGTGTGGCTTTTTGTAAAGTATTTGGAGGAAATGTGCAGTCTGCAGAAAGCTATCATTTTGATCTAAGCTAGCTGAACAGAGCATTGTGGTTGTCTGAAAAATGCATGCAATTATAATATGCCAATGGCATTCATATAGTATTTCCTACAAGCTGTTCCAGAAAGTATGACACTGCAGTTCTCTTTTATGAAAGTCCCTCAGGATTACCTTCCAAGGGATTCATAGGTTTGTTCTCAGTAACCCACTATAGCTTCAAGTACTCAATTCTCTAGGACAGACTGTGCTGAAGACTCTAGATTGATTATAATGTTAATGACGCAGGAAGTTCTCTGCTGTTTGTTTATTCTGAGATCAGCTAAAATTAGAAGTTGACCTTATGTTCCTGAATTAATTTAAAGGAAAAATACAAGTTACTGATTCTGATGATTTTTTTTATGGTCTTGAAAGCCAAAGCTCAGAAGGTATTTCCTTGAGCTGTGAGTCAGTTTTTAAGTGATTTGAAATGAAAGGTGTCTGAGCCAATATATAATATATATGAGCAATAACCCCTGACCAAATTCCAAGGCAATGCCTTAACATGTTATGCTGGACATCTACAGATACATTAGGTTTTGAAAGATCAAGAGGATGTCAAAGCCTTGCTTTAAATGCTTGAAAACAGTTGGATAAATTCAGTAAGTGTTATTTGGACAGACACTGATCTATTGACTGTTTGGCAGTGCCAAAAGCGCATGAAGTTGAGGTGTTACTCTTTGCATCTCTGGATGGTCTTGATATCTAAAAAAAAACCAACAAACCACCAAAAAAAACCCGAGTAAAAAGAACAGGGAATACTGAATCTTTGACAGCAGTAGGTTGGGAAAACATATTGTTGATGTTTCAGAAAGGGTGTAAGCCTTAAAGTGCTGATTTTTAAACACTAGCAAAGGGCTTGTTTTCACACTTTTCCTTAAGATCAGTTTTGTTTTTTCTCAGTGGACTCCAGAACAAAGTGTACCCAAATCAATAGTTAGTTCTGAAAATATAAGCCAGTTTTAGAGTATTCTGATACATCTTGCTGGAAACCCTTTGGAAAAAAAATGTAGTTTAAATGCCCACACGCTAAATCTAATTCTGGGGATGGGTTTGTTATTATTTTGACATAGGTAAAGTAAATGAATATGAATGTATAGAAGATACAGTGATGATAGTATTTTCTATGTTTGCAATACCTTTCATTCCAGGCTCTCAGAGACCTTTATTAAGATTTTGCTCCAGACGCCAACTGGCCAGGAGATGGTGTTAGTGGTGTTCTATAAACAGACAACATGTGACACCGAACAGCAGAGTGACTCACTCATATGAAATCTGGTACAGGCATTTCACCCTCCTCTGCATGCTGTCCCATCTCTTGGATCTTTCCTTGGCCTGTTCTGATTATTTGCATTATCTACAATAATTATTATTTAGTGTTGCCCTTTCAATATGGCAAGCAAGCAACAATATAAAGGCAAACATAATTTTCTTGGATCTTTGTGGATACATTAGTTAACTAATAGTGCAGGAAATTTACTATCAGGTAAGTTAAAGTAGAATAGACCAAAGCCTACATCACTCACTATTCAGCAGAAGTGAGTGAAAGAAGTTCAGTCATCCAGACATTTTTTCCTTCCAAGTCTTAATCTTGTGGCTAGTAACAAGTAGTTTGGAAAGATATTCCTCTCTAGGACAACAAATGCTGTACGTTCCATTTCTCTTTCAGCTCCTGTCAGGAGCCAACTGGGCTGAGACTTCCAGTTGCAGACTGACCTCAAACCTTCCATTCTCCTTTTCTATCAGTGTTGTGAATTCCTATACCAGCTCATTTCTCCAATTCCTAGTCTTCATTTTCCTTATGTAGTTGCAATCCTTACCGTCTGTCCAATATACCACTAAAACCACACTGTCTGCAGGTGTTACTACATAATGTCACCTTCTGGTATTGTAGGCTAGCTTCTCACCCTCACACCTCTTTCCATGTTTCCTCTCCTACCACCCTTCTGTTCTGAGCTCAGCAAACACTGCTGCTCCTACAATCTCCTTCACTTCATGATTGTGCCCATGCTACTTAAATATGTTTGTGTGTGAGATTTTGATAGTAAATCTTTCCTTCCAACATTCCTTCAGTTTGTGCAGTGTTTCCATTGTGGTTTCCTGCTTCTTCTTCCACCTCTGCTCCTCTTACCAGCAGTATGACATCAGCTAGAAAAGGCTCTGTGGGCAGGGAGACAGTGTTGGTGTTAGGCAGACAATGGTGGTCAGCTAACGCAATTCCTTAGCATCAGGTTGTTGCTGTGATCTCAGGTTATTCATGAATCAGTTTGCAACTTTTCCAGCTATTTTAACAACTTCCAAAGGGAAGGAAATAAAGGCTCTTGTGCTTCCTGTGCTACTGCACAGTCACAGCCAGCCTGGACCCTTTAGCCTCAGTCTAACCACAGGCTCTTGAAGTGAAGTGAGGAGGCCAGGTACAGCCTGAGTTTTACTGTTTAGAGGCCCCAGAAGCTCAAAGGACAAAGAGAGAAACTGTACCTTGATATTTCATTTCTCTGCCTTCTTCAGGGAGGTTTCCACATCTCTTCCCCAATGTGTGAACTGCCCTTGCCTCTCGTTTTGAATGGATCACACAAGAGGGGCAGTTCCTTTTTTCCTCTTCTCTCTTGTCTGTCCATGCCAAAGTTGGGGGCATCCTGACTAGTGGACAATGTAGGGACAAGCCCTGATATTTGTATCTAAAAGCTGTATATAGCCATCTTATCTACAGTCATTATTATCTTTTAGATTTAACATACTGGACAGAGTGTCCTGGATGGCCTGGGAAAAGAGCCATTGGGATTAAAGGTCACTGAGATCAATCATGCTGATGATTTATTTATTTGGTTGACTACTGTGATGGTGATAGCTTTTTCTGCTTGGCCAGCATGCTCAAATTTTAAAATACTTTCTTTTGAAATTACCTTGCTATTCTATGCAAAACTTCCTTTAAGATTAGGGGTACTTAGCACCTAAATACCTTTAAAAAATTGACCTAAGTGATTTAGATGGCTAACTCAAATTTTTCAAAAGATGTTATTTAGGAATCTAAATCTAGTGATTCTCAGGATCACAAAACTGATGGACTTCTTTCCACTATTACCAGTACTGGAAGCTTCTTCCTCTATATTTGCCAAATAAATCTATTGTGTTTTGAATTTCATGCAGAACAGCTTTTTGAAAAATAACTGCTATCTTTCACTAAGTACCTTTTCCAATGAAGCTACTTTGTCTGCAATGAGACTACTTTACAACAAGGCTGTTGAGCCCACCATGTATTCTTCAGTTTGCTCTTTGTTCTGCGAGTACAGAGAGTCGCCATCACATCTGAGGGCAATTTTGAGTTGTTGCCCTGAGAATGTTGGCAGAGAGGGCCATTTGGAAAAGCAGTGTTCACTCTAAAGACGCTCCCTTGCCCTTAAGTTATTTAAAAATGACATCTGGTAAGTAGATAATGCTCCATCCTGTCAGGAGAATATATCTTTAGGATAAATTCATATTTCCATAGGTTTCCTTATTTCAATTTTTCAACCAAATCTGCAGAGAATGAATGCAGAAATATTGCAGTGCTCTTCAGGATTGAAAGTCTGAAAATTGATCAGTTGTGCTTACAAATCTGGAAGTACTTCATGTTTGGGAAAGTTTTCTGTCTCACAGAATTCTCTGAAGCAGAAATCTTTTCTCCCAAGAATTATATAAACTGAAATTTTTACTTAAGAAGGGTAGAGAAAAACATCTACTTATTCAATATGCTTCTTTTTAAAGTCTGTTCTTTAAGAAGTTGAAAAAGCCTGAGTGTGTGAGTAAAATTGTGTTTGAATACAAAGGACAGTTAATACAGAATTGGAAATTTGTGTATGAGAATGTGCGAATGCATAAAATAGGCTATTGTGGTTTGGGTACACACATATAAGGAATCCTAAGGAAAACAGCAGTAGAATTCAGGAAATATTTAATCAGAGTTTTGTTCATACCTGTGGCTCAAGTTTGGTAAATATGTGACTATTCAAGGTAAGGATGCCAGAACAGGAACATTTTTAACAGGCTACTGACTGTTATTTTAAATGGGCCTTGTAGCTTCATGACTCTCTTAGATATAGTGCTAATAAATTTCTTGGGTTTAATAGCATCATGTTTTGTTGAAATGTTTTATTATTTCACTAGAAAATAATTTTTTCACTGTCTTTTAGCTGAGAAATCTTTTGAATGCAATTTAATTGCTGCTAGTACAATACCCTTCAGGAGCTTATTATCCTCACTCTTGATGGAATTTCTGTTGCTGTAGTGATGATGTTTTTCAAACATGGTTTTGGAAAAAAAAATCTAGGGTTATCATTACTATATAATTATGATAATGAGTTATGATAACTTCAGTTTGCCTTCCTGTGATACTGTGTTCATATCTACAGAGATAAGAGCCTTTAAGTAGCATTTACAGTAATTATATTAATTAGAGAGGTGTTAGGGTAGTATTACTACTTTATAGCCCTAGTACTGACTATTTGATAGTCCGTGTGCAAGGACAATACTTCCTCTTGTTTTGGTGAATAAAGCCTATCACAGTTACCTGGGAAGAGGATGGCTTTAGCTGGACTACGAGTGTACCTGTGGCTGTACAGCAGAGTATCCCGTGTCCAGTCATCCAAAAAGACCAGTTTCAGGGCATGGCAGCCTTTATTTGCTTATGCAGACATGCTGAATGTGAAACATATTTCTGAGAAACTGGAAGGAATTCAGGAAATAATAATAATATAATAAATAATTTGTATATACTGGCCACACGCATTAAACAATGTAAGTGCCTTAGTAAGACCATGCTTGTGCTTTGCAATCATAGCTTTACCCATTTTGCTTTCTGCAGTTTAACTTTTAGTACTCATACTTATTGAACTTAATAGTGTTAACTGTATCCATTTAGACAGAAATTAAAGTGAGGAGTCCTCTTGTTTTTCTATTATTATTGGTAAGTTCTTTTTGTTGCTGGGTCTGGGTACATATCTACATAAAAAATACATTATAATTTTGGAAAATGGAATTAGTCAATTTTTTTTGTAATTTCCCTCTTACTGATAGTGTTAAAAGACTGCAGGATTAGCATCAACATTACAGTTGGTTGAATGGTCTTGGTGACACTTCAGTCACTGTTAAAACAGATTCTGTTTCATGAAAGACCAAGGAAAGGAAATTACAGAGCCTGGTTTAGGGAAGGATTTAAGAGTGATACATATACACATACAGAATTAAGGTGCCAGAGCAAGCTGGAAAATTCTGGAGTGGTCTGGTAAGCTCCAAGGCAGAACTGAATTCAACAGTTGTGTGCAGATCCTGATAACTCAAGAAATACCATTTTAAAAATTGTAGAAAAAGAGTATGGTTTCCTTTAATCATTGTACAAGGCTCTGAGAGGCGGAGGTGAAGGAGAGAGGGGCAGGCTGATCAGTTCAGGCACTAATTAGGGCCAAGGTCTCTTTAGGAAGTTAATGAGTTTCTAAATAGCTAATAGCAGCTGATAGGGAGTGGAAGAATACTGGGTTTCTGCATCCTGCTTTTGTTTCTGCCCTCAAATGAGAGATACCTTTAGGAGATTCAGTGTTTTCTGGTCAAAAGTCTTCTACTAGGAAATAGCTGCTTCTCATGTGAAAACTTTTTTTTTACAAAATGTGAGGGAAAATGTAAATATACTTTTAGTCTCCTAAGATTTGGAATGATTTACATGAGTATTCCTTGAGCCTTACTGCAGTGCTCAGAATAGGGCTTGACTGATTTTAGCTGTTCTGGTCTCTCTGCCCCTGCCTTTGGGTATGCTTCTGTAAGTGTCTGGCATAACTACTCTTGTTTGCACTTCTCCCCCATCTCTGTATGCCAGATAGCTTTTGCCATCTTCCTGACCTTGCTGGGTAAACATTGCACTAACACAGCTTTTGCACAGCATTCATTTGATTTGGAAAAACGTCGAAAGGCAAAAGAAGTGCAAGCAGGTAAGTGAAGGAGGAAAAAAGAAATAAGATGGGAGGCCAAATGAGCACAAATCAGTGGGAGGACATGCTCTTAGGACAGAGCAGAAAGGGGTGTATTGGTGCTTCTTCTGTGTGTACACAATGCTGTGTAGATACTTTATGCTGAACCAAGACAGAGGTTCACATGTGTGTTCAGTTGTGGGTGTAATGCACCACGAGCTAAGCACCCACCTGCAGATATGGGTATCACCTGTGCAGCAACGGTAAGGATTTGCTTGCTCGGGTTATCAGAGTCTGGTCTTCCTGAACTGCTTCTACAGTGGACCTGACTTATCCTTTTTTTTCCCCACAGGACTCTCTGATACTCATGTCTAATAGGTATTTAATAACATACATGGGCTAAGTAAAATATTTTTTCTGCTCTAAGACTCTTTCATTTTCACCACCTTACCACTTGGTGGATCTGCATCAGGAAAGACCAGTGCATTTCTTTCCAGTTTGAAATACTTGCCATTCCTGTGGTGGCTCCTTTCTGAGTCACACCTTTTCTAATCACTATAAAAGTAACATTAATATAGCAACAAGTAATTACAAAAACCAGAATCTATTTGGCTCACACTACAGTTGAGTTTCATTCCACAGCTGTGATTAACTAGGCAATGTTTGGAGGTGTGTTGTGTTCACCACCTGCCTCCCCTGTGCCAAATTTCTATTCCCTGTGTTGTTCTTACAAAGAGTAATAAAAAGCAAGCCTCAGAACTGAGACATTTCTTGATTGAATGTCATGGAGAGCAGGAATTCTCCTGTGATGTGGTGGCATGACTTGTGCTGTTCTTGTTGAAACAACCCACAGTGGTAGCTTAAGTCTTATGATCTTAACACTGAAAGCATTCAGTGTTTCCAAAACAAATTGCCTGCCACTTTCTTTTCGGAAATAAATTAATTCTCTCACTCCTGTAAAACAGGTGGCTGTTAATTCTCTTAAAGGTTATACTCTGCTTTTACATGACTGTAGTTGTTTTGTCATAGATCTAATGGCCTAAAGATACTGCTTTACTTATATCATGTTCATAATTTTCTGGTAATTGCTATTGCTTAATAATCTTTGGCTCAGGAGTTTGGTTAGTGGACAATATACCTCACAGCCAACACCTATATAAACTGCTTATCTGAACAGGATATAGCTGATTGTATGGGCAGAATTTAATGAACTTCTATATTGTTCCCTTTAAACTGGCATATGAAAGGGAATTGCCAATGAGTCATGTGCTATATGCAGATTGTTACTATCCAGAATGCAGTGCCAAGGAAACCGATTTATTCTCTGTTATTACTTTGTTATTCATTGCATTGTGCAATACATCAATTGCAGACATAAATACATTGTGTAGTCCATGGATAGGAATAAATCCTGTTATGTTCAAGTACGTAGGTGCTAGGTGCTAGCCCTGGAACAAGGAATCAGAAGTATTCTGCAGGTTGTTTGGATTTTTCATATTCTGTTACTAGTACTTTCATGATTTTTTTTTTCATTTGGCTGCTTAATTTTTGATCCTAACTTTGAAGAAGTTACTTGAACAGAACATTTTGGACTTTATTCTGAAACTCACGGTGCTCCCTGAGGATGTCTTATGTATTTTTGAGCTCTGGGTGTCTTTGACAGTTGCATAAACTTTTGGGAGGATGTAATTTCCCCTTGATTTTTCCACCAGGATTCAACAGTTAAGGTATGTTTGTTTGTTTGTTTGTTGTATTGGTTAAATTTGTTAGGTGTAGAAGACAATGACTGTGGTATTATGTAGAACATATTCCTGTTTCTTGCATCTCTTTGTGTTCAGACAAGAAGCACTTGGGCAACTTTGGGGTAGTACAAAGCTCCTTTCCAGATCTGTGTGTCCAGTTCAGTAAGGACTGATGCAGTGCCTTGGATCTCTCCTAAGGCTCACTCGTTATTTGTGCAATGGTTTCTGTAAGACAACTTTCTGATCCAATTTGAGACTACTTGTAATCAAATCCCACCACTGGATTCGTAAGTCCTCAATCAGTGCTGGTGGGATCAATCATTTAGCAGCAGATTCTGCCAGCTGTGGTCTTGGAACAATTGAGATCTTCGGCTTCATGTTAACTTAAGGACAATGAAAGACATCATTCCGTGCAACCTTTTCTACAATCTCTAGAGGCTTTTCTCATTTCCACTGTCACTCTCTCTGTTTAAGCAATGCTGTGGGGACAGAGAACAGGCCTTGGGCACAGGCCAGCTGTGTGATCAGAGACATGGAATATCACCCTGTGCCTTTGGCTGCCCTTCAGCTTCTGCCTTGTATTTTTAGCTTCCAGTCTCCTTATGGGGAGAATTGTCTCTTCTTACAATATTTGTAGCACAGGGGATGGATTAGCCATTCTGTTCACTCCACCTCTGGTCTCTAGTAAAAAATAAATATTCAAAAGTGATTCCTTGGTTATGATTAAGGAAGAATTGTATTTCCTGACATTACATGATAAACCTTCCTTGTTTAAGGGAATTTGTTTGAACTGGCATCTGAGCTTGGATGCCTTTGTCACACAACAGGTGCTCCAGATCGCTAATCTCCTGCAGTCCAAGTTGATATTTATTCCTGTCCCATGTCAGATCCTTTTTCTTGGCGTAGCAGAGCATACCATGCAACCCACAAATTGTGCTGGTGAGCATATTTAATCGCAGATTACCTATAATTAGCTCCATCACAGTGAGATCCCTGAGGATCCTCAGTAGGAGGATAATGTCTACTCCAAGGACAGAGGCAACCCTGCAGGGAAGATGGGAGCCCAGCTGTGAAGTTCTGCTGGAGTAGATTTGAGCTGGTTAAAGCCTTTGATGATCAATCTGGAGTTGTTTAAAGTTTCATATTTCAAAGTCCAGGCTTTGGCTTTCTTGAGCTGTAACACTGGGTAAATACAAATATCTCAGGGGTTCATATCAGTCCTGTGCACCTAGATAAACTCTTAATTTATTTGCTTTAATACTGGACTGTCAAGGCTTTTCATCTGGGATGGGGTTTGCCATTACTAGAAGACAGTGGTTTATCTATATTTGGACTCGTCACCTTAAACAAATTTTATATTCAGTGCTGAGAAACTGAGTCCTTCAGAGCCTGATACGAGCCATGCATCTGGATGCTTGAGGCATCTACTTTGGGATCAGAAGGACTGTGCCCTAGAAATTAATGTTTCTTTCCAGAGTGAGAGACAGATATAGATATTTAAGCTTAGCTGGATGAAGCTCACCCAGTGTGTTGGCCATTTAGCCTAGTTCATCTTTTCCTTAGTCTCTCAGTAATCTCTCAGTATTAGCAGGACTTGGAAGGACTTAGGACAATTTTTCTAGGTTGTAGGAGGCACAGAGAAAGCAGACAGAACATCAAGGTGTGGCAAATCATTCATATAATTGGTTCGGACCCGTAAGTCCACTCCAGTTTTGTGTTATTAATGCTTTTTTTTCCAAAAAACCTCTGAATTATCATCTCTTTTGACTGTACTAGAGCACAACTTGCTACCCTGTAGACCTTGTAGGTCTTGCAGATGCCCAGAGAGACAGAACCACAGCTCCTCTTGGGCTAGACCTGGGGTTACATTACTGAGGTCACAACATATGCAATGTTGTCCCAGATGGTTAACACCTCTAGATTAAGAACCCACAATGGTTTTCTGTGTTGCTATTTCAGACTTTCCCACCTGATTAGCACCAAATCTGTTTTCACTCATCAGAATATCTCCTAGCTATATCTTATATCAGCAACTGGATTTTCCCAGGTATTAGTATATAATAATCCTATTCTTATAGGGATATATTTAAGAGGATTAAAAACTAAACCTTATGATTTGGAGTGAGCTGTGCCTATGCCTCCACACACCCTCCCCACTCCCCAAATGATGAAACTCCATCAGGATCACTTTTATTACTCGAAAATCAAAAAGAAATGTGTGTAAGAAATAGAAGCAAGGAGACATATCTGAGGAAGAAAATAAAGGTCAAGAACATAGGAAGTAAATCAGGAAGGCTAAATAGATACATATTTTGAAGGGTATAAAAAACCCAAAACTAAAAGATTCCATTTTGTAAAGAAAAGACAAATTCCAGTTAGAATTTTACTACTTAACATGAAATGAAATCAAATAGCAAGGTGGCAAGAAAGCGAAATTATCCAGTCAAACTGACCTCAAATTGTCACCAGTAAAAGTTAGAGCTTTTTAAATAGTTGCTGAAAACATCCTTCATTACATTGCTGCAATGGTGCTGCTGCAGAGAGTGCCTTTGGCATCATGAACTTCATGACACTTTTTCTTTTATGCTTTTCCCTTGGTGCCTTCATTGGTTGCAGGTTTTCTGTCATGAGGATTTTGCCTAGGCAGTTAAAACATATCCTTGCAATTTTAAAATCAAGAATAGGAAATAGAAGTTGACTTAGAAAATAAAATTATTTAAAAAAAATATCTTGAAATGTGAAGCAAATACCTGGTGCCTAAGCTGATTGAGCATGAACATGTAATGGCATCAATAAAATCCTTGAATCATAGAACAGTTTGGGTTGGAAGGGACCTTTAAAGGTCATCTAGGTCCCAAATGATGATACAGCAATCCATTGTGTTAGAAAGATGCTACTGGATGAAAAATATTTAGATGAAACTATAACACTACATGTTTTAATGGAACAGATATCAACATATGAAACACATTACTTCTCATTGCCAGGTGTTGTCCAAACTCATTATTAATTTTGAGCAATCCAGCCTTGCTTGTTGCTGTAAAGGCTGCAGAGGTAATGACATAGGTGTGTTAACTTAAGTGTCAGTGGATCATATATTTCTCTCTTGCAGGACCTAGCATTCTTCAGTCTTAAGAGCATCTCCAAATAACTGTTAATCATCCTTCCCAGTATCCTACCAGGTTGGTAAGTATTTTGCCATTTTACAGATAAAGATAATTATAAAAACATTAATAATTTCTGACCGTATGGTTTCATATGGGAGTCATAAAGGGTTGCATAAAGAGAGTTATTTCTCCACTTGTTGCAAAGCACCCTAAGGGGCATACAATGTGTTACTCAGGCAGCCAGCAATGGGTACCTACAGCAGAAGCTACCAGATGCCATCCAACCACCAGCCTCAACTTACATCACTCATAGTAGATGTTAACATGCCTGTGTCCCACGCAGAAATCTCACTCCTGGCTTCAGCAAATTAACAAGACAATATTCATATATTTATATTTTGGGGATAACTACTTCATGCTTGTAAACAGGAATGTTTTGCTTCCAAAGCAGTTTCAGGTATAACTCTGCCTTAAAGCATATTCTGATATTCAAACTTTGAAAACCTAAAGGCATGAGTAGGTTAACCACATCTTCATCTAATAGAAATTAACTTAATTTTATGACCACATGGACAATGGGGAAAATATAGTCTTACTCAGCACTCTGTGATTAAAATGATTGGCTGAAAGAGACATTTGGAAGTCTTGTTATGAAATATATTTATCTTGACAACAATAATTAAAGAGCATTTAAAGTGCACTGAAAGAAGCTGCTACAAGTGATTTCAGCCATTGTTTCATGTCCAGTAAAACTTCCAAGATAGAACTTCTTGACTATTTTAGCATAAATGCTTGAGAGACACTTGGATACTTTGGGAATGGGGTTAGGTGTTGACTTATATAGAAATGGTTGATAAACACATTCTACCCATTGAGAGCATGTGAAACCTGTGCAATGATCTGTTCTTCTTCAAACTTCTGACCTGGGGTAACCCATGTAATCTGTCTACCCTATTTGAGTGTTGTAAGAACAGCTCTATGTCCTTATATATTCCGCCATCATAGTAATGGGAGCCATGTAAATGCCTCAGCAGGACAGATAAAATAGCAGGGGACAGAGATCACCTCTGGCACCTCTCCTGGGTACCTCCCCTCTACATATGAATCATGCCTCATCCAGGCAGATTTTATTTATGTTCTTGTTCATGACCACATATATGTTAAAATTGCCTGGCCATGGGAAGACAGTGCTTATTTAGTCATATTTTTTGCATAGAAGAGAAAATAGAATTAGAGATGTCTGTACGGTGCTCAGGATACTTGCAGGGTGGGAAATAAATGGTTCTCAGGTGTCTTAAAAGGGACCAATATGTGGAGCAGAGCAGCTTGAATTCTTTCAGAATTGCTGCCTGTTTTACAGTTATCTTTTTATGTGTTCCTTTATTGTTATTTTTTAATTGAGGATGAGAAATCCATGATTAAAAATAAGCCTGTGGAATGCTGCTTTGTATGTACCTGTTAGTTAAAGCAACACAATTAGGATGTTGTGGAGGACAGACAATTCTGGAATAACCGGTACGGAGAGACATTTAAAAAAATTAAGAGGCGAAGGTCAGAAGATAGTAAATAAATGCTTCATCACATTTTCCAGATTTTTCTGTACTCATAGATCCTTAGTTTGTATGCAGAGGTGTTAACTGTGCATATAGAGATAAAATGGCAGTTTGCCAACAGCAGGCAAGGAATGAAACTAGCCTATAGGACAGTATACTTGTGTCCAAACTGTAGGTGGTAGAAACCACTTTGGAAACCTATTTCGTTAAGGAAAGAATAATGTTCCTGGCCAACACAATTATAGTGTTTTCAAGCATGGCTGTGTTGGATGTAACTTGTAGCAAAACATCACACCTTGTTCAAGAAAAGAATGATTTGGGGATTAATCCTGTTGACACTACTGTGGTCTAAAGGGCTGCCAGAAGTTAGACATACTCTGAGATAAAATTATTGCCTGAATTACAGTTTTAATTAAAGGGCACTGGTAAACTTTGTGCACTGAGAAATTGAGTATGTTCACCCGTACTAAACTGGAGAAACCTGCAGTGCTCTGGCATCAGAAATAGATACTCAGACACCAAACTCTAAGTGTCTGAACAGTGCATGCAAAACAGGATGAGAGGAGGAGAGAGGCCCAAGTAACCTCAGTGAACAGAAGTATCTGTTTGCTAATGACCTGTTTGTTTTAGACCAAAAGTTTATTATTGCAGTCAGTAAAGATATGAGTTGAATTGCACACAGATTTTGTGGCAGTGTTGGTCAAAATTTGTATTAACAGGTTTTGAAGGATAAGAAGTTTACAACGAATATCCACTTTATGGATTAAAGTTACTAGCAGTATAAGTATAGAGCATCTACTGAAATGGATTTAGTACAAAAAAATGTTTTCTGCAGGTAGAATTTGCTTTCTGGCACTGCTTTGATGATTACTCAAGTTCCTGTCTGTGCCATGGATTTTCATCTGCTGGTGGTGTTTGCATTAAGTTGTGTAACTGCTTCTTAATGCCTGTTACGTAAGGATGAATAGATTGCAGCTCCATGAGGTATCCTGCACAAATCACAGCTGATAATGTAAGCATGGTTTCAATGGTTACTCTCAGTTGAATTAATTTTACATTAATCAAATCCTCCCTGCATAAGTCAAACACTTGATTAAGAAAGAAGTATACAGTGTAAGTTCAAATAGGGCTCAGAAAGTAGGTAGGTAGCTGTTGTTGTCCTGTAATACAGTATATAAGTTTTTTTATATTCATACCATATACCCGTGTGATGCAGCCTTCCTGGTCAAGGTGAAAGATTTGCCATTGGCTTTTGTCATGCTATGATTTTACCCCAACAACCTCAGGCTGTATGAGCTAAACCACAAATAACATGTAGATATAGAAGACATAGTCAACATTCACAAAGGGTTTTTTAAATTTTTTTTTATATTACATTTACTGGTTTAGCCCTTTTTCTTGTATTTAATTTTAATTAAACTAAGTCAGGATCTATACTGAGGAAAAAGAGTCTAAAGATTTCTTGGACATTGCACCAAATACAGAGTTTAGCCTGGAAAGGAAGAAATTGAAGAGATTGGAGATGAGAAAATGAATCTCAGTTCAGCAAAAATGAAAAAAGTCTTTAAATCTGAATCAGAAGGATTATAGACACAGTTGCAATTTGAAATGTGGCTAGCTATAACAATGCTTACCTCCTTTCCTTCTCTAACATTAAATAAAAACCTCTCTAAATTATTCGAGTTCCCATAGCAAATCCCACAAGTTAGATTTAAGGCATTTCTTCACTGGAGGGCTCCACCAGCATACATTTTTTTCTAGTGTAGTCCTTTGAAAATGCACTCTTTGCTTTTTATGGAGCCTCTTTAAATTCTGAATATCAACTGACCACAAGAATATCACACACATCTGTGGCCAGGAAACATCTTCCCCAGAATAACAGAAATAGCACAGAAGCAAAGAGAGTGGATCATTCTACTGACCACAAAGCTGCAAAATGGCATAGGGACTCTTTGACTGTCTATTGTTCTGCTTCCAAATTTTTTAAGTACAGTTGTGGCTGACTTTTGCTCCAGATCTGCCTGACCCAGGTTTTATGAGATTTAACGAGACCTAGATTAGAAAAAAAATTATGTTTGAAAATATATTGGCACTCACTTTGAGGACTGATCAGAAGCAGATAAGATAGCGTGCTAGTGCTTGAAATATTAGTTAAAATATAGTAACTAAGATATTTTTAGCAACAAGTATTGCTTGTGTAAACAAGCTATGAAATTTTGCTCCATATTTCATCATACCAGGTAGGATTACTGATGGTACCTCCTGGCCCACACACACTAATGATCTACCAGAGGAGTTGAAACTGAATGAGGAAAGGCCAAAAATGTCAGGATAATGCCATGATGTGGATTAGACTTGGGGCTGATATTTGCCCCATAATCCTCTTTGAAGACTGTTCCAGAAATTACTTCTTAAGTGCATAGGGGTCTTCTCCAGTTTCCAACCTGGCCGGTGCTTCCCAACTGTGTTTTATTCATTAACTTTATTAGCACACTCTAAACTTGTGTTATGTAAGGAGTACTAAATACTAACTCTCCTCAAAAACATACCTGAAAAATGTCATGGGTGAAAATGCACAGAAAGTTCTTTTCTGAAAAAAGCTCATGGGGAAACACAACTCAGCTTGTTTGGTGGAGCTCAGTTTGATCTCAGAGACGCTGCAGTAGCACGGATAGAAAATGAGAAGAAAACTTTTTGCAAGGAAGAGTCTGAGGCAGATGCATGCCCAGTATATTCTGATCACTAAAGCAGATTTCTGAATGCACATTCAAAGTGCACTGGCCTGGTCGTTACTTTTTGTATTTCATAATATAAATATAATATTTATAATTTATATTATCATAAATATTATGATATAATAGTAATATTTACAAACTGAAGAAAGGGAAAATTTAGGCTTGATATAAGGAAACAGATGTTTTCTGATGACCATGTAATTTTTCTGAAGCAGTGGCTGGTCATGTGTGAAACACCAAGCTAGCAAAATGCTCTGTTATTTCATAAAGAGAAAAGGAGAGAGCTGCAAAAACATCAGCTCTTAGAAAGCGATTATATCGTTTTCATGGCCTCTGCCATTTCAAGTGAATATCCTGGAATAACTAAGCAATTTAATAAAAATAAAAAGATTTGTGCTCTCATGAAGGTATAAGATACTTGGGAAAGTATTAGGTTTTTCAAGCAGTGAAAAAACCCGCAACCCTATGTAAGATTTTATCATGTTATGGGTTGAATATCTGTTATTTAGTAATGGAAAAAGTATGCTTTTGCTGGATCATTTGGTATTGTTTTGGTCAAATGATCACCCATAATTTTTGATATCTAGCCCTGCATTACAATTGTTGGCTGGGTCTTAGGACTCAAACAAGGATATTTTTCTGCAGTTCCAGATGCAAGAGACACATAAGTGGGAGTGGGAAAAATGCTTTTGTTTGGGAAACACACTGTGGGAAAATTGCTCAAGATGATTTGAATGTCGGAATTGGAATGTAACAAGTGGTGCAGCCAGATTAGTGGAATGAGAAGGCCAAAAGCTAAAAACTGCTTTTTGTCAGGGTTCTCAGTTAATTTGAAACAAAATTTATAGTTTACTTTTTGTTGATTGTGTTCAGAGATAAAATTGCAGTTACATAAAGTTAATTTTCTATATGTATGGTAAACTAAAGTCTAGAGAACTTGTACTTTTTAGTGAGAAAGACTTACATAAAGGAAATATATCTAGACATGTATGGGGAGGTTTAGTTCCTACATGCTTTTTGCAAGGCCCAAATCAGCAAATCCATTTGGTTTGATTGAGTAAATTGGGGGGCAGGGAGTGTTGCCCTTTGGAGATGTCTCTCTGTTCATCTACAGAAGGATAATCACATGGGGGATTGGCAAATACTGGGACTGTAAAGCCTTCATTAGAATATATGGCACTCTGCATCGGGATCATTGCATCAGATCAGAAGAGATGCCCAAACACTTTCCTAACTCTCCCAAGGTTTTTACAAAAGACATCTCTGAAATTCTGAGAAAATTTCCCAACTAGCAGGTCTTATGTCTTTCATGTCAAAGGCATTAAGACTATTCCAGTGTCCCACACAGGAGTGCCTTGTTAACAGTCCCAAATACCCCAAAACGAGGGGAGGGGTGGGATATCATGTGATTCAACACCTGTGTCATATGATCTGTTGCGAAGGTTCTTGTGCACTGGCTGAAAGAGCTGTCTGCGATCCCAACTTCTAATATCTGTAGTGCTTTCAATTACAAGATGTGACAAGTCCTTCTAAAGCCAACAGCTGCATAATCGAGCAAACCTGAGCAGTGAAAACTACCTCCTTTTGAGATACTGATGAAAGACTTGCCTAGCACCTCATATTAATTAGGGGTGGTGTTATTCTAGAACAATTGGCAATCCCTGAAGGATGAGTCACAGCAAATTTGGTAAGATCATAATTTTGTGATTTTTCTATGGGATGCCATTTTTTTCAAAATGGTCCACAATGCCCTTAGCTCTCAGATTTCTTTATTTCTATTCCTTGGTTTCTTGTTTGGAGGGGAAGAAAGCAATTCTGGATTCCTGGAGAGGGAAGTAGAGTAGAAAGTCTTTGTCTTCTGCAGGGAAGTTGTCAACAGGTTCATTGGGTTGACATAAAATAAAGTCATGAGTGAAACCTGAAATATCTGCACATGCAAAACTAGATTTATCCTTTACACAACAGTCTCCCACACGTACTGATTTTTAATGATTTAAAAATAATACCATTGTTAATGCAACAGTATTTAGAGCCTATAAACAGTAAATTAGTTGTTTCATCTGTTGTTTTTTCAGATAAAATCAACTCTTAGGTAAAATGTCAGCTTTGCAAATACCCTCAACAAAGAAAAGCAGAGAACTGAAATAACCACCCTGACAACATGTACCCCCTGCTCACAGCAGGCACGGGGAAGCTTGCATTGTTATGGCAGATAATTGCTCAAGGCCTGAATATGGGAGAATCTTGTTCCACATTCTGTCACTCAGCATTCTTAAATTAAAAATGCTGGCAAATTCCTTTCGATAGGTAGGATTTTCTGATTTGTATGAAATACAAGTATGTGTGTAATTTCTTGATAGATAAATGGTGAAAGGGTAAAAGTTAGTTATACTGGTTTTAGCCCAATTAGTTATACTAGTTCTTTCATTTGGAACAAAAGCTTTTCTTGTACTAATGTGAGTAACAAGTTCAAGGGAAAAGCCAGGAGCAGCTTGGGCTGAAATGCCCCTATCTTTTCAAAATTACAGAAACACGATATGCTATATTACATAGGAGAGAGTCACTGTACTCTTAATGAATTTTGCATTTGTTCTCAAGATAAGGGAATGAAATAGAAGAGAAAAATATCATTTGTCTTGAAAGGAGATATAAAGTATAAACCATTTCTACACACAATCTTATCAGTCCATTTCGTGGCCACTTGACACTCTCAGATGCTCTTAATATATTGTACACCAAAGGCAATACTGCTGACATTGAGTTCTGCCACTGCCAAATTGCATATTCATTATTGTTCATAGTCATGTGAGGTTGAGTTCGGTCATTGCAAACAAAGAACCTTTGTCTGGATCTTTACTCCCTCCTCGCACAGTTTTTGGTTTCCTAACTTTTGTAGCATTCCCTGGGCTGAAAGTTTCTTTTTAAAGAGGATGCTGTGTACTCTTTTGTAAACATGTCTCCATTACTAAAAGTGACATCATGGGAATCGTTGGAAATGAGCTTGGGGAACAAACCCAGGGTTGAGGCAATGTAAAAAGAAGTCCCCTTGTCCATTCTCCCTCCTCCTCCCCATAGCATTGTCTAGCAAACAGGTACTTTGTTTAACTCTGTTGGAAGCTTCATGAGGAATTTAAACATAGGAAGGACTAAGAAAAAAAAGGGTCCTGCCAACTCTTTCTCATCTGCAGGCTGCTATGCACAAATGTGGTCAGCAGCTTATTCACACAAAGCCAGGGTTCTGCTCATTTGCCATCATATGCAAATTACCTCCCTGGACTCACTGGCACGGTAAACACTTTGGTTTAAGAAGTTTAAAAAGACGGATTGCAAAACTCAGGCATGCTCCCACTCCTACTGAGATCAGTGGCAAGCCTCCCATTGGCTTCAATGGAAGCAGGATAGAGTCTCCGTTTTCTGGACGCGAAACCCAGCGGTATTTGAGCTTTTTGGAGCACATGCAGCTCTGAAAGTCTGTTCCTTTGAGGCACTCCAAAATTTTTCCCATTTGTTTGATTCCATGGCAACACAACATCACCACCAAGCTTTCAGTACTGAAATGAGATTTTACTACTAAGCCTGAGGATTTATACAAGTGTAAAAAGATCTTGCTAAGCTGCAATTCCCATTAGACTAATTCAGGATCCTTTTCAAATGAGTGACAAAATTATCTCTAGATTTGTTTTACAATAAGCCAAGAATTTTCCAAGGTTAGAAAAACAAGAAAACTGCTTTACAGTCATAAGGGCAACATTTTTTTGTTATTATTACATAGAATCACTATGAGTAAAACACTGTATCTATTTACTGTTCTTTTCAAAACAGTCTAGAGAACAGCCTAAGCAGTTTTCTCATAAATTATACCAAAATCAAACTCTGAAGGCTGCATAAAATTATGATAAGGCCATTGAGGCTTTTCTTCTGATTTTTGTATTGCTTATATCACAGAAATAACTGGTTTGCAACCAGAAGAAATATACCAGTGTAAAAGCGTGCAAGGACATGCCGAAAGCTCCATATTAGATTCTGAATGTACTGTAGTTAATTTTTAGAGAGGGAAACAAAACAGACAAGCTTGTTTTACACTCAGTGGATGAGAATTTGCTGTGAGTTACATTATAGCACATTGAAACCTAGTGCACTCGTTGATACCCTATTTTTATGTGTGGAAGGGGAAAAAAAAAATCAAAATGATTCCATACCTAGAGAAGGTTGTGTGTAAGCAGTCTTGAGGGCCTTTTATAAAAAGTATCTACTAAGAAGTTCCCAAATAACAGTACAAATTCAGTGGAACAATTAAATTATTAGACAACATTAATAAGAATTTTAACTGCCTTATGTTTCCTGCATTTGCTTAGACTCTCTATATAACTGTTCATTACCATCTGTTATAATCAGTTTTCATGTAATCCAGCTGTTGAATCATCCCATCCAATGTGATTTCTGACATGATTCAGGCTCTGACTTCCCCCGTTGCACACAGACAGACCCATGCTGGAAGCAATGATCAGGATGTGGGCTGCAGTATTGTACTTTGACTACTTCTGTGATCTGCTCCTTATGCCAAGAGAGTTACAGGAATACGTGATGTAACACTTGATCTCACTTTTCTGAGTGGAGTTCAGAGCTTCCCCTTCTGATGCTTCCATGAGGCTTGACATCTAGGTCAAACACCATGCAATCCTGAGTGTGGGATGTGGCCCTGCTCCGGGTCACAGAATTGGAGACAGGCATTTCCTTCTCTGGCCTCCACCAGTGCAATGAGGTGGTCATTGTGCAAGCAATGCTCAGATGAGGATGTAATAACTGAGATCACAGATCTGACAGTAGCACTGTGACTCTGTCAGTGAAACCCTTATGTACTATTTCTTTTTCATACAGATAGACTCCTGGCTTGGCTCTGATTAGGGAAGCAGCTACAAATCCTCCTAGCTGAAGCATACCCAGTTGAAAGCAAAATCTGCCCCCTCTTTCCCAGCTGCCCTTCAACAAATCACTTCAAGAAAAAGTTGATATCAAGTCAAAAGCTTTGTTATAAAGCTGAACAGTTATGACAGCTTGTATTTCAAAGTGGCCAGAGACTCTGGCTATGTTCCTTCTCAAGACCAAAACTTTTAAGTGGGTGTTTGGTACAATTTCACCACCTTTCCTTCAGCACAACTGAAAGAACCACTAACCAAATTTGAAATTCTTGGCCCAGATTATGAGAAAACTGGAGGAAAACTTTAGTATGTGAATGTGCTCTAGGAAGTACCATTAGAGATTGTCCTTTCTTTATACAAAATGTGATGCTTTAGAATACAGTGCTTTGCAGTACACAAACACTGCACTGCTTATTACACAGAAATACAAACTTTATGTGAGTTGCACATTTCACTATCTCACATCTTATCGTATTTTTTATTTGAAAAGTAGGTGCCTTTGCAAGTCCACTTTGCAAAGATTATCTTTTCTTGCTAAAGGGGGAAAATTCAGATGCAAAATCCCTTCTGAGCCATAAAATGGAGAATCCTCTTTGTAAACTATCTGCTCTAATACTCAGTAGTACTCCCTGAAGGCACTCAGTTGTGGGGAGTTGGACAACTCACATGTGCATATAGCAGTTGTTTTTTTGTCTATCACTTCTTATGCATCTTCTTTAATGGTGAAAGGCATTTGTAGCTCTTAACAATTCTTATTTGTGATACATTCAAAATGACATCTAGAAGGAAGACCTTTAGGAGAATACCTCCTTGGGTTACTTAAATTTGTAGGTAGAGTATTTGCATTAGCATAAAACAATGTCTTGTATTTTTCCACTTTATTCCTGTGTTGCACTGCAAACACTCAGACATTCAAAGAAGTAATGTAGGCACTGATTGGTCTGTAACTCAAGCCACAGAGAACCTGTCTTTAAATAGCCCAAGAATGCCAAAGCCAAAGGATACTCTCGCCGATGTTTGGTTATGTGCAGCAATCTCAATCAACATTTACTTTTGCGCTCAGTAAAAGGCAAACTGGCACTGCCGCAAGGCCGGGGGGGCAGATCGATACCTGTCCCGAAATTTCTGCGCTTCTTCTAAACGGCAACTCTTGGGTCGCCGTAAACCCATTTAAACACCACTTAAACACCATTTCCAGCGTTTTCCTGTTTCAGCAGCTCAGATTTGAGGGCGATGCAGCCGCGAGTCGCTGCTCCGGCCGGGCGCGGGGGCGGCGGCAGCGGCTGTTGGACGATGCGGCGGCTGCCGCAGGGCCGGGGCCGCAGCGGGCACGGGCCCCGCAGCGGGGTGCGGGGGTGCGGAGGCGGAGCGGGCGGACAGCGGCGGGGCCGTGCGGCCGGCGGGGCTCGGCACGGGCGCTCAGGAAGTCGCGTCAGGCGGGGGGCAGCGGCGGAGCCCGCGGTGCGGGGCGGCGCGGCCGGGAGCGGAGCGGGG
>JAWWLV010000180.1:26644959-26690588 GCA_035041135.1 Platyrinchus mystaceus | reverse complement strand
TGGAGATAATGTAGTTTATTTTAGAAAAATCTTGGAAAAATTTGTGCTTTATGTAATTGAGGGGTAATTTTGTGTGTGTGTGTCTGGCAACTCCCCTTACTCACAGTTTTTCTGTACACAGTAAAACATATATTTCTGCATATTTACACAGTGATCTTTTGTTCTGCAGGGAGAGTATAACTCTCGTCCCACTCTCTTCCGATCTGCCACTTTAAAATGGAAGGAGGCTCTGCTGAGCAGAAAAAGGCCGTTTGTGGGACGATGTTGCTATGTATGCACTCCCCAGAGCCGGGTAAGAAGATTATAAACTGGATTATGTTTGACAATAATGCATAGTTGCAGCATAATGAAGTTGCAGTAGTTTCCTTACTTTCAGAATTAAGGTCACAGTGTTTTTACTTCATAAAGTTTTTCTCTATTGTTTGTGGTTATATTTTCTTTGTCATGGAATTAATGGATGACAGAGACTTGCTGTGATGCTTAGTCTCCTACCTTTTGGTGTGGATTTACTCCTTGCACAAAACTCTCCAGCTCTGCAGAATTATTTCTGGGAAATGGTATGGCAAAATTAATTTTAAATTAATAACGGGAATTTGGTGCATATGAAAGTGTTAAAGCTTGCTTTTAGGACACTTTATTTCTCTATCCAAAGAGTAAATGTTGTTTCAAAACTAAGCAGTATGCCTCCCTTCAAACTTGGTCAATCATGTACAAGAGAAGACAAGTCACTTTTCTGCACCTGGCTGATTCCTTGCTCCTCTGCCCAGCCTGGAAACAAGGAGTGCCAGTTGCAATAGTGGGGATATTTGTCTGCTGGGAACAGTGTCAAGGTGGTGGCTCTAGAGAGGTTACACAAGCTGATTTGAAATGTGAACTTCATTGAACTTCAGTGGGCAGGCTTTCTGTCAGCTGAAGATGCAAAATGCTGATAAAGGGCATAATATAGTTTGCAGTCAGTTCATCCTGTAATTTTACAATGTGTACTCCCCGAGCTTTAAATTGCACTGTTACACCTGCACTGAGCTCCATCACTGGCTGCACTAGAGTGAAAATTTGCTTGTCTCTTTGACCAAGGAGAAGTTATTATTTCACTCAATTCCTCTGTCAGAGCAGAACATTCCAGCAATGATACACAAATGTGGTGTAGAAATCCAAATGTACTGTGAAGGCTACGTATGATTTGGACAAGACAAGGAATTAGATAAACTGAGACTACTTTTAACAGACAAGTCAGGTGCTTTGACTTGTGAAAAGGTGTGTATGAATCCTCAACTTAAGGCTTTGTACATTTAGTAACTAGCCTGTTAGTAATTAGGCTGTTCATCTCAAGCTGGGAATTATGGTTTAAAAATAAAAATCTTGTTCTGTATTTCGTCTGTTTAATAGAAGACTAATTAACTATCCTGAGATCCCACTTAAGATAGGGGCATGACCTATTGAGCCCTTTATTGCCTTCTGCTATAAGGAGAAAATACCATCCTTGCACATACATCAACAAAGAAGATCGTCTATTTAGACTCCAGATATTTCTTTTTCTCTTCTTCTTTTTTCTTTTTTGAGCTCCCTTTTTCATTATTTCTCTTAAGGAAAAGAAATGAATGAGTGAGACAGATTTCCTTAAGTGTGTTGGCCAAACTAACAGCTTGATAGTGCTGAGAGTGGCAGGTCATGAGTCTCCCTCTCATTTTCCTTCTTGCTCTCCTGGGGGCTCATCAAGTTCACTAACCAAGCAGAAAACTACCTGCTTTATTCATTTAGTCTGGCTATCTTAGTTTTCAGTCTTGTCTGAATGAAGTTGGCTTTTTAAGGGATGTGTGAATGCTAGAGGTGCTCTTAGTTAAGAGATGAGGGATGGTGAGGGATAGTGTTCAGCAGGAAAGGGTAGGATGTGGTGGTGGGAGCTGGGCTTCTTGCACCAGTAGAGAGATCCCGTATCAGCTCAGTTGGTCTCTCAGCACCAGATCCTCTGCCTGACACAGGATTGAGGAAGAGTTAAATAAGGAAAAGCTAAAGTATGACGCTACAGCTGGAGGATAAGCTTCACAGAGTGAGGTTATAACTTAATGATTAGAGCACTGGAATGGATTTGGACATTCAGTGGTACTTAACTTTGTTGCTGATTTTTTGGGGAGACCAAGACTTCACTTCTCTTTGCTGGGACATTTAATCAGATTTTAAGATCCACAAAAAATCACCAGTTAGTAGTCAAAGAAATTAGCATTACCTTGAAGTTTCCTCTTACAAGCTTAAAGCAACAATTGGTTGATTGAATGTACAGCGCAGTTATGCTTTAGCAGGGGGACAGAAGACTCTGCTTCCACTGTAGCCCATAATTTCTACCTGATTTGCAAATGACACAGGACACTTGTATATTTTAATTCGTGGCAAATAGTGTGTCCTAAACAAAATACAAACAAATGACTCTTATCTGACTCCCATTGCAGAATTGGTGGTGAGGCTGTTCTGCAGCTCTGCTCCTGCTGGTAACCATCTTTCTCCTTCACTGTCCTGTTTTTGTCTTCTTTGACATGTACAGTTCAGCAGTTTTAGCTGTCATTCACTGCTGGCATGGTACCAGTTTTATAATTGCATATTATCTGGATAGAAAGAAATTAGCCTCTTGGTCAAGGTATTTCCTTGGAATACAGAAGATTAAAGTTTAAGTCTTCCTGCCAAGGAATATTTGTTCATCCAAAGCAGAACTGTTCCTAAACTCTCCCTAGTTAATAGCTTGAAATGTGGAGTCTGTAACAAGGATCTAGAAGGCTGGATTGAGTTTGTTGTTCAGGCAGAGCAGGAATGTGGAGATTTGCCACCGAACCATGGATGGATGTCCTGACCCTTGAGCTGTTGTTACATGATGCCTGATCTGCTGGCAAAGTGGGTGTCACAGGCTGGGCGTCAACTGCTTGTGGTTATACTGATGCTGAATGTGGCTTAATAAAGTTCTGTCTAAAGATGAGTTCTGTGTTGTGACAAGTCCTGGTTTATATTGCATCAGAATACAATGAAATATTGTGGCTTGAAGAATACAGCCAATACAACCACGCAGTAAAGCCTAGGGAATGCTCTGAAAGTATTAGAGTTTGGAATAGTGACTTGAATATCGTTTTCATTTTGGAATAGTTTGTGTGTGCTGTATAAGCAGGTTCAGTGCTTCTCTGGTTTGGGTTTTTTTATAGTACAAATGGAAAACATTGCATTGTCTTACATGTTATGATGAGTGTAACAGGCACAGCTATTCTTATGTAATGAAATAATTCACCATTCTTTTCTTGGTTTTACAGGATAACTTCTTCAATTCTAGTATTCCTTCTTTGGGTCTACGTAATGTCATATATATCAATGAAACACATACAAGGTAATGTAGCAAGTCTTCCTTTGGCTTTTAAAATTCAATGTGTTCTGATTTTATGACAGAGAAATTTCTAGGGTAGTCCAGACTGAGTGAATATATATTGTGGTCCTAAAATGCAGGAAATGGTGGTGCTTTCAGGAGAGTAATGTACTTGTTAAATCTGGCTATGTGTATTTTTTGGGAGCTGAGCAAAGTCCTTTGGGGTTATAGACAAGGAGTGTAAGTGTCAAACTTGTTTCACAGAAACCAGAGCACCTCTAGATCCTTTAGTGCAAATGGCAACATCTGTGGCATAATGCTGAGAAAAGCTGATTTATTTCCATGTGTAGAATGACTTCAGGCTTCATTTTAATTTACTGAGCAGATCTGGCTCACAATTTAGGCATTGACTATTATCAGTAATGGCAATTAAATCTGAATATGTCTTGAGATACTTTTTCTGCCTCAGTGGCAGAGTGCTGCTCCTGAAAAATGGTGTATATAACCTAAAAACTATGATCTATCTTTGCACTAATAGAAGCATATCTTGAGTTCTGGGACAAAGATACTGGAATTAAGCACAAATATTCTGTTCTTTGGAAAGTTAATAATGCTTGCTAAGTTTTTTTACAATAATCATTAGCATAAGTAGGTCCTGCAGTGTTTGTCATAGAGTCAGAGCAAACAAAGAGAGGCCAGCAGCCTAAATGAAATGAGCCAAAGTGTCTGAGTGGAAGAAAGGCAGTATTGTGCTGTGTTTGAGAGGGAGGAAGCTAATGTTAGAGGTTGTTCTTTATTACACTTGAATTAATTATGATTTTTTTAAGAGTTGAGCTTGTAGTTTAGGATAAAGAAGAATAACAGAAATAATGTTTAATTTTAATTGTTTTTTTTTAAATTAGTTTCAGAAGTCTTGAATCGTTTTGAATGGTTTTGAATCATTTTGAATGGTCAAAGTTACTTAAATTGGAAATAAAAGGGCAAAAAATATGGGTTAATGAATTCTGAAATAAATGCCTTTAGCTCAGAATGTCATTATGGTGTGAAAATTAACAGTTTTAATGAAGTTCTGTGGTCCCATGGGGTTACAAAGTCACAGTTTCCTGGCCTTAGAAAGCAAGAGGGATTCTCTTTAACTGCTGGAGTACTGTAACTGTCTTGAGACATCATCACAGCCTTTGGCTGAGGTATGACCGTCAGCTTTTTAACGTATCTTGACTGGGTCCATTCTGTGTGGTTTTTTTCTTTCCTCATTGCTACATGATCAGCAAACAGATTTTTCTAATTAAACTACATCACGTCTAAGCTGTAAAATGAACATACCATGACAGATACCTGCAATAGCTGTATGCTGGTGTGATGATATGTTCATAATTACCAAAATTGTTGTCAGAAAGAAGCGTATCCTTGTCTCTGCTTTCTAGAGAAATGAGTAAGTCTCTCAAACTCCAAAGAGAAGGGGAAAAGGAAAAAAGCAATTAAAACAGAATTACCAGTATGCTTCTCTGACAGCATGAATAGCAAAATTCTTTGTCCTTTGAGGCAGTCTGAGTATTTGTGGAACTATTACGTGTCACACTGGCTTGTGCATGTGCACTCATCTTAATTACAGTGCAGGTGGCCTGTGTGCTCAGGTAGTTTGGCCTTTTGCAGCGTAGAAGTTGCTTCTCATCTTTCCTAGCTGTTTATAACACATGTATAAATTTACTGCAATGTGGTAGGGAGGTTTAACAGCCAAGATCAGTAACTCAGGTGATGACAAGCAGCGAGACCTTGGCGGCACTCCAGCATGGAAACCTCCCACGGTTCAGTTTGGGACACTCGCTAGAAAATCAGCCATGCATTGCACCAGCAGACCTCAGGGCAGGGGTTTTATGTAATATTCAGTGCTCTGGTCTCAGGAATGGCTGGAATTTATTTTTTTGTCCAACTCTTACTTCTGCTTGATCGCATCAGCTCTGCTGTTCTGGGGTCCCAGCTGTTTGTTTTATGGGGTGACCCATGCAAGTGATGGCTTGTCCAGTCCTTGCCTGGTGAGTGAGGGGGGTGAGGAGAAAAATTCTAGTGAATATTCACTGCTGGGGACTGGATTTTTAGCCCTTCCTGTATCACTTGCGTCTTCTGTGACGTTTGATGTTCAAAGTAGCATTTTCTCAGGTGATTGCTGCTTATATGATCTAGACAGTAAAGGACAGCATTAATTTGAAAAGAAGAGACTGTCTGCATAAGAGAAATTGCCTTAAACACTTGAATTTGTAGAGATTTACTGATTATTCAGTGGTTCTGCTCCTGCTAAAACTTTGCAAGGAGAAGGTGTGTAGGAGGCACATAAAACTGGGTGTTTAAAAACACTGGGAGGGAAGAAAAAGTTACTAAGAAAGTGGTTTTAGTTTTGGTGGCTAATGCAAACTTCTTTTCAAAAGTGTCTTTGAGAGTTTACCCTGTGCTTACGTGAGCAACTTTCCCAAGAGGAACCAGTGTTCCTTCAAGATGTTGACAAACCTCTTAGCTGGGCATTTGCTTTCCTCAGTGGAAAGTCAACAAATTGGAAATCACCACTACCTCTTCTCTTGACCTCATTGAGCTGGGGAGTGGGTTCCAGCAGAGAGACAAAATATATATGCTGGTTTGTTTGCTTCTTTCCTGTGACACCATGGGTGTTTTAAGGCCAGTGTCACCCTGCATTGAGGTGATGCAGATCCCAGTTGTCTCAGATGTTTTGTGCTGTGTATGACTTACTTCATCTATAACATGGACATATGGCAATTTACTAGAAGATAAAGGAGCTCTTAGGCAGCCATTCATAAAACTTTACTTACTTTTGCTACTTAATTGTATTTTTAGGTATTTTTCATACTTTTTTTTTGGCAGTCAAATATTTTGATAATCAGGCTTAAACACCCATTTTATTTTTGTAGGTACAGGGGGTGGCTTGCAAGACGGTTTTGTTACGTCCTTTTTGTGCAAGAGAGGGATGTTCATAAGGGTATGTTTGCCAAGAATCTGACAGAAAATGTGCTGAATAACAGCAGGTAAGAGAATGCAAAATACTTTTAAAATTTCTAGTATGTATGATATAAAAATTTGGAAACTGCAAGTTTTAGGAATCATACTATTTAAAATACTTGAAAATAGTGTCTTTAGCACAGCCTTTCAGGGCTGTAGCTTGCAATTTCTGTTTGAATAGTAAAAGGGGATTAAAGAAGTACAAGTCTCCAAATGAATGATGCCTAGTGGGGGAACACCAGCCAATACACAGAAAAATAAAGTGCTACATGGGAGCTCTTCAAACTTTTGTTTATCTAATTCATGTAAAGCATTACCACCAAAGTCATACTGCAGCCATCAGGAAATGTCAGTGTTTCAGAAATAATAGGAAAGCAGCATTTTGAACTACCCTGAGTATACACCTGGAGCACGAGGCGAAAATAGAAAAAGGCTATAGAGTGAAATTCCCCACCCTTTACTTTGAGGTGCTTTTCTGTTTCATAGACCACATTTTAAATGGCATGTTGAGCCCCTGATTAGCTATTAAGGGATCAGTTTCCCCTGGACACAAAGAAATTCAACCGCATGCCCCCTTCTTGAGTCTACTTTTGTCAGAAGGCACGGACTGCCTACATTAACATTCCTAATTCTCCTAAATTTTTAATGTTTGAGTCCATCCTAAGTTGATAGTGTTGCTTTTGAAAAGTATCAGTGCATTGGAAAAGTATCACTGCATTGAGCCATAGTTGTAGTGTGTTAAACCACTTAATCTCACTTAGTTTTGTTTCAAATGGGAAAAATAGGCCTTACAAATTTTGTTACACTTTGTAAAACTCAAAATTCAAGGGGAACAATACTGTGGAAGTTCAAAATAGCAACTGTATTAATCTATTTAATGAGGTAAGTGAAACTGCTATGACAGGGAAGTTACTCCTGTAGTAATGCATAGCTCACTCCCAGCAGTTGTTGTGCGTGTCTTGGACTCCTCTGTCTCATACATTTTATTTTTTAATGTTAGAGTCCAGAAGGCCATAGTAGATGAAGCTTCTGAACCAAGTGCTCCAGGTAGTTTTGCTCAAACGGATCCTAAAGCTATGAACAAAGTGAAGAAGAAAGCTAGGAAAATTCTCCAAGAAATGGTAGCAAATGTGTCACCTGCTTTAATCAGGTAAGAAAAATGTCTCATTGGTGTTGTAAGTGGGTGGAAGAATGGAAAAGCTCTTTATAGTACCAACAGAGCTTGTAATACGTAATGCATAAATAGTGAATAATTGTTCTAAAAATAATACATTATTCTTAAAAATCCCTTTTTTAGTATTAGCTAACAAAATGGTAGTTATTATTCATTTTCAGATGGAGCAGAAACCCTCTGCCTTTCCAAGGGATAAATCTTATAAGATCAAATACAAGCTTTTTTTTCCTCCCAAAACTAGGTTTGGTACTAGTGCTTAGACCAATATTGGCATCATTTCAGTCTCATACGGGCAAGAGCAGCTACCTGCAGCATCATGGACTGTGAAAGATCATTTTTCCAGTAGCCTATTCAATATTCTAATCTGTAGTTATAAATACCTCAGAGAGAGTCTTATTTTAGATAAAATCTTCTACTGTGGTGTCTGCCTGTACAACTAAGCATGAATTTGTCTCTGTCATGTTCCTGGTTCATCAACTTTTGTTGCTTATTCTAGATTTTTTGTAACTATATTAACTTCTTCTAGATACACTTAGTCACCTAACATGTCACCTAGCTAGCTGTAGTAACTTGGTTATTACAGTTGATCACAGGACCTCAGTGAACTTTCCCCACAGATAGTGGTCCTACCCTTTGAACAGGTTTCACTGAGGTTGACACTGATAAGATCTGTGTCATAACTGCAGGGGGCTGAAATGTGGTTACTAACCACAGGCAAAAACTTGTTTAGCAATTGGATTTTGCAGTATTTTTGTTTGAATATAAAGCAATCAGATTTTATGACTTTGCCTTTAGTCATAGAGAAGCAATATAAAAGAGAGGCAGAACTGAATGAAGCTTTTTGGGTTTTATTTGCTCTTCTTTTAGGTTGACAGGCTGGGTGTTACTGAAGTTGTTTAACAGCTTTTTCTGGAATATCCAGATCCACAGAGGTCAAATAGAAATGGTCAAAGCAGCAACAGAGGTAAGGGAGGGTGGGAAAAAAATCTAATAAGGTACATTTCTGATGTAGTGTCTGTGAATATTTACAGCACTTTCTCTTTTTCTGAGAGTTTTGCTAAGTCTGTATGAAATGAGATTGTAGATAGAACTGTTTTGTATCTGTTAAATAGTGTTAATTAAATATAATGCTCTTCGAGTTATGTAACCTAAAATACTATGTGAATTCTGGTTTTACCTTTGCTTCAGGATCAAATTTTAACTATCAGGCTGAATGATTATCTCAGATAACCTGCATCCAGCACTATTCTTTTTTTTAAGCTGAGGCAGTCAATAATAAATTAGTAGATCTACTTAGGATTTTTCACTTTTACCTTGATTTGAAATAAAAATCCTTAAGAAATAAACTCTTCCTATTTCTTACTAGCTTTACATTCCCAGTTCTTTGATACTCATTGAAATTGGTCAAAAGAACTCCCAAATTTTACCATTTACTTTACACTTGAATTGATTCTTTTTGAAGCATTTACCTTAGAAATATTGATTAGATAATTGAAACAAACAAACAAACAAAAAAGGTTCCTATTATTTTCTGTTGTTTTTTGATTATAGTGTTTGGGAACCCCACTATTCATATCTATGATATTGCTAATATCTAATGGAAATACCGGTACTTTTGGTGACACTAAAGATTTGTCCATATCCCTTTAATTGTTTGATTATTGTCTGAAGAAACTAGGAGTATTAATTAGTGCTAATCTAATGCATGCAACTGAAAACTGCAGTCCATGAAAATCAAGAACGGTTGACTAAAAAATCCTCATTGTCACAGCTGAAGGAAAACCAGAAGTAAAAAAACTCAATGATGGTAACTGGAAAATAACATCAGTTGTGATAACATGATGCTAGCAATCTCAGTGAAGGATTTTAGAAAAAGAGTAATATTCCACGTTTCTTACCAACTGCCTTCTCTCTTTTTTCCTTCTCTTCCCACGATAGATGAATTTGCCCCTTATCTTTTTGCCTGTTCACAAATCCCACATTGACTACCTGCTTCTTACATTCATTCTTTTCTGCCACAACATCAAAGCACCCTACATTGCTGCAGGGAACAATCTCAACATCCCCATCTTCAGGTAATAACCTCTTCTTATTTGAAAAAGACTGAGGTGATGGGATCTGACCTGTTGTGCAGTATGTCCTATGTCCAAGTGCAAAAATATCCGAGTATTGCTGGGCCATAACATGCTCAGAGAGAGAGAGCATGCCAACATCCTTCTGAGAAGCTCTGTCATAACCTGAGTAGGGTAAGGAAGGATATTCCTTCCTCCTAGGAGTCTTAAAGTGGATAAGTGACTAGGAAAAGATGACTGTGTGAAAAGGTGTAGTGAATGGACAACACTTCTTCATGAAATTTAGTGAGCTGGCTAATGGGCAGCAACGCTACTGGTTAAATAATAATTTGTGGGAAAGTATTCCACTTCAGTCTGTGTATAAATTATTTTTCTGGTGGCTGAAGAACCTAAGGTCTTTTATGTAATATTTTACCATTGAGACAGAATTTGGCCATAACTGATTTCCAAAAAGCCACTGGATATTGCAGGAAGTGATGAGGAAAGAAGGAGGATACCTTGACTTCAAGGGTATTTGCACCAGTAGGTGCTGGTCTGTAATAATCATTGTGAGAAAGGCATTCAGTCTCTATAAACTATCAGTTAAAATGCTATTTATTAGGGCCAGCAGTATAAGGAAGGAGAGATTAGCATAGATAATCCAACATCCCTTTAGGCACTTGGAACCCTGTGTTCTGCAGAATTCCACAGGCCTCTGATCCACACCCAGCTTGTGGACCCTGTCTGCAGAAAGGGTTACCCCATTTTGGTCCTTTGAGCTGGTGTAGGATTTGCTTGCAAAAAACCAACTCTATTCATCATCTCTTCTGCCAAGCAGAAAGGATGCTCTCATCAGAGCTTCTTGCTGCACTGTGAGATAAAGGCAAGACTGTGCAGGTAGTGTAATTGCTGGTGCCAAGTGGGAGCTGCCTGCAGATTACTCTGTTAAAATGAGCTGGCTGAGCTGATCCTGCAGCTGAGGGGTACGTGCAACATGGGCATGAAGATGCTGTTTGTGCAGCCCAGCACAGCCTCAGGACAACTCAGGTTAACTGTTAGGTGGATCACCAGCATTGCAGTGTACAAGTCTCCCAGAAAGTGGTCTGTCAAGGCAGTGAAATGGAGCAAGACATGAAAACAAAGCCTGTTTCATAAGTTAAATGGAGAAATATTTGTGTGGTCCTATCATGTGCAAGTAGTATAGTAATATAGTACAGTTCAGTCTTTGGGAATTTCAGTTATTTCAGTTCCTGTTGTGTGCTAGGAATTTTGTGCTGGATGTGTAGTAGCTTCCTGCAGCTAAATTCAATGGATATAATCCCTCTTTATTCTGCAGCACGTTGATCCGCAAGCTAGGAGGGTTTTTCATTCGTCGGAAGTTGGATCAGAGTCCTGATGGTCGTAAGGACTTCCTCTACAGAGCTTTGCTCTATGTGGTACGTATTTCTTGTTTCTGTAGGTAGCATTTCAGTTGGGTGCAAGTGGGAAAGTAAGTTCCATCTGTCTGGGGATCTGTTTTACTGCTTTGAATTTGTCTTCTATTTCATGCTGCAAACATTTTTGTATGAACTCTCAAATTTATAGAATTGAAGAAAATCGAATGCTCAGCCCCTTTGAGAATAAGCAGACTTCCACCTTGCATAATTGCTACTAAAGAATGTGGAATCAATGCTCCCTGAATTCATGTTAGGCTTTGTTTCTCCAATGCCTTTTGTTCCGAGGCATATCTACACTGATTCTGTTAACATAATGGAAGTCTCTGTTTATGGTGGGTTGATGTAATCCTTTGTGCCATTCAGTATAATAGCTGTATTTGCATCTTGGAAGATGGGATATGCTGGGGAACCAGAAGAAGAGAAGAATGCGAATTGACTAGATCAACTGTTGCTAGAGATGTTCTTTGAACAAAAGTCATTATACTGCTTGTATATTCATGCAAATTCAGTTGCAGATTCGTCTGGGTTTGTGTCAAGCATTAATTATTGCTTTTTTTTTTCACAAGTGTTCATGCCAACTCACGGTCTTCTGATGCTTTTAAAAGGAAATGGTTACTGAAAATATATTTCAAATGTGAATTTGTCAATATAATTGGATGTTTATTTTTTTTTCTTTTCCAATCCTTTTGTATTCAGCACATAGAAGAACTGTTGAGACAACAGCAGTTTTTAGAAATATTCTTGGAAGGCACACGGTCTCGAAGTGGAAAGACATCTGGAGCTAAAGCAGGTCTTTTATCTGTGGTGGTGGATGCTCTCTTCTCAAATGCTACTCCTGATGTCCTAATTATACCTGTGGGAATCTCCTATGATCGCATAATTGAAGGTCACTATAACAGTGAACAGCTGGTAAGAGCAACTGAACAACTTGTTTTGCCTAGGGGATTTTCTGCTTATGTGCAGGAAAATGTGTTACAGAGTTAAATGATGTGCTAGTAGTCTGTCACAGGTACTCAGGATTAGTGTTGGAGAGCAAAGAGCCATTAATCACAAAACCTCTCTAATAGGAAGTGCTGAGGGACAGGTGACATACTTCCACATGCAAATTCATGACATAACAAATGATATGTTCAAGTGGATCTCTGTGGAGAAAAGTAGTTCTCTAGATTTACTTTTAAGGTGTGTCAAAAGCTTCGGCCTTGTTTTATCTGCTGTTGCATGCATTTTAATTTTAAACATAACCTTTTAATTGCAAAGTGGAAGAAAACCCAAAGCAACCACCTCTGTTTTCTAGGGCAAGCCAAAGAAGAATGAAAGTCTTTGGAGTATAGCCAGAGGAGTCTTCAGAATGCTGCGAAAGAATTATGGGTGTGTCAGAGTAGATTTTGCACAACCATTTTCCTTAAAAGTAAGTTTGATTTCTTGAAAATCCATTTGAAGGTTTGACATTTTTGATATTTCAATAATGGGACACATTTATTTTGATTTTCTTCTTTGTGGGTTATCATCAGTAACATTATCTGATGAAGTCCATTCTGGTAGGACAAAGTACCCCTGTTTTGATGAATGTGTGAGTCTTCGGACATGTTTGTGTTAAGCTGAAATAGTCTCAAAGCTGATGAAAAGGGTTATGTTAGTCTTGAAATGGTTTAAGTGTGCTTACTGGGGTTCTTTGTTTGTTTAACAAACAACCTTTAAAATGATCCTTGTACCATGCAGTAACCCTTTATGTAGTAGAAACATTAGGAGTTGAAGGAAACTGAATACTATTTTCCAGTTTAAGTAATTTAGTGACATATGCTATTACTGAGGAAGGGCATTAATCTTGCTAGATTTTTGAAATTGTTAAGTAAATTTGTAGCTATAAAAGTACTATGAGTAGTATATTGTGTATATAGGTGTTTTGTAGCTTCTCAGGGAATGAGGTGGTGTGGTAGTATCTGCCTTCACTCTTTAAATCTTCCCTGATCTCTTTGCAGAATCTGCTGGTACTATACTTATCTGCATTTCACTAATCTGTATTCTGCCACAGTATGCCTTATTTTTAGTGTGACTTTAATAAGATTAACTACTGCAACAGCAACCTACTAGAACATTATTCAAATTAATTAGGTGTTCTTTTTTCTGCCCTACTTCTCTCAGAAAAGCAGTAGGTTGGAGAGCTTTGGAGGGTTCAGTTACCACAGCATGAAATTATTGTGACCGTCTGCACTGCATTATAATTAGTGTAGTAGGGAAAGATACTAATGCACTTCAAGGAGGAGGTTTAGGCTATTCTTGGTAGGGAGTTAACAATTCTTGGATCAGTGTAAGGAAAAGAAGGTTATCTGCCCTCTTAATCTAGAGTAATGCTAATCACTCTATACCTCTGTCAGGTCTCATTTGTATGTGTATTCCTTATTGTACCTCAGAAGGGTGATAAATGGCATAAATCATTTAAGTATGCCTTAACTCAGATTTGCAGAAGTGTAACTGTAGTTATGTTACTGCAGGTTTTTCTAAAGCAGGTGAGCTTTGGGGGTTAATTTTGGGCCTCTGCAGTTCTGTGAGCACAGGCTTGGAAGCAGGAGAGAGTGAGCTGGCTGTGAAAGTCTTTTAAGCAGCTTTCCTGAGAGGGAACTGTTTTCCTGAGCAGCAGGTTAAGTGGCTCTTTAGTTTCCCATTCTTTATAGAAACTGAAGGAACACAGAGTCCTGAAAACAGAGTAGTATAAATGCTAACCTATAAGGAGAGGCTTTTGAGAAATTTAGGATTCAAGAATTCCAAGCATGCTGTGCCCTGCCTGCTTCCCGGGTGCTTGAGTTTATGTCACTGTGAGGGGTCTTGCAACTGGAGTTTGTACACCAATGTTTACCTATGGAGAAGTTCTCCATCCTGGCGTTTGAAGAAAGCAGCAGTGAGCAGTAATTACTCCATGTTGGTTCTGAATGGGTGTTAGGCTTTGCTCTCACTCATGTTAATGAGGCAGTTCTCATTAATTTAATCGTGGAGAAACTCATCTCAAAGGAGTTGTTCCCAGCAGGGTGCTGACAAGGGTTATGTATTGTTTTCATTGCAGTGTTTTGCATGAGGTACAGATTCCTTGATGTGGGAAGTTTGCTTTTGCATAAAATAAAGTCAAAAGTGAATAAGCTGTTTAAACCTTTTAATATCTCTGACCTTATTACTCCTTTTTTTAGTGTGAGCTATTTTTAATCACAGTTGCACTTTGAATAATTGCCTTTTTTTCCTATGGTAATATCATCAGTTGAATGCAAGAGTGAGGTGGAAAAAGTACAGAAAAATAACAATTCTTCTTTTAACAGGAATATGTAAACAGCCAAAGCCAAAAACCTGTGCCTGCTCCACTTTCTTTGGAACAAGCTTTGTTACCAGCTATACTTCCGTCCAGGTAGAGATTTTTTTTTGGTATTGTTGAGAGGGAGGACAGGTTGGGATTTGTTTGTTTGTTTGTTTGTCTTTTTAATGTTCTGTGTTACATTCCAAGCTGTGCTTGAACTCCCCAAGGGGGTAATCTAATTGTTTATAGAAAAATGGAAAGCTTAGACAATTATAACAGCAATTTGTTATAAGAGTAGCATTCTTTCTGATGAGCTTTGTTTAAATAAATTCAAGGAGGCTTTTTAAATGTTTTTGGTTTTCTTTTTTGGGGGTTTTTGTTTAGTTTTTGTTTGGATTTTGTCTGGGTTTTTTTGTGTTTTTTTTATTTTAGTGACCTCTCCTGGTTTAATTATAAACTTTATAGAATAACTTGGGGGAAAAAATGACATCCTTAATGAAAAGTGAAGGATTTGTTTTTAAACCTCACCAAGATTGCACAAGGTTTTTGGAATAATAACAAAAGAAATAGGATCTGGGAGTGAATATTCCTTGCTCTCAAGGAGGTGACTGTCACTCAGAACTGCAAAACTGTGCTCAAGGGCTAGATCTGTATTTGTTACATAGATACAGAGTTCTCTGCTGTAATTGTATAAACCTGAGTGCTCCTGGTAGAGACAAAGTCAGTAATTTATCTTTAGAAAGTTGTAGGTCCATACAAAAGACCATTTTTAGTTTGTGGAGAGTCTGGGCTCTATCCACCTTTTAGGCAGATTTGCTTATTCTACTGTTGTCTATATTCATTGAAGGGAAAAGAGCTGTGGGGTGCAATTGGTGTTACAGCAGAGTCATGAATAGCCATAGAAGAAGGTTACAGTATTTCTTGTGGTAGTCCTATCTTAGATTGTTGTTTAGTGTGAAGAAATAATCTGTAGAAGTTGGTAGAGCTTTTCACAGGGAACATTTTTCTGCCCTTACCAGACTACAGTGGTGTTTTGCGCTGTATTTTGGTTAGTGTATATAAAAAAATATCAGTCTAGGTTATTTTGCATTTTGAACAAAATCTAAATGTCATCATGTTAATTTTTATTCTGTATTTAGACCTAATGATAGTGTGGATGAAAGTGCAGCGGCCTCGCTGCCCAACTCCAGGGATATCACCTGTGAACCCTTCAGAAGAGAGCTGATATCCAACTTGGCTGAGCATATTTTGTTCAGTAAGTATCACTAATACAGAATCATAGAATGATTTGGGTAGGAAAGGACCTTAAAGGTTATCCAGTTCCAACCCCCCGCCATGGGCATGGACAGCTTCCACTAGACCAGGTTGCTATCAACTACCTGTTTTGTTTTGCTGACTGAATGAATTTGCTGTTTGGTAATGTCATACTTCCTAATTCTCTCCATTCAGGTGATTGTTTCATGACTTCAAATGCTCTCTTGACAATTCTCCGCCCCTTACCTCCCTCTCTCCTCTTCAGAGTTTAATGAACTCTTTTTCTGATTTAGGTTTCTGATTAAGCTTTTTGTTCTGTTTTGCTAACTTTTGTATTGCTTGGACTAGTATACTAAACTTGCTGAACTTTGAAGTGTTTGATAGTCATACTGGTACACTGATTTCTTACCTCTTCATGTAAGAAATTACTGGAGTGTCTTAATGGCACTATTTTAAGATCATACTCTCACGAACTCATCTAGCTGCATAGACCAGTGTTGCCAGGTTTTATAGATTATGTGGTGTATGCTTCAGTCAATAGACCTGTGATTTGTGGTGTAAGAAATGCATACAAAATAGTACTTAGTAAACATTTAAGCTTTATTTGACCTTCTTCAAGTTACTTTGATTACTTAAATATTTTTACTACACAGACACAACATAGTTTGTGTTTCATTCAGCAGGTGCAGTTCGGTGCCAACATCACCATTAATATCACTGTTATTATTTTTTAAATAATAGGCACTCTTTCACTTGTAATGCTGTTCTCAGTGTTTCAGGTGCTTAATGAGTTTATCTTGTTTACCTCTAGCTGCTAACAAGTCCTGTGCTGTGATGTCTACCCACATTGTTGCCTGTTTGTTGCTGTACAGACACAGGCAGGTAAGGCTTCTGTGTTGCTTAAATAGTCAAACATTACTTTGACCTTTTTAACTTAAAAAAAAAGAGTGTGTTTTACTATTGCATGATACTGAAAAGAAGATGCATTTAAATTAAAGTGGATTTCAGGTAGTCTGAGTGCATATATTGAAAACAAGCCATTATTGATGGGATGATAATAAATGCTCATGTAATTCAAAACATTATGCTTTTTTTAAAGAATACATGAGTTTGATTTATTTTAAGACTTTTTTAGATCTCAAAACATATGCACTATTGAATACACTACAAACTCTTCCATTCATTTTCAAATTAATTTTTCTGTTCCTCAGTACTAAAATATTATATCACAATGGCAGAATGATATGAATGTTTAATTCAAGTCTTGTGCATGGGGCTTGGAAATTTTTTTTCTTCTCCTACAGATGTGTTTTGCATTTTTTCTAAAATTCCTTGTCCCTCTAGTCTGAAGCTTGTATTGCTCATAAATTGAGAACAAATTAAAAAATACTGATCAGATATGTAATCTTGCTTGTGGGGGAAGTATCACCATTCCTATCAGTGCAGTCTTTCCAATTTCCTAAAATAGTAGAATTGAAGAAGCATTTTACAATGTGATCTGAAGCCGTTGTGACAGAAAACAGTAAAAGGAAGTGCTTGAGCAAAGACTTTTCCTCATGTTCCAAGCCAGTTGAACAGTTTTGTTCATTATAATACTCCCAGAGCATTCATTTTATAGCATAGGTAATGGAAATACAATATCTCTGAAGTGTTCTTGAAGAAAAACTCAGGTCTCTTCAGGCTGTGAAATAAACCAAGAAGCAAACAAAAATCTTGCATTCCCAAATAGTTCCATGGCTTTAAAAAATATAATGGCATGTAATTCAAAACATGTGGGACTACTTCAGCAAACCTCAGTGAAAATCAGTTTTTCTGTTATGACTGTTGTGCTTTGGATTATTAATAATAGTGTATTGTTTATGTGTTTGATATGTACCTGGTTATGGGGTTTATAGATAAACTCCTGTGCAGAACAATTGTTTCACTGTGCGTTTCTCTTTTTATTTCTAGGGAACTGATCTTTCCAGATTGGTAGAAGATTTCTTTTCCATGAAGGAGGAGGTCTTAGCCCGTGACTTTGACTTGGGATTTTCAGGGAACTCAGATGATGTTGTCATGCATGCCATCCACTTGTTGGGGAACTGTGTAAATATCACAAACACGAGCAGAAACAACGAGTTCTTCGTCACTCCCAGCGTAACGATACCTGCTGTCTTTGAACTCAACTTCTACAGCAATGGAGTATTCCATGTATTCATTAAAGAGGCTGTTATTGGTATGTTTGGGGGTTTACCAAGGAAAGACTTTCTTGTAACCCATGAAGTCAAAGTATCTGCACTAAAAACTTAATCAGTTTTTTATTTACTTTAATATGTTTTTTCGCTCCCCGCTTCAACCCGTGTTTACACTAACAAACAATTTTAGAGTAAACCTGCATTTTGTTTGTGGAACGTTTCCAGTCTTTTTTCCCTTCATCCTTTATCTTTCTTGGAAGTATCTGTGTATTGGTCACCACCATAGGCAAGGCACTATCAGAGTTCTGAGCCAACATGGCAAAACCTTTGATGAGCAGCATTTTATTGAGATTGTTTTGATCTGACATTATTGAACACAAAATAGTGGTGAATTCTGTCTTTATTCTTGAATTGCATGTGTAATGTTTGACTGCTCTTAGGCCTAGAAAAGTTTGAAGTTTCATTTGCTATAAAACTCTTTGGAAAATTAAACTTTGCTTATGTTTCTGCTCTAGCCTGCAGCCTTCACGCAGTTCAGAGTAGGAGGTGCAGAAATGGCACCAGTGCTGCTTCTCCCAGTTTGATTAGTCAAGAACACCTGGTCCGAAAAGCTGCCAGCCTGTGTTACTTGCTTTCTAATGAATTTAATGTGTCTTTGGTAAGTAACTGCATTAATTGTCCAGGTGTCAAATTTTTGTTCTGCTTGTTACTTCAAAATTAATTGATGCTTTTTTTCCAGTGTCACAGCTCTGATCTGTGAGTACAGTCTCATGGTAATGGTATCGAGGGTTACACACTGAGTGCCACCTGCTGCTCATGCAAGTGCTGCAGTGGGTGATGCTGGGCTGAGCCTGCAGCTTGCCTTTCCTGAGAAGGAAAAGCTGCTCTCTCAGCTTCCCACAATTCAAGATGGGCTTCTTAATGCCACTTAAGAAATTTTGTGTTACTGATGTTGTTAGACCATCACAGCTATATTTGCATTCAGCCCAAACTATTTAGTTTTTTTTTTTTTACTTAAACAGACACAAGGCTTTGAGAGTACTCAGCTCCTATGAGTTTGCATAGATGATTGAAATAATGTTGGGAACTAAGGCTTCGTATTCTAAAGTTATTCCTTATTTGCATAGGAGAGCAACAGTCACAGTGTACCACACCTAGTACTTAGTGGCAATTTTAAACATGGCCTGACTTCAGTTTTTGTTGTGTTCCAAAACACTGAAGAGAGCTGATGTTATCTCATTTTTCAGACACTGTGCACTTTGAACTTTAAGTGCTAGGTGTTTTTTTTTCTTACGTGTAGAAATCACTTAAAATTCTAGGGATTCTTGAATTAGTTCTTAAATTTGTACTCATATTTGACTGGTGCCTTTTTACTGAAGCATAAACCAAATTTAGTATTTTTGTATGGGCAGTAATGTTAGGTCACATGGTGAGGTTCTTTAGTAATATTATCCTTTTGCTTTCAGAGTTAACAATTATTATTTTTTTAACTGAGAAGATAATTCCTACATGATTACAAACAATGTAAAAAAGGTTGGCTTTTTTTTATTCAGAGTTTCAAAACATAAGGGAATTTCTTTAAAGTGTACTTTCCTTTAAATTTCAAATAAATCACTGTAGTGAGTCTCTATGATTTTAGTTTTATGATGGTTGTGTTTCAGAATTGTTAACAAACTAAAATTTGGTTAGAGGTGATTAAAAGGGGAGAATATTTAATGTGGCTTTCTACCAGTGGTAATGCATTTCTTAAAAAAACTTGCACAGATCCTGTTTCACTGTAATTTTTCTAATATCTGCCAGGATAAACATAAGAGGGGTGCATTGGGATTATGCTGATAAAAGTTTAACAACTTGCATAAAAGGAAAAATACTGCTGTATCTAAAACGTGCATACTGAACAGGAAATGGTGTTGCTATAATGGATGTGATTTTTATATTGCATTTCTTCTATGTTGTGCAGCCCTGCCAGGTGATTTATCAAGTTTGCCATGAGTCTGTGGAAAGGCTGATACAATATGGCATTCTTCTGGTGGCTGAGGTAAAGTGATAGAGATACTATACGAGTAGTAAACTATACCATAGGTAGTTTATGCTTCTTAATTGTGAGACTTGTTCTAAATATATGTTGTTACTGAAAGCTTGTAACAACAAGTCCAGGACTGAGACTACTTCATTCCTCTGTCTGTAAGTGTCAGACATTTGGGTATAGTCATCCTGTGATGCTCGATGACTCCGTGTGTAATTTCATTGTACCAATAAGCCTACTAAGGAAGACACACATTTTGGCACCATCCTGTAAAATTGGGATTTAATTTATTATTATGGAGCCCTTTCAATTGCAGCATAGCTGCATGGATGTTTACTTTCTACTGTACAGGAATCAGGAGTCAATATCTCTTGTCATTCTTTCATTCCTTTGCATAAATCTTGGAATCACTGTAGAGTCTCCTCAGCTGGTACAGGTTGCAGTTTCAGGGCTGTAGGGGAGTTGCTGTATGGTGCCATCTGTCAGGGGTGCGCAGTGTAAAGAAAACCTGAGGAGCAGGGGCAGCTGATTCAGCATATCTTTGCTTCCCAAACTTTTTTTGTGCACTCTAAACAAACCTTGGCACCCTCCAGGAAGAAGCAAGAAAATGTAAAGATCATGAGGAAAAGGAGTTAGATGTTTGGCTGCTTTCTTCTTGCAGCCCTCCAGTCTCAAAGGAGGTTAGAGCTGCTTCTGATGTATTTGTTAATGGCCATTGCTTCACTGTAATCATAGTGCATGACTTTTGATATGTGCTTTAATTTTTAATGTTTGTTACCGTAGGTATATTTACTTGGTATACCTGAATGTTAAACATTCTCCTTTTTTGGAGTTACTACTGCTTCCTTTTTATCTGAACTACTCATGTGTTGTCATGCATTAGATTGCAATCATCATTAGATAAAAAAATGAATGCTAATCAGAATTTAGGAATGCCTGGAGACAGATGAGGAAAACAGATAGATGTGCACCTCTGTCTATTCAAGCATGAAATTGGTCCTGAGGGTTCTTCTGTAAGTTTTGGTTGTTGTGTCTGGTACTTCGCTGTTTATAGCTGTGAGATAGTTACCTATTAGGCAGTATAGAAATATCTGTCTGTAATGTCTGATATAAACCACCAGTGCAACATCTGAATGCTTAAAAATGAGATATATTCCATCATTAAATTTTTTAAACTCGTGAGACCTCTGTACCTGCTTTTAAAATGTTAAAAATTTGCATAATCAGTGCAAACACTGTAAGCAGTGGTTGTTTCACAACCTCAGAGAGGTTGGCAATGCTTGTGGGGTTTTTACAGCCTGTTCTTTAAGAAAGGTGGATAGCTTCTGTCCCTTGTAATGATTTCAGTTTACTGCTGACATTAACACATCAATCAATTTCCTGTTAAATTGAGCCTGACTGACCCATGGTTTTTTAAAAAATTCTTTTCCTGTGATTCTAGTGTCTACTTCAAAAACTAGAAAATATTCCTAACACATAGTGATTGCTTTGGTGTTTATTTTTAAAGTTGTTTTATGACCTTTGCTTCATTCAAAATAAAATATTTTATCAGAGTGCAAGACTGGAAGGATGTCATTCTTCATTTGCTGCAGAGGCCTTTTTCTTTCTTATAAGTATTATATCACAGTAATCGCATGAACAATGTATCTGTTATCCACTTAGGTTTAATCTTTCCTTATTTCCATTTCTAAATGGAATAAAGATACAGAGGTATTTCCTTTTTGACTCAGCAATGCCGAACTTTGAAAAATCTTTCTATTCTGCTGCTTTGGGCAAAACAAATAATGGTGAATGATTGACGCTAAGGTCTCTCTGAGTGTGTGTTTAATATCTCTAAAACTCATTTCTGAAGATGCATTGTTAAAATTGAATGTTGCATCAAACATTCATTGGTCAGGTGGATATTTCTGTGGAACCTCATTTATTGTAGACCTGAACTTCTGACACACCTGCATCAATGTAATCAAGGTTTAAATAATTTGTGGCCTTCTTGATTTAAACCGGCCCATATCTCACTTGGGGACAAATGCAAGAACAGCATCATTAGAGGCAATAAGTTACTACTTTCAAACAGCAACTTGTAGCATTCAGCACTGAGTTTTTAGCTATGTAATACAATAACACAGAGTTTGCTACTCTGTCTTTGAGGCAACTGCAATACAGAGGTTAGCAGCACGACAGCCAGAGAGCTTCTCAACTGTCTATCCTAACACAGCTGAAAACGCTTGCTTGGCAGCTGCTACTGTGTGACCTCTGGTAGGAAGATTCAGCAACACTTGCAAAGATTTTAACTTGAAAGCGACAGGGAAACTAAAGAAAAACATTTTTTTCCACCAAATGTCTCTTCTCCCTTCTCAATGCTGTCTATAATTGAGTCTCACCTGCGTCCATTAAATATTGGTTAATAAACACACTGGTTTAGTTAGATGAGGTTATAAAATAAACCTATTGCTTGCCTGGATTTGGACCTTCTACCTATTTACCACCTTGTCTTTCAAATTCAAGCAGGATGATCAGGAGGATGTTAGCCCCAGTCTTACAGAACACCAGTGGAATAAAAAACTCCCTGAGCCATTATCTTGGAGAAGTGACGAGGAAGATGAAGACAGCGATTTTGGAGAAGAGCAGAGAGATTGCTACCTGAAGGTAATATTTCTCTAAGGCTAATAATATTGAATTCTGCTGTGAGAGGTACAAACTACTGTATCAGGATGGGTAATGATAATTTTATTTTTTGGTTATTTGGTTTTGGGTTTGGTTTGTTTGTTTGATTCTTTTTATTATTATTTTGTTGTTGGTTTGCAGTGTTATCTGTAGTATATTTGTGCAGTCAGCAAAATACTTTTCTATCCTTTCCACAACGAAAACAGCTGAATCAAATAACCTTTTAGGGGATGGAAGAGCAATTATTAGAGCCATGAAAACTGATAAATACTCAAGTATCTTAGTTTTAGTCTTTACTGACTGCATGCACTCTAAAAGGGGCACATTGAGCTGGTATTTATATTCAGCTTTTATCTCACTTCATAGATTACTCATGTTGATTTTAGATATATTACCAGTTTTCTCTCTGAGATGACACAAACACTCTTTACAATATCTTGTTAACAATTGAAAACATCTGTCCATCTCTATGAATGCATGGCAACCCTTCTGTTGGCTGCAGAACAGTACTGTGTCTTTATTTTATCTTAGAAAAATAGTAATACCCTGGAGGAGAAAAAATAGCATTGATCTGTGATGTGCATTGCCTGTTTTGTCCCTCATGGTAAACTGCTTTTTTGCTATGTTTCTGTAATGTTCTGTGCCCCCATACTCCTTTTTGTACAAAGAAATATTTTGGCTGCCGTTTTGCCATGTTCTGTCTTGCAGAACACTTCTTGCAGAAACATTTCTTGTTTCTACTGGTCACTGAACCTATTGTTGCCTTTTCTTAGGTGAGCCAGTCTCAAGAGCACCAGCAGTACATCACTTTCCTGCAGAGATTATTGGGACCTTTACTGGAGGCATATAGCTCTGCTGTCATCTTTGTGCACAATTTTAGTGGTCCTGTTTTAGAATCTGAATATATTCAAAAGCTACACAAGCACTTAATAAGCAGGACGGAGAGGAATGTTGCTGTATATGGTATGTTAAACTGGGTTTAGAACTGGATTTGATTCATTCTGTTCTTCCTGCCACAAGGTAGGGACAACCTGAATGGCAGTTTGTTTATCCCTGGGTTTTCTTTCTTGCAGCTGAGAGTGCTACCTACAGTCATGTGAAAAATGCAGTGAAAGTGTTCAAGGAAATTGGGGTAAGTGTTTGGTGCTTGAATCTGGTGACGATTAAGTTTCATTTCAATAATGAGCACAATTTTGACATTTCAAGACATCTCTTCAGGGGCATTTTAAAATCTGTGAATGTGTCTGTGGAAATGTATTGTGGGTTTTGAGCATTTTTGTTTACTTCGGGCTCAGGGCTGTAAAAGAAAGAGCACAAGTTGCAGAACAGGGCATTTCTTGCCCCTGGGAGGATTTGTCTCGACGGCTGGGTGACCAGACGTTTTTATTCACAGAAAATGAAGTCCCTCTGCTCTACTCCATGTCCCTATTGAACAATATTGAAAGGCTGAGAGCATGTTCTGTGCTTAGTAACAGCTAAATTTAATTTTGAAGACTACTTAATCTCAAAAAAAAAGCAGTAGTTACTGAATTTTGGCTTAGCAGTGGTTGATCTACAGCAGAACCATCCTTGTAGACCTCCAGTGTCCACCACGAGGATACAGGTGTTTTTTAAACATTAAATTTTGCACATTGCCAGTAGCATTTTGAATTTTAAATCACCTTCTAGATTTTGTAAGTGAAGTGTTTTTTCTTCGTCAGAATGACATGGTTTCCTGAATTCCAGATGGGATTTAGCGTTATAATTTTGAAAGTATCATCACTGAGGCAAAATTTTGCTAGATAGGGATTTGAAACCTTTGTTTTTAAGTTCTGATATGTTAAATAATGTAACAATAGTGGCCTATAGTAACAATAGGTGGCCTATAGTAAGAATAGATGGCCTATAGTAAAGGTATCTTCCTATAAATGTAAGAGCTGTGAGGAAAGCATGTATTGAGTCCATCATTTTCCAACAGCAAGGTAAACTAAAAGAAGTGAAACTAGGTAGCATCTGCTGAGCATCCATGTAAAAGCACAGCATCTGAATTCTGGTTTTCAAAGTGCTCACACTTTCAATTCAGATGACTTTTAATTGGGTGTTTTACCTCTCACTGTTAAGAGTTGGCTGTTTATCATACACTGTACTTATTTCTCAGTTTCTCTTCTTCCATACCACTTGAACGTTGAGTGGATTCTAATAATACCTAAAGGCATTGCCACCTAAGCCTTCAAGAAAGGAAAAAAAAAAAAAAAGGCTTATAAACGAGGGAAAACTTAGTATAGGCTGTAAAACTTTAATTGCAAAAGAGATTCCTTTAACGTGGTGACACTCACGTATGTTCATGCTGCGCTTTAGGTTTTCAAACAGACACAGCAAAGCAAAGACACCATTTTGGAACTAAGCACGACGTTCCTACCTCAGCGCAACAGGCAAAAACTACTGGAATTCGTCATGAGCTTCATGGTATTATAGACCACGTACAGCACCTTGTCCAGGGACACGAAGACAGGTTTTGAGACTGTGGCAAAGCCTGGGGACATTTGCTAATCCTTCAGAGTGTAAGGTGCCACTGTCTGGGTAAGGCCTTCTCTTGACTTGAACTACTGGAAGACAAGTGCCTTCTTGCATATGCATTTATGGGTTTCTTACAGTCCCAGTCCTGTTGTAATACAGCGATACTCAGATGACACTTTGGATACAAGTAATTAAATTGTAAAAAAATAAGATAAATTATTAGAATTAGATGTAAAATGAAGAGTGAAGTTTTATCAGTGTTACATTTTAAATACAATTTTAAAGACTGTAACAGATGCACAAGTACACACATTAGTGATCTGTAGCTAACCCTGAGATCTTGAGTTTAGTGGCAACACAGGTTATGGCATAAACAAGTAACTTTCATTCCAATTTCGTTTTATTGTTTTAAATAAATAGTTTAAAATTTTTGCCTAGGCAGGCTATATATTTCATGGATAAAGCCATAGTTTTTCATAAATGTTAACATAAATGCCAAAATTCTAATGAAAATTACAGTTACAGACATCTGAGAATAACCATCATGTAGCAGAAGATTGTGAGAAACATCAGCAGGCACACCTTGCACTATCAGAGCTGTGTAGTGCGGTGGTAAATTGCACTGATCACTGCTGTCAGGAAGAATGTGAGAGTAAGTGTTCTTGTTTTTATTGTGGCATCTGTCACTCAGCCAGATGAAAGTCAGGAGACAGTTGCCTGAATGTGAATATCTTATCTTAGATTATTATTTAATTGAAAAAAACTGTTAAGTTTGGGGAGTTTTTTGTTTGGTTGGTTTTTTTTTTAATTAATAGGATGTCAGATTTTTTTTTAAGTGGAGTAAAGATTTGATTTGGTGAAATAATTTTTAATTTTGGCTCTGAAAATTTCAGCAATAACTTCTGCAATTCTTTGGAAACAAACATTCATATTGTATTCTGTTGCTGAACAGATCTAAATTGGCATGAAGAAGTACCTCTAGAGACACAGAAATATAAACAGTGTACTTTTGACTGTGATCTAACTGACAAAGAGAATATAATTTGTAAACAAAACTGATGAGTAAATTCTGTCCTATGAAACAGGACTCTGGTCTTGCAGTTTGATCCTTTTGCATGGAGGACTTGCACTGTAGATTTCGTCTTCTCTTCTTGTGAGTGGAGATTAGATTGCAACTGGTAGTCCTGTATTATAGTACAGCTGTTCCAGCTGAAGCAGTACCTTGGTGGTATGTGAAGCTGGTTTGCTTGTGAAATGTGTTTTCCCTCCTTTAGATTGCCTTCTAGACAAGGTGATACTTCTAGATGAGGGAAATCAAACATTTCAGTTGCTGCATTGCTTTGCTTGATTCTCATGTCCTGGCCTTGTGAGCAGAAAATCCCCCAAACTTCATCATGTAATCTCTGTTGCTTAACATAAATATGGAAAAGCATACTTGAATCCCAGTACTTGCACTGTTATGCCAGCACAAAACCGATGCACAGAAATTAGACTTTGTGGCCGAGGATCTTGCATTTGTACTGCACATTTATCAACAAGAATATTTCTGTAAATTTTTTTATTAAATGCTATTAATATTTGAAACCTGCAGTTTATAGTTTGTTAGCATTATACTGTTAGCACTGTGAGATGCACGTGTTTTGTCACTAAACCAGGTGCTCTACAACACTTAAAGAATTTCTGAACCAAAGCTACATTAATATGGATAAACACTGACCCTACAGTCGCTTGTGTTCTTATGTCCTTCTGCTGTCTCAGCAGGACGGTGACTACATCGCACATAGTTTTTGTGAAGTCTACTAACTGTTTAGGAAGCAGTTTCATCTCATATTCACTGATGTGCACTGTTCCTTCACCTGATGAATTCTCCATACAATGTTTGTTGCTGATGGCTTCCATTTAATGTCAAAAAAAAAGACTAGGTGCTTCTGAATAACAAGCTCTCATAGTTTACTGCATTTCAGTAAATCTGGAGTGTACTAACAGCGAAGATTGTACATAAAAGTTTTTTTAAAATGAAGCAATATGAAGCAAACAAAACTTGGGGCATTTTATTACTATATTTTGCCAATGGAGGTATTAGTTACCATAAAACCCAGGAGTACTGTGGTCACTGGAGTGTTCTGGCTAGGTGTTGCAACTAAGATACTTTATGGCTTATATTAAAAAAAAATTTAAAAAATAAATCTGGTTAATATAAATCAGAGAGTGGGTAGGACAATAATGCATGTGAATACACATTAATGAATACTTATATATGCAGAGGGAGGGGGCACCTCTAAAATTGGTTTATTTTGTATAAAAAAAACCTGCATGTGAGAGATGGGTACTACAAATCATATGCCACTGGAAGCCTTTGCATTCTGCTGCAAGTGTGTATGTATACATGTATATATGCAAGTGTGTATGTTATGAGCCACAACATCTATGCTTTTCCCTGAAATTAAAGCACAGAATATAAAATTATCAGGCTGAAACAGTCAAAAGCTAAACCCAACACTTGCACTGTATTTACACCTTCAGTGTCTTATGATTTTATTAACTTCTCATATTTTCTGTGCTGATAGAAATCCAGGTTGAGTTGATTTCAGTAAAGTTAGCCAGTAAAGGAGAAAGAACTGGCCATGAATTACCACAAATGTATTTTAAGACTCCTATAAAGACTTACATGAATCTTGTTGTTCATATGAGCATAATACTCAGGTGTGCAAGTCTTTTTGGGCCAGTATCTTTCATGATATGAGAAAATAAATCTTTCCATACATATCCTGTAGATCTCACATTTTGAGAGTGATGGAAACGCAGAATTCCACTTGCTGTGCCGCCACAGCAATCCAGGGCCCCACTGATCATAGTCTTCTTGATGTATTTACTTTCTACTGACACTGAGGTTGGAGGCACAGCTGCCTTCCCTTTGACAGCATAGGGCTTTACTCACCCATCTCTGACTAGGAAACATATACACACACTTGCATTCAACTGCCTGCTCCACAGAGAAGCATCCGAGTCACCAATGCAGAAGAAGGTTGAGCTGGGAGATGATATAAGATACTGTTGCTTTTGTGTTTCTGTGCTACTGAGCCAGGAACTGCTGACTTGAGAATGTTACCACATTTTACCTGTTATGTGTAATGCCGTGTCTGTTTTAGAAGCACAGAGGTGTACTGGAGTCATTTTAATAAATTAAACTGTTTGCTAATATGACATTTGACAAGCTCTTGTAGTGTTCTTTTGATTTTTTTTTTCTGTCTGTTTTACTGGGTTTTTTTAAATAACTTGCCATGATAATTCATTCACTAACTTTGTCCCACTGCAGGGAATTTCTGAAATTAAAACATGAAAAGCTTTCATTGTAGGTGCATCTCTTACCAGTGTATGTGCTGGAGCAGAGCCATTTAAAAAGCAGATTGAGGTGACATCCTGACTCCTGAGCCACCATCTCTTTTGTTGTGAAATGGAGGTGCCATTTTGCTTCTCTGTTTCCCCATCCCTGCGGGGCTCTTGTAGATGGAGTTCTTCTGGAGTTCCTCTCACCTCATGGGGGAGTGTGTGTGTCGTGCAGGAGCCTGGGATGGCTCTGATGCTGCAGACTGTGCCTTCTTGTGGTGATTTCAAGCTGACCTGGAGTTCAATATCACCTGTCAGCAATTGTGACAGCATCTGGAAATGTGAATTAATTGGAGTGGGGCTTTAATATAATAAAACCTGCATAGATGATCATTACCTAAATTGAGAAGGAGGGATGCTGCTTCACTCTTCAGGAAAAAAAAAGTTATAATCAGCTGATACTTTAAGAGGCCTCTAGCAATGTTCACATGCAAGCAAGGCTTGCCTAATTGACAACTCTAGGCTGAAGCAGGAAACTTAAAATTCAATTATTGCCAATAGCTTGAATAAAACCCAATTCTTGTTGGTGATGACCTTACATTTTATTCTTTCTGTAAATGTCTTCCTATTTCTCAGTCTTTTGAAATCCCAAATGTCAGATAAAGCACTTATCTCTAGTTTTTGCTTAATCCAGTTTTTCTATAATAAAAGCTTGTCAGGCTTATTTAGAAGGATCATTGCTTTAAGCTCTCTGCTTTGTTCTCTTATGGTACACCATGTTTTCAGCAGCCCTGTATTTTCAAGGTAAGATCCACATTGATCTGAATTGAAACTGCTTGAAACATTTTCTTTTCAGTCTTCACTTATAGATTTTCTTTGCACTTTGCAATCGCTGCACAAGAATTATTGTCCTTATTTATTATTCTTTGAGTTGGCCAACCTCTTAATGTAATTGTTCAAAAAGTATCATAGTTGATGCTGTCCTTAGAATAAGGGACTTTTCGTCTCTTTCTGAAGAAACGTGTATGAAATGTTCCTTGCTGTGTGTTACACCAGAACTGAGAGACCATAATTCCCAAAGTGACTTTCAGATTTCATCTGTCACAAAGCATTGACAGTTAATGATACAAAGGCTATTTAATTAAATATTGTATAACTATTAGTTACTAAGGTTGGTCTGTAAAAATGTTTGCTTAGTGTCTTTGCTGGGCAAAAAGCAGATGGAGTGCCAGCAGGGAGCAGGAAAGGGCTAAGGAAGAAACCAGATCACATCATTGTGGATCTGCTCAGTCTTGAGTGTTGTGTGAGCATTTTCACATTGGTGCGTCCTACCTCTGCCAGCAGTAAAATCCCTGGTGACTGGAAAAGGGGTGAGGAATCCTGCCCCTGGCATTTCACCTTCCAGACTGTTCCAGATTGCAATAATAAATTAGAAATTAACCCTGTAATCTGTTAACAGTTTACAGTTTAACTCTGGCACTGTTTTGAAAATACAGAAAGCCAAGTGGTATTTCCTGAGTTTTGGGTTTACTACTGCCTTCACTGTTGTGTTATCTCTGGAGTTTTGGCTCCAGTGATTGTATCTACCCAAAGAAAACATTTATAAATGCCAGAGAATTGACAGGCCACTATTTTAGCATAATGGATTTTCTTTGGAAAACTTTCTATGATCCTCCCCGAAAACGCTTAAGCAGCCTCTTTCAGAGAGCTCTGTACTGTGTATGAACTGGCTGCTATGTAACTGGTACCCAAGATGGCTTGTTAACCATTAGCTGGAGCATCTCTATGAAACCAATGTCACACCTTTGATTTGTTGTCCTTATTGAGATGAGGCTAAGGAAGAGCTGATGGATTGGTTCAGTTCCCCAGTTAAGCATTTTGCATATCTGTGAAAAGTTTCACAGGGTCACCTTATGGCCATGTTAATGTATCTGTTTTTTAAATGTAGCTGAAGCCTAATTTTGGCCACAGTGCTCACTTGTTTTTGAATCAGACTTCCTCTTGTCTCTGCAGGATGGAGAGAACCAATTAAACTACAACCTGTTGGAAAGCTGTAAAAGCTTTTTTCTGTGTTGATATTTCCTCTTCGTTAAACTTAATTACCATAATTCAGCACCTTTGCCTACAATTCGCTCCCTTTATCTCACTGTCTGGCTGGCCATTTATAGCTTCCAGTTTCCCCAGTTTCTTTTTCCAGTGTGCTACAAGTTCAGACATTCATCATCCCCATGATTGTTCCTGTTCCCAAGTCCTTATCTTTCTTAACAGCAATTATTTGGTTGGGTGACTCAGCTTTCTCATTCAAACAGAGGCCCCAGAGTATAAAAATAAGCTACTTGAAAATCTAGACACGGTAATTAAAATTAATTAGTATTTTTTATCTTTTTTTTTTTTTTCTATCAGAATATCCATAAAAATCGATGTGTTAAAAAGCAAGTATGTTTCTCCCTTTCTTATTTTGGCAAGCTGTTTTGGAAAGAATTAAATCTGAAGAAAAACTTTGCATTGAAATAGTGGCTTTGTTCAGTTCGGGGCTGAAAATGTAGAACAAACTTTTAATCAAAAGTTTTCTATAAAATCTTTAAAAAAAAATTGGATTTAAAATGTTTGTGACATTTCATTCCCTGTCATTGAAATGTAATTAATCTTCCTTTTGGAGACCAGCTTGATTAGTCCAGTAATATTTGTTTTCCTGAATAAGTGTTATTTGTTATTTTTGAAAATGATCAACTTGGCTTAATGAGATGAACCTTAATGCTGCAAAATTACATGTTATATGTGAAGAAATTACATTTTGACAAAGCCCTACCACAGGGCACAGTCTTTGAAAAATACTTTTTAACCTCCCCAAAAGAAATCATTACATGTATGTTCCCTTCTCTAGGAGATGAAGTTTGGACATGTGTTTACATTTTTATAGTACTTAAATATAGTGTGATTTAATTCTGATGCTTGGTTTTAAAACTCCTCTATTTTCTCCTCAAAACTGCAGATTCTGTCCCTTTTACCCCAAAGTGTTTTTTTTTGTCCAAGAGTCTAGGAAAACTGGTTTAAATATTAGGGGGATTCTATCCATTTACCAGCTGTAATCATTAACCCCAGTTGTAGTTTAAGGAAGCCTGCAGCAAAGAAGTGTAGAAATATTAGAAGCTGGTATTTCTGGATGTACTCCAGAGAGTTGGGAGAGCAAACCAGGGCAGGAGGTTGTGTGTATGTTTTTGTCTTTTAATTGGTTTATATGAAGTTATCCCTTTGTCGATACAGAAGGCAATAAAAATGAGAAATGTTGGAATCAGAGACACATGTAGTTAATTTTCTGAACTAAGTAAATTAAGTACAAATTGGTTATTAATAATTCAAAGCAAAATGCTAGATAAGAAATCGGAGCAGCTTGTCTATCATTTTCAACCATTAAAGGATTAGTCTGAGCAAGGCAGTCCAAGGCTCCCTTATCTCTTATTAAAGCCTCACTTCTTCATTTATTAAAGAATCAGATCTAAATGATGCAGCAGGCCTGGGACATTGCTGGTGCAATAGCCTGGTGTGTCGTGCCCTGCTGCAGACTTGGCATAAGCTGGAAGGTGGGTTCAGTGCAGGAAATGATGGATATGCAGGACCTCCTGCAGGTAATCCCCAGGGAAGTGACCAGGCTGCTGTAAATCATGAGAAGAGGTGAGGAGCTGAGAGGGCAGAGAGTGTCCGGAGGGCTGTGCATTGGAAGAGGATTGGAGGGATGTCAGTCTAATACATGGAAATGTGGAACTCACCACCTGGCTCTTAAATATTCTCCAAATGTGGCCCTGGGAAAACCACTTAATGCTCTATGTTTATTAGAAAGCCCTTTGGTGCCCAGGAAGTAAAGGTGTGGTGCTCCAAGGCCCTCAGAGCAGGGATGGAGGATGGGCCGGTGCCTCTGTGGTTGCATTGGTATTAATTTGCACAGAGCTGTGCCCTGCTGTGCTGTCAATCCCGAGGTGCCTCCTGTGCTGGGCACCTCTGCCCCATTCCTGCCCCTGGAGTGGGACAAACGGTACCTCCTCAGCCGTGGCACAGCAGGGATGGAGCATGTGGCAACCACCGAGGGCTGCAGCCTGGGCAGGTCCTGGCTGTCCAACATCATCACAGCAGGCAGGAATAAATGAGGGGAGGGGAGGCACAGTGAGACTCCTGATCCAACTAGCTCAGGGTGATTCTCTTCAATACAAAACGTTCAGTTCTCCCTGTTAGTGCTGTGTGACTACTGCAATGTCCTCTGTCTGCTCTGGTACAATGATTTCCTTCTCCCAACTCATTCTCATACAGTGGGTTAACCTTGAGTCTGACTGCTCGCTACTGTGTAAACAACATAAGGGTTTTTGTTTAAATTGCCTAAAGAAACACTTTTCCCCCATTGTTTGCCTGCTTTTGCATTCAGACTGTATTTGTGAGAATTGCATCTGAGGTCTATCTACAATAAAATGAAATAAAATCAGACTTTCCAAAGGAGATGTGTAGTTGCCACTTCTGTCCATGGGTAGAAAAAAATTCTCAGTGGCTGGAAAGCAGGATTAAGGACTTTGGTCCCAGCATTTTAAACCTTTTTCTTTAGAGGGATTTTGTCATTTCGCTCATAGCCAAACACAGACAAGCCCAGCTCCATCTCCAGTGTGTCCAGCAGATGGTGGTGGAGTTTCATCTACAGCTGCAAATTCTCCTGAGGGTCCAAATAACACCATTCCCAAACCTCAGACCCCTGACTGGCCCTTAGAAATAAATCATCATTTCCTTGGTGGATAGATGCAATATTTGCCAGACATGGAAAGCACTTCATTTGGAGTTGATTTTATCTGTTGCTGTGATTGATTTTTATAGTTGCAGGAGTCAGGCTGTGTTTGGCACCTGACACAAAACCACCACCTTGAAAGACCACTTTTAGTGCCTGTGATCATTATGTGGTGTTTACATTATGTGGCTTCAAGAGAAAATATGCATTAGGAGAGAAGCATTTAGCATTTTAGTAGCTTTAGTCTTCCTCCTGCACTCTCTGGCCCAGACAGGCATTTTAAAGAAACACAGCCAACATTCCAAGTCCAGACCTAATCATGTCTCAAGTTTGGAAGTGTCTCAGATGCAAGACCAGAGTGCTGGGTTGAAGATCCATGCATACACACACTCCATGCAAACCAATGTCCCTCTACAGCTGTAGAAGGCAGAGAACTGGATCTTCTTCAAGGTAGGTGGAAAGAAGAGGGGTTGTCAGGGCTGCAAGCTCAGCTTACCCTTAGATGTAAACCTCCCTCTGATGCTGCAGGGCAACTTCAAGGCTTTAGCTGAATGTGGGTACAAGGTGTTCTCACAGAATCACTACATCTCCTAAATATTCTGCAAAGCATTACAAGCATTAATTTAATTTTAAAATATTCTGCAGGCTTTTCTTTGTGAAGATAACCTTCTCAATCTCAAGCATCCCAGAAAGAGTCATTAAAACACCAGTGGACATCCTAATTCATCAGCACACAGCACAGTTCACTGCTGCACAGCTCGCTGGTGTGGGGCTGGACAGGGAAATGGCCAGGGCCCTACTGGGCGTCTCTGTCTCAGTGCCCAGATGGCTTTGTGGAGCCCAGAAATTGTTCCTGTGCATTTCTTGACAATAGTATTGACATTTGAAAAATCTTGCTCTTTCCCCTTCTGTCTCCCTGCTCAGTTCCTCCCCAGTGCCCACATCCCCTGTTCCTAGGCAGCTGGTTTGAGGCTTTGCTGGGGGCACAGCTGAATGAAATCCTGCATCTTCACTCCCTCCATCTCCTTTTCTTATGAATTATTTTTCAGGAACATTGAAGTCCCAGCCCAGCTCCCTGCCACTGGCCACTGTCAGCACAGTGTGGGGAGCCAAGCTGGATACAGGAACAACTGACGCAGAGAGGTTGAAAGAAGGGCAGAAATACCTTACGCTGGCATTTTTAAGGCCCCTTACCTTAAGACTTTAAGTTTCTGTGGCAATTCAAGCAATTTCCAGATAGCCCAAAAAGCAAGGTGTGGGGAATAAAGCAACAATGGCAAGGTCCTTTGGTTCCTTAGCTCCTTCCAGATGCTGTGCAGGGCAGAGCTCACACTTGGGCCTGGATCTGAGGAAAGAACAATTGCCATAGAGATGGTTTAAAAGTGAGAAGGGGCATGATTCTGGCTGCTAACCCAGAAATCATAAATCCAAAGGTGTGCTCTGAACTGGAAGAGTCTGTGTTTAACTCCCTCAGCCTGTCCTCTGCAGCCTGGGCTGCTGGCAGTTTTAGTAGCAATACTATTGTTATTATCCTGCCACTAAACTTTGGGATCAGAATTTGGTTCCTTTAATTAAAAATGACAAATAATCAATTCCTCTGTCTTAACCTGCTTGTCACACAAGTGGTCACTCTGGCACAAGTCAAATTCTAAAAGGATTTCTTCTGCATCTGAAATGTTAGCTAATCCAGCCTGGAGGAGATTTAGGGATCTAATGCAGCCACTGGAGGGCAGCTGTGAGTTTTACAGCTAATCTGTCCCCAGGTTACTCACTTCAGGCCTATCTTGTTGCAGCACACATTTTCATTTTGCTTTCCTGCATTTCTTTTCCTCTCCATTATTTGCAGATCCAGCAGCTTTTTGAGCATCCAAAATGGTATCTCCCTCTGCTCACCTGCCAGCCAGCAGCAGTGCAGCTGATGCTACTGGTAACTCCAGCTTGGAAAAATGACTGTTCATCTTCTGTTTCCAAGCATCTGCCTGCTTGGTCTGTGCACAAGGTCTTCCTGCTGCTCCTGCCAGAGGTGCTTGCTCTGTAACCCAACAGAGCATTGAGCACAATGGGCTTTTGGATATTGAGGATGAAATTATTATTATTACACTGACCAAATTTCTTCTGGGGGGTGGGTGTGTGTGTGGGTGTGTGTGGGTGTGTGTGTGTGTGAATGTGTCCCAACAGTGAGAAGAGGGACATAAAAAATTCATATGCTGTGGTGAAGTTTGTCTGTGGCACTTTCACAGCCTGGCAAGAGACGCTGAACACTGGCAGAGCCACCAGCAGCAGAGAGGGATGGATGGTGAGACCAGTTACCAACAGCAGGGTGATACTGGTGGTGAGGTAGGCAGGGATCTTAGCTGATACACACCCTGCTTTTGTAGGCACAGCAGAAAAAGTCTCCTGAGGAGGCACACAAGAAGAGGACAAGAATATGGACTTGATATGTGTGAAAACAAACTCAGAAGAACAAAACAATGGAAACACCATTGACAGCCCCCAGTGCTGAAACACTGCAAAGCCCAGTTCTGGACCAAAAGTACACTGGAGCTGGCACCACAGGAGGAAAGTGAAGGCAACAGGGGCCTGTGGGTGCCACTGCTTCAATCAGGGTGTGGTGCCAAGGTGCTATGGTTCAGGAGCTTGATTCCACTGATTCCTTGACTTGATACAAAGTGGGGACATGATCATTTGAGTGTCTGCAGGAAGAAGCCATGGGCATTGCATGTTAAGAAATGAAACAACTTCCACCTTTCTGTCTTAGAAACAGCTGCATGCCACCCCTCAGCCCCCCATGAGGGTTGGGAGCAGTTCTTGGATCAAGCAACAGGAGGGGAGCAGAGGTTGCATCTGGGGAGCCCCAGGGAGCCTGCAGGGCTGGAGAATGTCAGCACTGCACTGCTGTGCTGCTGTGGGGGCAGACTGCCTCAGGTTACTCTCTGAATTAAGGCCATATGCCATGACATCATTCCACATTAGACAAATCTCTGCCCTTGATGATTTCCCTTTTTGGGCACAGCTGAGTGGAGATACAAACACACACAAACTCTCTCTTTCTCTATAATTTTCCTCTGCGTGGTAGATGCGACCTGAAAAACAAACACGTATGTTTCCCTGTGGGCTATGATGTTTCTCCAACTGGTGATTATGTTTGCCAGCTGTATCACATCCCTTCCAGTCCGGTGCCTTTGCTGTTGTCACTGTGATCCCCATTACATCTCTTTGGTACTGCCCTGCAGCAGGGTGGGACTGTTTCCTCTCCACTCCAGCCTCAGTTAAACAGTGTTTTATTTCTTTGCTGGCACCAGGAGCTGTTTGAAAGTCAGGCATAGGTAGAAACTGGATAACATCAAGAGGCCTCAGGAGCCTCAGTCCGGTCTGATCTGCTTGTGGATGTGCTTGGTAATTTTAAGAAATGAGGTTCTTCAGACAGCTGGGATGTCTGTCTCTTTTTCCAGACAACTTCAACCAACTTCCACAAGACAGAGTAATTGCAGATGTCTAACAAGTATCATATCATCACAACACAGTTCAACTCCATCACTTTTCCAAGATGCAGCAGTTGGTTGAACTGCACGCACCAGCTGATCAGCCCTTCCGTGGTTTTGGATCAACTACTGCTTGTACTGCCCTGTGCCCATGGGAGATGTAAGGGCTGTAGGAAGATGTACAATGAGGTGGTTGTTGGAGGAGAAAGGACACACAGATTCATAGGAAATAACATTTCATTGGTTTTGCTGTTCATGGGCTGTCATCCTTTCCAAGTATAAATAGGTTATCCTCTCTTTTTAAACTCCCTGTGCTACTGGGTTCTGGGTATTGACTGTTTCCACACAACCCATAGGGGACAGAATTGCTGGTGGAAAATGAAGGGAGAAAATGAGTCTTTAATTTGACCTGCGACATCAGAGAATTTGAAAAATTTCTGAGTGTTTTTATAGAGCTTTTGTATCATCACCCTTTTCAACTTAGCATCCTGAATGCTTTATAAATATTAATTAAGTCTCATGTGGCTCCTCTGAGTTACGTAAAGACAGAATTGCCTCATCCATCAGCAGAGAGGATTCAGAAACTGCTTAACAATTTGAGACAGCATTAAATGACACCAGCTTAGTGAATATGAACATAACACTCGCTTGAAATTTCTGGGCAGGAGATAAAATTAAGCAACTGGACTGTATCTTTCCACCCTTGCAAAAGAGTAGTGTTGTACCATGAAGGACTATATGAAGGCCTCTCTTTCTCCTCCTCTCTTCTTCTGCCTCTCATGTTGTTTTGTGGGAGAACCTCGTCTCCCTGGGTAAACAATCTAAGATTAGGATTTCAGAAAGGAAGCAACCCAAAAGGAAAATGCTTATAAAATCCTTATTCCCTCTCCCACTTCCAGGACATTATTGATGGCTGACAAATGCTGAACTGCTGGAAGAGAGGAATAATCCAGAGGGATGGAGATGCAGGAGTAGTGCAGGAGCTAAGGGAACTCCATGCAGCAGTGTGGAGCTGGGAGCAGGATGGTGAAGCCAGGCATGATCTGTAAACCTCCTTAGACAGCAGAAGAGAGTGATTTAAAGGACTATAGTGTCAGTCCACAGGGGATGCTGCTTCTTTGGGAGGAATTTCAAGATTATTCCCAGTCATCACCCAAAGAGATGAGCTAAGAGCAAGCTGCAGGCCAATTACATACCAGGTGTTAGATAAATTACTTACCACACTGGCTGAAGAATTTGGGTTTAGACTACAGGTAATTTAAAAGCTTAACTCATAGTAGAGACTGGCACTTAATGAATTCAGAGAGGCATCAGGTATTTACTCAAATTGCTCATCTCCTACTGCAATTATTCTGAGAAAGGCAGCGGATTAATTGTTTCTCTGAACGGACTTCTCCAGATGTGCCTTCTAAAGCCCCTCTGGATCAATGGTTTCTAAGAAGACAACAACAGACCAGGATAAAAGTAAAGTACGGAGTAAAAAATTGTGTTGGAAAAGTCAGGGTTTTTTTTGTTTGTTTGTTTGTTTGTTTTGTTTTGTTTTTTGTAGCATACTGGACACACCAGGGCAATCTTGAAATGTTTTAAGATTTCAGGGAGTACAGAAGACATGCTAGAGATGTTAGCTATTTCTCAGTGACACTAACTGAGCTTTATATAGAAATTAGTGACGGAAAAGGACCTGCACAGCCTGGTGGACATCAAGCTGCTCATGCACCAGCAATGCTTGCACAGGCCATGAAGGCAAACTGTCCTCAGAGTTGCATTAGTGGGAGCTGAGGTGCTTCTTCATCTTGACTGAACACTTAAGAGGCCACATCTTGAATAATGTACCAAATATTCCCTCCTCAGTCCCCAAACCAAAGGCTTGCTCTACCCAGCTCTCAAGAGGCAACAGACACAAGCTGCAACAAGGGAAATTCCTCTCAGATATCAGGGAAAAAAATCCAGAGTGAGGGCAGCAAAATCCTGCAGCAAGGGCATGGCAAGGCTGATGAATCTCTCTGTAGAAGTGTCAACACCACACTGGAGAAGGACCTGAGCAGCCTGTCCTAAGCTGGCCCTGTGTCAAGGCAGGGTGGGTGGTGTTGGACCACCTGACTACCAGAGGTCCCTCCCAGCCTAAATTATTCAATTACTTTGCTCCTGTTGGGAACCAGAGCAGACCTGTGGAATCTCTATTATTTTTGCTTCTCCAAGCCATACTTAGACAAATTAACAGACACAGATAGCCTTTGAGACACTTAACTTTGTGTTGCTATGAGAATTATAATCATTGTAGGGTCACAATTGTTCTGCTTTTTTAAAAAAATGTAAAAGTGGAACCAGTTTTCTTATTTTAATTCCTTTCTTCGCCGCATATGAATTCACCCCTGCTGAGTTTTAATTTACTGTGAATTTTCTGGCTTTTTCTTGCAGAACTTCTTTTGAAGAGCCCTTGTGAAGAATTGCATGGACTTTGAATGGAAATGAGAAGTAATTCAAAGCATAGATCTCTTAATCCTGAGAGTCTCAGAGCTGCTTGTTCATATACATCAGTAAAATATGCAAAGTTACAGCAATCAGTTGTAGCATGGTTGCAAAGAATCTCTTATTAGCTCATGCAAGACACACTACACAAAGACTGATGAAGGAGGTGAAAGTGAATTCTTTTTTATTTAAATGGTCCCATTTCTATGTATTCTCTGTGTTCTTGGCATGATAACCCAATAATGATCGTCTCTGTGAAACAAGAGGATTGACACTACTTTAATGTATTTCATTTTACAGCAGTTGCTTTCCTATGCATAATATTTGTTAAAAAACCCTAATAATACTTGACTGAGTAAGTGAAAATTAAGTTAATTATTCAGTAGATTTCTCTGTCTTCCTCCTCTGTATGACCTGTATGCCTTGGAAAGATTTTTTTGTTGTTTGGGGTTTTTTTTATTTTTATTTTTCATAACAGTACTACATAATTAGCATCAAACGCACCTATCTCTTGTCTTTCCGGTCAAGAAAAAAAAAAAAAGAAGTACGTCACTACATTGCAAAGAAACAAATGGTAAAAAGAGAATGCTGGGAGTGGCTCAGGCAGGTTATAACTTTGTCCTTATCCAAAGGGATTTTTAAAGAACACTATTAATTTCCAGTGACATGAAGGAGGATTTTAGCAGTGATTTACTCTTTGTCTTTGTTTCAATTGATGGTTTTGCTTCCAGGTAAAACAACAGAAAACATATGAATACTCACAGCACTCAGGAAATTCTTTTAATTTTTTACCCTCTTTGTTTTTAGCATTTCCAGCTTCATTATAGTTAACAATGTGTCAACACTGTCATTAAAAACCTCTGGTTCTGTTTTTATATATGAACTGTAAAAAATTTGCTTCAGGCTTCAAATTTGTTTTCCAGGGTCTTGCTCATGAGATCCAGTAAACTATTTTGTAAATTCATAAAACTGTGTTAGACTCTGCTCCAGCTCTCGGATTCAGTCTGTTGAATCTCTATCACAAAACTTTACTAAATACGTTTTTAATACACTTTTATTAATGAATTTCTTATAGAACCTATTACAGAATTGTTATCAGAGTTTCTTTATAACTTTGTTTCTGCTTATCACAAATTAAAAGGGAAGCTTGCTGCTTCAGAAATTGATTCTTGACTCAGGTAATCAACACATATTTCGGACTCTCAGAAAGGCTATCAAGTACTTGCACACTTGCACAATTCTCACATTTCCCTTACTTCAGCCTCTCCAGTCTGCTTGTTTTAAATAGTTCTGGAAGGATTTTGAATGGCATGAGGTAACTGGAAAGGATCTTAAAAGAGTGTTACTGTACATACAAAATCTCCCTGGGGAGGATTTTAATTCTGCAGAGTACCTTTCCAAAGTCGTTGAGGGAATTAGGTTGCCAGAAGGGCAAGAACCCACGATTTTCATTGGCTCAGCAGAGCTGAAACAAAGCAAATTTAGTGTGATATTGTGGAGTTAATAAACACAACTCTTAACATGACTCTTTAGTTTCTGTGAAGTATCAAAATACAGGATTTGTCCTGCTGGAAGAAAACCAGGTCTGTGTCATCCTGCCCCTGACAGCAGCCAGGGCCATGGGCTAAGACACAAGTCAGAAAAACTCCACAGTTAAATAGCTCACCTTAAAAATGAATTTTATTCCCAGATCTCCAAGTTCATGGCTGAGAACATGGGCTTAAATGCAGGATAGCTTTTGTTGTGTGATCTCCTGTATCCCTCAGTGACTGTGGCATCAAAGAGTTTCAAAGGCTCATTAGTGTTTGCATGAATTGCTCATGCAAAATGACATCTATTTCCTCCAACCAGCTTGCAGTGGGTTTCCAATTCACACTAACCAGATTATCTCTTTCCTTTCAAAACCATATATGCAGGAGAGCTCTATTTCCATATGCCACTTGATATTTTGCCAACTGCATCTTCCCCTCTTCTCTTTTAACTGCTACTCCTGGTCTGCAGCTGAACCTTTGGATTAGATGCTGGAGTGTCCATCATTTTGTGTGAAAGAGATATTTAGTATGGAATAGGCCTTTTGGTGGTCTATATAGATGTGAAGTTTATTGTTTATTGTTTCTGATACTGAAATATGTTGTAAAGTTTATTGTTTCTCATCGTCAAGTTTACTCACAGGCTGCCTCCAGGTTGGGGGGCACAGGATCACACACTCTTCCAGGATAATTTTTCCTGCTGCAGGAAAATTTTAAAGCAAATGCCAGTACTATCCTTTACTTCTGCAACAGAGAAGGATTTGAGTAATGATAGGCAGTGATACTCAGCCAATCAAAGAAAGCATAACAGGAATCAGCTCTTGCTCAATGATGAGATTTGGGTGGATGTGCTCTGAGTGTGATAACTGTGTGTGTGCAGGAACAGAGTCCCTCCTCCTTTGGCAGGCTGTACTGTGACCCCTTAAACCTGGGCGATGTTACACTTTTGCTTTCATAAAGCAATGTTATTACCTGCTGCCAGATTTGGGAAGGAATTAGGACTTTTCTTTCAAAATTAAGACAAATTCAGAAACATGTTGTTGGTCCTTTTATTTCCCTCTGTCCTCCCATCAGAAACATATGATGAGTGTTTCATGTGTCTAACAGGATGCAGAAGTGCCTGTACTCCTTCCCAAGAGCAGACTGTGAGAGTGGGTTGCAGAGTCCGATCTCTGCCTGGTGCCAGGCCAGAGCACTGTGAGTGCATCCCTTCTGCTCACCTTAATACAGTCCTAAGTACCTGAAAGAGTTTTTTCTCCCTACTCATTCAGAAATTAAGCACTTGGGTTACCTTCCTGGTTTGGCCACTGAACTGACATGTTCAATGACTGTAATTGTCCATGCAGAGATCTCTGAAAACCACACGGACATCGGAGGCACCTTGAACCCTTTTTCCTGAGAAAGAACTTGCATGCAGAAAGGTGGAGTTTTCTTGTTACTTTGTTCTGAAATAATCCCTTTTTAGACCTTCTATAACAAAAGGAGTTTTATTTTTTTCTTCTATTAATATTGCTCATGTATGGAACTGTCTGAAAGCACTAAGGGAAATGACCCTGAGAGGAAAGAGATCTTGTCACCTGGATAAGGGAGAGGGCAGGAGGTGATCTTACTGTCACTGGGACTTTACAATACCAGTCTGCTAAGGTTAATGAATGCTTCAAACACATCCCAAATTCACTCTCCTGTATAATATTAAAAACAACCAAACTGAATCCTGTGAAAGCTGTGTCCTCTAGTGAGGCTTTTGTGACTGCTTGCACCAGTAAGGAATATACCTGCATGCAGAGGAAGATTATCCTGGAGAGTGACCACAGAATTGGAGGGAAGGCACAGCCCAGCCGAGCAGAGCCTCGTACTTCAGACTTATTTGTGCAGAGCTGTAATGCAGGAGCTCTCCATTGAGTCTCTGTAGTGTGCCAGACTTGACAGCAGTTCAGAAAGATCTAAGTTATGTAGGAGTAATTTCTCTGCATCTGCAATGGGACTGACAAAAGTACCACTGTCTGAGTAAATTACTGTAAAATCTCTTATGACTGACCTGGCCACTCAATGGAAAATGATGCTGACCTGGCTAATCTCCATCTTTAGAGCAAGCAAAAATAAAATCTGAGGCTTGAATGCTTGTGCTCCTTGAATCACCAGGATAAACATCTGAAGGTTGTGGTAGCACCTTGGGACCACCAGTAATAAAATAAGTGTGTGAACTTGTGCTGTCATTTGTTTCACTTCTGGTAGCACTTCACCTGGTAGAAGCAAGCAGAGAGAGAGAATGGCCAAAAGTGATAAACTGCTGTGTCAGAGAGTCAGTAAACCTTAGCCACAGAGTCCTTCTGCTTGTCATAGGCAAGTGATTTAAGACTTTTATGCCTTAGCTTCTGCCAGCACATTTTGCAGAGAATGTCTTTCTTCACCCCACCTTGCAGCTGTCACCTGCCACAGAGAGCTTAGAAGTGACACAAAAATCACCTCTACAAACAGGACACAGTACTAATAAGAAATCACAAAGAAAATTCATGTTCTCATTGCTTGTAGAAATCAGCTCTCTCCAGCAATAGCTGCAAATCAGTGCTTTCCCCCATGGCATCTCTTACCAAAAGCCTTCCTTGAAAGGAAATCTTAGACATGAAAATGAGGGTAAAATATTTGATTGTCCCTAAGGTTTTGGAGCATTCAGTTCTTTCTACAATTAATGGAATTTAGGCCTGTAAATCCCTTATGCGGCTTTGAATATTCTGCTTGACTAACACTTAAAATGCTGAACCTCATTGCAAACCCCTGGGAGTGAGCACTGGCAGGACCTCCTGGGAGTTGAAAACACCAGCAGCCAGCAAGAGGGAAGATGTGCTCCTTCATATGGATATGAAATGTTTCACTTTCATAGCTGCAAAGCCACAATGATTACAGATCTTCAATGGCACTTTCAAGTCTTCAAATTCATGTCTTCATGTGTTCCAGAAGTCTTCAATTAATTAATTAGGCAATTATCTTTCAATAATGCTTTTTTGCTGCTCTGGGCTACACATGTCCCTTTGGTTGTCTGCTATGTGATTTTATTTAAGGACCAAATGTTCTACTTTTAACTTTAGCAGTGCTCAGAGATTTTTTTCATCTCAGGACCACCCTGTCTACACTGCTGACAGCATCTACACAGAGCAAAAAGTAGTGTTCATGGTAGCAACTGTGATCTGCAGATCCCCAGCTGGGGGACTTAGTGGGAATTACTACCATAACAAGCAGTGGAACCATTATTAGGGCCACATTTCATGTAAACTTTGGAACAGAACTTAGGTTGGGGGTATTTAGGTACCAATTGGAAATTTTCTCGTAGCTTTTGTGAAATCTACTTAAATGCTCACAATAATGGTTAATATTAAATACTAATTAATGGTTAATATTAAATACACTGTTCGATGTGCAATGTCAATATTGCATTCTTGTTGTGATATTTGCTTAAAAGATGTGACTGAATAGGTTGTATTTTGTCTGGTTCCCACTGTTGGAGGCTGCTGCAATGAGAAATGCGGTGTTCAGAATCACTCATTGTAGCACAATGGAAACTGCAGCATAAATCCTGGGAAAAACTGGCTAAAATCATGGACTTTCATCTCCAAGCTGAAATGTGTTTGTTTTAATAGCTAGTCTGAGAGGTGCACTTTGAACTCATTCTTGGAAAAGGCTTGTATTACAACTGTGAAATACTGTATTCCTGCAGATTTCATATTGATCTTCTGTCATTTTAGGTTCTAAAAATAGAATTGTTTCTTTTTGCTACTTCTAGAAAATCCAGCTGAAGAAAAATGTAACAGCCCTAGGATGGGTCATGATACCAGTGGCAGACTCTAAATATTACTTTTAAAATAGTACATTGTTTGATGCATGCAAATTTGTCTCCTCATACCAGAGAGAATATTCTTTGGTGCAGCTCTCTTTTAGGAAATCTTACAGTATTAATCCCATAATGCTAAACATGATTTTTCTCCATCAAAACACTGATGAATAATTTGAAAGAAGCAAATACACAGTGATGTACTGTACAAAACCATCCCAATAGCTGACAACTTTGTGTTCTGCAGAAAACCATGATAATTGAAATTGAATAATAATACTTTCTCTTTCTTTTTTTATGTTTCATGTTAGGTTTGAAAAAGAATTGTCATGTCCTTGCAAAATTTTGCTAAATATTCTTTTCCTATGGGATGGGCAACAGTAAGTGAAGTCAGTGAATTCAGAGACATATGGGAGGCCTGAGGATACCTCGAAAGTCAGAGGCAAAGAATGGAAATCAGCTCCTAGAGATTCTAACCTCTAGCTCACACAGGCCTGCCAGCTCTAAGGAAATCTTTGTATATTCCTGATCCTGGCCAGAAACCATAGAGTATATTACCCTGTTCACAAAGATGACGTATGGAAAATGCAGATTCAATCATTGGCATGGTAATTCAGGCATATGTCATCTTACACAAGTCAAAGGGAATGTAAATGTAAATCTTAAGAGGAATGAGTTTTTGGCTAAAAAGCCTGATGTAGGAAAGGGGAAAAGAAAATCCGAATAGTCAGGATTGACCTTCCAGTTCTGAGAGAAAACTCAAGAGGTGTCAGGGATCTAATTGTGCCTTAATTACCTGAATAATGGGACACGGTTACTTTAAAATACGCATTTCACTCCAGTTAGGGTCCAAAAGTGACCATGTAAGTGATGCAAACAGAATAAAATATAATAGAATAAAACATTTCTGTGGGTCCAGTTCTCTGATGTTTTACAATTTAAGATCAAGAAATTAATGTACAATGATTCACACAGCTCAAAATACCCCGCAAGAGATAATCAGTCCAAAAGGACTTGCTAGCAGTAATTCAGTCAGCTGATGAGCTGACTGAGTGCTAATGATGAGCGAGGAAGACTTTCAGCATTTGTGAGCTATTAGTTGGATCACCTAATCTGGTACTGAAAATAATTGCCCAGCAATATTTATGAAAAAACAAACTGAAAAAAAAATTTAATCCCAGCAAGTGTTCAAGTAGTTAAAGGGGAGCTCAGAAAGATGCTGAGATCATAAAACTGAAGGATATTTGTTGGCTTTTATGCTGGTGTGGTGGGGGAAAACAGTTTTTCCCCCTCTGAAGGTGAGAAAATGGTAAACCCCCAGGGGGTGGTGATCTTT
>JAWWLV010000180.1:26622992-26642686 GCA_035041135.1 Platyrinchus mystaceus | reverse complement strand
TATGTGCATGCAGAGTGAGTTTGCCCAGACATTTATGGTTTTGGTGTCTGGGCCTCTGGCTAACACTGCTCTTGGCTTAAGAGTTGCTTTTCCTTCCTTTCTGCAGGCCAAACTTGGAGTTTGAATGATGCATAGACCTTACAGACAAAATACAGCTCTTGTGACTGGTTTTGTTGTATACATCTTCCAGTTTTTCTTATCCAGAGGTGAGTTTCAAGGCATAGCAGACTGGCAGTGATCAGAACAAACAGCACTGGAGGAACGCTGGTTCCAGAGAGCTGGTCTGTGAAGCCATTGGTAACTCCAAGCAGACCTTGGGTGATCAAGACTAGGCAGAGGATGAGTAGTAAAACATTTGTTGGAACTGGTCCCTTCCCAAGACAAGGAAGCAGAGAAAAGGAAGCACAAGCAGCTACTGGAGCATGGAGGTTTGTTTTCACGGCACTGGCATGTCCGAAATGCCCGCTGCACCCTGGGGCTTTTACAGCTGGGGCTTTGCTGTAGAAAAGGTTGAATGTGACAAATGTGGGGTCTATCTAATCCACCAGGAAAAAAGACATTTTGTTGCCCATGCAAAATTATCAGAATCACCAATATGCAGTATGGTAAGTCTCTAAGTGGACTCAGGGGCAGGCACAAATCTCGTCTCTCTGGTGTCCAGTGACAAGACCCAGGGGAAGTTTAGGCTGGATAGTTGCAAATGGCTCTTCACCCCGAGGGTGACTGGGAAGTGGAACAGGCTCCCCGGAGCAGTGCTCACAGCACCAAGACTGACAGAGCTCAAGAAGCATTTGGACAATGCTCTCAGGAACACGGTGTAACTCTTGGGGTGGTCCTGTGCAGGGTCAGGAGTCAGACTTGATGATTCTTTTGTGTCCCTTCCAACTAGGGATATTCTATGCTTCTATGAGTCTTTGGCTGTATTCCAAATACTGTAAGGCTCAGGTACACTGAGGTCTGCTATTGATGGTTTGACCTGTGGCACTTAGAATAACAATACACCTAGGATTTAAATTTATCCACTGAATTAACCATCAACTCAGGGAACCTGTAGGCAATCTGATGCACATATATGTGATGCATTATGAAAACAGTGCACCATATTTTAATTCTGCAGCAGTAATAACAGAAAAAAAAGCCAAATTCCTTGACTAATGCATAGTGTGTTATGACGTTCCTTACTGATGGCACTGGTGTAAGTTTTGCTACAATGTTAATTAGTTTATATTTTCTGTTTTGTAGTTCTACACAATTGCCAGATAATATCCAGAACACAAAATGCTACTTAGTAGAACACAGCAATAAAATTACTGTATAGCTTCCTGTGCATGTTTTAATTAATCAAAGAAAATACTCTATGTGGAATATAAAACAATTAATTCTGGCTAAGAGACAAAGATGAAACATCTAACTACTCTGTTAGATAATCACAACAAAAAGGCACATGAAGCTGAGTGAAATAGATATGGGAAAGCTTCTCAGTAAGCACAGGGACAACTTAAAAGGGAAGTTTAATGAAAAAGAGAGTTGGATGTGTTGAGTCTAGAGGAGAAAAGAATGGAAAAGATTCCTAACATGGAAGAGCTTCTGTAAGTAAAGTCTATTTTTGTCCAGGTACTCTTCATAGCCTACTTAAATGTTAAGCAGTTTCTTGTTAGATTAGTGCCTGCCTTTCTGCACAGTTCCAAAACAGTGATTAAAACCTGCAGTGACTCAAAGCTCGAAAAAACGTAATTTCAGTAAAAACATTTATAAACAGATTCTTTGAGGTAGTGCTGAGCCTTAGCAAAGTGCAATTGTATAGGAGATAGTTTTGGGTAAAGCTCACAGTGTGGGTTACCATTCAGTATTGGGTGTTTTGAATCCTCCTGTTAGGATGGTACATCAGTGCTCCTGAAAGGAAACATTGTCTTGGACAGACTTTTAAATAAAGATGATGAACAAAAATGTTGATCTGCAAAACATGTAGCAGGAATATCTTAGGAAGTTCTTGCTGTCCCGCATCCTTTTATTATCTCTGACTGGGGTTTGTGACAGGAGCTGCAGAAGTAGTGTTATCCAGGAATGTAAACCTCACTTCCACCTTCCCTATATCTTGGTGTAATTGTTGGATTTGAACTTCAGTTTGACTTGAAACCTTTGCATGGAAGACATGTTGGAAGATACAGGATGAATTCTAAGCTGAAGATTTGCAAATGAACTGTTGTTGTATGCTGTCCCCTGAGCTTGGCAGGCTGAAACTTATTGTAGTTTCAGAGTGGGGGCTGTAAAACTTAAATTAGGTCAAGCTTTACAGGATGAGGAAAGAATGCATCAAACTAGTTTTTAAAAAGTGAAGGTTGAATTAATTTAGTGCAGACTACTTACTTAATTACTGATGGAGAGTCTGATTAGTGATAGAATGTCTGTTATGTGGTAGAGGTACAAATTCTGTATTTAGTGCTGTTAATTGTTTTTCCCTCATATGCTAAACGACACTACTTTTTTGTCAATGTATTTGTGAATCAATAATTCATAACCAAATAAACCCTTGGTTTCTTCAGCATGCTGGTTATAGTAGTAGCAACTCTGCAATATGGGGAGCTGAAAATTTTACTCAAGTTTTAGTTTAAGGAAATGTAATAGAAATCTTTCACGTTGGTTCAATTTAAATTTTCAGACAATTTACAAGTGAAAGGTGATATGATAAATATTGGGTATAATACATCTACTTTCACTCCTTTGTAATTTTCAGAGCAGACAGTGGGGTGCTGCAGCACAGAGCCAAGTCCTTTAGAAGGGTTCTCTGCAGGCTTCAACAAATGGAGTGTTTTATTAGCAGGGAGTGGGTCTTCCTTAAAGAAAGGATGATGAGCGTAATGAGTGTGGGGGGAAATAAGGCTAATTTTTCTTGTTTAAGTGGTAGAGCTCCTTTTAATCTAGTATATATCAAATGGCCTTGAAGAAGTAAATCAGTAAATCAAAATTTGTCAGCCTTCTGCCCAATTTCAGGAAAATGGTGTTCTAGACTAAACAGAAAAAATGAGGTGTTGGGAGGTTGAGGCTGACTGAATGGAAGAACTCTGCATGAATAATATAATGTTTTATTTTCTAAGAAACACTGCTGTGTGAATAATGGTCTTTCACTGGCTAAAGACCTTATTCAGCAAGCCAACTTTGAAAAATTGAGCAAATAGGTAAATACTCAGCAACGTCTATAAACAAATGTGTTGCATGAAGAATTGGATGTGTGTGGGTGCAGCTGTTGGACTTGAACAGGGAGCTTTGCAGGTATTTAAGTATGAACAAGAGGGGGCTTGCAGAGCTGCTGGAGGGGGGCATGTCCTCCCACATCTCTGTAGAGGAGCACACCTGGAGCTCCCTCCCTTTGTCACACAGGGTGGGTCTGTAACTCTGCTGGTTTATCTAAGCCAGTGTTCACCAGAGCTGTTACATGTGTGAGCGGGTGGAAAGAGGGCAAGTTTGGGCAGAGTCAGTTCTGTTTCAGAGGGGGATATGTGGTAATGAGAGCCTGTTGAGTGCACATGAGTGTACCAAGTGTTGAAGGAAAGGTCTTTATGAGTAGTTAAGCTTAGGCCCAAATAGTACAAGTGAAGATGAGGAATGCATCTTGTGATACCCATTTGTTCTATTATATGTGGGTTTTTTGGGGGAAGGTGGGTGTTGAAATGTCTGTGGTACTTGCAGACACAGGTTGGACATTTTGTGCAAGGAACAGTTAGCTTCTGTATTTTGCAGTGAACTATTTGGAAAATGCAGCTAGTTAGAATTAATAGAATGTAGCAGGTGACAGTGGGCTATTTTTTCATCTTAAAGGGAAATATGTGACAAGAATGGATGCCTGGATGCCCTCTTTTTTATTGTCTTAATAAGTACTTCCAGTCTCATAGTATTGTGTCCCTTTTCCAGGGAGAGTTCATTTTAACTTGCAGAAGGTAATTAGTTATATTTCACCCTGTTTATAAACAAAAATCCCAAGGTATGGAAAAAAAATCTGTCTTTATTTTCCATGTATCTCAGATGTGACTTTTGAACTTGTGCTTAATTTACTACTCTTTAGACAAGTGCTTCAGCTTTTTTCTCTTCCTCAGTCAAGGATTTGCTTAATGTGGTCTCTGTTGTCTCTGTATTTACCAGAATTGTTCAGAAAACCTGAAAAATGATTGCAAGTAATGAGTGTTCTGTTCAGTTCTCATTCATTGCCTAAACTATACTAGGCTAAATGCCCTTCCTTCAGAAGTACAGGATGCATGTATGTTATCTGCAGTCACTCAAATTCTTCCAAAGCTACAGGAGGCTTTCATCTGATCATCTTCATAGTCCTTCACAAAGAGGGAGGAATGAAGTGTTTTATTCTCTCCAGTGGAATACTCAATCTTTTAAAGTGTAGGAAGAAGCACTCTGAAGTGTTTTAATGAGCCTCCTTAAAGGAGTGTAAAGCATCAACTTGCAAATGAAAAACTTACCAGTGGTGACCCATAAGGCCTGGCTGACACTGAAAAGACATAAGCTTCAAGAGTATCTCAACTCCAAATGCATTGCTGGCTCTTGGTGTAACTGTGAGTCTCACTTCCAATGCATTAATCAGCTTGAGCCCTGACAAAATGATGCTGCAATGGTAGCCACCCTCTATGAGTTTCTTGTGACTGGTAGGTTCAGCTGAGGGTCCCCAAAGTGTCTGTGGAATTCTGAGCAAAAATTTAGCTCAAGCATGTCCAAATATCCACTGTTAACTCTTAAAAACTGGCTTTAGTACTCATAAAAAATGCCATTATGGTGATGTATATTTCTTCAGGCATTCAAGCCATTCCAAAGAGAAGTGAAGCCTTGCAAGTCTGGCTGGGACAGTACAAATGCTCATGTTGTCTTCATTGCTTTGGTGTTAGGAAATGTCAGCTCCCTTTGTGAATTCCCTGGTGCAGCATTGCTGTTTAGTATTATTTCTATCTTGAACAATCATTTTCATTGTGTGAGACAGTCCTGCCCAGAGTACTGAAAGCAAATGTGATGGTTGCCTGCAAGCTGTTAGAGCCCTTGTGCAAGTGAACTATTATGCATTTCTTTCTGCTTATAGAAAGGTGCTGTGTTAAGGATGCATGATATGCCCTGTCACACAAAGACTCATGAAAGCTCTGCTCTTACCTGCTGAGCTGATATGAAAGTTAGGGTGAAGAAACATGAGAATAGGCTTTAGAACGGGTTAATGTGTTCTGTAGTGTTTTCATTTTGTTTTAAAACAGCCTGCTCCATTACTCTTTTTTCCCTAGTTTTGGAGTCTGCACTCTCCTGTTTCTCATTTGGAATTACTCTTACATAACCTCAAGCCCCAAATTTGTGGTTTATATTTGTGTATCTTTGGGACCCTTAAGCTTTCTTGCAGCTGATTGTGTTTTGAGGAGATGCAAAATCCATTTGTACTCAAGTGTGCTTCAGGGGGTTTGATTATTGCTGGGAGGCACTGTATGGTAGTGCTGGCAGTGACGTTCATGATCTGCCTGCACTGATGGGGTGTTTGATGTATAATTCTGTTGTATTCCTCTGCTGGGGACTCCATTTTCCCTTTCTTGTTTTGATGCCCTAAAAATGTGTTTGCCTTGACTTCAAGAGCAGTTTTTGCATGTTCATTTTTTAGTCTCTTTCATCTAAGTCACAAGTGATCTATCCTCATTGAGATACTCTGGCCCTGGGACATGCGCTTTCTAATGTACAACAAAACCTTACTGTGTATTTAAGGGAGTTATGTACTTTAAAGAAATTAAAGAATTTCAGGTTGGAGGAATAGCTAATGTGGTGGCTCTGTAGGAAAGAGTAAGATGAAGAAGAGTCACTGAAGTAGTTACCGTAGGGCAATCTGGAATTCTCTTTTAATACCTCGGCAGCATTGAGTGCACGGAGCTTTTGCTGTGATGGTCGGGGGTGACCTTTGAAATACTTTCGCTATTACTGACAGTGCAGCTCTGTGTCTTAGGAGTTGGTCAGCCAGCAACTGGAACAGTCTGGTTGTTTCTGGATGCAGCAGATGCCTGATCGGACTCAGTAGAATGCAGGCAGTGGGGACAGATCCCTTCCCAGGTACTTCCAACACTTTCTCTGCTGGCTTGTTTCAAAGCTGAAGGGATTCAATATGGGGGATTATGTGGATGTGCCTTCCCCATTTAATAGAAGTTAAGATTTGTGTTCTGGGTGTTCAGTATCAGGTTGCAGTAGGAACTCCTGAGTTGTGGTCTGGCCTGATGGAGTTCTGTTGAGTTAGAATTTTCTCACATTGACTACCTGGGTTTTGATGAAGTTGTTTATTGTCTTTAACTGCAGTAGGGATAAGTGATGTCAGCTACACTTTGATCCTGGTTATATGGATTTGTTACTGATGCACAACCACTTCATACCAAGATCTTGCTTGCAGTTTTATTTCTGCTGTTGTCTAATTGGTCTCAGTCATATCACGAAATACAGGATATTTTCCTTTTTCCCTTCAAGTGTGTGGAAACAGTTTCTCAAAGCCATTTACCACTACAGGTAGAACTTAAAAAAAGACCCCAAACCACTGGATTTTTTTCTAGCCTTCAGTATGACAAATTGGCCAATGGACTACATTTTGAAAAGCCTATTGTCTTTCCTTATTCTCACCTACCTTATGGGGAATTTATGTTGTGAGCTAGGCAATGTGACTCAACATTAAGCAACTTAGAAAACATTGTGTTTCAGCCTAGTCTACAGTGAGTAGACAATTGATGGGGTTTCTTAATTTTTAAGAAAGTAATTGGCATGAGAAGTAGCCCTTGCTACTTGGCCAGGGGATTGGTCTTCACCGGTTTTCATTAAAACACTCAGACTTTCTGAATAATGTTCTGAAGGGAAATGGTTATCAGTGAAAGAGTTCTTAATTACATTCTGTTTCGAATTTATTTTACGTTCTGATCTCTATAGCAAGCAAGTGCTGTGCTTCTGAGAAACTGGCATCGTGGCCTGCCCCTTGGGGACTTCTGGGGCGGCACAGAGAATTACAGCTGCTATTAAACTTCTTGCAGTAATCACAAATTGAAAACACAAGAAGCCAGGAAAAGTGTCGTGCAATTATCTTTGAGTCACAAACTTGCAGCAATGCCTAATTCACCTCTAAATTAGAAAGGAGATGTTCTAGTGCTGAGAAGCATGCCTGCATATTTTATCATAGATGCTTTCATTTAGTGTCACTTGCAGTGTTGACTCTGCATACAATATTTAAATTAGTACAAACAATAATTAGGTGACAATGGTGAAGTATTTAGCAAGTAAGAATCAGTACCTATGTTTATATACCTTACTAGATTTGTATGGGAAGTAGTGTAGGGAATACTTAATAGCCTCTGAAAGAGCTAAAAAAAGAAGCCTTCAGTTTGTATATATGTACAAAGAAGGCCTGTGGTGATGCAAAATGTGAATAATGATGTAAAACCTTGTCTTGAGCAACTCCTTTCTTGCTCTGCTGGTGGGAATAGTTTTTTTCTGGCAGCTGGACAGATAGCCTAACTACTTATAGCATAACTGACTTCCCCTTTTGAATGCTGCAGCTATGCCATGGAAAACAGTTTGTACTCTAAATGCAACTATGGTTCTGGAAATCGGCATCACTTTTTTGTAAAAAGTCGACTGGGCCAGAGTGGGAGCTTGAATTTCCTGGCAGGGGTCACCTGGGCTGTTCCCATTAAAAATGACATTTCCTGGCAGGGGTAGGTGTATCTTGGAGGCTCCTCTTTGGGAAATGCATTGTGGGAACAGTGACTTTGGTGAAGGGAACGGAACTCAGGGATGAGGGGCAAAGCTTTGAATTCGGCATCAGGTATTTCTGGGCACCAACTCATGCTGTGTCACCCTCAGAGCTCCTGTTTGGTGGTGGGCTCAGCCTGGTGGAGTGAAAGCTTCAGAGCTCAGTGTTAAGCTGTCTGTGAGCTACAAGATGGTACTGGGTGACAAGTGCAGCCCTGCTACTGACTAATGTCACTGAGGCTTAGTATATGGAAATGATGGTTACTCAGAATGCCAGGAAACAAACTGGACACGATGACATTTACAATAACTCCAAAAACATAATGCCAGCATCTCTGGTTTTGCCTGAAGTGATGTCAACTCGTTAGTCCTCATGGGAGAGTCTCCTGTTTGTATTTACCTGGAAACATCACTGTTTCTTTCTGCTCGCCTTGGATTGTCACCATATAATTTCTGCTATATGTGTGGCTTTAATAAAAGCTTCCCATACAGAAAATGGCTTCTGAAATTGAAAAGCATACAACTCCCTTATTGTCACTCCACGACATGTCTGAAACTATGCTGCCAATCTGTTTGTTCTGTCTCTGCAGGAAGCTAATTTTTTTTTTTTTTAGTAACTTTCCTCTGAACTTGGTCAATCCTGTAAATTGCTGAGACAAAAAGAAATCCTGTAGTGTGTATGAAACACAATGAGAATGCTTATGTGATGGCCAGGGACATTTTAATAAAGACTTGCCTTTGAAATGACTGCTGAATTAGGCAAATTTGTGCATTTGCTGACAATTGCAGTGCAGAATTCACTAATGCCTTTTGTGAGTTACTCCTCAAGAGTATGGGATTTACTTCTCAAGGAAAAAAAGAACAACATTAGGAATAATAGTCATTACCGATTCCCTGGGCGACAGCTAATTTCAAGCCTGAATTTCAATGTATAAAACAATACCTGAATGGAAATAAATCTTTAGATGTACTCTGGGAGTACTCTGTCTATTAGAGCAATTTAAAATATAAGAAATGGTAATTAATGCTTTCACTCTTCTAAAAAAACTGTGCATGCCCATTAACTAATTACTCTCCTGCCTGCTGATATTAAATTTCATGCTGAAACATTGCATTCATATCCACAGCTACCATTTTTGTCTAGAAATAATTTTAATTATGCACACAGAAAATTGTAAAGCATTGCATGTACAGTTCTGAGATTTGACTGTTACTTAAGTGCATGTAAAGAAGGGACTTGGGATAAATAACTCTGAGATACTAGACCAAAGTGTATAATAGTCCTTCTACAAACCAAGTATTTTCAAACCCCCAGTGTTTTAGGTCAGGCTGTGACACTTGATGATTTTATTTACTCTTTCCACTTTGACTACTTTCCAGTTAAAGTTTTAGACTGTGTTTTTTATCTAGAATTTTCCTACTGAAAGAATTTAAGATAAGCTTTGCTGATCCCAGAGCAACCTGAGGTTGTTTTCCACGGCTCTCTGATATCTAATAAGACACAAATTCCTTCCCGAAGCTTTTCTCATAGCTCACTCGCTTGTATCCTTTCTTCTGGGTAGATTTCAGAGTCCCTCATCTGAAAACTCCATAACAAGTAGTAATAACAACCCCAAAATGCACTTCAAGTCTCCTACCTCCCTTTGAGGCAATAACCCCCTTCAGTTTGCAGGACTTCTAATTGAGAGTTTCTTTGTCTCATCCTTGTGGGTATTGAATGAGGACACTGGGCTAATCATCCTCTGTCTTAGGCCTGTGTCTCTGTGGGCTTCTTGGTGGGCTCTGCCTCTTCCTGATGTTACCAGGCTGTTTCTGATCCCAGTCAGCCTGTGTTCATTCTGAGCCTTTGATTATGTAGCTTCACAACCTTGGATCCAAAAGGGTTGTTAGTTGCACAGAAGGAAGGACAGGGTGGATGGTGCCTACGTATAAAATCCCACTCCAATGCCTTATTTACAGCTCTCTGAGCAGTGGGGTTGTGTAGGTTGCCAGTAAGGAGGAAGAACAGAGGTTTTTTTTCTTCACTGGTCCTCTTTTTTTTCACTCAAATCCTCCAAACATGGGGCCACAAATCTTCTAGGACAAAATGCCACAGGAAAGAAAACTTCTTTCTGGAAGCTCATCACTAGTCTCAGCTGGTGAGGTGACCTCTGTTTTGTCCGTGTTTTAGGACTTCTCTGGTGGACAAGCTTAAGCAAACTTCTCTGAGCTGCACTGGATCTGTCATGCCAGGCCCTGATTAGTAACGTCTGTATTAAGGGTCCCTCTAGCACTGCACTCTGACTCTAGCAGAGGTCTAGGTGAATGCTTAGGGAGGAGTAATGATTTGCCTTGAGCGCTTTCCTGTCCTCTAATTTTCAGCCCAGGGAACTTTCTGAGCTGGGAATAGTTTCTGCCTATCTGTATTACTCAGTAAAATCCTCTTTACATAATTTCTAGAGGATGCTTGTTAACTTCAACACACTTTTCCCAAGAAGGAATACCTTGCACTCTAAACATGAACATTCCTTAGCTTGTTTGGCCAAATTATTTGGTAGGTTATTTGAAATACAAACTTTTCTCTGTTATCCTTATCCTGTCACAACAAAAACTACAGAGTTGGAAGCTAGATAGAATATACAAGTCATGGGGCATTATTCCTGCAAAGGTAGCAGTCTGCTAAAGTGGCTATTGAGTAAACTGGTAGCAGGAGTGTTTCTTTTCAGCATGTGACATCCTGTGAGTCTGCAGAGCAGGGGGAATAGAGGCTGATTTTCTTTCCAGGTGTTTTCCATTTTCATAACATAAAACTACTATTTAACTGGAGCTGTCAGATGCAGAATGATAAGTGAGGTTGTGGCTAGGCCTTGGGCAGGGTTTGGGAAGGCACATCCACATTCCCCAGGAAGAGACAAATGGGGACTGACATATGCTTACACAGAAAGCACTGAAAAAAAAAAAAAGTGATATTGATAACAAAGTCCATTTTGTTTTAGACCTCTCAATTTTGAAGGTAAAGAAAAATGTAGGGGAAAAATTCAGTAGGATATGGTGCAGCAGAGTCCATTAAAATATGAATGGGATAAGTCTATCTTGGTGTGTGAGTTGACAAAAAGTTCTTGTGTCAGATCAGTGCTGTACAGTGTACAGCATAACAGTATACATATAACAGTATAACATCCTGGAGGATGAAATTATCTGTTTCATGTGACATGAAGAGCCTCCAGAACAATGTTTCAAACTTTGAAATTGTACCTTGGATTCATATCCCTACCATGCAGTATGTCAGCCCGAATGCTGTGGGTCTTGGCCACTAGTGCCTGGCTCCTATCATGATTTAAAATGTCTCCATTTCCTTGTACTCATGGAGACATCTGTATCTTGCATCTTTGCCTGCTTCTGTGACGACTAGCACTGCTCTCTTAGCATATTGGAGGACCTGCATTTGGCTCTGCTGCTACAGGCATTCTTGTTCCTCTGTTCTGCAGTCCTGTGATTTCTAATTTTCACACTTTGTGTGTTTATTTTCCTGCTTCCAAGACCTCTACCTGCTCTATTGTTTTGATCCTCCTGGATCCCACCCAGGCTTCCACCTGCCTTCCCCAAGTGTAAGGAGGCTGCTGCTGAGCTCCTGCTCAAGCCCAGAAAGGGCCAGGGGACTGTCCTACCACTGAGTTGCCTCTCCTTTTTTTCCCTTTTCTGTGAAAACAGCAGCAGGCTGCAAGAGTCTGCAAGGTGCTTTAATATTACCTCACAAGGTAGGCAAGTATACTTACCTTCTTCAGAAGGAATAAACAGAACTGTGCTTGAATTAGTGCTCCAGACTTCTGTTTTGGTCACAGTCAGTGGTATACCTCACTGTAGGAAATTTCTTTGAACTGCTGGCTGGATTCTGAGGAAAGCTTAAAAGTTAAATTATTTCTGTTACCTGTTCTCCTATTTAATAAGAAGAGAATGTTTCTTCTGCTCCCCATCCTTAGTAAAATTGCTATTGTAATGGATGAAGTCTGAATATCTGCTCTCTTCTTGAACTAGACCATTTTTTGAGACTTACAGAATGTTTGGTTATTTGGTGCTTTGGCTTTTCTTCTGTATGGTAGAGCAAAACCTTCATCAGAAACACTGGGTTAAGGATATATGTAACCTGATAGAAAAGACAAATAACAGGCCATTTCAACAGGCAGCCTGATTGCCTAAGGCCTTTTAAATCAAAGAAGGGAAAATAAGTGGGGAACTTTTTCCTTTTATTCCCTATCTTAGAGATATAAATTTTCACGCTTTTTTTTTTTTTTTTTTTTTTTTTTTTTTTTTTTTTTCTGTGAAATACTTCTTGTTTCTAGACCCAGCACAGGGTTTGAGTTCTAATCTGGTTTATTGCTGACTACTCTGAAATGAGCTGATCCTAAAGACCCTATGAAGGCCTAGGCAGTTCTTAGACTTAAGTCAACTGATGGTCAACTTTGCATTTGCAGACTTTCTTTATTCAGTAGGAAGTTGTGAAAACACGTAGATGGGAGCAGAATCTGTCTGCATCTTTTACATGTAAAAATATTTCTGCATAAAAATGCATTAGCATCTCTTTTGACACTGCTACTTATTATCCTAACTGTTTTGGCCCCTTGATTGTATTGGAAGAGCCTTCGCTGGTGTTGCATCATGAACTGGAATGGAGAATTGATCTTTGCTGAAAGCAGGAGCTTCTACCCTTTCAAGGGTGCAGTGTCTGCAGCTGGAGCTCTGACCCTGAAGGTGTGACATGACCCAGAAAGGAGCTGAGTTGAAATTAGAACAGTGGAGCTGAGCCCTGAAAAGTGGCACAAGCTGCTGTCACCTATCATTTGGTTCCATAGGTTCCACAAGTCTCGTCATGGCCTTATTACTCTAGGCAGTAACTTCCAATGTCCCTTCCTCTTTTTGGAGAGTCATGGAGGGAGTTCATGGAGTCGTTGGAAACAATGACTGACATGAAGCAGAACTTCCTGCAATGGCAAACAATTGAAGATATTTCCTAAGAGATGCTGCAGAAAGCTCTGATAGTTTCAGTTCAGTCTGTGTACTCCCAAGAGGCATTCTATGTCCTGGAGAAGTCAAATCTGGTGGATGCTCCTGTTGCCATAGTGAAAATGTTTTTTTGCTAAAAATAAATAATTGTGCAGCTGATCAGCTCTTTAGCTGCTGTTGCAGAGGATCTCACTTGCCTCTGCCTTGCACATTGCTTTTGTTCACTAGTCTTGAGGCTTTTCAGTCTTGTGTGTCCATGTTTCTCGTAGTGCATTAAGGTGAAAATTGGTTTAGTTTTAAAATGAGGTCACCCCAAATCTTTGTAAGGCATGAGAGTGAGGTAAGCATTTAATGGAGAATTTGTGGGACAAGTTCAGTATGACTGAAGCTCACTTTGGCACTCACAGTCATGTCTGAGAAACATCTCCTTGCATTATGGGTGGACCTGTGAGGCACTATGCTCCAGAAAGGATATCCTTTCCTTCTGCTGAACAGCTCCATGCCTGTATTCTTCTGTTCTGCCTGTCAAGAGAAAGTGAGGGATGCTGAAGCATGGAGGGTCTTGCCATCTCATGATGACCACTAATACTAAAACTAATATAGCAGAGGCTGTGGCTCAGGGCATCAGAGGGCTGCCTGTACTCCTGATAAACTTGATATAAGGTGGATTAGTTCTATTTTTATGCCTACTTCTACCCCATCTCTTGCAGAGCAAATCAGGTTTGTGCACAGCATTTGCATGTGGTGGTATTTCCTGTGGGGAAATAGGAGTATTACTGTAGTCTTTTGTTTATAGGCTGGAGAAGAGAAATCACTTGTGTCTGCACAGTGCTCTCATGGTGGTGTAAGAACTGCATCCAGATCTGCTGTGGGCCAGACCATACTAGAGAGCTCTGTCCCAGAAGATTATGCTGAACTGAATAAATCATCCAAATGCTGACAGTCAGCTTCTTGTGTTACTTTTTTTTTTTTTTTTGCTAAATTAATTGGAAAGTCAGATGCAGAATCCAAGGTCTGAAGACTTGAAACTATGCCCTCTATTTTACTTACATTTCTAACATGTGCCTTCCACTGGGAAACAGCTAATGTTATAGATGAGTTTGATGAGCTTACATGCTTCATTAACAAATGTCATTTGTTTTCAGCAATGAAGGATATATGACCTGTGGAGTGGGAAAAAATGCATTATGTGAGAACTTGAAGGGAATCTTTTACCTGGATGGTCTGAGAATGCACTTTATTGTTGACTGAATTACATCTTGTGACTTGTTCTGCAAACCAAAACCTTTCTAGCATACATGCTTCTTCCTTTTAATTTTCATTGTCTTGGCAGTGTTTCCTGTTGTGTCTTGGAGTTCCCTCCAGACTCACCAAGATATGAGCCAAGCTAAAAAAAGGCATACATTTTGACAAAGTTTACATAATGACAATTTGTAGAGGCCTTTTTGCTAAGAAGATGCACCCAGGATTTGAACCAAGCTCTTGTGATCCCTTAGGTAGTGTTTTGTCATTAGGAAAATGCCTCATCTCTTAGTGTCAGAATCAGTTACATTTTTTCCAATCAAAACCACTTTTGCCATTTAGGTGACCTGCCTCTGTATTTTATGTAGGAGATTGGTTTAGTCAGAGACCTTTACTTCTTCAGACTGGGAAGGGACTAATCAGTTGTCAGCTGCTGCCATGGTTATTTTCACTCAGCTTGTAATGAAGCAGCTGCCTCTGGAGTTGGTGGGATTTCATCAGTGTGTAACTCTAGAGTACAAAATTTAAATACAGGCCTTAGGCTTTGACTGGCAAGAAATAAATTGGAAAGGGAGATTGTGGTTTCTTCTGGAGTCTTAGGGATAGCCGTGGGGACTGATGAACTCTGCCACCTGATACCACAGCAAAAGCATTGCTACAGGCCTTGCCTTAAGGTTGGGTTTGTTGTTGTTACTCATTAGTTACAGTGTAAGTGAGACACTTGGGATACAACACAATGGGACTGGAGAGGAGATGAAACACTACTCAAATTAATTTCCTTAGAGATCACTTCTGCAAGCATCTCCTCTTCCTATCTCTCCTTTTTCTACCCTTTCTTGTCCCCTTGAAAATGGGATCACACATGAGAAGATGCTGGAGCTTGCCATGAGTGAGGAGGAAATTCTTTAGCACAGAAACAAGAAAAAGTAAAGTGACTCAGTAAAAGTTGAAGTGTTGAACTCATTTTAAGTAGTATCATCAGCCGCTGAAATAAAAGACAGAAAATTAAGGGGGCATTGAAGGGATGGAGACTCCTTTTATCTCAGTATAAATGTCAAATAGCTAATAACTTGTCTCAGGGAACTAGGCAAAACAGCAGTGCATCAGTTTCTCCCTGAGCTGGGTGGAGATATGCCATTCCCTAACCAAGAGATATTTATGAAGCTCAGCAACTGAGCTCACTCTTTCCCAACAAACTGTGGGAAGAAAGACAGTTATGTTACCTGCCATTCAAACTCTGGTCTGACTTCTATTTACCACCATGCTCATAGAGGAAAAAAATCAGATTTTTTTCCATATGGAAAGTGTACCTTTCCTGAATTGTCATATACATCATGAACTGGGATAGGGCGGTATTGTTAAAAAAATCTTTATTTTTCAGAATGGAACAATTAAAGCATCAGATTTGAAACTTTGCCATTGCCTTTGTGGGAAAATTCATCATTAATCTTGAAATGAACATTTTAAAACAATTTTTTTTAGTCAAACATTATCAAAACAAGGCATTTTTATCCTGGTTCCTTTCAATATATAGATTTCAAAGATTTTCTTTCATCAAAACAACCCAAAATAGTTAATGAGAAATTGTGCTGTGCCTGTATGAAGTTTATGGTGGGTTAGGAAAGGGGGGTAGTCACCCCGTGGGGATTGGATTCTATACAGAAAATGGGTATCATGTTCTCTGCTATTATTTATGATTTAATTAGCAGGCAGAAAGGGCTTTTTCTCCCTCTAGATCCCCCTCACCCTGCCCCAGTTTTTCACTGATTATGCAAGTCAGAACCTGAGAAAATAAGTTGTCTAGGTGATATGCAGTATAATAGATTTACAGACTTATTCAGGTCCATCAGTAATGACTTTTCTAAGGCTTTAGGGTTCTCTCATAATAGAAATGGGAAAACATACTGCTATGCTTGCCCTAACTGAAGTAAGAATTGTCCTGGCTGTTCTGTCTGCTAAAGGTAATTTCTTCCCTAATGTCAGTGGCAGCGGGGAACAGAACAGGCAGGGACTAATACCTTTACAATGTGCTTCAGGCTGGGAGTGTCAGGAGCAGTGTGGGCTCAAGGATAAGGTTTTACTGGGGAAAATTGATTGATCTGGATGAATTTGCGGTTTAGAGAATGAGCAGAGAAAGCTGAGAACCCATGCAGATGTTTCATCAGCATTACGTGTTCCATGGATGACTTATCTATGAAAAGCAAGTCTATTGTTAAGTATGGATGTAGTCCAGGACTTACCTTGTACTTAGATTTAAAACAGTGATAATTGTGCACTTTGGTATCTTACAGAAAGAAGGTCCATGGAAGTGGGCTGTCAAATAGCTGCCAAAATCAGACTGCTGAGCACAAGTAGGGAACAAACTGTACAATAAGACACAGTGACTAAGCAGGCAGTCTGAGCTGCACCACTGCTTCTCTTGCTTCACATGCACCACTGTCTTGCTTGAAGGATGTAGTTCTGCCACTTAGACAGAAAAGATACATGGGCAAACTTGGCTCTGTGTGGGATGGATTGCTCAGCTCTGGTATGCAATTCTCCTAAATAGTCTTTGTAGGGTTTTGCCATGTTGCCCCATACTGCTGTCTTCTCTAGTCATTCTAATGCAAAAATTGGCACTGCACAGTGCCAGTTGCACCCATTCTATCCAAACTTCTCTTCTTGGATTAGCCTTGCCTGGGGCTTATCTGCAGGCCTCAGCTAAGGACTGCATGTAGATTCCTTTGCTGCCTGACTCTTTAAATGAAGGGGGAAAAGAACTGAGCAGTCTGCTTGCTTGCAGGTAGCCATTTGAGAGGAAGTTCTAGTAGTTTCAAGCCTGCTATTTCTGCACTGATATATGTCTACAAAAATTGTCATAGAAGATAAAAATATGAGGTAGAAATTAGGAAAAATTGTATAAAACCTGTTTATGACCCTTATTCCGCAAACTGTCCAGGGCCTGTGAAGTTGCCACTGAGTGGTCAACACAGCTCACTTCTGTAGCTTTCCTAGATGATGTAATTCTTCAAATTTCAACAAAAAATGTCAGAAAACTACCTTTTTTTTGTGAATTCTAGAGCTCTTGCCTCTGATCAGGTGAGCAGCTTGCACTGCTGAAGGCAAGTAATTAAGCAATGCTTCTGGATGCCTAGTGAACACCTCATGGAGTCTTGCAGTGTTTGACAGAGCAAAGAGAAATAATGAAAATAATGTTCTAAAATAAATGTCTGGTGTTCAAGACTGCACTAAAACACTAGCAGGAAGAAACAGATGCTGGGATGACAAATCAGGAGTTCTAACTAGGACAGCTGGGTTGAATACTGTGCTCTTATTGAGACTTCCATTGTGCTCTTGCTTAAGGCTGTCTGATTCTGCAGCCCAAAAGTCATATTACAGCTGGAATAGACTTGAACTGGTCCTAAATTGCCTCACTCAAGTATTTAGTAGAGAATGCAGCAGCATGGCAATCATTCTGCTGAATGCTGTGCTTCCACAGGTCACATGCACTGCTGCTGTTCAGAGCTGGCTTATAGATGAGCAGTCATGTGCTCCAATTGTAGAGCAGGTACATTGTCAGTCACTGAATTTCATGTGACAGTATTCCATCTGCAAACAGGGCATGATGAGGCTTTCCTTTCTCTAGTCTTTCTCTGTCCAAGGCAAGAAACAGCCTCAAGCTGTGCCAGGGGACGTTCAGATTGGATATCAGAAAGCATTTTTTCACTGAAAGGGTTGTCAAGCATTGTAACACCCAGAGAGGTGGTGGAGTCACTATTCCTGGAAATCATCAAGAAATGACTGGACATGTTACTTAGTGTTATAATTTAGTTGTCGAGGTGGTGTTTGGTCAAAGGCTGGACTTGACTATTGAAGGTCTTTTCCAACTGTAATGATGCTATGATTCTAGGGATTGCTGTTCTTCAGGTGTGTGCACATGACAATTATACACTAAGAGAATGAAAGGGCCTCCAAGTATTTCAGCAACGTGGAATACTTCTGAAGTAAGAAGTATAGTCTTATTTAGGGGAAAAAAAATGGAAAGTGTTTACTTAGAGGAACAACAGAAAATTTTTTTAGACGTTGTCAAACAGTCAGATGTACTACAGCTGCATGTAATGTGAGATTTGACACAATTAACCACTGCTGATGGAGTAAATTTCATAATCTGTTTGATTCAAGTACTTTTCATTCAAAAGGCTTGCTTGTGAATTTACATGGAGATGGACAAAAGTGTCTCATATTATTATCTGAGTTACTGACAGAGAGAGGTTAGCTAGGATCATGTCTCCTTTCTTGAATACGAAGAAATTTGGTATATTTTCTCTTTACTTGCATCTTCTCAAGCTACAGGTATCTTCTGCAGGCAGTCACTCATCCTTTTGATATACTATTAATGTACTGATTGTCAGTCTATAGCTGAGCTTATCAGGTTTGTGCTCAAGTTTTCTTGCTTCAATTACACAGCTACAATAACTGTGCTCTATTTCTTAACTTTTCTAACAGCATTTTCGTGTAGAAAAGAGATTTCTTGTGTCAAATAATTTAGAAAAATGAGTAATTTATCTGAGCTTTCCCAAAGCTTCAAACTGGAGGTAGTCCAGCTCCAAGAACAAGAGTTGATGCCAGTGTTGCAAACTAGAGAAACTGTGTTCCAAATTTGAAAAGTGACCTAGAAGAGATCAATATGCTTTGTATGAGTGTTTTTTTCACTAATTTTGGAAGTGTATTCCAAAGAGTACAAGCAGCCATAAAAGTCTGTATAGAAAAGAAAACAGTATGAACTTGGAATACCAAGGTGCTATCCTCTATAAAGTTTTTGAAATTATGTTCTTGCAAAACCGAATTACATTCAGCAGAAAGGAGGCCTAACTAGCAATCACAAAATTGAACTTTTATACTGAAATCTTACTATTCATTGTTCTAGCAGTAGTAATCACAACTTCAGTGTATTTTCTGTGAAATTGTTAGCAACAAGATTGCAAGAGCATAACCTGGTCAATGCTAAGGACTTGGGAAACTATTCTTCCAGATGGTTTCACTCAAGCAATGACAGAAAAAATAATCATAATTTTCAACAATAGCCCATTTGAACTTTCTATCAGTTTGGTTTCAACTGACCTTAAAGTTAAATGCGAGAGTTAGGCTTTTTTTGAGCTTTTTTGAGCTTTATCTTTTGAGAGCTACCCTTTTAAATTATCGTCTACCATCACATTCGTGCCCTCACTTGTCACTGCTGGCAGCAGCTCAACCCAACTTTTAGAGGTTTTATTCTCAAACTCAATACTCATTTGCACCACAACTGAGCTCTCACTGCAAGATTCATATATAGAGCCCCTGTGCAAATGAGAACTGAAGGATGTTGTTGCTCTGTAGCTAAGCCAGGGGACTACAGTATGGTAGGTCTGTTATGATGCCTGTCCTGCTGTGCTTGCCTCTTGTAACCAGCTGGACCCAGTGTGCTCATGAGTTGGCCTTGCCAGGTGCATGTCATCTCTAACTGCTTAGTCTCCCTAGGTGTCTGGGAAACAAAATGCTGCAGGGTGAGATTGGCGATGCATGAGTTCTGAGAGTTTCCAGGGGAAATGTGATTCCATTCTTACATTATATGCAAGAAAATGCTATTTTATTCCAGAGCGACAGAAATTTGTTTTCTCTTAACAGTTCAGTGGATATTGGTCATGTCTGCTCTCCAAGGTAAGAGGCAAGAAAGCCTGCAGTTTGGAGGGTAAATCTACAAGGCCTGG
>JAWWLV010000180.1:26594742-26622892 GCA_035041135.1 Platyrinchus mystaceus | reverse complement strand
GGATATTGGTCATGTCTGCTCTCCAAGGTAAGAGGCAAGAAAGCCTGCAGTTTGGAGGGTAAATCTACAAGGCCTGGGTAATCTCTACGTGGTTATCTCTGGGCTCAGAATTTTAAAGCAAGTCAGCTGATTTTTGCATGGAAACAGGTCAGGGAGTACTCAGACACTTGGAGAGGTGCAGTGAAGAGGAACTTCATCTGTTCCTCAGCTTTTGTTAACAGCCTTACAGGTGAAGAGGCTGCCTTTCCCAACCTGGCACACCACTGTGTGTCTCCATTCAGACACCAGCCGCACCATTCCTCACAAAGCTGTGGATATACATCCTGTGGGCATAGCACTTCACCCAAAAGGCCCCAGTAGATATGGGTGCCTCCCAGAGTCTTGATCCCTTGTCTTCACAGCAGATTTGTTGTTCTGGACACTGCTGCCAAGTCCTGGATTATGGTGGTTTTTCTTCCTGGAAGAACTACCGTGTGGACCTCAGTGGATATTGTATTTTCAAGAGGCCTTTCAACATCTTTACTGGAGCTTTTACCCACAATGAACCCAAAGTTAGAAAAAGCCCTTTGAATTCCTGTGAGGTATTTTGCACAGCATGTGGTGACTTGGGCCATTGAAGAAAATAGATGTGGTTCTTCCCAGTGAATCTGAAATAACTGGGGGGTGGTAGTAGAGTAAGAGAGTTAGTATGGGAGAGTAAAAAAGAGGACTGGAAGGGGACAAAAGAACAGAGAAATTGGTAGAATACCAAAAAAAGATAATTGATGGCGATACTCAAGGTGAAGGGAAAGGACAAGATGACTTGCAAATGAAACCAAGTAACATTAAGAATCTGCTACTCCCTGGGAGCCAAACATGTCTTTTAGACATTAGGGACATCAAAAAAAAGCTGGAGGGAGAACGAGAAAAGAATGAATTAAGTGCCATAAAATACTGCTCACTGGTTAATCCTTAGTTATGCGTATTCAAGGTCATGTTCATAGAGTCATACAGACTAGTGTGAGGTGTTTCTCTGTGAAATTTAATGTGCCTCAGATGACTCACCTGAGCAGGTCAAAAACTATTTACTTCAGTGGTTTTAATGAGTTGGAGCTGGAGTTTGCTCTTCATCAGGTTGAAACTGATGTGTCTTATAGAAGAGATGAGCAAAACAGCTGGTGCTAGTAGTACAGTGCTTTGCTATCCTTGGGGTAGAGATATTCAATCACATTTGGTTGAAAGTTCATGGAGCTCTTCCGGCATGAAAAGGAGCGAGGAGCCACCTTGCATGCAGAGCAGGACGTGCAGGTGGAAAAGATGGGTCACAGAAATGTTACTTGGACTCCAGATTGATATCTAGAAAAGGATGACCTGACTGGATAAATAAGAAAACAAAGGAAGTTGAAGATCAGTTGCCTGATGCAAAATTAAAAAGCAGTTTCTAGGTTATGGTGTCATGTAGAAGTCTTCAAGTGAACAGAATCATCCGTCTGTGGAGAACTTGAGTACTCTGCTGGAAGAAGTAAAAATCTTTAACTACTTAGAATACACTTGTTGACTTTTGATCCCTGTAAGGCAGGTTCTTGATTTACAGTACTGGGAACTGAACACTCTACTACTCCCTGTAATCTCAAATAGTTGGATGTATCAGTGGATCATTTTATTCTGACTTGTCTGAACGTGGGGAATTGACTTTAAAAAGCGACAATTCAGCTTGTAAATGGATGCCATATTTTGGCAGAAAAAAAATAATCCTCTTCTGTAATTATCAGAACCGACAAGTACCTTTGCCTGCAAAAATGCAGGGAAATGAGGCAAATTGTTCTCCTGTTCCCATTAATAGCCCATCTACATGATACAAAAGCTTTGTAAAAGATGTGTAAAAACTCAAATGATGTAAAGGAAAGGAGAATGTTCTTTTTTTTGGTCATATTTTTTAGTAGGTCATTGGCCTGACTGAGGTTTGTAGGCAATGAAAAGTGTCACTTTGACCCTGGCAGAAACTGCGTCAATTTAAGTGACTGGATACCTTTAAAGCATAGAGTTCCTGACAAATTAGAGTATCCAGATCTGAAGCATTTACTCAAGCTGTTTTTGAACCAAGATGACATGTAATCTTTTGGCTCAAATTCTTGGGAAAGTGAGCAGTGCAAAATTGCAATAGATACCCATGCAGAAGTAAAGGAAAATGTTGGTACTTTCACTATGGGACTTCAAATTTCAGCTGATTGCCACTGACTTTTTTTTATGGCAGTTTAAGTCTGACTTACTGTTACTGAAGTCTTTGGCACTATTTCTCCATGAGGAATAAGATTAATTATCCCAGTTGCATTGAAAAGGGCCTTGGAAATTATTTGGTATGGTATGCTGCAAACCATGCCTTTGTGCCAATTCTTGAGCTAATGCCTGTATGCCAGAGACTAAAGAGACAAGAATCTGAAAATCAGGTTAACAAATTGGTATTTGTATGCCTTTGATCATGGTCAGTGATTTTTGAGCATATCTGAGGTTCTTGGGAGACACTGATATAACTTGCAGAGTGCTCTGGACTTGGGGCATCTATCTGTCTCTGTCATATGTACACACTTTCTAAAGCCTTTTCATGAAATTGGTAATACTACATAACACTTTTTTTTTTTTCCTAGCTGAAGTCTCTCCTTTGCCTGAAGTTTTCAGGATCAAAAATCAAAAGTGGATGTGAATCCAGCAAGGTAGGTGTGTAAGCCAAGTGCCTGAGACCAAGCAGTATGCTCTCAGAGAGCAGACTTGTATGAATACTAAAGTATCTGCTGGCAATAAACACAGTGTTTTACTCATATTTTGAGACTGGAATGGGATGCACACAGTGGGGGATGTAGTTTTATGAATTTTTGTATAGTGTCCTTTTGAAGCTGGGACCTGGCCCTGAAAACCTTTATTCATCCCACTTGTTCTTCACAGGTGAGAGCAATGTTTCTTCCGATTAAGACCTTGAATTAATGCACTGTAGGTAAACAGCATAAAATAGTGTGGACTTGGAGCTCCAGGGAAGACTGCACCAAGTTTTCAGATCAAAGCATGTTTAAAGCAGACAGGGGTTCAAGCAAAAATCTGTAACTGCCTGTTACTTGTGCCTTCTGCTGGAAATAAAATATAACCTGCTTGCATGTTTTTGGTTTTTCCTGGTAGAACCAGTCTGAAACCAGTGTAAGTCTTGATACAGGGCTTGATTTGGATGGAAAGGCTTGTGATTAATTGTATATTCATTTAATAATTTACAGAGGGTTTGGAAAAAATTGAAAACATCTTTACTGACTACACTTTAGAGCATGAGGGTGTCTTAGTGTAGAAACCTGTATTCTGCAGAATACTTCAGTCAATACTTTTTCTTTGCATTTACATAATTTTCTATTTGCAAAGCTGTCAGTGCTTGGATAACTGTTCTCTTCACAGAAGCAGAACTCATCAGAAGTCATTTAAAAAAAGCAATCCCAACACCAAAACCTTTTTAAAGCACGTGTCTATGGATAAGACACTGTGAGCTGTTGTGACAATTATTCCTTTGGAAAATTATTTATGCCACAATGACTGTGACAAAGTTTACATAAAAGGAGCTGGACAAGAACTTTATGCAGAAATGGACTCTTTGCTGTTCAGCACAGTGAGTCTCTGGTTTGGGAAGAAAGGACACACCCTGATTGCATAACAATAAACCCCAAATAAAGCCATAATCAGTATCCAAAAATTATTGTACTGCTATACTTCATCCAAGCAATGATTTGTGTTGTATTTCAGAGCTGTAGGAAATGAAACTTTCAGTAATTCATTATGTTTTGGACTTCCTTTTGAGATGACAAAGCAGTTTCTAATTGCCGTGCAGGTCTATGGGATGCCTTCAGGAAGTGGGGCTGCTCACTATGGTAAGCTGGTATTCAGAGGGGGTATTCTCCCTGCCTGAATGCAGTAATCTGCTCTATTAACCTGTCCCAGTTCTTGTGGCTGGTGGAGTTTAGTCTTTACTTGTTCCACTTCTCACTCCATAGCCATTGTCCCCAGTGGAGAACAGGACCACCACTTCTCATACCTTATCTCTCAAGTGCAATCCATTTCCCTTTCTGCAGCACAAGAAACTGGTACTGGTTCTTTCTGGTACTCAAAGAGTTTCTAGTAACTCTTTCTGAAGAATTCTTTTTGAGTTCTGAAGTGAAAACCTTTCCCTGCAGTCAAATTCCAGTATCTCATAACAAAACCTTTTTAATTTGGACCTGTGTTTCTGCTTCCCAATGTATGATTTTCTCAGTGTATGATTGCTTCTGTGATAGTTGTCCTGATTAAAAAAACAATCCACAACCAACAAACAAAAGCAATGGCCAATGTTCTCCATTTGTTATAGCTTTTGGCTGCGATGTTTCTACTCAGAGATGCTATCTATAACTCTCATCTTTTTTACATCATCCAAGCTGATTCAATTTCTCCTTGGTTAGATCAAGTCTGGGTTTTTTCTGCTTTTCTTTAACTATCACATTTTATAGTGGGGTAAAGTGCAGGGTCCCTAGAGAATTTAAAAAATAAAATCTGAGAAATTGCTCTGCTTATTATCACATCCTAATCTTTTGTTCTCTGTGTAGAAAAAGCTTTTCCCTGCCTCTTATATGTGGAAATAAGAGTGTGAAAATAAATACAGGTACTTGATGTCAATTACAGTGATATTGTTTAAATGCAAATTTTGTTTTGGTCAGGCTGATCCAATAAGATGAATAAAGGGTTTTTATGTAAATAAGCATATTGTAATAAGACAATGAAGTATTTGTAATTTTGAATGTTAGCATTTTCCTTTCTCCCAGAGGATGAGTTCACTAGGTTTTTAGGAAAACAGGGGAAGAATGGGAGTGGTACTTGACATTCAGTATGGTGGGATAAAATTGCATAAGGCTACAGGCTGCAGGCTGAAACAGATCAGGTTCATTAGGTGTCTAACAAAGGAGATGGCTTGCAATTTCTCATTAGCAGCATTCAAATAGGAAACTATAGGGAAGCAATCTAGTGTCAGCCTTCAGAGACATGATTTTTAGAGTATGATTTCATTTTTTAGAGTTTGAAGGTTTTTTCCTCTTTGCAAATTTATTGATTATACACCCACTAACAAAGTCATATGAATTAAATCAATCTTATACACGTTGTTTGTGTATACCAAGCAAATTACTTTCATACTGGATGATAAAATTAGTTTTAAAAAAATTGCACCACTAATGAAATATCAAGAAACTTCAGGTGTTGAAGTCTACCTTATTTAGTTGTAGAGCCCAAGATCCCTCTGTATTCAGTGGAGATGAGATGACACCTCCAGAGAGACTTAGAAAGGAATAAATTTCACTGGAGATGTGTTTTCTATTTCCATAGATTATGGAAAGAATCTGGATTAGTTATTTACATTAGATACCTATCAAATTAATGTATGAAGAGGAACTGAATCCTAAAGGGCTGAATAGTAGTTCTTGCTGCTCTAAAATTGCACATGCACTGAGTTGGGTTGCATACACTTGCAGGGTAGGTAGCGGTCTGGGATTCCATTCTATTATGGTGGAATTACCTTGGAAATTAATGACTAGGAATCTGTCCAGCAGAAATAAGGTAATTCTGTCTTTTATCTAAGGTATGCTGAGCCTCACTCAAATCAAGGCAGGAGATAAATGTGCTGTTGGTATCTCATGTAATATAGATTTAAACCATACCAGAAGGAGTCACTGATGTAATCTTTTGCTATTACACCGAGGCATATCACATAATCCACCATGCATTGCTTTATGTTTGCACTTGGCTTTTTTTCAAAAACTTCATTTTGTTCTAAGCCCCTAAAAATCTATTGCAGCACACCGAGGAAAAAAAAATAATTGTAACTGCTACTTAAAATCAGTTATTATTTTTCATTGTATTTTTGCAAATATTTGAGGTTTTGAATGTCACTACCCTGAATTGCCATGCACCTGGAAACTGGGGATTTGCCTGAATTTTTATATCAATATAATTTCAGATATTGCAGATGGGGCATATCCTATACAATCTGAAAAAAACATTACAAACAGGACCAACATTAATGAGAATGGCATAACTACAATACTGTTGATATGAAACATTTAGAAATGTAAATGATAATTAGTCTCTATACTACAAATATTCTTACTTTCTTCTGTTTTTAATGAGACTTGCGATGTGTTTTAGGCTTTCCTCCACAAGTCTTGAAAGCAGATACTCACTTTATATTTTATGAGAAATATTGAGATTTCTAGATGACCACTGAGCCCTGTTCGTCTTGTAGCACACACTTCAAGCAGTAGCATGACCTTGGTTCCTCTGGAGGTAGTTTGTGTACAGTTCTTCAGTCTGAACACTCTCAGTGGGTTTTCTGTCTCCATCTTCCTGCTTGGAAAGCTGTGGCTATGCAGGATTTGGATTTACCCACAGCAGTGAGGTATTGCAAGGTTAGAGATTTGAGTCCAGTCATAGGTGTGAGGAGATGGCTGCCTGTCAGTGCCAAAGTGTTGGTGTTGTGTTCCTGTGCCTGGTCTTGCAGCACCATTGGATAATTTATTAAACAGAGGATACTATTACACTCTGGCCATACTACATAATACACTATACAGCTTTTTTAGTGATTAAAGCATAATTGACAAAGATTCTCTTAACAATAACATACAGTGGCTGTTAGACCACTGACATGGTAAGAAAGGACTTCACTTTCTTATATTGACGTTGTTTATACTGTCAATATAAGAATTACCAAATCATCTCTTGTTCTACCTCTGTAGGAAGAGTTTCTTTATTTTAGGACTCTGATATTTCAAAGGTTCTGGATGCTATGCAATGGTGATTCTAGTACCACTTTGCTTTCTTTGGTGTGGAAAATTGGCTCCAGGACTGATGTCTGGAGATACAAGGCAACACACTGGATTAAAAATGTCCATTCGGTTGGGAATGGATGAATCCGATGTAACTTGCATTCCTACATTTGGGTGTATCACGTGGCTATTCCAGCATGTAAAACTCTTTCCTATCTCATTTGCTTAGGAGCTAAAGGCTAGATTTTTAAAAAAGCTGTACAGAGAATAAGAACATAATGTATTTTTCTTTCTAACCCCTTAAAGAAAATTCTGAGGATTGAATAAGCCTTACAATTCTGAAACTTTTTACTGCTTTGTTCTGAAAAGGCACCGTCTGATAGAATTTGCTAGAGAAGTAAAAAGTAAATTTTCCCTTAATTCAGTTATAGAAGCATGGTGATGGCTCAGTAGGGCTACAAAAGGCAAGTAATTTCTTTTAAACTACACAGAGATTTAGAATAATTGTTACACTGTCCTATTGTGTTACATTCTATCTGAATTTTTTGTGATGGTATGCTGAACAAGTAACTTGCACAAAATAATCCATCTGGCAGTTCTGGCTCTCTACATCTCTTCCTGGAACATCTACAGCTCTATGGCAACTTGTTCAAACTAATTACCAGTACTGTGCCAGGAATGTTTATAGGTAATTGAGAGTCTCTGTTATAGACACAGGGGTATTCTAGTTCTGTCATCTTGTTGATATTTGAAATGTGTCTGGTAAGCCTCAACTGTACAAAAGTGTGTGAAATAAGAACATGTCAGAAAGATGACCCTGACCCTTCTCTTGGAACTAATTGATAAAGAGAGCCCAAAGCGCTTTGAGGAGACTTTTTTTCTGCTGTTTGACACCTGCTTCTTACAGGTAACCTAGAAATGGAATCATCCCTCAGAGACCAATGACAATGTTCTTACTGACCAAAAAGTCATCTTATTATTTGAAGTTCCCGGCCTTCCAAAGGCATGTAGAGGAATCTTGTAAAATTAGATTTTTTTTTTTTAACTATTCAGTTAACATAGGTACTCAGGAGAATTGCCATGATACTCAGTAGAGAAGTAAAAGTAGTTGGTAACTCTGCTTTTTCCATATCCTGTGTCAACAGGTCCCCTCTCCCATTCAGCAGTGGGACCAAATTTTTGCAAGTGTTAATTTTGCTACTTTATGTACTTATATGACCGTGTCCTTGATTATATGCAAATGTTTGAGGTAACAATGCTTAGGCTCTGTGTTGTTTATTGTTCTCTTTCATTCATGCCACCCCAAGCCCTTTTTTATCAACCCTGTCCATCATTTCCTCATAGGGCTGTTGGTAAATCTTTCCTTCCTCCACGGTTTCCAGTTTAAAGCCCAAAGAACAGTTGCCATGGAGGCTTTTCGCTCCTTGAAATGGCTGTGTTTGAATTTTGGTGTGGGTGAAACAAGGTAAAAGTGTCTGCAGTACTTTCTTGATGTAAATGATACTTATTCATGGATAATAACAGTACCAAGGGTCCTTTGGTAGGAGTTAGTGAGTTCATCTGGAAGAATTTGAAAAAACAAGATTTAAAAAAAGATGTGAAAGGAATGTGTTTCTAGCCTCTACAGCTTTCCTCAGATGAGGGCTCTCTCAGTTTGAGCAAACCCCACTTCTTTTTTTTTTTTTTTCACTCATTTTTCTGCTATTAATCTTGAAAGAACACAGGATTTTTCTTTTTCCACACATAAGGATGATGGCCCTGATCAGTCAATTCCAAGATACAACAGAACAGGATTTTGTAGGACAGGCAGAGCCAGGTTTAATTTCTGATTTGAATGATGTTCTACATTTCAAACTTGCTAAATGTTTTTTAGTACTTGTTTCTGTATTTGTCTTCACCACATATTGCTTCCTAGAAAGGGTCATCTTCCTGTTTTTGCAAAAGCATGAATCTAACTTTATAAGGCTTTGATCTGCCATTGAGGGAAGCCCTTGGGCCCAAGTTATCAAGTTTGTTTCTTGTATGACTTCACCTTAAAGAAAGAGTGGAGAATAAGAGAAATTAAGGTTTCAGTTCCTTTTTCATACTGTGTTGTGTGGTTCCCTACCCACACCATGCCCCCTTCCTCTAGTGGTGGTAGTTTTGCCTTCAGGATTTAAAATACATCCTGCTAGTAACAGTTGGGCAAAGGGAAGTTAAAGAAAAAGTAAGTCCATCTTCAAGGTTCTTCAAAGAAAAATTGTTCTGTCAGGTTTTAAAGACATGCTTTACCTAGTGCAAAGAAGTAGTATTGACCAGGGGTAACAAACCAGTGCATCTTATAACATTTAAGGAACTAGTGGAGGGAGAGGGGGAAGAAACCAGTTTGGGAGCTGTGATGGAACTGCTAAGCAGGATTGTTTGCTTATAATGAATGCTACTTTCTTTCCTATCTGTGCTGAAGCAGCTCCTATAACTTTCACTATTTAGAAGGCAAAAGGCTTGTATGTATCCATACACCAATTTGTTACAGCTATCAAAAGAATACTGACTATATTAAAAAAATTCCAGTCTAGTTGGAAGCTGTGTGAAGTCAAGGCTTAAAACAAATGGAGCTTAAAAGGAGCCCAACCTTCCCATAAGGTCTTTGAGTTGAGCAGTAGTTTAAAGCACTGTGCAAGTGGAGGAATAGCTGAGCTGTCAGCCTTCCTGAAGATCCCTACTATAATAGGGTAAAATAACCCAGCAAGGCTATTTTCCTGCAGCTGAGACTTCCCTGATGTCATATAGCTTCTATATTTACTGTTAGAATTTTATTCTAGCACAATTTAGTTGACAGGTTCATTCCTTTCCTAAGAGGTTTTTATAGGTTATAAACTTAGTTTTGATATTTCTTTCTTTTTCTGACTCTTCTTACTATGGAGTTTTGAATCATGTGGCCCATTGTTCTTATTTCATTGACAGTGGTAAGCCTACTAGAGAGGACTGGGGGAGGAAGTATTTTTAATATTACTTGGCCTATAATGTACATTTTAATAGCATGAGATAGCTGGAATTTGGTGATCCCAATCACCACCAGTGGAAAAAGCTTTGTCAGAAAGATTCATGCTTTTGTTATAAAGAGTAATTCCAATCAAGCCATGAGATGCAACTTCCTTATTCTGTAGCATGTCAGAAAGTATTTTTCCTTAATGATTCAAACCCAGTTGGTTTAAAAGAAAACAGTATCCCTACCAGTGGTCTTGGAGCAACTACCATGCCCAGAGTTGGTAGGATCTCGCTGAGACCTGAATAGATCAGAGCCAACTAATTTAGCTCAAACCCCTGTTAGAAACAGCATTAGTGTGTTAGTTGTAATGAAAAGGAGTAGGAAAACTTTTAATGAGCACCAGTATGTCATAAATGGAAGGGAGGAATGATCTGCAGGTGGCAGATGGTAATGAATGCATGGTAAGAGTAACCTGCCAAATTGCTTCTCTGACAACAGTGAGGCGATGTCCATGTGTTGGTGCCAGGCTGCAGAGGAAACATTAGCCTGCTGATTCCCATTCTGGATCCAGGTCAGCTGGAGTTAGCCTAGGGTTCTCTGCATCAATGTACCTTCTATCTGGAAGACCCTCCATGTCTCATGTGGGGCTTTCACTGCTCGTTTTCATCATGTTCTAGTAGCAATAATAATAAATTCAGGGCTATGGCACCATTGGGTCTTTTTTCCTCACTTTGGCCACACATGTCCACACTCTGCTCTGCTAAACATTACAGTACATCTTTGGAATGTATTGTGCAGAAGATGACATTAACAATTGAAAGAAACTCTGTGAACTTACATCCTGTACCACATGAAGATGCATAATTCTCTCTTCAGCTCAAGAGTCATCCAAGCTAAGAAGAACCACTCCTCTGGAATTCCTCTGGAATTCATGTGTGCTACAGGGATGTGACATCTCTATTTTTGACTCTAATGCTATGAAATCACTTCAAATCAAGAAAAAACACTTTTGTGGTCTGTTGTAATTTTAGTTAAATGGGGAAGATCTTTGGTGATTTTTTTCATGTGTGGTTCAGAGCATGGGGGACCATCCCCCCCTGCCTGCCCTGTCTTAGCTGAGCTGGGGAGGGACTGTCCCCAGCATCTCAGGACCTGTCAGAAAGGTTATTTTTTCTTCTTCATTCAAACTCCTCGTAATTCCCACTTTGTCAATATTTTGGAGGAGGGAAATAAAAGAAAGAAAAGGAGGGTTTATCTCATTAGAAGTCTCACATCCAAAACATATTGTAATTAAAACAGGACATAGTCTGATCTATAATAACTCAAAGTATGAACAGATGTATTTAATTTTGAGAGCGGTCATGAGCTGAAAATAATGGTTGCTTGATATCTAGGTGTGCTTAAAGCCCAAACCAAATTAATTTTTTTCTAGTTTACCTTTGGATTTATTATTCCACCTTGCTGTGGTCTAGGCTCTGCCACCCTTCACATCTACTGGAGCTGCAGGCTTCGTAGAAAACAACTACTAACCTTATTTTTTTTATTATATAAGAGTTCTTGGTAAGAACTCTCATTCACACTCATTGATATTTTTGTCAAATTATTGTGGGGAAAACAAATCTATACAGAATCCCCCCACTGAATCACTGGAGGTCAGGAGGGGGGAATCTTGATAGAGAAACCAGTTCATGGTTGAATTTGAGCCAAGTGTGAAACTTTTGTAAAAAAAATATATATAGTTCCAAAAAAAATTTCTAAGTTGATAAAAACTGTGTAGAAGGCCTGTTTATTCAGGTGCTGCAGGGGGTGTTTCTCCTTCTGCTTTAAAACAACGTAGAAGTTTGGTGCTGTTGAGCAAATAGATTCACAACTGTATAGAAGACATGTGATGGGCCAGATATGGGTCACATGGATGTTATCAGGAATTTAGACAGAGTAACACTGCATTAGTCCTTGTCAATCAGTTTTTGCAGGAAGAGAATAGCACGGATCCTTTCCATCAGTTTTACCCCTAAATTGGAAAAATCTGAAATGTTTATGTCATCAGAAGTGGCTCAGGGGAACGTTCCTTCTATGCATCATGAGCTGGCAGTAGCAGAAAAAATAAGTTTTATTGAACAAAACTGGATGACTTGCAGAACACCAAAAGTCTAAAAACTGATGAGCAGGTGGCATCAGGATCTTTGACTTCAGCTTCTGTGGTAGTGGAGCTCTAAGGTGGAATATGCTTAGGCTTGGTGAAAGCCTGATGAGCTTTCTTCACCCTCTCTAGGTCTGGAAGCTTTTGTGCCTTTGACAATCACCTAAGTTCTTAATTCTACCTGTAGTCCCTAGAAGGCATGTGATGTGTGGGTCTTTCAGGGTATTTTTGAAGCTGGAGAAATTTTTGCAGATTTTTAGGGAAGCAGATGAAGTGGGTACTTCTTCATCCTGTTATTTGAAAATTCCAGCCCATGCTATTTCTTGGTCGATGTGAGATAAAGCTGCTGTACAGTGGTTGCTGTCAGATGTTGAGTTGTTGACAATTTGTTATGCCAAAATGTTTGTGTCGCCTCAATGCTATTGCTCTTCTGGACCCTAACCTTACAGCACCTGTGTCCTAATGTAGCTATAAAGACTATCTGTAGGACTCCCTGGGCTGTTAAAACAGATGCCTCATCCTGGAACCTGTTCTTCTCCCACATATGGTAGCTTTAAAAAGAAGTGGTTTTAATCATGCTAAGAAAACCGAGATGTAAAGGAAAACAGAGGTATTCTTAGAAACAAAATCTAGGACATCTTGATTTAGTTTCTACTTCCTGCAACTTATGACCATGTCATCAGTTCAGTGTTTGTTTTGGCAAAATGCTGTATTTTCAGTAGATGTGGTGTGCTTTAAGGCTGCAGTAAAAAGACAAGGAATAAATCTGTAGTTGGCTCAGTAATATATGTAAGAAGTGAAGGCCAAAACTTGTGTCCTCCTCTTCGCTGCAGGGAGGAAAAAGTTGAAGTGTTAGGTCTGAAGGTGAGACTAGACTTGGCAGACACACCAGGAGTTCAGTGACAAGCAACAGGATTTTGCAGAAATGAGCCTTTTACAAGTTAATCCATTTTATCAGCAGTTTGCATGCTCATAGCTTAATTCTATTTTTCATCTAGTGAAAACAGCCAGGAATTACTCTAGTGCTTCTTCAGCTGAAAGCAGCAGACACACTTGCACTAGTCTCAACTTGAAGTGACTTCTTATGTTAAAAAGTTCCAATTTAGTAATATTTCTGTTCAGTGTTTCATCTCTGAAGTGGCATCATTAGTGTGTGAAAAGGAAAAGAAAGTGAAAATTAAACAGCCTCTCTTGTTGTTTGCCAACATTGCAACTTTAACTTACACTTTACAGATCACTGGTTTATTAGACTGAGAATAAGGGATAACTTTTTTGACAGTAATGATTCAAACAACTTTCTGTAAATTTTCCTATAAAAATGCCTGTCAGTACATACCTGTATCCTTAGAAACAAAAGGTCTTTGGAATTCAAGCTATGGTGACAAGGACTTTGAGAGAAGAGTAATTAATTCCAAGGCAGATTTTTTTTGCCTCTAGCACATGGTCAAATCAGAACATGAGCTTCTAGATGCAGTAATCTGGATGAGGTTCTTTATAAGTCAAAGTATATGAAATTAGAAGAACTGACAGTGTGAGTCAGAATGACTTATACAAGTGATTATTTTCTGAGTATTTGATCACATATTTCATTCATGGTCTATGAACATGAATCTTTGTACCTGGTGCTGTCACCTCTTGAGATGCAAAGACACTTAAAAACTCGATATACCGGAAAGTAATTACTTTTTAGGCGAGTGTGCCACTAAAAGGATTAAAATGTCTTTGCACATCTGACTTGAAGTTTGGGATGAAGATGTTAATGAGTGGTTGCTCCTGAGGCTTCTGCAGAGACTAGAGTTTTATCCTAGTATTGAAATGTTCCTTGGGACAGTTCTGACAGCAAACAGGTTGTACAATTCACAGAAAAACAAATTCTTGAAAACCTCTGTGAGGAACATACTGGTACAAGACCCCACGGCAGATATGCCTCACAAGAAGGCATTTACTGAGGACTTGCTTTTCCTCCCAAGGCTCCATGTTGCTTGTACTGACACTGTAACCTTGCTGCTAAATAGAAATTGTGACTAGCACGATGAGGTGATATGAAATTAATGGTAGTAACATAGAAATTACTTGCTGCCTTTATGTGAATTTACAAAAAAATTCTGGTAAGGGCATTTAATTTTAGTTGCACTGTTTTTGAGTAACTGTACTAAAATTACCACTTTGCTCAGAGCTCCTTCAATCTTCTGGGATGTTTAAAAGTGAGTATGTAACAAACCTATTGCAAGCAAAAGCATCGTAGCTTTAGCTGGGTACAAGTAAAGTGTTTCTAATGTATTAGATGGTTAATGGGCTATGTCAGAGTTGTGGGGATAGTAATGCACAGAACCAAGCTTGTATATTGGGGGAACTCAGACTTCAATAAAGACACTCTTGATTAGATTTCTGAGTATGATTAAAATGTTTACAAATAAAATTCTTTACATGCTTTTTGATATGTTTCTACAGTTCAGAGATTTTACTCAAGTCTGTTTTCCAAAGATGTGGCTTGGCAAAGTGTCTGAGTGTTTTGTTGTTTCATTGATCTTGGGCCTCTGGATCTGCAGAGAAGCTTTGGAAGATGTTCAGGCTGATTTAGAAAAAAATCTCCTATGTTGCCGAAATTCCTGTCTTGTGGATTCTGGGGAAAAGAAAGGAAAAACCCAAGAATTTCTGAAGTTTTACTTTAATCCTACAAATGATGGCTGGCTGACTGCAATGCTATTGGAACTATGGAGTACCTGCCCAGCCTGTGGCTCTGCTGGGAGCTGGACCTTACTAGAAAATGATTCATCTGGTGGCACTGGAAAAAAAATCCTTGAGGCATGAGATAACTGGAAGTTCTTGGAGAGAATGGACTTATGCTGGCAAATGCCATTCTGAGGAAAATGAAGCAGAGAAACATATGTATGGTGAACTTGCATTGGGAAAGAAATTCAGTCTCCTTCTGGTTTTTCTCCAAAGTGACCTATTTTTTTTTTTTTTTAAATAAATGGTATTTGAACAAAACATTCCAGTCTTATCAAAGCATGATGTCCTATTTCACTTCAATTTTAAGCATTTCAAGATGCTTGTAAGAGCAACTAAATCAAAATGTAGGTGGTATTCTCAGGAAAAAAAAGGCTTTTATTCTGTGCACTCTACCTGATGTAAATTAGCCTTTTATGTGCCATTGGGTGTGCTGGACTGTATAAACTTGCGTAGGAACTGTGAAGGTTCCAGCTGTTTGCTGCAATACTATTATGATAATGTTGCACAGCATTATTGATTTCCCTATAAGAATGTAGTGCCTATTTCCCCACTACTATTCTACCAATCACTAGCAAACATAATCTATGGGTATTGATGTATATATGTGCTTTTCTGAGCACTTTGAGCAATCAGAGATGGAAGCTACCATTTCACTTCTGATCTGACTCTGAATGCTCATATTCCTTAAAAAACTAAATTAGTCCCATCTAATGTAGCTCTTTTCCAAACATATTTACTCCATGAGAAGCAACTGCACAATCAAAATTCAAGTAGATAAATTACTGTTTGAGAGTTGGTTATAGTGTCTCCTATGTTTTCTTTCTGGTTGACATGGCTACATCCTCCTTTGGAATGACAACTAAGTCGATGGCAGGAGTTTGGGGTTGGAGGGCAGGAAGGCAGAGTAAAAAGTTCTTGCCCTGCTTTCTCTATCCTGGCAAGAGAGCAAATGACATTGGCCTAATTTCGGCTCGGATGGAGTTAATTTTTTCTCATTATTTCTTCCTTTGTAAAGCATCAGTGCTTTATACAACATTGTTCAATAGGTGGGAAAGGGCTAGGCAAACATGTTCTTGCCACAGACTTTATAATTAAGAAGCAAATTGTATACTTACAGGAAAGGGTAATTCATGAAGTCATCTTATTGGTCTAATAATTGTTTATCTAATAAATGAGCTTGCTTTTTGCATATGTAAGTTCTTACCTTTGAACAGTAACCTTGTTCTTTTGTCTTTGTCTTTTGTCAAGTACAGTGTGCAGGGTTTATCTTTTTTGTTTGTACAATAGTGAGTGACAGCTCTCCTTTTTCTGAGCATCCATCTCTACTGCCTCTGCCAGAGAGAAATGGAGCAGAAAATTACCTTGTCCATCATATAAGGTGCTTTGGCTCATTTGGAAACACGTACCTCTCGGAATTATCTCTTGTTTGTGGGATTAATTAAATATTATCTGCAAGCGAGTAAATATGCCTGACAGTTACACAAGATCTGGTTGCAGATCAAGGTCAGCAACCATGGTTTTATAAACCCTGCACAGTTTTACTGAAACTAAACCTGACAGTTGCTGGATTGCATTTGGTATGTTAGTATTGCTAAAGAAAAGCATGGTATAATATTTCCAGGGATGAGCAAAATTTTCTGTATTATTTCTACAGCTTTCTAAACTGCTTCCAATGATTTTAGAATTTCCAAGAAAGGAAGCATTAAAAGAAACAAAGCCTCCTGACCTAGAAAACCAAGGAAAGCATCCATGACCAGCTGGATCACATTCTGTTCCACATTATTGATTTTATTGGTTGTCCAGTAAAGGTCTTGCAGGTTGTCTGTCATTGCTTGAAGACATATGAAATCTGCTCATAAGTGCAGGCACCACAGCAGTGGTTCATGATTCTGTGAAGTCTGGAGACAGCTAAGAGTGAAGCTTTGCTATGTGCCATAGAAAGAATGCAAAGACAGATGAGATACTGCCCTGGATTGGTCACTCCCACGTTTAATGGGAACACTCTTGTGAAGAACTTTGCCTGTATCTTACTGAGAAACACCACTAATTGGTGGCAACATCAGGCAGAATCACCTGCTTGTGGGAGATCCTGATGAGATGGCTGAAGTGTAAAATCCCTCCTCTGGATTGGATTTTTTTATGGCAACTTGGAAGGGTAAATGGTACAACAGCCTTGCACAGGTCACTGTAATCTCAAGTGGAAAACTTGTGTCACTTTTTAGCTGTATCTTTGTGTTCAGACCACTGTGCAATAGGCATCTGCCTGCTTGGATCCTTCTCTCCTCACAATAAAAGAAGGACCCAAAACTTACTCTGCAGGTAGATATCAGTGTGTTTTTCTCATTACTTGTCACCTGTTGCAAACTAATAATGTCTTCAGTGCCCTCAAATTTATTGTCAGGGACTGCTCTGAGAAGATTAACAGAAGGTGCAAAGCATGGATTTGGAGCTTACTAGAAAGTGGCAGTTAGGTTTGGGTGAGCTATTTGAGATTCTTAGTCATTTGCTGTGTAATGAATCCCATTGTTCTGAACTCATCTAATATTTTAACAAGGGGAAAAAAGTGCTGGACAGCATTAAGAATTTAACAAGGGAGGGGGAACCTCCTGAGGGGAGTTCAGTAGCCAGCAGAAACCTGGTAACTTGAGTACAGCCCTATTTACCCCAGCTCTTTGAACTGCAGACTGATGTAAGTTAATTAGAGCTTAAGTAGAAGCTCTGTGTGCTGTGAAACAAGGCTAGAGAATGTGGCTTAATCAAGCTGTGGTATCCATCATGGACAAACTGCTCAATAGACAGCAATTTGCTGGTTCATGGACTCTGTAAACTGCTGCTCATCTACTACTTTCCCTCTGCCACAGTTAATTTTGCTCAGGTGCATGTGCCTTCAGGCAGTAGCATTTCAGATATTTGTGTGAATTGACCCAAATATACAGGGCAGCAAGGCAGGGCTCACAGAAATGAGGGATATCAAATGAGAGGCTTTGGGTCGTCAGAAATCTGTGTTTTGCAAAAAAAAAGTCTCTTCTACTTTAGATTTGTTAAATCTGTTTCAGCTAAAAGCATCCATTTTCTTTCCTCTTAAGTCCAAAACCACGTACCTGGAATTTGATTGTGTACATATCTCCATGGCTCAACTTCTGATTGCTTTCATCTGGCAGGACTTGCTATCTATGTGTTGGGAAGGTTGTTTTCCTAAGCAAAGAACACAGGTGAGAAGCTCCCACCCTAAGCTTTGAGCCATGTGATACTTGTTACACACTTTACCTGCATCATTTACAGACTAATGCAGTCAGAGCCAACGGAAATTATATTGGTACATGGTCTTTCTAGGCTCCTCTCTGAGGTACTGCAAAATCTGCAGATAAATCTGCTTCATGGTGGGAGATTCATGTCTGGGGCAGTTTAAACTATTAACTTTCAGTGCATGGGTCAGGTTCCCCAGCTTGGTTCATGTACTTATAGTGATCAGCCTGGGAAATTTAAAGGCATGCAGGTGCTGTCTGAGCAATCAGCATTTGTATTTGCAGTTTCTGCTGATGGCTGACCAGAAACACATCATTTGGGAAGCCTACTTGTAGGCTTACTAGGCATATAACTCTTATGTCTACTTCATTTCACTGAAATTTTACCAGTGAAGCGTGTGAGTCTCCACATACCAAAAGTAATTATATCACTAAAGAGTTTGACCTTTTCACTGAAAGTGGAATGTCTGAAATCCAGCTAAGTAATGTCATTAAAGGATGGGAGATACCAAAAAGTCTGTGAGTTAAGGTTGTCTGCCCAAAAGGTTAGGCAGCTGGGGATAGATTATAATGGAAATATTAAGTATAATGTGATTCAAATTTTATGTCCAATGCTCCTCTTTGCTCCTTTGTAACTTGCTGACCTAAAGCCTATGGAAGATCCTGCTCCTTTAAGTGGGGGTTTCCTCATGCTGTTCCCTGCATTGCTGCTTTCTTCCTGGCTGAAGGTGTTTTGGCCTCACTGTATATCCAGCATATGTTATGAAAGATGCTTTTTAAGCTGAAGTGTTTCCAAACAGAGACACCTTTTAAAGCACTGGACGATGTGTTTCTACCTGTCCTTGCTCTTAAGTTTCTATCAGTACAGAATTAAGTCTGGGATTTGTTTTTGGGTAGAGGGTGTCCCACGAGGAACATGAAAGAGCATCTCCCCCACTTTATACATAACAGATACAACTGCATCATGCAATTGTCTATTGGTAACTGCTTCTTTAACAACGGTAACGAAATAACCCACAGAGAAGCAAGCAGGCATCTGCTTGACTGGATTGTCCCAGCTTTCTGCTTCTGAGCAGCAGAACAGTTCAGCAGTTGTTCTGAAGTCATGCCAAAAATCATTTTGGGATTGTATGGCATTGATCTCCTACCCAAAGCCAAACTGAAAACTTAATGCGTCACTTCTTTGTAGATTTAATAGTAAATTGAATCAAACATTTAGACTGGGCTGTGTCAGCAGATACCTTCCCTGCTGGAAGTGCATAGCTGTGCCTGTCTGAGGAATTAAGTTTTCTCTAGGGATCCCACTGGCATCGCTGAAGCTCTGTCAATGCCAGGAGTTGTGACTGTTGAACCTTGTGGTGCCTTTGATGGGATCAGGCCTGGAGGCTGAGATTTTCTTTCCCTGGTCAAAGCAATTCAGTGGGTGAGCAGTACCTTGCATTTGTGAAGTGTTGGAGCATTTACCTTCTCAGCTTAATTGTGATGGAATACCATGAGAGAAAAAGAAAAGCGCCAAATTGTTCTTATGTGCACCAGAGTGCTAAAAATATTCTAGCTTTCTTCTGCGTCTCTGCTTCATTAGTTCTCTACCTCTTCAAGCCTGATTATAAGATATACCTTGGTTTCCTCTGACCTGCATCTTAATTTCTCTCACTGGTAACAGCCTCATACCTCAATGCCCTAATTGACACACCATGCAATGTCTTACTATGCTACTTGCTTTTCTGCACAAGCTGTTACTTCCACAGTGGTGATTACAAAGCATGCTTCAGAACACAAAGCTATATCCAACTATATTGTATGGATGGGGTGACATTTAGTATCAGAAACTCAAACACAGGTAAGTAGAACCAATATTGTATTCAGTCATGATAACCATGGTTTTGGTCTCTTAAGAAAAACTGAAAAACCAATTACTTTTAAGCTTACCTGTTCTTATGGAAAATCTCAGTATGAGTTGGCGAGTTATGCTCATTTATAACATTTCATGTTGTCATGTAAAATTTAGCAGTCTGCCACCAGCAATGAAAATTTCTGGGATGTAATTATTCCCTCAATTCTACTTGGTAGTTTAGGAAAAGTTATAGAATTAAGATTATACTATCTACAAATTCTGAAGGTTGTTATAACTGTTCCTTTAGGATCTGTTACACTTCTGTAGTGCCTATTTGTTTTACACTTGTTGTAATTGGGAAATGTCCTGTGGGGAAAAGTGAAAATATTTGTTTTAAACAACCTATACATCCAGCATTCAAACTGCCTAAGGCTCACAGAAACATGCTTTTAAAAGTCACTGAAAGCTATTACACTGTTTCTAGCCATTGTATCTGTGCTGGTGAAAGCCAAGGTATCAAACAGAATAAAAAGTGGAACTTCAACAGCTTATTTTTGTTGTCCAAACTAAAAGAAAAAATATTAAATAGATAACTTTAAATTAGTGTAAATTTCCTAAAGATTGTTAAGTCTAGTCTAGAATATTCCCAGTCATGTGTCCTAGGTGATATATATTTTTGTTGCATAGTCTAAACAGAAATGGTTTGTGGTCTAAAACTAACTTCTTGGATGACCAGTGTTCTGTGTGGTCAGAAAAGCTGCCTTGAGGAGACAGTCAAGTGCAGGGCTTTAACTTTGACATGCAATAAGAAGAGCTTTAATGCTCAGGAATGGCTTAGGATTCTCTAAAGGAAATGCTAATGTAAGCCAAAACATGTCTGATAGAGGTTGTAATCAATGACTTTGCAATGGTTAGTATTGCAGGCCTATTGTGACACTGATCAAGCTGACACATTTAACATGTCAATACTAGGGCATTACCTAACAGTGACTGAGGATTCTTTAGCCACTCTTATCTCTGTGCTCTCTAAATAGAAAAGGGTGTATGTATTATAGTGCATCTTCCTGAGTGGATTTGCAAATTGAAATTGATTATTATTTACTAATTCTTTTTAATGTGAATTCATCCTCCTTTGGCTTGTAGCACCACATTTTCCTTTTGCCTTGCTTTATTTCTGTATTTTACAACTCTAAGCTCCAAAACTTTCAGGAAAATGGGAAACATGATCAAGGGTGGGTTAATTCAATGGCAGCATTGTCGGAAAACTGACCAGGATCAGTGTTCTGTGACAGGAGCTTCCCAGATTGGGTTTAGAACTACTGTCAGGGAAAATCAGTACCTAGAGTCACCCTGAAAAGATGATTTCCAAGGATGCTTGTTTAAAATACAGATAAACACATAATTGAAGGCTGGGAGAAGGGATGGGAGGGTGGAAGGTCCAGGAGATACAAGGCAAAATAAGACCCTTGCATAGAAGACAGGAAATTAAGAATTCCTTCCAAGATAACTGAGTCTAGGCTGTGAAACAGGTGGGACTGTAGGCAGCTGGACAGAAATTTAAGGTTGTAAGGGTAGGCTGGACATGGCTACTGCAAAAATTTTCCCTCTTGTGTCTAAAAGATGAGGCGATACCAGGTGGTAACATGGTGACTTGCCACCTGAAGTTGCCCTGAAGTCCTGCACCTTTCAAATCCTGCTTTAATTGTGATCTGGAGGGGAATTAATTTGGAGACAATGACAATTAAACAGTCCATGCAGTGAAGCTGTTCTGGGATCACAAACTCTCAATCTCTCTGGCAGGAATCCTGGCAAGGAATAGGGGCAAGCAGTGTCAGGGGCTGTTTTTGGTACTTGTCTGCCACTTGCCACCCCCCAACAGATTAAATTCAATACAGATCCAGCTGAAAAGTTTTAAAAATCAGCTTATAATGGGTTTTATCCACAATGATCTGCACATAAATAGTAACATAATTTATATTAGTTCATTAAATATTAAGATCTAGGACCATGCAGTCTTAATACTGGTGCGTTGTGCACTTCATAGATAGTAGCAAAAAGTAAACAACAAGCTAATAACTTTTAGAAACAAATTCTGGAATTAAATAGGTACAGCTGTGATATCTTCATATTTATTTAAAAATGCATATTCAGGGTATTGTTTAGTAGGAGTAATTTTATTCACTAGTCAGCACTTGGCATAATAGGCAATTAAACTTCTAAACCAGTATTTTGAGTTTAAAAAGCTCTTTTGTAAGATTAACATGAGATTGGACTATGCTGGCTTTTGTGCAGCAGGTAGTTCAGTTAGTAGTTCAGTTCAGATAGTTCAGCTGAACTTCAGATAATATGAAAGCCTTGAAAGCTCTATAAGAAGAGCTAACAATTGGAAAGCAGTTTGAGTCTAATGCTTGCTAAATTGAGAGTTAAATGGCATGTTTTTAAACAGAACACAACCTATACTGTGTTCTTTTTAAATGTGTTCACTGATGAATAACTGAACATGTGTTTGGGTGGAAATTGAATCTGTGTAGGTATCTGACTAATTGATCTGTAGATGCTAAAAGTAGTTAAGTGTTGAGGTGCAGAGAGTACAGAGACCATTTCTACAGAACAAAATTAATGTGCTTTCAGAAGAGTATTGAGAAAAGTGCTCCTTTTTCTGGTACTGCTTGCAAGTAGCTTTAATTGCAGCTTTGTGTTGAGTGATAAGGAGGAACAGAGTCTGAAATTCTGGTTCAAAGGAGAAAGCTGTCTTTGCTCTGCACCACTGTTGTTCACTAAAACTGCAGGAATCTGTGGTGAGGCTGGATGAGTGTAGTATTTTTTGTTGAGAAACAAAAGGTATTGGGACCAGGTGGAGTTGGATGCTTAGATGAAGCAAAGAAGAGAGGAATCGCTCCCTGCAGCACAGTTTGTAGGCAAGAGAGGAGACAGTAGAAAATGGCTGCAAATTGACAATAAAATCCAGACTAGAGTAGGGCTCAGAATGTCAATAGAACATTTATAGAAGCTGTACAAAATCCCATGTCTCTCCCTCCTTTTTTTTTTTTTTTCCCTTTGGCCCCCCCCCCCCCCATTGTTTAAAGTGTGACAGGGACAGTGGGGGTTTACCGGGAATTAAAAGCCAAGGTGTAACTTTGTGTGAGACCTGTGTGGTTGAGCTGTTTCCTATGTGCAGCTGTGGAAGTGAGCTGTGTACAGATGCTCATCAGGCACACAAAAATCAGCCACTAGCCAGGCAGCAGAGAGTTCATACCCATGTGAGAAGAATCAAGAAGTTGCAGAGATTTTTGAAGCCCTCTAAATCAAAGAGACCCTTCTTTCTGTGCTTGTATTTGAAGAAATTTTCAGAGCATTGTCATCGTATAGGAATGTAAACAATATAGACTGGAAAGCTCTTGAATTATAAATTGGAAAGTGCACAAACAAATTGTAACCATTTTCTTTTCTTGTTGTTTTATGCCATGTTGAAAAGCTCTTTCCGAACACTTTTACATGTTCATGTTCCCTTCTCCCATAAAATTGACTTCTATAATCCTGTATCTCCTGATCTTAGGACTCTTAGAAATACACAGATTTTGCAGTATGAGACCCAATAAAAGCTGTGGGGGTCCTGACTATTTCCAGCACAGCTAGACATTAGTGTTAAGAAATAAAAAAAGTAGCAAAAACTTTTCTGAAAAACCCTTCTCTATCTCTTGTTTAATTTACTCCAAGAACCCAAGGTGAACAGGACTGTGCAGCCAGCTGTAGTCTGACCTTTCTTATATGCCAAAAAGAGCTGGAATTTGCACCGAGAAACTCGTGGGGAAGAGAAGACTTAATTCTCCATCTGTGCAAATGTGGCCTGGTGTGGTGATCCTGGAGGGTGAGAGGGCTCTGGAAGTGAGTTGTGTTGAGAAGTTGCTGAGTTTGTGCTGATGAGAAAGATACCTTAACCAACTGTCTCCCATAGGTTAGAGAAGGCCTTGGAACAGGGGAGGTGCTCAGCCACTTACTGGCCTTGCTCCTGGTGCCAGCACCCCCAAAACAGAAACACTGGCTTGAACCAAGCCAGAGCTGTTTCGGCTGGGACTGACCACACCAGCAGTCCCACGGATGAGGCAGCAACAGTGGATGGCAGTGATCAACAACCCAGGGTGGTCAGGCTCTACTGGAGGCCTCTGGGGTGACACCTCTCATCGACATCACTGTCATGCTCATCTGAAGTGTGCTGGGCACACAGATGAAAAGGGCAGATCCCTGACATCACTGCCTGAATTGCTCTCCTTGTCAGCAGGTTCAAAAGTCTTTCAGCAGTTGAGAGTATGGGAGGGAATTGCTTAGCTTAGCTGCTGATTTCAGTGGATTTTCCTCTTGAAGGGGATTAGTCTGGCCCTTGGTGGTGTTTGTTTCTCCTTATGTGCTTTGGAATTTAAGCAGTGGAAATTATGAACAAAGTAATAGTTTACTACTTAACCACAGGGCATAATGTGCCTTACTATGAGATAGGAGAGTTGGCTTGCTCTTAGAGTGAGAATAAACACATTTTTTTCATTAGGAATATGGCTGCTTAACTTGGGTGACAAATGCACAGAATTTCAGGGTGCTGCCTGCACAAAACTGCCTTCTTTTCCTGTAAATCACCCTGTCAGTATGGGAGAGAATGTTATTATTTTAAAATTAAAGTGCCTTTGACTAATCAACTCTACCATCCTTGCTCTTTTACCTCCAAACAGCTTCGTTCAAACAGCTTCAAAACACTTACATTGAAAGATCATTTCCGGCAATTATAGTTACATAGAATAAATCTGATGAGATTATAGTATAAGACAGCAAGAAACAATGATGAGGACGTGCATTATGTTCCTGTTGCATGCCCACTGAATGGGAAACATACTGATGAGTATCAGTATCGCTTCTTGGCTCCCAGCTTAAAGGCAGATTTTCTGAGACTGTGATTTTGCAAAGCACCTGTTTGAAGATACAGTTTCAAGATAAGAAAAGCAAATTATTTTAACAAATATTTGAACAGCAGGCATTTATTACAACTGGTGTAAAAAAGAAGAAAGGAAATTGCTGAACTTTCCAGGAGAGTTGTGCAAGTCTCAGTTCTCCAGTTTATGCCTTTGGGCATCCATTATTCATGTAATATTCCACATTCACCCTTCCTCCAACTGTATTTGCTCCCTCCTCTTCCCCTATGCTGTATTCCAAATCTGACTTTTTTCTTTTTTTTTTTTTTTCTTTTTCCTGAGGTACTGCCATAGCATATACAGTACATAAGGCTAGAAAAGCTTCAGAAACTTAATTGACTTCTATGAATTATTTACAGAAAGACCTAAACCTCACTAAATCCAAGTAAAAAGAAACAGGAAGGTATACAGGCTTGTTGCAGAATGATTGAGGAGACCCTGACTAGTGTTTATGAGTTCCTTTTTTCTGGGACAGAATCCATCTTTGCTGAGCAGCTGCTCTCGGAACTGCTCAGATCTGCTCCCTTCTACAGGCTCCCTGAGCCTGGGGAAATCACATCAGGCTTTTTAGTATGGCCTGTTGCAATAAGACAATGTGTGTAATGGTTTTGAACTAAAAGAGGGTAGATTCAGACTAGACACAAGGAATAATTTTTTTACAGTGAGATTGGTGAAACACTGGAACAGGTTGCACAGAGAGGTGGTAGATGCTCCATCCCTGGAAACATTTGAGGTCAGGCTGGATGATGCTTTAAGCAACCTAATCTAGTTCAAAATGTCCCAGCTTGTTGCAGGGGTGTTGGAATAGGCAATCTTTAAAGATCCTTTCCAACCCAAAGTATTTCACAATTCTACTAGATTTAAAATAGAATTTGCAAGATACCTGGGGACTGAAGAAGAAACCATCATTGAAACAATGGGTGTATGGTCTCTGAGTTCTGACATAAATACATCTTCTGGCTTCCCAGAGCATTTAAAAGGGATAAGTAATGGTTGCTTAAGAACTAAATAACCATTTCTGAAATCAGGTTTTTGGACTTTACATCAGGAATACAAACTGACTGTTTATACTGCTTGGCTGGCCCCACCTCATTGCCTTGAATGCACTCCAAAATATGAAAAGGTGCTGAGCTCAGCTGCTCTCAGTTCAGTGCTGTCTTCAGATGGAAGCCTTGACACGTGCATGCATGTGGGTCCCTCACAAAAAAACCAGAGATCCTTAAAATCTAGTGGATGTTCCCAGTCACTATCACTTCTTTTGCTGCCTCTAAGGCCAGAAATATTGCTGAAGATCCTTAGATGTTTAACATACATATATTTTTCTCTGAATTTTTAGTTTCATCTTAAATGTCTCATTGCAGCCTGTGTCTATAGCAAATGTCCCTGTGCTACAAGTAATTTTAATTCCTATCACTAATGCTTTTTGAGCTATTTATCTTAATGCTCTGGATATTTTTTACTGTAGAGGTGCTCTCTGGAACTGTTAGCACACTCTGATTTGATAAAATGTAATACATGCTCTCTTCTGACTGATTGTTTTTGTCACTCACTCCCGGTTTGCAGTTTCTTCAAAGGCACAGTTCTCTGAAATCTCCCAGGCAGTGACTAGAGCTTATGGCTGCCAGCTGCCAGCTTTCATCAGCAGGGACTAGACAGAAAGCTGCCCTTTCCCAAATCACTTTACATGCACTCATATTGCTTATAGAATTTGTTTCTCTTAAGTGTTCATCTTTTTCTCTGGTGAACAGAGAGCCAAAAACCTGTACTGCTCTCTTCAGTTGTTCTGTGTGCATTCAGGTTATCTGAAAATAACAGAACTAGTTCTTTTAAAGGACTGATGTGGAATATAGGCAGGAGGACAGCAGTGACCAATCTCAGACCACAAGTCCAGGATTTGTCCCATTCACGATTGCCACCCATTTAACTACAACTGAGCAATGACTTTAATCTTACTCCCATAATGCAGACACTACAACATTACTTTTGTTCATTTCAAGGATTAGTGGTTTAGTTAAGAAATCTGTCTGTATATAGCAGAAAACCAGTAAGGATTATACCTGATTACTTCCTAATTTTATGTATTTCTTCTCCTGTATGCTTTGGGAACTGTAGTGAGTTAGTTTCTGTGTTAGTAAGAGGTGTCCCCCTTTCTACCTCACATATAACATCCCATTTCTCTTTGAGTGGATTCCAGATCTCGTCAATGGGTGAACCTGCTTCTTATGCCAAGAGCATCCTGTCAAACTTGAATAGCAATCATAGCAATCATAGCAATCATAGAATCAACCAGCTTGGAAAAGACCTCTGAGATAATCAAGTCCAACCCTTAATCCAACACTGACGTGGTTATTAGACCATGGCACCAAGTGTCACACCCAGTCTCATCTTAAAAACCTCCAGGGACAGTAAATCCACCACCTCCCTGGGCAGCCCATTCCAGTGTCTGATTACCCTCTTTGTAAAAATTTTTTTCCTAATATTCAACCTAAACCTCCTCTGGCACAGCTTAAGACCATGCCCTCTTGTCCTAAATTTCCATTGCTTTCCAAATATCTTGGTCATAATCTTACAAGTTTAGCCAAGCACTGGAAAAAAAAGCATATAAAATGAGAGAAAAAAACCCTAAGTGGCAATGTATTTGCACACAGATTTGTCTAAAGCATCTAAGGGTATTGTGGCAATTCTGGGTAACAGTAGCAGCTCAATCTTTCTGCTGCAGCCTAGCAGCTGGAGCTGAGCTGAATGGTTGCTAGAGGTGAGAGGTTGATTCTGTGTAAAACTCCTTATCTTCTTTATGAGTGCTAAAAGGACATGGTGATATATTTGTCTTTTTGTGGAGCCTACCGACCCTTTCTGGAACAGTGCAAATGGCTGTCTCCTGGTCAAATATCAGAGCCTGAGTTAGCCTAAGAAAATCCATCAGAAACTCAAAACACAGTGAATTTCTATATAAAGCTTGTCAAAAGTCATCACTGAAGTACAAAAGGTCACTTAAACTTATGTTGCTTTTCTTTTCTATGACATGCATCCTCAGCTGCTTTTAATTTACTGTGTCCTCCTCTTATATTTGCTGTTTTTTCACTCCCACACAGGTTTTTATGATTTGATAAAGAACAGACTGTTCTAACTGGAACTGGAAAAAACAGGCTCATTTTACTGGAAAAGGAAGGTAGAAGAAGGCCTATCACTGCCTTCCCAAAAGGGAATCAAGAAAGTTCTTAAAAGGGAGAGTGGCAAGTGTCTATATTGGGAATGCTTGACCAAGATTTCTAAAAGAAAGAAAATGTAAAATTATTAAACCACTCATTGCAGTTTTAAAACCACAAGCCAGTGGAAAAGAGCTGCTGCTTGTTATCAAAATGTATGTCTGTTCATTTTAATATGTTCTTTTGGGGAGAATGTTACAGGGTTAGCATAGATGGTGAGCAATCTTTCCTGCATTTCTGTGAGCTCTGTGCCTCAAGGCCAGGCTCAAACTATG
>JAWWLV010000180.1:26541659-26594642 GCA_035041135.1 Platyrinchus mystaceus | reverse complement strand
GTTAATAAAGCGGACATTTTGTGGATCACATTGATTCGAGTAACAATCTGTACCCTGAACCCCTCCGTCGGATACAGGAGAAGTTCCAATTCCTAATTTTTATGCAAGCAAATGTATGTATGTGTGAAGGAAAATAACTTGGATACTGAGGTATAGCTAGTTTCCTAAAAGAACTTTTGGTTAGTTTCAGCCAGAGGTTTCTGTAGTAGCTGAGCTGCTACTGATCAAAGTGATATGTTGTGAGAGATGGTTTTAAAAAAAATCAGTTTGTGTAATAGGAGAAGAGTATGTTCATAACATAATGGAAAAGGGATGAGGGAAAATAGAGAATTGGGACTTGATACAGGAGGAGATAAAATTAAATCTGTTGCAGAAGGTTTTTACCATCTTGAATTTCAGAACATGGAAGTGGCAAAATAATTTTATGTTAGTAAAACCAGAATAATGAACATGAGGAAGAATCTTTCCCTAGCTGTATGTGCATAGCTGTGGGCTTGGAATTAAATATTGTCATTCAGGAAAGAGATATGTGAATGATATTCTCAGTCAAGACAAAAATGTGAAGGCAAATGAAATTATGTAGTAGGTCTAAATGCAAATAATTTTGATGGCAGTGATGGCAAAGTAATCGTGTGCTACATAGAAAGAGTTTTGAAGGCCAGAAATATAGATGCTTTGAAAAGGCAGATGGCCATGGAAGTAAACAAATCTTAAACAGAGGATGGAAATGCAAACTCCTTGTGCTGGTTTTGGCTGAGGCAGAGTTTTCTTCAAAGTAGCTAGTATGGGGCTGTGTTTTGGAAAATAGTGTTGATAAAAGAGATGTTTTTGTTATTTATGAGCAGTGCCTATGCAAAGCCAAGGCCTTTTCTGCTCCTCAACCCACCACACCAGTGAGCAGGCAGGGGGTGCTCAGTAGTTGGGGGGGACACAGCTGGGACACAGCTGACCCCCAACAGACCACAGGGATCTTCCAGACCATATAGTGTAATGCTCAGTATATAAAGCTGGGGAAAAAGGAATAGGGGAACATTGGAATTGATGTTGTTTGTGTTCCCAAGCAACCATTGATGAAGCCCCACTCTCCTCAAGATGACTGAACAGGTGTCTGCCAATGGGAAGCAGTGAATGAATTCCTTGTTTTGCTTTGCTTGTGTGTGCACGACTTTTGTTTTATCTCAACCCATGAGTTTTCTCACTTTTACCCTTCTGATTTTCTCCCTGATCCCACTGGTGGGGTAGTAAGTGAGTGGCTGTGTGGTACTTAGTTGCTGTCTGGGGTTAAACCACGACAGTGCTGTTCTCAAGCTTTCCCAAACAAGGTTTGGTGGGAAGGTAGATGGTATATCAGTAGGTACAATGCTGTGTCTCCTTCAAGCATGTTTTGGGAGTCTGGTACTTAACAAATACTCTACTTTGTTACAAGTGACTGCTAGAAGGTTAAGAGGCTCCTTTATTTGCAAAAAGCCAAATTCAACTCCCTTATGCAGAAGGTTTCTAGGAAAGGTGAAACAGTTTATGTGTGTTTTTACAAGCTGAAGTGTAAAAGCTCTTTGGGATGATCAGTGAGACAAAGGAAGGACAAATCTTCAATGTAACTGTTACATCGACTGACTTGTCTAAGAAGCTTTGCTGTGATGACTGTGTGTGTCCCTATGTATCTTAGAGAAGAGCTGCTTTCAGTTCCAAATGACTGGCAGATTTTTACAATACTTCTGTGCAGAGGATAGTAGTAGGAATGCATAAACTTTCCATACCAGGCTAGAATGATTTTAAATTTTTCTTATTCATCACCACCTATGTACTGTATGATGTCAGTAGCAGGAGTGGAAATAAGTTCAGACTCTCAGTCCTCCATCTGGAATAAGACACAGTACTGGAAAAGAATGTTTTTTCTTGGATATGAAGGTGCTATGCGGAAAGTCTTTTAGGTTTTAGCCCAAAAGTGAGCGAAACCTGGGGGAAGGGAGCCCTTAGGGAAGGTAGGAAAAGAAAGTGCAATTAAAAAATGGGCAATAGGTTGTTAGCAGAAGAGTCTGTTGAGTCTTTTGAGGACATTCCCAAAGTAGGAAGAAAATGGTTCTCTAGCTCAGTATTCCTTTTCCTAGGAAGCAAACATTTTAACTAAAGTAATTGAGGTCATGAAATACCCCAACAGTAAAGACCCTCACAGTTTGACAGGTCAGAGCTGAAGAACTGAGGAAACTCATTTCAGGAGGAACTTTACTCACTCTCTGTCATTTTGATGCAGAAGGTTAATAGATGTCTTTCTGGACAAGAATGACATGAAAGTTTCTCAAATTCCAAGAAAAATGGAGGTTTGGAGGGAACAGTTTTAGTAAGGGATAAAGTGAAACAGCTGAGAGGTTATTTATAAATGATGAATATTCTTTGCAAGGAGGAAAAGATCTACGTTACTGTGGTAGTGATAATGGAAAATGGCTTGCTCAGTGACAGAGAGATATTGTCTGCAAAAGAATAAGGAGGCCATTTACTGACTTTTTTTTTTCTTTACTCATAAAACTATCTCTCCTGGCAAATGTCAGTAGAAAATATCTTTTACAGTATGGTCGGTTAAAAAAACCCTGATCAACATGATGATAAAATAGAAGGGTTTTTTCTGTGCAAGTAGATAATTTCTCAAAGCTCTGACTTGCTTCGAATGCAAGACAATGTTTCATTCTCTTCTGTACTTCCTGCATCTCAAGCTTTGTAGCCCAGATTTCAAAGCTGTCTGATCCTCCTGAGCAGTGTGATGTAAGGGTTTTCCAAGTACAAATTCCTGCTAGAGTCGTAGCATCCTATTTGTTGGGGAAAGTGTCCACTTTGATTCTAAATACATTCTTTGGTGTATAAATGACCACAGATGACTAATTTTTGGTGAACAGTTTCAACATCCTTTTTGTCAATGGAAATAAAAATGTACTTTTATTTTTAGTCTGAATAAATTGTACTGTCAGCAAAACAGCCTGAGAAGATGGACTCAACATCAAGAGTCCCGGCTCTTTCTGATTGTGCAAGAAACTTCCCATTTAGACTAATTCCTTCAGCTCCCTATTCCTCACTCCTTCCTCTAATGCCAGGATGATAATATCAATGCCCTTTTTCCTGTTCCTTTCCAAAGCAGCATGAAAAATACCTTTCTGTGTAACCAGCTTAATTGCCATTACCTGGTGCTGGCCAAGGATTGTTGACACTTCCTTTTTAAATGAGAATTGAGTAGTGAATGCTGTCCTTACCTTTACACCTGCACTGGACCTAGGATATACCTGAAGTGGGGAGTCCAAGCACTTTCCTTGATTGCTGCCCAAATAACCAAAATATGTAGATAGAGCACTTGCAGGCTGTGCACAGTGGAAAGTGTTCTTCATAGTCTGGTCTTGGATCTAAGCGTTACTTCAAATCATGGTCAGGTTTAGTGGATTCTGCTGCCTCCCTGCTGCAAATCACAGGAAGGAATATTGCTGGCTTTCTGCCTTCAGAGGTAAAAGATTTATTTAATTAATAAGCTAGAATACAGAAAATGCACTTAAGTTGTAGGTGTTGGGCATGTGGGAAATCAGGAATCCAGTCAGCATAAGAGCTACTTAGAATTTTCATAACAACTGAAAAGGTAGAAACTTTTTCATGGAATAAAGTTTCTTTGAAAATACAAGAAGACCAAAAAGTTTTAATGATACAAGGTATATCATAGTGCCACTGCATTATAAAAGATACTGTGCTTTTGAACATCCAGCATCATAGAATGAGTGTGAAGTGTAAATCTCTACTGGAAAAACATTATTGTAGATCTCTAATGAAATAGTTCAAATAATTTTTGGAGGAATTCTCCTGTACAATACTTTAACCTGTTTGTTCTGAGGTACACAGAGAGGAAAGGAAATCTTTGTCAAAACTAAACTTTTCAGCTGGAAGGTTTCAACTATCTCTTTATCTTGACATGTTTGACTAGGGCAGATGCCATGATTTCCCCTCCAAATCATCTCCTTCTGATGAACCAAGTTCTAAATAATACCTTGCGTTTTAATCGTTATGAATTGCAGAGCTGTCAAATCTCTTCCTGTCTAATTTCTTCTGGTATTTTTCTTAGGAGCTGTTTGACCTTGCAAAACCTTCTGTCATCTCTTATGTTTTCCCTTAGTTCAGGAAGAAAGGATTTTGAAAAGTCAGTGACCCATTGTGCTAACAGGTTGCTGACTTGCATTAAAATAAGATTGAAATTTTGTGTCTTCATTTAAAAATCCTAAGAAAGGTTGTTTTTGAGGTTTTGGTTATACTAAACAACATCATCAACATCTGTGAAATTTGTTGGAGAGAGCAAAACCATAGAGAGGAGTTTGTTTTCTTAAAACAATGGCCTTGTCTCAGAAAACCACCCTGCATTCTTGTGCAGCCAGTAATGCTGCCAACAAGAAATCCTAAAGATAATTTATTCTGCTTCTCCTTGTCAAAAAAATTAAATAAAATCCTGTAACATATTAGTATTGAGCTTCCCAATAAGGTCACAGCTCATCTACTTGAACATGTACCTGGAGCCTTGAGAAGCTTAGTGATGGCCAAAATTTTGTCCTATTCATGAAATGACCTTTCACAAATTAAAACTTGAAGCATTGTAAAAAAATTGTGAAAGCTACTAAACAAAGCCTTGAATTAAAAAAAAAAATACATTAAAAAAAGCATCTTGGATAATACTTGAGATTACATTTTATCAGACTTAAACTGAAATGTTCAATAATTATAAACTGTAGCAGCTGCTAATAGGCAGCTGAGTTCTTGAGTTTTAAATATATTTCTTGCTGTTAAGGATTTTGTCTGTAATTAGAAAGGATTAAGTATTCCTCTGTATTTTAGAGTTATTTACTCTGGTCCAGTAATAAATTCTAATTTCTACATTTGAATAGTGTAGAATTAAATTTTCTAATTTCATATAATTTTGGATTCTGAAGATGCATTAGGATAAGATTTTAATAGAAAACCCTGAACTGTGGTGACTGGATGTCTTTTCCTGGACAGGTAATATTGTAATCAACTCTCTCAAATTCAATTCCTTTGAATTTTTGGTCTTCCTCGATGGGAACACTCAGCATCTGCTCTGACTGCAGACCCAAGCTGAAGTCCTTTAGCTGTTTGCAGTATGCTTATTATCACTAGCTGTGTATAAAGAATGAGAGGTAGAGCTGTAGATGAGATCTTGGTGAAAGAGCCAACATTGGTCAGTAAGGGATATGTAGTTGTTTTCTAGGTGGCAGTGGAATGTAAATTGTTTTTTTACTATAGTTTTTTCTTTGCCTTGGAAGTGGTGTGGGGACTACAAAAGAGAACCAGCACATGCTGGTAGAGTTATAATCACAGAATTGTTTGGGTTAGAAAGGACCCTAAAGATCATCTGTTTCCAACCCCACTGCCATGTGCAGACATTTTTCATTAGACCAGATTGCTGAAAGCCCAATCCAACCTGGCCTTGAATATTTGCAGTTTATGACATCTGCAGCTTCTCTGGGCAGTCTGTGCCAGTTCCTCGCCATCCTCACAGGGAAGAATTTCTTTGTAATATCTAACCTAAACCTACCCTCTTTCAGTTTGAAGCCATTCCCCCTTGTCTTATCCCTACATGCCCTTGTAAAAAGTCCTGCTCTCTTGTAGCCCCTTTAGGTATTGGAAGGTGCACTAAGGTCTCCTCAAAGCCTTCTCTTCTCCCAGCAGAACAACTGCAACTCTTTCAGTCTGTCTCTGTAGCAGAGGAGCTCCAGCCCTCTGATCATCTTTGTCACCCTTCTCCAGACTCACAGGTTGCTTGAACACCCTCTGCTGAGAATAGGCAGAAATCACGATCTGTTTCCACAGGAACCAAAATTTTGCTTTCAAGCCGTGGACAGCCAAAGATAGGTAATACTGAGCAGACTCCAAGGCCCTTATTTTACGTTTGTAGCTGACTTGTTGTATGAGATAAACATAAATGAGTGTGGCAGGAGGTCCAAAAAAGTCCTACTGTGGGATGGCCTGTCATGTCAGCGCACAGGAGAGATGCTGACATGTGGGAAGGGGAATCCCATGACTTAGGTCATAGCTCTTTGAGGTGGTGGCTCACAGCTGGCCTTGCAGAGTGAGATATAGTGAGGCAGTGAGGTGTGCTGGGCAGAGAGGGCTCACTGACAGCTGCAAAAGCTCCTCTCCCAGCAACGTTTGTAGAGGCAGTGACACCTCTGCCCAGTCTCCTCATTTCTGAACATTGCCTCTTGCCCTTGCCCAGGGCTCCACAGTCATCCGGTTTCCAGCAAGCTGAAAGTTTAACTGGAAATGACTCCCTGTAAGATGGTGCCAGAAAGGTCAAGGAAACATTAGCCTGTTTGATTTCTATTATTTCTTAAAATCAAGTTATGTTTATAAGAACAACTTTTTTTTTATTATAAAATTGAAATGTTTTGTTTCAAGCAGGCACAATTGGGTAAATGTTGGCCTGTGTTTAAGGAAGGTAAAAGCTTACAAATAAGTAGTAAATACTCAGAAAAAGTGAAAACAACCTCTTCTTATCAGGTTTTATACTTTACTGAAAAAATAACCTCATAGTGTGAAACATTATTTCCCCCCTTCTTTTCACTGGGCCTTTGAACTAAAGAATGTATTTGTACTACACACCCAATTACACAACTGCTGACTTACATGGCCATTTTCCTGGGTAAACAAAGCTAATGAATGTGTGGTATATACTTAAAAGCTATTCTCAGTAGTGGGACATTGTCTCCTCCTCCTCCACACTGCACTGCATAAATGGGCATGGTCACACTGTGGTAATTACATTTTTTTAATGTTTATTTATAAAAAAAAAAGGAAAGCAGAGAGTCCCTCCTGCTCCGTTGCCTAGGTTATTCCACAGGCTACCAAGCAGCCTGTGTAGTATTTTCTGTGGTGTGGTAAGGCTAAACCACGAGGTAAAAACCTCACAGTGGACTCAATTTCAGGAACATCCCTAACTATGCTGCAGGATGAATTTTGCTCTCTGCCAATGTTATTCTGGGCGGGGTTGTAGAAATAATTGTCGAGTATCTCCACCCAGAGAGCAAGAGCGAGGAACTGCAGAAGGAGAGTTTTGTTTTTCTGTCTAGAGTGAGGGACAGGAAGGAAGACTGGGGAGGAATATCAAGTGATCATCAATCTGTCACCACAGGAACAGTTGCCTGCACCTTCCTAGCCACTGTTTTCATTATTTATTCTTTAATGTCATCTGTGATGGATATTTAATCCCCTCTCTACTAACAGTTTGTTTCAACGTTCAGTACTGCTTGCAATCAGTAGTCCTTACTAGCAGCACACTTTTCCATCTGCCACCAGACCTGTGCTTTCTTTGCCATACTGCTTTAAAAGTGACCCAGGCAACCCCTCACTTTGACCATGGAAAGGGGTGTGACCCCCGGGATAGTCACTCTTATTGTGGGAAGAGTTGACTGTGTTGGTCCAGCTCCTTTTTAGGTTGTGTTTTATTGTCATGGAGGCAAGGAGTGTGGGGGGGGGGGGAAATCACTAAATACGATAATGAATAATTTTGACTATGCTGTCGTTCTAATGTATAAAAGCCAGCTTCAACATCCCAGAGGCAGATGGAAAGGAAGATCAGATGCTAACAAGCTGGTAAATCAGCAAGAACAAGATCTAATTAAGATATAACCAGTACACTAATATATGCTACAATCTAAAGAGAGCTAAGAAGTTGCTTTCTATCGCAACTTGGAAAGATCTGGAACACTGTCCTATTAAACTAAGTAATAATGGTCATGTAGAAGGGTAGAGAACAAAGCTCAGAGTTATCACTATTTGCCAGTTTTGTCTAAGGAAGCTTGCAAGATGGAGATAAAATGGTCAGAAATATCAAAGGTTTGTGTCTAATCCAGTTATTCAGATATTGGTCCACTAAGTCATTCACTCAGGGGAACAACAGTCAGTAATGTTAGTCCATTTTGTTGTTATACTGCAGCAAGTCCTGGAATTTCTTTGCAGAGCTGTGTATGAACTAGCTCCCTTTAATAAAAAAACCCCCAAAACCAAAACAAAAACCCCAAATCCCCCTAACCCCCCCCCAAAAACCACAAAACAAAACCCAAAACCAAACCAAAGAGAAAGCCAAAACAACCCAAAATCACAGACCAGCACCACAAAACCACAAAAAGCCTGAAATACCCAAACCTGCTGGCACTACAGCTCTGAAGGTAAATGTCTGTGGCTAACTTAGACCTTACCTTGTAAATGCGTACTGCAAATGTATCCTTACCATTCAGAAACAATCCTTATCAACCTGACTTTCCTAATGGAGGTAAAGGAGATGAATTTTGTCCTGTTTCCCCAGAGATGCACCGCTGAGGACACGGTATCTCTTCTGGATCACAGCTGCCAGAGCTGAGCTGTTCTGTAGGGCTTGAGGAGGAGCTGGGAGGTGCAAACAGCAGTTAAACCCACAGGTCCCAGGGCGATTAGTTTCTGTTTTCCTCCCATTGATGAACAGTTTTTGGGATCTCTGACTCATGGTAATGTGAAGAGCTAAAAAAGCAGTCAGCTCCTTCAGGTCATCATCAATTTGCCTTGCATAGTAATAGCAGCCTACGATGTGTTCAGACCTACATATGTGTGAATGTGGGATGTGAGTACAGCTGGACTGAGAAAATAATAATTGTTGGATGTTCTTATCTTTTTCTATCCTGGAAACAGCCAGTGGGAGTCTAATGACTTGTTTAGAAGATTGCAGGAGACAATTGCTAAAGCAATCAGCAAATATGATTATAACGACTCAGTTCAGTAGACTTTCTATCTTACGTAGATCTGGAAGTGAAAGACCTCCAAAAAGCAGCAGAAGAGGAAGAGAGCATTTTTCATAAACCACAAATTGCCAGTTATTCCACTCTCACTTATTCAATATTTCACTCAAATTGTAGTTTTTATTGTATTTATATTTTGTTTTGCAGCTGTAGTTAAAGAGGTCTTGAATTACACAAAAGGGAAATTAAATGTATGATGTCTCGGTTCAAGGGAGAATTCTTGGATGTAAATAATGAATTAGGGAGATTTCAGAAGAAGAAAGAAGGATTTTGGAACCTTCAGAATAGATAACCTTTCATATTATTAATAAAAAATGAACTATTGCAACAGCCAAAGTGCTTTGTATAGTCACAGTATATTCAGTAAATGAAGCTTTACTTTAGACAAGTGAGTTTTATGGGCTTTTTTACTAGATCATGCACTAATTGTGTCTTGGGTTAATTTTTAAGGTGAGACAATGCCTCTGGATTTGTTTATGCAAACCACAGCTGTGTAAGACTTTTGACTTTCTGTATGCTTGCCCCCCTCTGAATTTTAGCCTTTGAATACTTAGTTACAAATGGCATTCATTTTCCTTGCATGAAGAACAGATTTATGAGGAAAACAAGTGCATTCCTCTAAAAGAGATGAAAGGGTATGGAAGGGCAAGTGTGGCTGATGCTACAGAGATCAGGAATGGGAATGCTGGAAGTGGATGGGCAGGGCTGGGATCCCTCTAGCAAGCAATGGTGGAGAATGAGTGGGGTGGCAGCCTGTCCATCCTGCTCAACGAGGAATGTACATGTTCATGCAGTTCAGGGGCTCTGAGCGATGCCTTCTCAGTTGCCTTTGTGCTGCACACACCAGAGAGTGACGGCAGTCCTACAAAAATGAAAAAAACATCCTCCATGTTTGCAACAATTACAGGCTGAGCTCGTCTCCAGGGCACGTGGCAAGAAACTTGTAGTTCTCCTTGCAGGTGTCCCTTTCACGGGTGGAAGAAGAGTCTTGTTTGCCCCTCTTTCACCTCACACAGCCATGGGGCCTGGAAGGGCCAGTGGGGGGCTTGTTTGTTGACCTCTCCTGAGTCAAGAAGAGTAGATTTAAAGAGCTGCTCAGGTTAAATTTTAAATGATTGCTGGGCAGATGATAATTTTCTTTTGAGAAGGATTTTTTTTTTTTACTTTATCTTAAAAGATCCTCATAAGGAACATTGCCTTGGTTGTTAGAGTGGCACTCTTGATTACTGCCTTAGAGTGGCTGGACAGTTGCTATCAGCTGTGCATGGCTGAAAATCTCTGTAAAAAAAGGTCTTCAGGAGTCAAACCTACATCACACAGGCACAGTTTCAGGTGATCAGGAGGTTTCTACCTGTTTTGCACTATCATATCAGTGCAAAACAGGTGGAGTAGTTTCCCTGCAAAGCAGATCACCATGTTTATGTTTTAGTATAGTTATCTTACAACTGAGTGCAAAAATACAAATGGTAATTTAGGTCAGTTAATGAGAGCATTGTGTATCACTTTAACAAGAGACTTTAAAGGCAGTAACAAATTTCAATAAAACTAAATAATAGACAAAAATCTACTTATGAGCTTTAGAGGATGATGCCTTTCCAATAGAGTACTCAGCTTCTGTTAAAATGCAAATTTTCACTCGTCACTTGGGAGAGTAGTGAACACCAGAGGAAACACTAGAGACAACTAAATGTATCCAGTTCATTAAAATATATCATCTTCTAATAAAAAGTACTGTTATCTCAGGAGGGTTGTATACTTGAGCCTACTTCTCTGTGAAGAAAGACTTGCAAAGAGCTTCTAGTGATACAAAAAAGTTGGAGAAAGATTTGCAGATCTTATACAAGCTTAGACCATTTAGGACTTATACAATTTTCATTACTATCTCACTCTTATTGCAGTAAGTATCCTAGGGGGGACTTATAGAAAGTTATTATAACTGGCAAAATAAATGTGATTTTTTTTCTTATTGTTGCTGTCAAAAATGGACTTTGGAGATAGAACCTTTCTCAATCCTAAAAAAGACAAAACTTCAATACTGAAAATTAGATCCGCAAAGAACAGGTTTCCCCCACAGAAAGTACTGTGGATTTAGCAATACACAGGTATGTATGCACAGATTTATATTTAGAAAAAATTGTACTTTTGATAGCAAAGAGTATCTTTTGAGTCTTAAGATGTTTTCAAACCTGAAAACTTTAGGTTTTCAGCTAAAACTAAACTTTTAATAAAAGCCATAAAATTTAAGAGGGCAACTTAAAAGTCAGTACCTCAAACACTTTAATAAAAGCAGCAGAAAAAATGTCAAGTGGTCATATCACCTGTTGGTTAGGCTGAATGTATATTATGGAGCTTCCTCAATGGAGAGGTAAATGATTACTTTATGATGTTAATATATTTTAATGAAATGCAACAGTATTATCCATTCTATATCTATGCAAAGGGTCTTACAAATGTATTTTAACTTGAAATTAAGTAATTTTCACATATCATGCTGACATCATAATAATTCCCTTTCCCAAGACCTTAGTTCATTTTGCACTGGCCAGTCTAAAGAAAAAAAAAATCTAAATCTCTTTGAAACTGCCTCTTTCCTGTGAGCTTTGCCCCTAAACCATGACACTGAATTGCTTGAAAAAGCATCCATGAAAGATGTGTATGTAGTGTATTAGCTTCTCTTTATATTGCTCCTACTAGGGGACAAAATCAGTTCTTACTGCTGATCTCTGAAACAACCAAAAGGCTACAATAAAATACAAAAGAAGAGAGACTGACATAGCAATATCCCTTGATGTGCTTGTTCCTCATCCAATCCCTGTAAGTAATTACCTGTCTGAAGTTGTACAAGCACTTCAGTTTGCCTAGAGACAGCTATTGATTTAGAAATCAGATGTTCTTGGGCTTGGTTGAAAAAAAACCTCAACTTTTTAAATTAATTTTTTTTTCTCAGCCTGCTGTGGCCATGAATAAGCATCATTCATTTTATGCAATTTCCATTTGAAACATTTTTGTATTGGGAATTTGTTTACCACTTGTGGCCTGCTAGTCTGAAAATTAGTTTTCTAACCATGCCTTCTAACCAAGCATTTGTAATGCTCCATTAAATTTTATATGGGGGGTTTTTTTGTATCTATTGTCTATGGGAATGTTATCTATCTGTCTCTGTACAGAGCAATATGATGTAATTTGAAAGATAAAATAGCCTGGATTTTCTTCATCTTAAAGTGTTTATTTTGATTATTTAGGTTATTTTTAAAAGACTGAACTGCTGTAAGAGTTCTGACCACGGGCAAATTTAATCAGGAAATAAATATTTTTCTACCTTTTCTCCCCCAGGAATTACCTTTACAACTGATTAAGCAAAAACTGGAGTCTGAGTAGTTGAAAATGTTTTCTGTAGAAAACACCTGTAGAAAATACATATTGAGTGTAATTTTTAGATAAAAATCATGGGCCAAAGTACAATGTGTCTTATAGATGTTGTCAGAAGAGGTAAAACATTGTGAGCTCAGGTAAAATCTGGAAACTAAATGTGTACATTCCACACTACAAATGCCATTAGTGATCACTTAGGGTTCCTGAGAATCTCACAGTGAGATTTAATCCTGATAGGAATAGGGAGGTCACAACCTGAGCACAAAAGGATGCTTAAAGAGGTCTGAACAGTGACATGGCTCTTGTGGTCTAAAAGTAGAAAACGTGGGATATGTGACTCTGATTTCTACTGCTGTTACTGTGGCTCATGCCCACCAGGAACCAGGTGGTGAAGCTGGTGAAGCTCATTTGAACCAATCTATATACATTAGTAACTTTCAGATTGTGTTGGTGTGTTATCCATATATTGCCTGGATTTTCCAGAAAATGCATTTTCTTAATTAAACAAGCACTGGTGGAATCTCCTTGTGAGCAACCTTTTCTCCTGGTGCTTTGCATGCTCCTGTGCAGGGGGAATATTACTGGAGGCTGCAAGGTAAACTCCTCAGTGATTGCACAGATGAAGGCAAGTTCAGGTCTGGATAAGAGACGTGTGGGCGTGGAGATGAAGCACTTCTGTACCTCTCTGACCTAAGCAACTGTCATGGGATTCTTTTCTTCTTTCCATGGTTATTGGTTAAGTCTCTTCAGACTTCATTTCTTCCTCAGAAATGGATATGGAAGTTATTCTTTTAAAATATACATCTGCAAGTAAACTTTATCCTACTGTCATGGTTTAAGCCCAGCTGGAAATAAAGCATCATGCAGATGCTTGCTCAAACCCTCTATCCACCCCACCCAAGGTGGAATGAGGAGGAGAATAAAAAGTAAAACTTGTAGGTTGAAATAGGAATAGTTTGCATTTTGCTTTGTTTTAAATTATTAATAATTGTAAAAATAATAATAATAATAATAATAGTAATAAAAAGGGAAAGGAAAAATAAAAAAAAAAACCAATGCATAATGTAATTACACACCACTCACAAATGCCAGACCCCCTTCACCACCCACTGACTGGTGCCAGACCTCCTTCCCAAACTCAGATTTGCCCTCCCTTCCTGGTACTCCCCCTGTTGATATACTGAGCCTGGTGTTCTGTGGTGTGGAATATCCCTTTGGCCAGATCAGGCCACCTGTCCCAGCTGTGCCCCCTCCCAGTTTCTTTTTTGCACCTCCTGACTGTTAGAGCATAAGGGACACAAACACACAGAGAAAAAGATTCCTGACTTAGAATAAACATGACTTAGCAAAAACTAAAACATCAGTGTGTTGTCAACACCATTTTCATTCTGTATCCAAAACACAGCACTGGACATGCTACTGAGAAGAAATTATATTAGATGAAATCACGACAATCAGTCTGTATTCTGCAGACCTGAAAGTTTGTGCTACTGGAGAAGACTGAAAATTTGAATATTCTCCAACAATCTGTGCTTATTGAAGCCTCTTCTAATATTAAGAAATTAATAAATGTATCAAGAGTAGTTACACTGATTTAAAAACTGTAGGACTTGTAGTTTCAAGGTTGTCATCTGGAAAAAAATAACTGCTAAAATATGCTACCAAATAACAAAATGAAAGTCAGAAAATGCCTAAAAAGCATCAGGGGGCTAACAAAGAGAATGGAGTAGAAGAGTGAAGGGAAATCTCATGCAGGAACCAAGCTGAGTGAAGAGGGATGGCTTCCCAGGGATCCCTTGTGCCCAGGTGCCAAGGGAGCAGAGCAGGAGTGTCTGCTATCCAACCATTTAGGGCAGGGTGGGGGACAGAGACAGCTCCTTCATTTCCCAAGTGCAGATTGCCTCTAGATGAATATTTAAAGCTGCTCAGACGTGTGTGGTGTTGCAATATGGAAGGTGTGAATTGGACATAGCTCTGCTTCTGTGACTTAACCACAGCACTTCCTTTGCTTTCTGGGCTGTCTAGCAGATATAATGAGACCTTCTGGGATAGTGTTTCTGGCTCTGATGTTTCCAGTGCTGTTCCCATCACACTCTGGAGTTCAGAGATTGCTCACATTGAGTGTTGTGCATCTGGGCATTTATTTCTTTAGCAATTGTGGCACCTGCCACAAATACTGAAATACTACCACAGATATAAAAATAAAACAACAGCAGAAGTAAAAAAACCCAACTTCTTGAGGAGTTTCCCATCTCTTATTTTCTCCAGACTGAAGTGAAAATGTTTGTGAAAATTTGCCTGTACTAGGCAGGCAAATGTCAACAAATTTGGCTTTGTAGTTGTTGTTTGTTTGTTTGTTTTGTTGTTGTTGTTTTGTTTTCTTTTGGGTTTTTTTTTGGTGAGACTTCTAGATTATCTATTGCTATTGTACTAAGAAAAAGTTTTCAGTGTGGGAGCATCAGGTTCATTAAGTCAACCACAAAATAGACAGGATTTATTATTTTCAATAAACTCTAGTAAGAAATGCAATGATCTTTAGTTTTCCAAAACTTAGAGTGGGGGGAGAAAGGTGCCTGCTGCTGTATTTGTTTTGATTTTTTCTGATTCCACTTCTGTATTTATTTAAATCACATCTATTATGGCTGAGCATTGAGTTGGTTGACCACATAATAATTTTTTTTTAATTGGTTTTGTGGCTGTTACAGAAAAGTTGTGTGTTTTCTGCTTGTATTAAAGTACTTAGGAGCAAAAAATGCTATTATGGAGAATCCAATCCCAGGGCAAACTAGAAGATGCCAGGCCATCTAGCATGATTTGCTATTTACTTATGAGAGTATCCCAAACAATGAATAAAGCTCAAAGGGTTTATGGGTGAAACCCTCAAATTCTGACCTTTCAATAGAGGTCTTACTCCTCTGCCCTGTTTGGTGCTTGTCTGAAGGTATGTGTGCCACTGTGAGAGCTCTGCAGAGTCCCCTTTGCTACCTGCAGTCTTTCCTATTGGTGGCTTTGGGATTCATGGAGAAGCAAGAAATGGATAGTCATATTTTCAGTTAACTTTTCAGTATAAGAAAATCCTGGAGGACATGGTTTAGTGCAGGATTTACACACTTGAAAAATCTATTGGTAATATGGGTCCTTCTACATGAAATATTATGTGAACTTCATAAAGCTTTTAAACTGGAAGAAAGGAATTTTATACTCTGATTTCACAGGGGAAAAAAAGGAAAAAGGTGGGAAATTGCATCTTTTTCATCTACCCAAGCCAATGACCTTGTTCCAGGAGTTCAATGTAATTTTAAGAATTTTATGTTGAACATCTAAGAGCTCACAGCTACTGCTGTAGTTGCTGTGCCAGAGCATGAGATCAGAAAACTGGTACCATGATGATGTACAGCTATGAAAATTGTCCAGCATGGTTTCTTGTTCATGTCTTGTTGATGCAAATTTTTGAATTTTTAACTTCTGCAAAGACCTGCTTCACCAGCTCCAAAATTACTTTACCTTGCCAAAACTGGTTTTCCCAGGACACTTTCTTTTTTTTTTTTTTTCTTGACAGTTAAAGGCTTGTTTAAAAGAGAAGAGGTGAGAGGGTTATGGGAGCTAGAAGTTAGTCAGAGAAACACATGGAAAAACTATTCTCCAAGGGCAGAGGAAATTTCTATGCTAAGGGAGAGAGAGAAGGAGGGATGTATATAAACTCCCCAACTACTCCAATACCAGGCTGGAAGGAGTCATGAGAAGGCAAGAGCAAAGTTTGCAAGCATTTCAGCTCACAGCAGGTAAAAAAGAGTGGGCTGGCCTGGCAAGCAGCTATAGCTGCTATATTTTCCATTTGTCAGAAATGGAAGTACTTCGAAATAATGATTTTAAACCAAATGACTCTGTTCTGTAGCAGCACTACAGGCTTCAATTTTTAATATTTTCCCCTGGGTTGTTTGTTATTAAAAACAGCAAAAACAAACAACATCTGTAGATCCTTGTTCTCCTTTAAAAGACTGCTGATATGACTCGACATCAATTTGTTGTGTTAGAAAAGTAGGATGAGAAATGGATTACTGCTAGTAGATGACTGTCTGCCATCTGGATAGAATTTGTGGCTGACAAAATGTGTAGTTTGGACACAGATGTGTGTTTGATCCCATTCCAGTGCAGTAGCTTTCAGACAGATCTGTCAAGAGACAGCCCTTGGATCAACAGGAGTACCAACAGCTATGGACTGAGTTGATCTCATTGCCTCTTCTTGTGGGCAGTATGGTGAGTAGGCAGAGGCTATGCTTTGGAAAGGTCTTTGAAGTTATTAAACTATTTCAGATCCCCAAATAGCTGAAATTATTTTATTCCCCAGAGAACAGTGTAAATCTCATACTTTCCTTGCTCCTAAGTCCTCCTAGATCTGCCAAGACCTCAGCTCTCAGCAGAATATTGTTGTCTCCAAAACTCTCCTCAGGTCCTCTCTCAACCCTTGGCTTCTGAGTTCTGTCCAGCCTTTTTGGGGAAGTCTCCTGCTTCTCACTCAGCTCACTTATCTCACTACGTTCCTCCTTTCTCGCAGATCTTGCTGTAGGCCTTGCTGATAACAGAGGAAATACATCTAATCTGATTTCACTGGGGCATGTTTGACTCTGATAGGCCTTTTCCACCCTCTGGCAAACTCTCTCCTTGGAGACCAGGGCTTTCACCATGTCAAAGGCTCCTTTTGCTCCCAGTATATAAAACCTGTGCTCCTCGAAATCATAGTTATGATCCTTTTGTCTATAGAAAGTTAGTGTTGTGTCACATTTTCTCTGTCCTGCCATGTCTGTGTTCAGGCAAATTGCTTGTTCCAGCTGTGTCTGACAAAGCACAGCAAGAGCAAAAGTACCCAAAGCCCTTTTCTCTCATCATTGTCTCTGTAAATATGTACCTTCAATGTTAATGTGAAATATCTGTTTTCTCTATAGAGGGGGAAAGGTTTAAGCTATCACAAGTGAGCCATGGAACTGGTCAAAGTGGCTTGATCATGGAGGGAAGGATTTATAACAGTGTTGAGAAGTGTATCAGCATTTGCAAGCCCTCAACAGCCTCTATTTTAAATCAGAAAAATTCGATGTTCACAACTAATATTCTAGTGCAGGCTTGTTGACAATTCACCTGCACACCAGCCTTTTTTTACTCTTCTGCACAAAGTGCATTTTGTTTTCAAAATCTGGATAGGAATATATTTTAAATAATCTGTCTTAGCTCATGTACATTTTGACTCCTATGAGGCTGTTCATACGACTAGTGAGTTACTGTTGAATATTCAACACAAAGTCAGTCTAATAAGTCCCACAGCTATTGTGAACCTGACAAGGAGAACACTGTTATGCAAATATTCTGCTGCTGAAGAAAACATTTCCAACAGATTGAATATAGACAGATGATGAATGCCTTTCAAGTAGCAACAGAAATTTGTTTTTCTTAGTCTGAGAAGAAAGAAAAAACAGTAGGAAGGAACTTAAAGTTAGGCCCATTTAATCTCTAGCACAGGATGACATTGGTGTTGTTTTTTTCTTTTTCCTTCAACTCTTCGTGGTTGTGTGAGGTCCTACATGTGTGTATGTGTGCACACACAGTCCTTCAGCTGTGAAAGACCAGGAAAAGGAGAAAGGTGTTTCTCTGCAGTGTCAGAGCCAGCATCCTCTGCTCTTGATCAAGCAGGGTCTGGTTTAATCCTTCCTAGGGATGTGGAGATTGCTTTGCTTTTGAACTTGATGACTCTTGTTATCCTGAAAGAATTAAGGGAAGAAAACAAAATATACCATTTTGAAACCATGTACATTCAGGTTTATAAACTAACTCTTCTAATAGATTTTTGAAGAAATGCTTCTCCTGAACAGGATGTAATTGTGTATGGTTTGGCCATAGTGGCTGGGTAAAGTTACATAGCGTAACTTTCATGTTCTTCTCTGTTTCTTCAAAACTGAGATAAAAATCTCATGTTTTCTGATACTTCTTTTTGTTCTGTGAGTCATCCACATTTTCTGTAAAACACACAAGTTTGTTGAAGCAGAAAATGTTTGCTTTCTGATTAACTAACTCTTATCAGAGATTGTCTCTGTTTATTATTTTAATCAAGTTCCTGACACAGGTAACTCAACCATTGGTTCTACACTAGTAAGAGCTTCTTACACGTCAACAGAGAGTATAGTAAACATTATACCTCTCTTTAATTGTGTCATGCTAATAGAAAAGGCCACAGAATCCTTGAGGAGTGCTAGGAGTGAATGAACCTTGAAGATTCATCCAGAGATATTGGTAATTGTCAATATGAAAGCTCTGTTGTACATTAAAGGAAAATATCATTACAGAAAACAAGCAAGGTTCACAGAAAAAATCCCACAGCCATCTAGACTCTTCACATAATTACTGACTCCTGTCCTTTCTGTAATTTCTGAAATAACCTCTCTGTCAGTTTTTGTTTCAGCCTTCATCCAGGTTTCCTTGCTATGATATTTATTTCTGCAGGGGTAGTGCTTCATCATTTCAATTTTCCATCAGTGGAGAGCTGTGCTCCTGGATTCTGTTTCCTAAAAGCTCTGCTTATTCAGCTTTCACAGCAGGTATGTACAATTATGAGCTCCAGGACAAGATGGGTCAGCTTAAAAAAAAAAAAAAAAAGTGCTTTTAGGGCTTGAACAGTGAGAAATCAGAGCTACTGTGTTTAGTCTGTCATTCTGCTACCTGGCAGTAGGCGTTGCCATATATATTTGATTTAGCTGATAAGCAGAAAGCCTTCACCTTCAGGAAGCTTATGTTGTCTTCTGGAGCACAGAATCATAGAACCATCAATCCAGCCACAGAGGTAGAATTCTTGTTTGGCAGTTCCTTCTGGGAAAATTTTACATTTATCTTTAATGATCTGTCTTATGTTAGAAATGGATCTAGAAGATTTTTGAGGGAGACAGGTGAAACAAGAAGTACTTCAAAAAAGTAGCAAGCAAAGTCAGTTTCTGGACATCTGTCTGTCCCCTCCCTGTCTTCCATGAGAGAAAAATATGTCCAGTGTGTCTAGGGCTAAAATGGTCAGTGGTTAACCACATGACAGGTGTCATGAACCCAGGTAGGGTTAAAAATTTGTGTGGTTTTTTCTAATTAATTGAGATTTTCTATTGTCACTTCTCAGCTTTGGCAATCTGAGCTAAACTCAGTCTTTCCTGAACGTAGGAAGTGGTGAACCAGCCCACCAATAAGCAGTCATCCAGTGGTCCAGATCCCTGAATTCCAGTATTTCATGGAACTTCCAGAGGTCTAACTGTTAAAGTTCCTCCTCAGAAGGTCTGAGAAGGTACAAATTATCTTAGTGGATCTAAGGTGCATTCATTGCTTATAATTATGGCTCTTTCCTCAGCAGCTACCCACCCTCATGAACAACCAATGTTAAGAAGAGATGTAGGCGGAGGTTTGAGTGCTCCTAGAGAAAAAGTTCCCTAATCTAGTCAGTTGTGACATAAATATTTCCTCTTGTGTCAGGAAAAAAAGGCTGAGGGATTATTAATGCCCTTGGCCACTATTTCTGACGAGATAAGTGTACAGTAGGCCATTTGAAAAGGTGTGCCTATCAGGTTTGAGACTTACTGGTTGCATCTTATTTTGTGGAAAGGATCAATTATGTCTGGAAGAAAGCAGTGGGACTGAAACAAAGCTGCTCACTCAACTGTTTCTGACAGCTGCTGTGGGAATTCCACAGGAAGTCTATCCCTGTGAGTGTAGCAGAGCCATGCCTCTGGCTCCAGTGGAGCGGGAGGCTGATAGATTCAGTGCTCTTGTGAGAGAAGGTTCTAATGATTGATGGCTGTCAGCACCATGAGCCACGTATAATGGCAATTTTTTCACTCCCACCCCATTTTATCTCCTTTTACTAGAAGGAAAACAATTCAGGAGAGGTGTCAAGGTCTACCCAGTGCTCCCCTTTCCCCCAGTTCCCTTAGAATCAGATTGGAGGGAGTATTTGAAGCAGTCATCTCTAAAAACAGGTACAGAACCGATCTTCCTTTCGGTACAAGGATTTGCATTTTTAACTGTGTTTTGTTAAGGTACCCCTGTTTGGTTTTTTTATTTTCAATATTTGTATGATGGATTATTCGGTCTTTTTGATCCATAGTATACCTTGACCAAACTTGTTCTCTTGCACCACTCTTGAAGATATTTCCAAAGATCTGTGTATTTATGCATCACTTCAGACTCAAAAAGAGGCAAGAACACAATACAAATACATACAAAGAGAATAAGCATAAAGTACATTTTAGCCACCAGGCATGACATTTAGACCCCAGAGCTCGTGAACAGCAACAGGGCTCTCAACTCCCACAAAAGATACAGAAAAAAATTGAGTTGTATTTGCAAAGAAATGTTATTATTTGGGTTGTTTTGCCTTTTTTTTTTTGTGGAATTTATGGCAAAATGATTCAGCTTCTCATAGCTAGACCTGGATGACATTTCCCTGAAGAACAACTTTGTCACAAAGAAAGAGTGGCAGGGGAGTGGGGAAATCAGCACCATAAGGACTGAAATTACTTGGGAAGCTGAGTCATATTACAAGAACAACTTAAGACAATAAATGGTGATGATTCTGTAGATATTAAAGCATTTCCTTTTTCTTTTATGTTTAAAAGTTTACTCTTTTGGTAGTGCCAATATATTTTGAAACTGAAATTTTGGAGTTTGGTTTCTCTTTTTTCTGTGACTATACCCTTTATGAACAAAATTTTGAAATAAGCAAATTGAGCTGACATATCACTTTTAATTTTTAGCTATTTTGAAAGAAAAAAAAATCAGGGGAACTGAAACTTAGGAAAATCTCTTCAGTTAAACTAAAAAATATTCCCAAAATTTGAATTCTCAGCCCTAAAATGTCAATCAAATATCTAAAACATTGGGACATTTTTTTCTCTGTTATCAACAAAATGTGAGAAATATTGGGAAATCGTAACAAACTGATATTACTTAGAACCCCCTTCTGCTTGTTAGGGTTGTATTTTGTGTCTTAAAGATTGCATTGGATAATCTTGGCCTTAACTAAAAATTAACTAAAGTTCTTATTTATCTGCAATCCTAGTCCCAGTGGGAAAAATTACTAGGATTAATGAACAAACACCCAAATACCTTTCCTGTCAGGTCTACTGGGCATATAATTATTTAAGACACATAAATGTTCAAACTGACACTTTCTGGGACTTTACAAGGCAACTGTTGGAAAATACCACCTTTAGACCCATTAACACCCTGAAAATCTATCTGGAGGTCTCTTGTTAGATCATGTCAAAAAGTATAACTGCATTAGAACCTTATTTTTAATTTAATTCTGTTTGCTATGTCTGCTTATCTTACTGAGGAATTTTCCGTGCAACTTGGCTGCACAGTGTATTTCTGATTAATCTCTCCTGGCCTTTCTCCAGCTTTGTATATCCCCCTACACCTGACCACTGTGTTTAGCACAATCATAAGTATTTCTTTCAAAGCTCAGTTTATTCAACCCTTATATAAGGGTAGTCACTACATTTGCCTCTGCATTTTTCCTTTCCTATTCTAATCCATTCTATGTGGATAAGCTGCCTGGGTTTTGTTTATCTGAAATAGAGTGATTTTCCTAGGGCAGGTAAGGAAATTAAGTCAGTGAAGAAATCCTTTGCAAATATACTGATCTTAAGCATTCAAAACAGGTTATCAGCCTGAGCTGTTCTCAGCCATCTGGTGTCCTGCTCAAGGGTTGTAGAAAGAGTTGAATCCATGCAGCCTGAAGTGCTCAAAGTTCTGTTCCTCACTTTGTTTACTAAATCGTGGTAAGATCTGAAGGCAGAAGACAGGAGAGAGCACTTCTCACCAAGTGCCCATTATTTTGTGCTCTATGTACACCTTTCCTTAATAGATCCTCAAGATCTACTGCTCTAGAATGAAAATCACATCATTATATTGCTAACCCTCTTCCTTTATGTGCAAGGAGCTTTTGAGTCTTGCATTTTTTTTTTGTTCTTTCACTCTAAAGAGCCTCTAATTGTATGTTTTTTGTAGTGTATGGGAGATTCTCTTTTGTCTTTTGGTCTAGATGTCTGTGTATTTGCATTTGCAGAACTCCCATATTAGTAAAGAAACGTCTAGGTACGATCGTGTTTCAAGTAGTGATGTGGGAGCAGAAGTCTTGCAGGAAGTTAGCAGAGGATGACTAATTAAAAGATTAAGAATAACAGTGCAGAGAGGCATCAAGAAACCAAGATATTTGTTTTCAATCTGAAATTTAATGCAGAGGAGAAAACACCTTGAAAAGATTTTCCTAAAAAACCAAAAATTAGTCTATTTTCAACAGGTTTTAAGAGTAAAGCAAAAAATTTTGCAAATAATTTTGCATATGGAATGAGACTGGAGCAGATGCTATGCCAGACTCCAGAGTCACACAGCATGTCTTCCCTTTATGCCCAGGAACCAGAGAAAATGAGAAAGTCTGAATTAGATGCACCGCTAAGGGACCACCTTACTTGGAAAGAGAATGGACTTGAAAGCACAGCAACCCCTCTCTGTTTATAGGGTCTGATTGTCATCTTGAATTAAGAAGACTAGAGTACTTGCTTTTCATTTCTTTCTCCCTACCTTCACTTCTGCAAATAAAGACTCCCAGTTCCCATTTTGAGTCAGAGGAAACAAGTTGTAGCTCATAGATTTACAGCGATTCATGGGTTATTTTTACTGAGGCTCCTCTTCTCTGCTACTTCCCTCCTCAAAGGGTGGCACCCTTTATGTTTGGACAGGGAGAGATCATCTGGTCTTGGAATTTTGTCTTTACAGGTCTTCCTCCAGGTTGCCAGAACTCACTTGTGACCAGCTGGGTTAGTACTTGCAGGAATCCAGCCGGGTGTTCTTGGGAGAATTATGACCTTGTTCCTGTTGCCTGCTCATTAATGCTCCTACGTAAAGCATTATCTCTAGTTATAGCCTAGAAAATTACTTAGCTACACTAATAGTGGCTGGTCAGAACAAAATTATTAGTCTAATTCAAGAAAATTGTCTGCTTCAGCCATAGTTTTCTCTCCAGTGATAATGTTTATTCGCCTTTAGTTAATTACTAAGTGGCTTTTTGGTAGAGACAGTTAAGGACAGTGTATCAAACAGAGATAAAGAATTTTGTTGTGTTTGGTTTTTAGAAGACGAAAGCACAGAAGGAGTCAATTAACATTTATTTGTCACACTCTTAAATCTGTGAATAATGTTTGGTTTAGGTTTAGTAGGAAATAATTTTTATTTGTGAGTTTTTTTTGCTTGGTTGAGTTTTTATTTGTTTGTTATTTGTTTGGTTTTCTCTCTTTTTTCTTCTTTCTATTTTTAAAAGCATGGGTTTTGCTACCTACAAACTAAAAGATTTTCATCTAAACAAGCAACGGTGGCCGAAACGTTACAACACAACACCAAGATCTGAAACCTTGTAGGCCGTGCAAAGACATTCACATCCAGTGCAGGGAGGCAGAGTTCGTGTGTTTGATGATCCCGGGCTAATAGGCTGGCAGAGGGACAGGGCTGTACAATGATTCACTGCCAAATGATAACACCTATACTGCTTTTGTATCTAAGCTGCTGAGTGTGCCTTGTGACAACATACTTCAGTCCCATGGATCTCCACTAACTCTCTTCCCTGTTTTTTCTAGTGGTGATATGCCAGCTAATAGAGGCAATCTTGCTGTTAAACAGTAAGTGTGTAAGTATGTACTTTTTCTTTCTAGATTTTATCGTGTTTCTAGTGCAGTTCTCAGATTTCTGGGTTTTTTTTGTCTGTTGTTTGGTTCCTCTTCTGTACTGATTTGCTGCTCATCTTCGTAATATGATGTGTTTAATCAATGTACAACATACTTCTCAAACTCACACTTCGAGGAACACAGTCCATCTCCAAAATGCTATTTCCCTTTTAGAAAATGACAAAATCTCACTTTTAGTAAAAGTTTTATTTGCTTTAGAGTTCTTTTGTGCACAAAAGTATATAGGTAAGTCTCAGTGTAGCAAATCATCTGTATAGAAATGTAATCAAGTTTGAATGTTTTTAAAACCCAACCCCCTCTTTTAAGAGGCTTGTTCTTTCTACCTGCTTGAAGTAGTTATATATTATTTGCTGTATACATCTGGTTTTATATTCCTATATTTGATACAGAAAAATAAAATAATAACAAAGAAAAGTAACTAAACTGCTGAGTGGAAAAAGACAAAACAATTAAGACTTTTTAGAAATAATTATATTTGGAACTGCAGGAATTGCTGTAGAAATTTCAGTAATAATTTGTAAAGCTATGCAGAAGTGCATTAGTTCCTTGTCTACCAAAAAGTATATTATCACTAGGGAGCAAAAGTGAAGTAAAAAATTTGCACAGCCTCAGGCAAAATCAAATTTTCGTGTCTTATGCACGCTCTGATCTGTTAACTTTCTTAAGCACTAGATGTCTTCCTATTGATTTCACTGCACTTTGTGTCAGTGCTTGAATGCGATTTGAGGTTTTTGAAACTACCAAAAGGATTTATTTTAGATGTTAAGCAACCAAATCTATTATTCAGTTTTGACAGTCTCAGTGTCTGTTTTCGCCTCCAAATGCCTTTTCCTCATTTGTTTCCTTTCTATTCATTAATCTTCTGTCATTTTGTGCTTAATGTGTGTGATTGAATATACTTTCTGTTGCCTATGGTGTCTCAGAGGTAAGGCTGAATGCGTAAAGGACTGTTTTGTATTTGCCTGTTAGAGCACAACAGGGCAGTGACAAGATTTCGGGGTGGTTGGATTTGATTAGCAGGTAGTGTCTTTGTCCTGGAGGGCTGGTCCACAGCCTACTGAGTCTGGAGATGTCTCCTGCTCTCTCAGCTAGACTGCAGTCATGAAAACAGAGGGGTTTTCAATGTTATTTTTAAAAGCTGGATGGAATTTTTGTTTTCCCAATAGGGTTCTGAGCTTTATAAACTTTGGTACCATTCTTCTGTCTTTTGATGCTAGTGTTCAATAAGTTCAGGTGTAAGGCAAAGCAAGATTTAAACAAGTCATAATTAAGCTGCTTTGAAGCTATTGTAAGAAGCTGTCACCTGTAGTTGAGGTAGCTTTGCTCAGGAAAAAATGGGAGAAGTTGTCCTGAAAGCTTTTTTTACTTTTCCACCCAATATGATTCTCTAGTCACTGCCAAAAGAGTTATTCTAATTGTTTGTTTCAAAACTTCAGGTCCAGGTCTCTCCTTACTTAGAGTGCAGTGAACTTAGAGCGCTCTAGTGCTGGTGAGGATGAGGTGTTAAGCCTTTGCAGGATGACAAACTGCTGATAGAACAGTAAGTCAGGTAACAAATAGCAGGAGAAAATGCTTGAGAGAATGGGAGATGGATCTGTTTACATATGTCTCCTCTGACAAAAACAGTGGTGTGAGCTTTAGAATCCTCTAAGAGACATCACCTGAAGTCCCACATCTTGCAAAGAGAAATTTGGCCCTATGGATTCTACTTAGTAATGTAGGTTACTTTTTTTTTCATTATTTTTTTTTGTGATAGAGAGTTAGATGAGAGAGCTATATGGCTGTTCTTTTGTGCAGCATGTTTGTATACAGCAGACTATATTTCTTTCTGGAAATATCCACATATCCATCTTGGGTGGAATACGTCAAATAAAAGTCAGTGAACTAATGTACTTTTATCACAAAGGCTAATATTACCATAGCAGTTTTAATTATCTGACTGAGATCCCTCAAGTTTATAACAAGGCTCTATGTACTCTAAGGTGGTTGCCTATCAAGTAGAACTTGACGAAATTGCTGCTCAGATGAGTACTACCGTGTTTGTCAATTTGCATGTGGATGGATCAAACAAGGCAAACCATGTTCAGAAGCAGGAATCCAGGTGAGCTGTGCCCATAAATACAATTATTTCAACAGCTACTGTGCTCAGAAAAGTTCTGACTTTGCTGAACTGTCTCTGCTACATTGATCCAGAGAGAAAGTCAACAGAATTTAAGTCAGGATCCTTGTGAATGAAACCCTTAATGTTCTGTTAGAGTTTGTGTCATGGAGCTTTCTGAAAAATGAGAAATTATTCCCCTTCCCCATGAATCACTCATTGCTGCCTTCTGACCAGTGGTGCTGAGTGCAGGATAGCTTGCAGTCCTCAGAACAGGATGTTGATACTACGTTATTAATTGAATGACCTTGTGTCATTTGCTGCTCCTCAGATATTCAACAGATGTTTTCTAAAAGATAACCCCTGGAGTTCTTGAAATTCCGTAGTGGTATCAAATAATTAACTTAAGGTCAGAGACAGTGCCTGCTACATCTAATTTGTAAGCAACTATTGAGAAGAAGCTGCATGTGGTATACATGTTAATGAAGATCTCCATTTCAGACCGTGTTATAAGAGATATCCTTGGGGATAAAAGTGGCAGAAGCTCAAATGTTTAAGAAACTGTAAATACAGGCAGACTTCAGTTCAGGCAGGTGCGTCTGCCTGTGTGCCTAATGTTGAATTTGTGCTTATAACCATTGAAAACAATAAGCACTTGATGAGTCCCATGCAAGTTCAAACATATGCTTTGCTGGTTTAGGATGTGCATGTCTGCAGAGGATCACATTACAAACAGCAAGAAAATGTGTTTCGCTTCAGGAAGAATGGAAGGGTCCCTCCTTTAGCTGGAAATCCCATGCTGGACCCAAAGGAAGCCACGTTTGCATTGACCAGTTATGCCAAGTTTCTAATTAAAATTCCTCAAAAATATTATATAAATAAAGCAATAAATTTAGATTACAGTATTGCCAAGCTGAAGTAAAAATTATAGGAATTTATAATTAGTATAGGACTGTGAGGTTCTTTGGGATCTCTCATAGGATAGCATGATTCCAAAGATTGTTCAGATACAGGTTTTTGGTTTTTTCCTCTTATATACAGACCTATGTGTCTTAAATACCCCTTGAGAAGCAAAATTTGGAAGATATTATTACCAAGAATATGTGTTAAGAGAAGTTAGACAACATGACTGTCATTTCTTTAGAATTTTTTAAAAATTAATAATGCCACACTAATAAAGCCTATTTGAGCTGTCTGAACAGTCTGAACATGTTACTTGGCTATTAATTTGCTCAAGATTTTAATTAAGTAAAAATTAATTGTTGAACTGGTTAATATATGACTTAGTGTTTAGCTAAAAAGTCTCTAGCAATGCAAAACAAATTTTCCTGCTTTTCAAAATGACACATTTTCTTTGACCAGTAATTAGTTGGATTCTTTTGTTCACACACAGGAAGTCTTTGGTGAGGGTAAACAATTCAACCTTACTTTCTCTTGTATTGGGTGTTACTGAATCCTTTTGATGTGTTATTTGTCTCCAGAGGTATTTTGTTGGAATCATGTATCATTATGTGTCTTTATACAATGGAATCTTTCTATGTAACCAAATATTTCCTATGCTTTTTCAATATCCTAATATGTGTTATACAAAACACTGATGATTGGACTAACAGATTTTAGATAATAGACTCCTGATTTTTCATCTATGATTCTGTTCATTTAAGAGCAAAATGGTTTCTCAGAGGACCTAAATACTATATTTTTCTGAAAAAGATACATGGAGATTATGAAAGAAGAGATAGCTGTGATAGCAGATATTCTAGTTTAACCTAATATTGGACTGTTCACCTGCAAGACAAATACAACAGTAGACAATGAGCGGTTTTCACTATTTGAGTTCCAGCTTTGTGATCCTTGCTTACCGTGATAACTCTTCTGTTTTGCCCAGCACACAGCAACCAGCTGAATAACATCCAGCAAGTAACATCACCTGAAGAGTTCTGTCTGCAAGTAGCCTCTGTAGGGGCATCCTGTATAGGGCTGGTTCACTCAGACACAAATCAGCAGCAAGGTTGTTTCAGTAAGGGAACACAGCACATTGTTGTCCCCAGATGGGGCTGGTACTCCACGATGGCACAGAATGAGGTGGGACAATGTGAAACTCCTTCATATCAGTTGCAAGTGTCCATGAAAACTGTTTTGCATGGAATAATTGATAAGATGGGGAAAAAGAGAATAAAGGACAGAAGCTCTCTGGAGCAGAGACAGGTGGAAAAGAAAGAATGAATTCTGACTGCTCTTAGTTAAACCTTATCAATGCTTTGATCAGCCAAAATAAAGATTTTACTCAGTGACTGTGTAGGGGTTTTGCTGTGTCTTTCAGGTCCAAAGAAGCAATGAGAAGGAATGCAAAAGATGCTTCTGTTTTATATTTGTCTCTTGGTGCAGTTAACATTTGAACAGCTACAGTTTATGGGGGTTGATCCAAGTCACATGTAGTTGTCTGCCTACCTGAAGGAATCAATCATACTGCTATTGATGATAAAAAAAAGAGGTGGAAGAACATCAGTCTCTTTCATTATTGCCTGTTTGGTTTCTTTCCTTACCCCAGATGACACAGGGAGACAAAGTGAGAGGAGATAAAAGTGCAGGAGCTTCATAATGGTCAAGGAAGACACTTTCTGACAACAACACAGTAAAATTGTGTGTGCAGTTGTTAGTATTTTCTTTCCTCTCGTCAAAACTAATTTGAAGAGAAGGCACAGGCTAGTGCTAGGTCACTGTCATGCCTTTAAAAATGTGTGCACTGTGTACAGAACAAGGTGAAGAACTGAAATGTTTCCCTGTCTGAAGTGAAAAAGAAGTCTGTTTTATTCCACCCAAGGGAGGTCCTTTTAAACAACTGAGAGACTTGCAGATAAATTAGGGCCATCCAAAGAGAAAGAGTAGAGCTGTGAATCACCACACCCTTTTGGGAGCTTGACACCCAGCTGTTACAGCAAGATTACTTTATAATGTTTGATATCCATTTCTGTAAAACCCGTGTGACAGTGCAGATGAGCTTTGACTGAGACCCTTGTTTCCTGGCGTAAGGGGGCAAAGATCTGACATCTCTGAGTATGAAAGTTTGGAGATTCAAGACTGACTGCTGGTCTAACTATGTAACCTCATATCCATCCTAAAGCATGGTGAACAGTGATAAAGGTCTTTAAACTTCCCTGCCTACAAGAATTTCACAAGCAAGGCTCCCTACAGTGAGCTGATTACTTGGGGAAAGTTTCTTGTGCTGATTCTTTCAGTTTTGTTTTTTGTTTGTTTGGGTTTTGTTTTGTTTTGTTTGGTTTGGTTTGATTGGGGTTTTGTTTGTGGGGTTTTTTGTTGGTTTGTGGTTTTTTTTTTGTTTTTGTTTTTTGTTTTTGGGTTTTTTTGTGTTTTGTTTTGTTTTGGGTTTTTTGTTTGTTTGTTTTGGGTTTTTTGTTTGTTTGGTGGTGGGTAGGTTTTTTTTCTGTTTTGTTTTGTGGTTTTTTCCTAGTACCTGTACAATACAGCTGAAGAACAGACACTGCTTCATACTGCTGGAATTGAGAGGAGTGTGAACCAATTTGTTAGTCAGAGCAGTTCTCTTCCCCACTTAAGGAATTATTTATATTTTATCCATAAAGCTGGTGTGGTTTTGCTGTTGGCTGTGTCTTGGCCATCTGTAATGGTATCTCTTCATGGCTGGCAAGTTGCTTCACCCTAACCTTATTCACTCCAAAGGGTGGAGCTATAAGCTCTCTGGTATCACCTTTAAAGCCAGTCACAGTCAATGTATACATGAATCTCTGTAATTGGGTATGTCTGAGGAATATTTAGCAATATATACAAAAGATAACTTCAATGTACATAGGACAAAGGCATGAGGAGATGCAAAGCTTAGCTTGCCTGTTAAAAGATCCGAGTCTCAAGCTGAACATCCTGAAAAGAAATAAAGGTTTTGCTTCAGCTTTCTTCAAAAATTTGTGTAACTTGTTTGTTGTAGAGTTTCTTCTTCATCAATGTTCATGCTTGTATACTAAAAGCAGCACTGTATAACCCTCATCCACATACAGAAGGGCTTTAGGGAGCTGGGGAAAAAGCTCAATTTTAGAGATCAGAAAATAAGGCTCACTAAAGCTGAGCCCAGGTTTTCAAGAGCTGGAGGGGATTTTACTCTGAAAGTCCTTTAAAAATCAAGTGTAATGAGCACCTATTCCTTTAACAGCTTTTGAGAATTACACCTTAACAATTTGTGCAAGATTCTTTGAAGAAGAATTAGTCAGTAAAAGGCTGACCACTCTCAGGACTCCAGTTCTGCAGGGTTTAGAAGTATTTCACCATGCTCACAAGTTTCCTAATTATTCTTATGTAGAAGTTAAGCAGCAGGTGCACAAAAATTGTTTTCTCTCTCATCCCTTGCTTTGTGTTAAATGTCTTATCTGTCAACTGGATTTCTCTCTCTTTCTACCCCTACAGAAGCAACTGAGGGGTTTAAGCACATGAGGGGAGAAAGAAATATCTTTGCTGCAATACATCATTTAGTTCTCTAGTAATGATGGAGAATACCCCACATGCTACACATCAAAGGCTGCATGGAGGGGAGAGCACTGGGAGAGCATTACTTTCCAGCATTTAAACACCCTTTAGAGTCACGTTTCAACACGGCATGAGAGGAGTAATGTAATCCTGGCTCAGACTGGCAAACATCAAAAAAGTAATCCCAAATCCTGTCACAACGCAGTGAATAGTCATGATGAATTTTGTAGGCTGTTGGATACAGTACCAAGAGAAGCAGAGAAGCTTCAGGATCTGCCTATGCATTACAGTTACCAAACACCTGCCTGGGTCTATCCTGCAGAACTGCCAGTTGCAACAGAGAGGCTTTTATGGGAGACCCACCCTTTGGAAGACCCTGGTCATTCTACTACGTGTCTGCCACATCAGTAGAGGAAGTGAAGAAACTGGCTGGAGGCAGAAGTGCGAGGGAAGAAACAGCAGGGAGATGTGTGTGTCTGTGAGAGGGCCAAGGAGGTAGAAAACTGAAAAACAGAGGAGGTAGTGTGCTTTGGTATTTGTCTGCTCCCTGGGGAACAGCTAACAGATGGCAAAGGGAGTGGAAGTTGGGAGAACCTGCTTGTAAGATGCCAGTCAGGGCTAATGGCACGTATAAGGAAATGCTGAGGCCTTTCAGGGATCCTGCTCTGATGGTAATACAAAGGAATTCAGGCTGGGACTGGAGCAGAGTTTCTCCATAAAAACTCAACACCAAGTTCTGCTCCCTGGCAACAGGATGATGCGGTATGATGGGGATGTGCTGTACTGTATTTTTTGCCTCATACCAAGGACTTTAATAGTCCTAGAGCCAGTCAACATAGCAGCCTGTCAGCTTCCAGTCAGTTCTAATATTTAGTTTCAGTTCTCTAAAATAGACATGAAAAGAATACAGCAATTGTCATTTCAGTTTATACATGAAATCTTACTAGCTGCTTATCTGTAGCTATGCTGGTTGTTTTCAGGTGCTGTGAGAAAAAATAAGCAGCTCTGCAGATGATGAATAGTCTAATGAAGTCAGGGAAAGCTGCATAATTAAGCAAGGTTAAGGTAAAACCACAGCTATTTTGGAAAAATTCTAACTTTAACAAGGCCAGAATTTTACCTCAGGTCTTCATAAAACAGTTTACCACTAAAGAATTTTTTTTCCTTGGCCCTGAAGGATGGAGGCTTATAGCCTTAATTTTATTTATCCCTTCTTACGTAACCATGAATGCTCTCATTAGCCATATAAATGTCTAATACTCTTTCAAATGCTGGTAAACCCAGCCATTCATTAGTAGCCCAAGGGCAAAATAATTCCTTTTACCACCAGTGCTACAGATTTATAAAGTTTTAGCCTTATAACATTTTTCTCTTAGGTGGGCCAGAAATATGCTTAATTCATTTTCTCATACTTAGAAAATTATTATTGAATAGTTAAAAAAGTTTAGCTACTCAAAAACATCTGCATTGTATTCTCTGGAGCTTTTTCATATGAGAAATAGTTGCAAATATTCACTGAGATCAACTTGATGTGGGGGTTTCTGGCACACCTTTCAAATTTTCTCCATTTTGTAGAATATCACATTCATCTTGTGGGGCTGATTTACTTTCATTCCACACAGATCAAATCTCCTTCACTTTGATTGCCAAAAAATATTTCCACTGTGAATTTTAAAATAATGTAGCAGGACTTTTGCACCAAAGGAAGTTCCTTTCTGTTGCTCCATGACTCTTATTATTCGGTGTTTCATTTGGAGTTTTCATTGTGCATGTTTTCACACATTTAGCCTTTGGCAGATTGGGGTGCGTGATTTATGATGTAGGCAACATATTTTGACCACACTGCAACTGATCAAGAGGAAGCTATTTTAAAGAGAAAAGATGAGTGAATATAGAAAAAAAATAATATTCTCAAAAAAACTGAAATAAATTTGAGGGTAAAGGTAATGGCTTTGCTCAAGCACTGCTGTGTGAGGGCTCTTGGTAAACAGCTCTATCACAGAATGGTTGTGTGATAACAGGCAAATTACTTCCCTACAAATATTGTTTCTCCTAATCCCTCTCATGTCTTCCTTGTCAGCACTGATATCTTTAGCGGCACGATGGGCTATTTGCTCTTGTAGTGCTTGCAATGAGGCTTCGGATATGGATCCAGGAGACAGCTGAGCCGGTCACAGCTTGCTGAAATGGAAGAGTGAGTTCCCTCTCCCTCCTTCCTTGGCTCTGACACTCACCTGTTTGCATGGACAGCCAATTTGCCTCTTCTACCTAACCAAGGGGTTTGCTTTATGCCAGTATAATTTTCTGCTCTTTAACAAATGGAATTGAGGCACTGTGGGATCAGACCTGTGCCAGAGCTGTCTCAAGGTAAAGCACTAGGGGTGCATGGCATGGGAATAAGTGAAAAGCAAGAGAGGGCTGGATGATGAGCTGCTGATTTAGTCCAAATCCTGCTGTAAACTGTGTAATGATGAGTGCTCATTTTGGTTCAAACATCCAGTGTGAGCTTGGATGAGCAATGTTGTACACTTCTGCCCAAGATCCGTGTCACTACAACAGGGTGAGAACTGACAGGCTTCAAAATCAATGCTGTGGATACAAGCTATTTGTTGAAAGTCAGAGGAATTCAGAACCCTGTTCGTTACTATATCAATATATGCCAACATTTTCAATAATACTTGTTTTTAAGTAGATATTCAAGTTTCCAAGTATTCAGTCATCATTGCTTCATCTCCCTCTTTCTCACTGACTTTGTTATGTGTTATTGGTGATGGATAACTCTGAATTTAAACTGTTTCCGTATGTGGGTCAGATTATATAGATTTTAGAGTGTTGCATCAGGCTGGCAGGTTTGACAAACCAGACCACTGTTTTGACAGAGATGTCTTTTTATCTTTCTCTCAATACGATCTGGGCTGAAACTCAATGCTTGTCACAGAGATGCTCCTTTAGCAGTCTCAGAAAGGAGCAGAAATCTGTCAAATAAAAAACTACAGTACCACAGCTTTGTGCCAATACGACTGAAGAACGGGACAAGGCATCTTGGCAGCAAATGTTTCTGTCCTTGTTAGCATGGATGAGCTTTTGGCTTTGAACCCTCTCCTCTCTCTAATGTACAGATGGCCATGGGTGACATGCTGTGTTTTGGCAGTTGACAGTGACACAGAGGGGTGTACAGACATGCAGCGTTGTGCTGCTAACCAATATACAAACTTTTTATTTGCTGCCATCCTCTGCATCCTCTGGTCACCCTCTGAACTTTACAGTGAGCAGAATGAGATTTCCCTCTTCCCAATACGCAAAGCAGCAGCTGACCTGTGACAAAAACTTGTATGGTGCTCCAGAACAGCCAATTCTGCAGAGACTTGCTGATTAAAGACACTTTTGAAAATATGCAGCTGTTGACAAATGTGGCTGATGAACATTTCAGACAAACTCCATGCTGTGGGTAGACATCTCCTACTGATTTTGACTGAAATACAAGTGTTTCTGTCTCTTGCCCATTGGCTGGCATTTGCTGGCTCACCAATCCCACCATGCTGCCTATGGAGAGACGCAGGCAAAGTACTCCCTGTCCCACTTCAGGAGAATCATCTGACTAGCACAAGCCCTTGGGCCTTTCAGAAAGTCATTTGAGTGTGTCCAAAGTGAATTCAGGGATTCTGGTGTTTCCCCGTTGTCTGGCAGAGCTGTGGGGATGTGGCTTCAGGCAGAAAGCATTAACAGACAGAGAGGTAAGTCCTCCCCCAAAACACAGTGCCATGGTCATCAAAGCAAATGGCCAACAGTTGCCTCAGCACTCGCCCTTCTGGATGGTGTAGCCCATCCAAAATATGTTTTAATTCCAGAACACAAAACCTGAGAGCTGGGACACATCTCTCTTTAGCCCATCTCATGGGCATCCTGTTTACTGCGTGTTCATTGAGCTGTGTCTGGTTTAGTTTTTAAGTTTGGAGAGGAAAGGCTCATGGATCTGTGGGTCTGATCATGGTCTCAAGGGTCTAAGTCCAGTGCTGACATTGCATTGAGAGTTTTCTGGCATTTTTTTTTCTATTAGGGGCTGCTGTGCCCTAGAGACAATTTTCCTTTAAATACGAGAGTGTTACTATAATTTTCTCCTGCAGTATATATTCCAGTTCAAAAAGACATATCACAGCTATATTGGCCATCATGGTTCCCCTGAGTTTTCCTCCATTAACCATAACAAAATGTCATTAATTATTTAGGAAGTGCAAACTCTAAACACACTTCTAATTTCACAGTTTTTGTTACATCCTGTAATGAACAGGAGGGAGAGAAATGATTATTTAAAAAATAGCTTTGAGGTAACACAATTTCAAATGATCTGAAGGAGTCATTTGGAATGACAGCTTTTATGACTTCCTCTGTCAGTAAATTAGGGGATAGGAGGCAAACTATTGAAATGAAGCAGGAAATATTTTTCCAGGTGCTTGCAGATGATATACTAAATAATTTAGTAGCTGGGAACAGCGTGTTATGCAGTCATTCAGCAGAAGGAAGAAAATTGAGGGTGTACAATTCTCTCAGCTACTGTTCTGGTCTTACTGATATTTACACCAGCAAAGAGGTGGAATAACATTGACAAATCTGACCAGTCTAGTTGCTGTTTCATGACAGTGTGCATTTCCTATTTGAAAACATACAAGTGAGAGGCCCCAAGTCTCTCTCTAATATCTTTCTGTTGGTCCAAATTTTTTTGAGAATTGCAAGTTCTTACAAATTATTAGCTACATGTGCAATCTGATTCTACGCCCTTCACTTCCTAGAGGTCTTGTCTTTTACTAAGTATGGGGTATATACTTATTAACATCTAGTTTTGTATTTGACCTTAGCTGATATCTCTACTATAATTTTTTTCTTGCTCCTAGACTGGGCTATGACATCTTTTTTAAGACCTACAACTATGAGCATATGAGAGTGAGGTATCAGCTAGCAGAGATTTTCACTGACACCACTTTCACCAGGAAATAATATGAAAAGGTCACTGCAGTTTCAGTGCAGGTTGCAGTCTGGCAAAGATACAATAGCTTATGGCTGTAGAGTTAACTCAAAACAGTTTGTTTAATGAAGATAATAGACACAATTGTTCATTTCAAATAGGCCATAGTGATGATACAGACTACAAGTGGGTAAATAACTTATATATATATGCAAATTACTAACCCACTTCTAGCTTGAATGACTATGTAGTTCATTTAATTTTGATACTCTATCTCAAAAAAAATTCTACAAATGAAATAGATCCTTCTCAAATGTGAATCTCAGTTGCTATTGTTGGTTAGATGGGTCATCTGAGTATGAGCCTGCAGATGGTTTGTGAACACTCTGTTATGAAAGATTTATTCATGGAAATGTACATGGTTTTCTGCAGGGGAACAAAATAATTTTCTTGGTTAAGGGTGTCAAAATTAGATTTTTACCTTGGCTCAGCTGCAGAGAATCTGAACTACTGACAAGATTGGGACACTGGCCTCTGAAAAGAAACTTCTGTGAGAAACTTTGAACAATTCTGGTTTCATATCCTTGTGATTTCCTGCAGTAATTGGACAGTTTATCTTGTTATATCCATTCATGGAGATTTTCAAGAGAGTCAGGTGGGAGGTTGGACTCAGAGATTACTTCCTAACAATATTTCCATAGCTTTGTGACTTAAAGTATTTGGGATTACCTTAAGTCAACTGTCAGTTCTTCAGAATTTGAAACTTACCATTTTCCTCTCTGAATGCTACGTACTGTGCTGCAGTGTTGAAAATTCCACAAAGGAGAGAATCTGAACTTCACAAGTTCTCACTGCATTCCCCTTTATAGCTCATCTGATTGCATATATGTTACATTCACATGATGTACATACAGACAAAAGAAAGTTTATACAAGAGGTTACAAAGGTCACAAGTATGCCAGGTTTTAGGAGAGAACTAGACACTTGTGGGGGTTTTGAACCATTGATAGTTTACATGGAACAGAAAAAATTACTGGAGAAATCTAGGTTTCTCTGTATCACTGCAAGTGTTTGAAAATCATTATCCACAGCTCAGTAATTTACAAGAAAGAATTTAAAATAATGGTTTAATTTTCTTTTTACCTCCCCTCCCCTTGTATTAATTTTGAGTTTCTGAAGTTCATTTCCCACCCTCCCCTCCAGCTTTTTGGTACTTCTAGAAATGCTATTTCACTACAAATATGAGTTAGCTTTACTTTTTTAAAAAATTTTATTTTATAGTTTTTTCCTTCCTCTGGTGTGAATCATTTACTGTGAAGCAAGTAGAATAGTCCTTGTTTTGGTAGTCACTCTGTATTTTATGAGTTCATCTCAGTACAGGTTTACTGGTTTAGATACATTGCATATGGATGTATATATGAGTATGACTGAGTATATAATGGAGAAATTATACTCCATTCATCTGATGTGTTCCATCAATGTTTAGTGCTTTTCATTGTCATAATAGTCAAGTGCTTGGAATAAGCAGCAGCCACAGTCTTTCCTCTTCCAGTACTGTAAACTGCAACAAAAAGTTACAGAAATGATTCCTTTGTCATCTCTAGAGCACTCTGCTTCTGACCTCAGCATTGACAAAGATTCCTGCAGCCCTGCTGGTGCTGGGCTTCTTGGAGCTCCAAGTGCTGTCCTGTGACTGGCAGGCACAGAATTTGCATTAAGTACTTTGAAGCTCTTGGAAAAGACCAGTTGAAAAGTCTCTCATTTTGGAAAGCAGCTGAAATTAGACAGACCTTGGTGTTTGTGCCTTCATAAGAAACATGTTGTTTTCCTTAAATGTAAGGAATTGGCCTGACATTTTCAAAGGCACCATTGTGATTACCAAGCAGAAGTTTCAAAATATCAGACTTGAATTATACTCAGTTCCAAGCAGCTATTGCATTCTCCCCTCTGAACTGTGTTTTGTTAAACACACATTCAGGTCTCAGAGCAGTATGGAGAAAAACAGGTTCCTATTCTAGAAACTGTGTTCTAGGAGCAGGATTTGGATAACCTTCACCCAAAAGACCTTTCTAAACCAGCTGCACAAAGAAAATATGATAATGCGTGAAAAAGGAATATTGAGGCTCATCTTACTGTGGCTGCACGCAGATCAGCTTTGCAGTTGTCCTTTTATCTGCATGTATATTTAAATAACTTGTCACTTTTTTTACAAAAAAATGGAAATCTGAGGTCCCAGTTTGCATTTCTAGTTTGTTGATGAGTCAGAGATTCATACTTTTAGGCAAGTATGTTTGTTCTCCTCTGTTCTAGGGCAATATTTTGGACAAAAAACATACTTCTGAGTTTAATAATGGTGCAGGAAAAGCTTCTGTTTAAATTTATGCAAGCCTGTTTGCAGACAAGCTGTGCCTGTGTGCCTGAGTTTGCCTTTTACATTTCCTTTCATGCCTGCTATGAGAAGTTTTAAAGTCACGTTTTGACATATATTGGTAGCAGTGGCAGATCGAAAAGTGCTTGGAACACGTGAAGTGGTCTGAGGTCTTTGCTCTGCAGAGGAGTCAGGCTCTGAAGTAACTTCTGAGTGGTGAAAGATACCTCATTACATGAAACCCCAAGCTGCAAAACTGTCTGTGAGCTGAGGGATTCTGCTTCTTATCTACACAGATCTAGTGTCCTCTTGATCTGCCCCTACCTTTAATTCCATCTGTCTTATTTTTGATGCTTGTTTTTCCTATGGATCAATAGTTTTGGAGTGTGAGTGTCTGGCAGATTGCTTCGGGCAGGTCCTTAATACTCCTTGATGAAACAAGAGATACGTCAAGCTGAAATGTGGCAGGAGATGAGGACAGCAGTGAGAATAAGGCTAAGGAGATAGAGTGAGAAAAAGAGGGCTAACACAGGTTAATTATTGCTGGTGTCTGTGTTAAAGGAGATTCTTCTGATAAGGCTACTGCATTACCTTTCATGAATAAAGTTGTAATAAATTCCTGCCTAACAATTGGTTATTTGATGCTTAGTTAAAAACTTTTTAGTCTATGCATATTTTCCTCCTTCTCCTTCTTCTTCTGGGAGGGATAATTTAAATAGAAACATTGTTAAAGTAAATTTGAAGGGATGATACAGAGCCTTTTACAACCCTTTATCAAATAGGAAGAGTTTTCTCAGGAATTTTTTTTCCCCTAAAATAAATAGGTGCTGGTTTGTAAGTTCGTTTTTGAAGCAGTGGGATTCTTTAGAACTTCTCTGCTCATCGGGAAGTTGCTTTGGTGATAAATAGCTCTCTGTCTAGCTCCTTTCTGGGAAAAAAGATAATGATTGAGCAAAGAGAGGAAAAAGCATAAATCCCATATTCCTTTTGCAATTCTCTCACTTCTGAATTATTAATATTTTAAATTAGGGTGATAGTTGCTGCGCCCTTGTTCTCCATGAATAAAGCACAGTGCAGACCATTTCACCATTACAGAAATGTAACCACCTCTGAGGTGGAGACTCAGACAATGTATGAGCAAAAGTGTTTCCATCCCAGTGAATGCTGACATATCATCCTTGTTGTTTCATGCATCTCTTGTAGTCTTAATCCCAGCTCCTTCAGTGTTTCTCCACTGTAGGAGGACCTGATATTCAGGAATGTTAAAACTAGGACCTGTTTGAAACAACATAGACAGAGGAAAATAGCTTTTCCTTTTTGCCCTGGATAGGGGACTATGTGCTTACTCTGTTATCCACGGTCACACACATGGTAACCTCTTCTCTCATTTTGGTCTCTTTTAATCGACAGATTCAGTATTTCTCTGCATAATAAAGGCACAGCAAACATGATATTTTATATCAAAGGTACCATTGCCTGCTTTTGCATTAGAAATAAAATGGTATTGCAGGAGCTCAGATCTTTATTGATTAAAGCTCTTCCAGGGCTGCAACTAAACACTCAAAGAACATTTGTTACTTTCTATGGAATTGAAAAAACGTTCCCATAAATATTTGTCCTCAATGGTTAGAAAGAAAATCTATATTACCACAGGTCATATTTTTCTGGGACATATTTGCTTAGCTTTTCTAAAAGTAATGCATGACAAACACAGGTGCTCTTTTGCCCATATAGGCTGACTTTGCACTAGACTTTTTCCAAAGGTGAATGTCTTATCTCTGACCTAAACCTACTAATAGCAGCAGGGGTAACAGCAATTATCACTTAACTTATGCAAGCACAACATGATATTGACCCAAAATTTGTATGTTTGGAGATTACAAAGCTGTTGTAATTTCTAAGAAGAAACATACTAAAATGGAAATGGTAACAAAACCTGTTGGCTACTGCAGAATAATCTAGGACATGGTAAAATTTTATTAATATAAAAATAATTTGGGAGGGATAGGGAATTGAAATGAAAGAATAAATTATATCTAAGAATGAAAACATGGAGTGAATGAACATGAATTAAACTTTTCTATTTGAAACATTTTCAGTTTACAGGAGATGAGAGGGCCGGGATACCCTGAAATCTATATTTTCTCAATATTGTTTTCTCACAGCTTTTCACACACTTTCAATATTGTTATGTTCCAGTATCTCATATCGTAGGTGAGAAACTGTTATCTAACATGATAAATACTGCCTTTTAAATGTCAACTCTTATGTACCTAAACTCTTAACACTCAGTGCTTGTGTGAACTGATACTGGTTTTCCCAGTAGTGAGTAGTATATTGTACTGGCACTTCAAAAATTAGATTTCTGTTTCCAGTTCTGGCACTGAAGACCTTATATATATTATATATAAGACCTTTCCCCTGCACCCTCTGTCTGCTAAGATTTGTGAGATTTTATACCTCAAGTGTTATGGCTTATTTCATACTTTAAAATGTCTATTTAATGGGCCTTGATTTCAGGCTATTACTTTACAGGATCTCACAGTAGAAATACATGATAATGACTATAAAAATAAGAAATATGACACCCAGCAATATCCATTTTAATACCCTTGAGCAAAACATGTTTTTTCTGGCTCTATTGTCTGGGGCACAACTTCACTCTTTCATTTCTGCTATGTTGAAAGGAATATCAAAGTTGCATCTGAAATGTGAGAACAGGAGGTAAAAGCAGGTGTAAGAGAGGTCACAAAGAAAGGGCAAAATCATTAATGTTTTAGAAACTACAGCTGACTCTCTAGGCCTCTGTGTGATAAATTTATGCCTTGTGATTTTTCATACCAGTCTTTTTCTTCTCTCCAATTTACAAACTTTGATGTGATGCTTTACTGTGAAGAAGGAAAAATGTGCAAATTATTTCATTATAGGGGTTTCAATTTCCCTGGCAGCTCTGGCCCAGTCATACTGAGACATTCAGATGAGTATCTGTCTCTTCCCTGCACTAGATCTCTTTGAGGATACAGCCACAGGAACTTACCTTGCACAGTAGTTGCAAGTGAAGCAATTTCCTCTTCCTGCTTCTTGATGAAGCCTCAGCCTCACACAGATTTTTTTTTCCCCTAGACAATTTTCAGACAGATTGGTTTGGTTTCCTAACCTCGTTCCCATCTGACCAGATTGACAGTGTGATTAGGGTGACAAGGGGCAATATTGCCAGTATCTTTGACCAGCAAGCCTTGCTACTAGTAGCAATCTGACAATATTACAGGACTGTATCTCTTTCCTTCCTGCCTCATCACAAAATCTACATTTCCCTTCTTTAGTATGCAGTGCAACACTGATCTGCCACATTACTGCAACTCTTACAATCATTCTTGTCATAATCAGACATACTATAAAATCATTAGATTAATTAGAGTAACCTTGCAGTAATTAGACTTGCTGTGCAATTACCACTGCAATTACATAAAACAGTTGTGTGCCAGGTTTTGCACCTAGGCACCCTCCCCTGTCAAAACCAGTCCTCCCTGTACAAGAGCAGCAATGCAGACAGGTGGAGATGGCAAATTCTTTTCAGGACTCTGCCCTACTAGCTCTTTTACATTTAAGTTGGCAGTATCATATTGTGATTGTCCTTGTTAAATTCTGTATTTCTTCGGTTTAAATTGAGGCTTGTTGAAAAACTTCTATAAAATGGCTTAAAACAGGCCTGTCTCCTGCCTTAGGAAGTCGTGTGACAAGAACATTTCCTGAAGTTGCTTGTGTGACCCTGTGTAAAATGCAACATTATTAGTAATCTTTGGTCCTAAACTCTAACAGTGAATGAACCATTTCTGTAATGAATGACCCAGAACCACAAGATGATACAGAATTTCTTAGTTTACAAGTTGATTGTGCAATAGAGTTATGCTTCTCAGAGTCAATGAGTGTTTGCATGACTGCAAACTAGTTTTCGGAGCCAACATTCCTGTTGTGCAGCTGTGCTGCGTGGTAGGGAGAGCAAGGGCTTTTTTCAGAGAAATGCTGGTGTTGTGAGCCTGGAAAACAACATTGTGGAAACAATATTGTGGAAGAGTTCAGTCACAAAAAAAGTAGCTTTCTGTAACATTTGCATGGTTCATATTGAGGAAGGATTGCCATAATTCTGAAGATGTATGGCTTTCAGCTTGTATTTTATTAGTTGACAGTGCAACATTGCATTGTCTGGACGAGATCCTGAACTAACTAGCTATTTTCACCTCTGTTTTGCTGTGTAATTTGTATTTAGCTCTTACCTAAGATGTTAATCTCCTGTACTGTTTTGTCATTATTAAGAAATTATTATTCTAAGCACAGAACTAACTTTCACCGGCAGGAAGAGCATCCTCAGGGGTTGCTATAGCAAATATAATGTTGAAATCCCCTTGGCAGCAGTGAAATGGAGTGCTGTTAACACACACAGAGGATATTCTCTAGTTCAGAAAATGAAGCATTATTTTGCATGATTCTATCAATGCCCAAACATTTTTATTTCACCATCAACAATCGGTCAGATATGAAAGAAAACCTTTTTCCCTGTTAAATTGTATAAATCCACTGAAAAAAGTGGATAGTGGTCTTTCAGGCAAGCAGCATTGTATGGGTTTATAGGGAACAACAGAAGCTTATTTGTATAGTTGTGTCCATTACAGATTCTCGCTTCCATTTCCCTAAGTGAATGGCAATACCTCAGTTTTTACTGTACTGCATCTCTGACATTATTGGTTATCTAGAAATTTGGGGAAATCGTGGCCTGTGCCAACATAGATCCAATCCTGAGCTAGGTTTTGTCTAGTCTTTATGTATCCACTTCTGTTGTTCTGCTTTTCCAACTGCTATCTCCCAGCAAAAAAATCCTGAAGAGGTAACATAGCAAGCCAGAGGTGCTGCAGTTGTGTTTGGTAAGTAAAGGATGAACCTGTGTTCCAGTAAGGCAAGTGCAATTCCTTGTCTTTGTGTTGCATGAGGATGTGTTCTAGGGTCTCTATTGGGATTTTTGACTTGTGAGTGAGTGCATTATGGACCTCACTGAACTGTCAAGGCACTAAATAAGTAAATAATTAAAAGAAAAGAAAGTGCTCTATGCCAAACAATTGTAAAATAAGGACTTGACTATACTACTGTAAATGTAGAAGTGGGTCCTTCATTGTTAAAATATAAGGAAAAAACTGGAGTGTGCTTGCATGAAACCTCAACAGAACCATTTTTTAGAGATTAAAAGCCAGTGAGTAAAGACAGTAAAGATTTACCAAAGAAAAATTTTGTCATTTTTTTCTCAAATTAAGTTTAGATAGCTGAAGTTCCTTAGGTCTAATTCCCTGTAATTCAGTAAAGTGTGTGAGACAGTGACACAGGGGTAGTTATTAAAACAGTAAACGAGAGAAATCAGTCATGGCTGAAAGAGAAATAACAGTGGGTTGGTCTGGAAAGGAAACTCCTGGACTGAAGGGGGATTACAATTGAATTCCTCAAGTGTAGGCCTTGCTTAATACTTCCATTAATAAACTTTTTACAAAGTATAGAAGCCTTTTAAATAAATTTGTTGATCTCACAAAGTTGAAGATATCAGTACAAAAAAAGACTCAAATACCATACCAGAAGAACTGGAGGACTGAGGTAATAAAAATTAGATGAATTTTAATGGAGAAAAGCACAGGGTCATGGATGGGGGAATTTTTGAGCAGAACTTTTACTGCTAGTTCAGGTGGCTCCAAGAGAACACGAGAGCTGGAAAGAAAATCTGGGTGATTTCCTGGAGCATTATTTGACTGGGAGCCACTCATGTTTCAGAACAGATGCAAAGTGGGCAAGTGAGAGGATGAATCAAATGAAGAGCATATTGTGCACAAAAAGACTGAAGACACTTAATGACAAAATGAAGTCTGAGAAGGGATGTGAGTGTTTTCTGCTGGTGGTAAAAACAAGAGAAGTAATTTAAGGCAGAGAGAGGCTGGAATAGTTGACCATAAATTAATCAGGAATAAACTGACATGAGAGTTGATAACTGCAATCACCTAGGAGTGATATGTGGGTCAGCCTCCCAGTAGAAATAGCGGGTGCAAAAAATATGATCATTAGACACACAGTTTATCAAATATATGAATGCAGCTGATAATACAATAGCAAGGAATTAAACTTCATGTCCTTTATCTTCTGTTTGCATGCAAGTATGTTATCTAGTAAAACTAAAGTCATCAGAATAGAAACAAAACAAAATCTGTGTTAAGTCCGTCTGTGTACTTAATAAGTTGCTTTTCCCAAATTAACCAAATAAAGGTAAAGATGTTACAACTCCCACAGGGTTGTAAGATGAAGCACTGTTTATGTTATGATCTATTAATTATTTTTTTTCTTTCTCTTCCTCATTTTATTATTTTGAATAGTTAGCATACTTTTTCTACAAGCAGCTTTGATATTAAACATTACAGCAGATCCTTCTGTCACATCTGCCAGTGTAATTTGTTTAATTTCAGTCCAGTTTTATGAATCAAGGTCCTGGCTTTCAGACCCTTGTAGAATTGTCTGTCAGAAGTAATTTTAGCCACTCTAAATTTTTATGAAAGACCAATAGGAAAGGCATTAAAAGTCAGAAAAATACCTGGTGTATATGTTCCCTGCTCTGTCCCTAAGGAAGACTTTTAGGATTCTAGGTTTAGTAATGTTACAATTTTGCTGCTATTGTGGGGAGAAACATGAGACAACAAGTGATCAGTAAGAACAGTTGTTCCTGTTGGTCAAGTTCTCAGCCAGTGTTAATCTGCCTTATTTTCTAGATGTCAGTTAACTTATACTGATTTATACCCCAATCCCAAATATGAGACTGCCTGTGAATAGCATCTAATACGGCCTTGATTTTCTTGTTGCCAAGGTCACATCATCACTGTCAACTTCTCTGGCAGAATATTTAGAATTCATAAATACAGTTCAGGCTTATTCAGCTTTTTAATTGAATTAGGTATTTACCAAAAGCCATACAAGATATTTACAAGCCACATTCTATCTCTAAACACAATTATATAATGTCACTTCTTCTATGATTTCCTTGTCATTTTAAAACACATTTGCAGTAAGGGGCTGATGAAAAGCTCATTGAAGTCAATGAAGGCCAGTGAGTTCTAACTTCAGTCTTTAACATGTTTAATATTGAAGTTAGTGTACTACATCGGCCTCGCTGTTCACTGCTGATGCTTCTCTTCCTTTCTATTTATTTTTCTTGTCTTCTTTTTTAACTTTATTCTCTGATTTTGGTAGGATCTCCTCAGAGGTAACTGTCTTGAGACAGTCCAGCAATTTCCAAGTACTGTTTGGCAAGGATATGCAGAATGCTTTCCCCTGCCCTTTTCTGTACCTGTCAAGCAGGAACTTTCAGGAGTTATTTTGCCAGGCTGCATTTTGTATGGCAATGGGTTAATGCCAACTACCCTTTCCCTGGTGCCTGCAGTGTAAGCACCATTTCCCATTGCTACAAAACAACTCTAACATCACACTCTCATGGTTGTAGTGAAATCCTTCAACTTTTAAAAGATTTATTCCTTATCAAGCTCTTATGCACTGACAAACTACAGTTTGAATGGTAGTGAATTATCATTTATTTGCTTTTTAAAGTATCTCTTGTTCTCTCAAAACTCAGAGGTCTGATATTTCCACAGGACTTCAAACCTACTGAATTGCTCCTTGCAATCTCCTTGCCACAGATCACTTGTTAACAGGTTCCTCTGGCCAGTTTGCATCTCTGAGGGTCTCTTGATCATCACCATATTTTGTGCTGGGCTCAGGCAGAGCTCCTGGAGTGCTCACATACAGTCATAGTGGCTGAGGTATTGTATTAGTCTCTCTGAGGTGATGAAACTCATAATTTTGTTTAGGGCTCTTGTTTAAAATGAAAATTTCAGAGCATTTTCAAGAAGTATGTGTCCCTAATTTGCAGGCATTATTTGCCCAGATGAGTGCAGTCATCATCTTAGAGAATGGTTGGTGCTCAGACCTCCAGCTGGATTCATCTCTGCTCATTTCTTTACTCACTTTCAAGGCTTTCACACGCCTCTTTTCTCTGACTAATTTCAAAATGAGCTCATTTATTCACAGCACAGCAAGAGAGAAACACTTCAGTGGAGAGTAGTAAAACCTCCCCAGTTTATTTTCCTTGTTTCTTAACATCAGTGTGATAAGGCAGTGTCAGCTTTGGCAGGCACAAGGAGGCAACTGTGATCTGCTTGCTGTTCTCCTCATGGCCAGTAAAAGGTAGGCAAGCTTTTGGGTAGGGAAGAGAACAGACTCCAGAATCCTCAGAATACAGAAAATTGAGAGATATTGCTCTGATTTAACTGTCTTTATGTAAAATATTCCAAACAAGCAGGAAAACAGTCACCTTATGATACTGCTCCTGAGAACCTGGCAGTGACACAGCTCCTGTTCAGCACCCACCTGGTCTGACTTGAGCAAGTGAACAGGCTCTTGGTCAGTCCTATTTTCTCAGGAAGAAGCAATGTCCTCACCCAGCACGAGAAAAAGGACAAGAATAAGAACAACTATAAGAATCAGGCACCTTCTGTGTCTTGGAAGTATTTCTTCATTTCTGTGCTCTTTTATTTTCCAAGCATTTGAACCTTGTCACCCTCTCTACCTCTCCTCCTTTTCTTTGCATCCATCTGCTTTACTTTCCATGCCCACATCTTGTCTCTTTTGCAGCAGGCAAACCTACACAGTAATTTTTATAAACTGGCATATAAAAAGCAGGATAAGTGCTATGGTGAAAGTGAATGCATCTGTAGCTTCAGGAAATTAAAAGTTTTCTTGCCAAAACTCATTTGTCAGGGTACACAATAAACTCATCAGGACTTCTGTGTTCACAGAAATCTATCTGTCAAAGCTATCTGCTGGAAAATATTTTGTTGTTACAGGACTAAAAATATTACATATAAACATATTGTATGTTGAAAACACAAATACTGAACAATAATATTTTTTTAAAAACTCTCCAGGAAACTTTGCAAGTAAGTAAGCAATAACGGTTCCTGAAGAAGAATAAAATCTGTCACAATGTTTTCTGCTTTAGATGAGACTGTGCCTTCTCAGTAATAAAGAATGTCATTCTGTATCCCATAATAATGAGTGTTACCTGAGTGCAGCCACTTTCAGATAAAGAGCCACGTGATTGAGGCAAGACAGGAATTATAGCAAACTTCAAGGGAGGCAAGAACTAGGAACCTGACCTGAAAACCATTCTCAAACTGCTCACCATTTACAATACAGTGCATTGAGTACATAGAAATGTAAAGATTGCCACAGTATTATATAACAGACCTAAACCAAAAATATTTCAGAGCAGATTTTTAAAGGATTTATTAGGGTCTTCATCAGTACATCTGCAAAGGTTGTTGCTTTCATTGTGCTTAAATGTGATAACACTTGCAAGAACTGTTAGATGTTCCATGTAATTTCCTCTGTGGTTAGGTACTAGCCTTTAAATAATACATTTGAAAAACCAAAACAAAACTAGTAATCTTAATTATGTCCTGAGCCAGACTGAAATTAGTCCTGCTTTTCTCTTTAATTTCTTTTTGATAGAAGGAGAAGTTGCTGCATTTTGGCAAATTAATTATCTGTTATTTATAAGCAGTGGATAACGGTAACTGTGAGAGCTTCTGCAACAACTGAGAGTCAGTTCATTTTTAGGGTGTGTTGTTTCACATCAGGTAATATAAATTGTAAACAGTTAGCATTTATATTAATAAATCTCAACTGAGAATTCATTATATCCTTTGACTTTTGCTATGGTATCTGGAGAATGGAACATCTTCAGCTCTAAGGCTGAAGGTAGCAAGTGTGGTTCCATATAGCAGTATCACTTAAATGACTAAATCCAACTTGTAAGTTCATTAGTTTACATGGCTGTGGTAGGTGCTGTCCTGTAGTGCTGTTTTCTAGGTTTAATCTGTAACATGGAAATATTGATTTTATACACTTTTTCCTTATTTTTTTCTAAAGCTTTGCCTTACTCAAGTTCTTACTTTGATTTCTTACAGCTGTTAATATAGAGATCTTCCCTCCTCAGCTGGGACTAAAGCTATGCAAATTATTATAGTTCATAACAATCTTTTTCATATTTTATCATGGCTTATGAATTACATTGAAAAAGGAGCCTTTTTAGGTGAAGAAGGCAAAACTCAATAGTTTAAGAGAAAAATTCTTCACTCAGGTAAATGTAGCCATTTGCTGTAATGTATTTGGCTTTGCACATTTGATTCTTTCCCCATTTGCTTTTAATTCAACTCAGCCTTTCAGTACTTGAATTGAATCTCAATCAGCAAATCCCTCTGATTTTGTTCAAATAGACATGTTCAGAGTATCAGAAGAAGGTTGTGTTTTACTTTTTTTTATACTGAACAGACAGTGACTTTGAAGGCATTTTCCTTGCCTTATAAGTTGCTCATATAAGGCTTACAGGGAAAAGCAAACATACTTGAACAATGCTGTTTTACTGTACATGACAAAGGCAATGCTTAAAGCAATATCCTAAAGAAGAAGCATCTGGGCTTTAACACTACTACACAGAAGATATGGAAGAGCTTCCAGAAACATCAGTCATGTGGGGCATCTGCTTCTTAAAATATAACCTTTCTGTTCAGGTGGAATTAAGTAACTGACATTAGGAAAGGTGAGGTTGTGACATGATTTCTATGCTCCCCTTTTCCTTCTGTCTTTAAGCTAACACAATGAAGACCACTCAAAAAGACTTGGACTGAGGACAGGTCTGAAAAACCTGAATATTTACCTACATTTTTGCCAAAACCTGTAGTTTGGGAATCTTCAACGAAACTGAAGTTCAGTGATGTTTTAGCAATGATGTTTATGTTGGTTTCTTCCTAATTGTTTGCAGGTGAAAAGAATGTCTTCTTATTGAGCCCTCCCCCAGTTTGCTATTTCAGTAATTATGCCATTCTCTAGTGTGGGAGTAGGTTGTAATTTTAAGGACAACAGAATTTTACTACTGGCTCTCAGTGATGGACTTTGGCAGAAAACTCCGTTGTAAGTGAAAAATCCAGTTCTGAGAAGGATTATAAATGTTGTTTTTCTCCTGTTCAGAATTAATCCTGAATTCAGCTGGAGAGATACAGAGTTTTGAAAGATAAATATTTCATTGTCAATCTCTTGGAACTGAATAATTTGTTTTATGCTTCTTAATATATTGTTTATAAGTACAGAGAAAGGGAGAAAAACAGAGAAAAAAAGGCTGTGATTTATATGAGTCTGTTTAGATCCATTCCCTTTTCTCTCCACCTAAACAAACATTTTGGCTAAATCAGTTCTTTTACCCAAAATGTTTCTTTGATTTTTTGATCGCGCTGTGTTTTCCCCTAGGAAAGAGTTAAAATGTTCCAAATCACTTTTTTGTTATTATGCTGTGGACTTTGATTTGAAATAAGTAGGTTTAGATCCTCATTTCTCATAAACTCAAACTGAAATCATGTACCTGAGCTTGGTTAAATTCACCCTTTAACCTGATGTACGCTCTCAAGTGATGAGATCATATTTTCTTGGTGCACTCATTGTTCAGAGTAATATAGAGAACGTGAACATGTTGTACTCTGAATTACTACCCATGTTATAATGCTGCCATTACTGTCATCCAGCTACTATTTCTGTATTAAGTGGCTTCTGTTCTCAAATTTTCCATTCATCTGTGTTAGAAAAATGTCTGTGGGCAGGAAATTTAACAGAATCATTCACAACAAAATGTATATGAATATCCAGGCAAACTAGGTCAGGTTGTTAACAATCAAATTAGGATATATCACAAATAAAAATGAGAAGTGATTTCATTTTGTGGTAGATTGATCTTTTTTTAGTTAACTTTAGGGAAGGAATTTTCAACTTTTTTCCAAAATCTTTCCTTAAGCCATCTTTCTTTCTCTTCTTTGGATTATGCAAACTAATTCGCTTCGGAAGATATTTTTTTCTTGGCACCCTTTTTTTTTCTATGCCTGAATAAGATTACTCACTAAAACTTCAGCCTCTTGCTTTCTCCCCCATCCTCATGAGGCAGAGAAAACAGTATCACACAATCAGTTTCTAAGGAGAATGTATTCATGATGCAAGCCATTACGATGACTTCACAGGAATGGATATAAATGTGACTTCATCATTTGTGAAGACAAAAATGCAGATAAACCTGCATCTGTTAGGACTATCATCCTGAAGCATTCAGCTGAATGTTATATGGCAAAAGAAAACTATTTTTGATGTCCATCTGAGGCATTGGTTGTAATTTACCTACATGGTTTTCCTGGTAGGAGCAGGGCCCTGCAGGCTACAGTGCAAATATTTGCTTTTTGAGAGAGCATCTGCTCACGTTAAAATCTTGTCTTTACTACTACATGCAACAACAAATTACTGAATATTGCTGGCTAATCACAATTCTAGTGATGCATTGTCTTGCTTAACCAGCAATTATTATATTAAAATGTGTGTCAGAACAATTTCTTTTATACTCTATCTTTGCCTTCCTTAAGCTCAGCTGTCAATGTTATTAGGAAAGATACTGTGTTCCAAATTACCAAACATAAGGAAGTGCTTTGTCCTTTGGAGTAGTAATGTACCTTGTCCGTGACACTTACTTCCCCATAGCTTTAGATTTTCTAGAGTAGAAAGTTAAATATGTGGGTCTAAAACTGCTGTTCATTCCCATCTCCTTGGTGATAGAGATAGCAGAAGAAGCTTCTCTAAATCTAATGATTTCTTCTCACATTCACCTGAAAAATAAAAACCAAAACAACAGAGAAAGACCATGTCCCTCTACTTTCAGAACTGTCTGAATCTATTTTATTTTTGCTTAATAGTTTTTAATAAGAAGCTAATTAATTCTTTTCCCGATCCCTGAACTTGTTCTATGCATTGACTTGGAAGCTGGTTTAATTAATGAAGGGTTCAATGCCAGCTAACCCCAGCTGTTCATGCCAGAAGCCACCTGTGCCCTCCAGTTCATTAGGGGTCCTAGTTACTTCTTTAAAGTGGTGGGATGGTGTGACTGAAGAATCATGGGACTGCTAATCTGTGGAGCAATCTAGGAACTATTAGTGGTTAACTTTGGGAGTTCAGGGGTGAGAGGGGAAGGGTGAGCACAGTCTATGCCTTGGAGAAAGAGTGGCTAGGGAATTGTAAATCTTTCTGAGTAATTTTAATTGCTGCATAAATTAAGGAATAAATAATAATTGAAGCAATGTATAAAAACAGACTATGCAGATGAATAACCTAGAAGACACTATGAAGGTGAATAACAGCTACCGGGATTTGTGAAGAATAAGCCATGTCAGGCAGTCCAATTGATTTTCTGGACCATGTGTTTTAACAGAACAAAGTTGCTATCCCAGAAGTGACATGTTACACTGGGCATCAGCTCTTCTGTGAGAGGGAGTAAGATGGAGGCGAGATTTGATAACTGCAGACGTGTCTGAAGCACAGGGGAGTGGAAGGCTGATGTATGAGCAGTTTGGGGTCAGAATGAGAGGTATGTCCTTGAGGAAAAGAAAAAAATTGGGAAATGCTCAGAGGAGTCCTGCAACAGGAGTAGGGAGACTGTGAAATGGGAAGCCTGGAGCTTTGCTTTGGGTTGGGGACCTTCTGTGGTAGTAGAAGGACCTTCTGTGGTAGTAGAAACAGAGTTTCAGAAACATGAGGTATACTGGGATCCAAAGACTGTGCTCTCTAGTTCTGTAGCAGGACTCTAGTATGGGACTAAAATATTTGCTGTTTCCGTAGCAGTACTTACTTTCTGCTTTGCTGAGCCTTAGCAAAGCTAAGCAGCTATAGCAGCCTCGAGTATTCTTGCTCTATAAGATTTCTAGGGCAGCCAAGGGAGACAATGCCCTTTTTTACCTTTTCATGATATAGCTCTTATCTGTTTTAAAGATAATGAAAAATTCTTGAATTATTTTCCCCCTGGAAGATGTTTTCCTCAAACAGAAGCAAATAACCATTTGTTTTGGAAATAATTTCCTGCCTCATGAAATACTGGGTTTTTTTAATGCTAGAAGTTATAGAAAACATTAAGAAAAATTCATATGGTCTCTTGGCTAGGAATTACCATTTCACAGTCAGTCCCTCGGAGGTGTTATCACAGAGATAAACCCAAAGTTGATGTCTATGTAGAAGTTAGCATGAGAACACAGGACTTCATGAGGGGCTGCCCGTTGCGAGAGAGAAGTCACTACAAGTGGATGTAAACGCTACAGCAACCAGGAGGAAGAAGTTTGTCTTTGATCTTTCCCTTAACAATGTTCTAAGCCCTTTGGGAGTATTTATCACAGTAGAGCTGAGGTCATAGTTTGCAAAGTAGAGCTGTGAGAATTACATTGGACAGGCTCTGTCTGCAATGTCTGACATAGTTTCAAGTGCTGCAGACTTTCTGAAAAACCTCATGTAGTCAGTCCTTATTAACTGCTGCCAGCCCAGCTTTTTCTAGACATTGTGCCCTAAATACCTCCCATAGGAATATAATCTTGTTTTTAATGATTCCCATGATCAGCCATTCCAAGGAGATGGGCTTTACATAATGTTCTGGTTTCTTCCACTCCATGCCTGTGTTCACCACGTTCACTCATTCTGTTCCTTTTCATCTACTAGGGAACAGCTATAAGGTATTATTGCTCCAAAGACAGGGTTTTTTTGTTTGTTTGGTTGGTTGGGTATTTTTACAGAAAAGCAAGTGAATAAACTCCTGCCAGAAAATTATTTCATAAAGAATGCAGATCTAATGCCATATAATACAATTATACTAAAAAATCTGTGGTGAATTAGAGTTCTGTTGGGTTCTCAGTTTGTCTGCATGTGTTTTATTGTTCTGTTAGATGATATTCCATGGGACATGAAATAAATGTCATATTTCTTAAAGGTTTATGAGATGCAGCAGAATTTTTCTGAAATTAGACACCTACTGGAGAAATATTCCCTTTTTATCATGTCTATGATGTTCCTACAGTCCTATGATGGACCTACAGGGGACCCCTGGTGGTCTAGTTGTTAAGATGCTGTGCTCTCATCGCCGTGGTCGCAGGTTCGATTCCCGGTCCTGCTTCAGGGACAATCCCCCGGGTAGATGGAGCTCGTCA
>JAWWLV010000180.1:26486518-26532260 GCA_035041135.1 Platyrinchus mystaceus | reverse complement strand
GCATGGCCTCAATGCTCGTGACTGCTGCCTGTTCAAGGACAGACATATTGGTCACATAATCCATCCAGTGGATGTTTTGGATTGTACGGAGGCAGCACTAATGGAAGCGTTCTAAGAGATGCAAGTGGTGGCGGTAAATGACCCATGATTCAGACCCATATAAAAGAGCAGACAGTACAATGGCTCTGTAAACGCTGATCTTGGTACTTTTCTTCAGGTGTTTGTTTCGCCAAACTCTTTTACGGAGTTTACCGAAGGCTCTGTATGCCTTTGCTAACCTGTTGTCTATTTCTTCATCAATCTTACCTCCAAGGAGATGATGCTTTGCTTCCCAGGTAATTAAATTGCTGGACTGATTTGAGCTCTGATTCGCCAATGGTGATATGGGGATGATGGAACACTTCCCGAGGTGCAGGCTGATAGAGAACTTCTGTCTTCTTCAAGCTGACTTCCAACCCAAAAAGCTCAGCAGCCTTTGCAAAGCATGATGTTAAATGCTGCAGAGCTATTTCTGTGTGGGCGACAAGGGTGTCGTCGTCAGCGTAAAGCAGCTCACGGACAAGATGATTTAAGGTCTTAGTGTGGGCCTTCAGTTGCCTTAGGTTGAAAAGGCTTCCATGGGTACGATATCGGATGTAGATAAAAATTCAGCAAATAAGCAGGTGAAGTTAAAATACCAAAACTTTCCCAGCTACTTTGCATTTATCACCATCAGAGCAGAAGTTACTTCTCCATTAATTCTCAAGTGACAATCAGTTTGGTAGCCATGAAAAAATAACATAAAGAATCCAATTTTTTAGGCCATGATACATAATGTATATTGCATTGTAGAAATTTGCAAAACCTATTTAAATGAGTACAAGCTTACTATTGCTATTAGTACCTTCCTGCAGTTTTCAAAATTTAATTTGTGGCTGCTCTATGAACAAAAATATTTTCCAAATAACAGCAGTGGAAAATCCTCTTAAACACTGGATCTTGGATCTACTAATTTGGTTATCGCACAACATGTTAAATCCAGAGGACAAAACAAGTGGAGCCTCTCTAATGATAACAAGTAGCATTATACAAGTTTTGTTTTATTTTAATCATAGTTGTTTGTGTGTTTTCCTACTGAGAGGGAGAAAATGCCTACTGAATGGCACACTGAACACATTCCTGGTGAATAACAGTCTGTTTCCTTCAATAGATAAGATAAAGGAGGGCTAAGAAAGGTAAAGAGGGACTGGCATTTTGAGAGATAAACCAGACATTTCCACTTGCTGGACTACTTAGGCAAATTATTAAAATCCAAATGCATAAAACTTCTGGGCAGGATTAAGGAATTTGTTAAGGATGACTGAAAAATTCCAGATAAGCAGTATCCCTCTTGTAGCATACTACAAGCATGTATGTAAAAGTTAGGGGTAATGTCTTCACACGCAGGCTGTCCCTCCTATTTTAGTGTCAGCATGTCACAGGTGTAAAGGTCACCCTTCATATTGTCAGAAGGACTAAAAAACCAGAAGGATTTTAGTGTAAAAGCTTCTTTTGAGCCTTCCTAGCCTGATCAGCCTAGGGATGCTGCAGCCAGCAGACCAAGGTCTAAAGACGAGAGCCTGGCTTTCCAAAAAGGAGCTGTAAATGAAATTTCCCTCCACTGAGCTCTTCTAAGTCCTGGTCAGAGAGGTAAAGCAGTTGCAGTGCTTGAGACTAAGAATACTTGTATTGTTCTGTCACTTGAGGCTGTTTTCCAGCAAGCCAGGTAAAAAGCCAGAATACAAACCAACCTCACTATCTCCTCCTCTAAATAATAACTTCCTTGTGTCAGTGGCCATTTGCCAAGGTATTCTCATCTTTTGTATGTACAAAACATTCTCTGCTTAATTAGCCTATGCTACATAAACTCAGTGATAACCTTATACTACTACATGAAGAATGGATGAAGGAAAGTTACAGGCAAAATTTTTTACCAGAAATTATTGTTCAGCTTCACTATGGAAATAAAAAGAGGCTTGTACTGTGAAGCACAAAAGTCTCTTTCCATTGATAGAGCTGCATCATTCTAAATGAAAAGAGAGGTAGCACTGGTTTCTTCTATAAGTAAGAAAAATAAAGCCACGTTCTGATATGAAATAAATCAGCCTAAATAAGGAGTTAGAGAAATATGCACATCTAAAGAACTGATCTGAAGGTGCTTTTTTCATACAGTTTAAATAAATACTTAGGCTAAGACTTGAAGACTGAAAAGGTACATTCATCTTAGTTCTGAACTTTATCTAGTAGGCTATTCCTTTTAATCATGGTATAGAAAGACATATGAAGTTTAACCATACCATAAATCTTAACTGTGTGCACAATGTGCTAATATAGAAGCTTTAGTGATCTGTCTCTGCTGGCAATTAATGCAAATAATAATAACATCTGAAAGATACTGTAATTTGAGCAATTAAAACCTTACTGCCAGTGCAGTCTTACGATGTGTAAAGCGAAGTATCATTACAAGCCTAATTTTATGTGAGTTTCTCATACTTAAAATCATGTCTTAAAATTTTTACAGGGAAAGCATTTAATGAGTCCTTTACTGATACCCCTAGCAGCAGATCACACAAAACTCATCATAACTTCAAAGTAATCATTAAACACAAAAATGTCTGCATGCACAGTGCATCTGTTCAATTGACAGAAATCTGCTCACTGACTCTCCATTTCAGAGCAAGCAGAAGAGAGAATGAGATTTCCTGAATCTCTGATTTGATTAAAAGCTTCAGGAGCCTTAAAAGGTGCTTTCTCCTTTCCTCCTATCTTTTACTTCCTTTGACACAGAGGAGAGTTCATACTGCCAAAAAAACCCAAACCAAAACAAAAACACAAAACCAAAACAAACAAAAACCAACAAAATCCAAACAAACAAACAAAACCCCCAAAACAAAAACAAAACAACAAAAAAACCCCCCCACCACACTTTAATTTCAGGGTCAAGGAAACTACCAGGTAGATCCTCAGCATTTTGTTGGTTCCATATTTCATACTTTAGACACGTGAACATGTGCAGTAAACACAAATCTGTGCAAGTGGACTAGAAATATGATTGTTCAGTGATGCATTTAAATTGCCAAGACAGAAGAGCAGTGCTTTTAGCTCACCTAGGAAAGGGATCTGAGATCCTGACAAGGCTTAGGTCTAGACTTCACTGTAAATTCAGACCCCCAGCTTCAAGGATGTGCAAAATTATCTAGTTTCAGATTAACATTGAGATAATCTGAAAAGCAAAGTAGGAAAGCATTTCTAGGGAGCATATTTAAAAATATTTTTAAAGAGTAAAGCTAAACTTTGCAAAAAAAGTCCCGAAAATTTGTGACCAATGCTTGCTTGTCTAGTGAGCAATTTCTCAGTCATTTTTTGACATTAATCTCAGAACATGAGAGTCTAGGCAATAGCTATTCATAGATTAGCAACTGAAGAGAGCTCTTGGACTTTCAATGTGAGATAGCCAAGTAGAAATAATAAAAAAATAAAAGTGTATAGCTGCTGCCAAAATGAATCCATTATCTTGTCATGTTTACCTTTTTAATGGGGTATACTGAGCAGCTCATACCATGAGTGTAAGAAACTAGATGTTGAAGGCATCAATTTATAGTCCAGTGGTTTTCATCAAATGCTTCAATTTCTAAAATGTGATAATCCAGAAACATAAGGAGTGCCATAGATGAAGCAATTTTCTGTGATGCCATGTGCTTTGAGGTTATCCTGCTGCCTGTTATGCACCTCCATTAGGAACACGGTCCCTAAGCCCATTAGTCTATAGATTTCCATAGGATAAACAAGTAATTGTCACATTCCACATGTTCCCACCTAAATTGGGTATTTAGGAATCTATCTTTGATTTACTCCAAGTAGTAATGGATGACATTCCTGTCCTGGTGCACAGATTCATGCTATCCAGTAGCTAAATCCCTAGTCCAGGGGGAAAAGCAAACATATGGCTAAGTGCTTTGTTGGATGTGGGCCATAAGTGAGAGAATAAAAAAAAAAACGGTGTTCTGTTTCTCCCTTTGGTGAGAATCATACATAGTAGAGGCAATGCTTTTCAAAAATTAATACCTTAGTCCTGGAGGGGATGAGAAAATCGTATCTATGTACAAAAAATATATAGATGTAAATATCGTTGCAGGAAGTGGAGAAAGAAATATGCAATTTTAAAAAGAGAGAACTAGCAGGTAGATGAGGTCTAAAGGTGTAATTGCTGAGAAAAATCCAACACTATGTTTGCATTTCACATTACATAAAAAAATTGCTAATTAGTTTCAGTATCTGATTAGTGTGTGTGGAACTATGTCATGGTCTGAAGTTACTAATGTAGCCTAAATTCTGATTTCATTGAAAATAGATTTGACAGTGAAGGCTGTGGGAACAAAGGGATTAATTTATATATGGTTTCACACCCATGCATATCTGCAGGCTCCACTGATGTAACTTGTTTATGCTGCCACGATCAGGCTCCGAGGCTTGAAAATAGAATTAATTCATATTTCAGGAGGTATATCCAAACGTATTTTTCAAAGACCCAAAACTGGGAACTATTTTTCTCAGAACAGAGATGTGTTTATGCCAGAGAGCACATAGTAGTGGGTTTCAGCCTGTGGGCAAAGGAATCCACATACCACAGCTGAGAAAAGCTGACTGTTAGTAAATTTTCTCTCAAGGGGCTGGGGGTGCACCTCTGTTAGAGGATGTTCAGACTTTACGAGACAGGGAAAACTGTAAACTGCTGGCCAGAGTCAATCAGTTAGCTTAGAAACCAGAGGCAATCTATCTGTGACTACATAAAGCTTTGCTTTGTCCCATGTCTTTTCAGAAAAATAAAAAACACTTGCAGGAACTAGATTATTTGAAAATAGTCCATAAGGAGAGATAATTCCATTTAAGATACTAAAAAAACCCAAATGCAGAACTAAACAGGAATTCGTGCTTTTTAGTTTTAGAGAAACCACATCTCCAATGTGTAAAAATTGTCACAGTTTCTCTGACTTTTTAATGAAGCAATGATAATTATCATGTGTGGAGAATTTTCCTACTTCTGTTTTTCAGAACAATGCTCATATTTCCCAGGGCTCTGAAATTTCAAACTTTTTCCTCCCTAAATAATTCTGTAAAATTCTTTTGTTTGAACTGCAGGTTAGTTATTATTTATTGGATCCTTTCAGGAGCCAAGGCTGGCAGAGCAAGTGCCCAGCGAATTTGAAAACAGAGCAGAAAAAGGAGATTATGGAGGACTGCAGTAACTTTCCCCAACATCTCACAAAAGGTCTATGTAGGAGGTGGGGTTAGAAGTAAATGCTTGTGCTCCAGGTGAGTCAGAACCTAAGGAGACGTGCAAGGAAACAGAAAAGATTGGCTTTCTTCAGACCACAAGAGATAGGAAGTACCAGATACCTGCAGTACCTCCCAGGGGAACATTAGAAATTTCACTCTAAGAAGAACCCCCCCTGAGCTGTGGCTCCATCCATATCTTGGACATACAGCAACTACCTTGTCTGTTTGAAACCTGAACTGCATTTATCCTAGCATTTTGCTAAGGGAACGTTAGTTTGGAAAACAAGGTTTACTATGAAGGCTAGCAAGCATCCCAAAATAATTCCATCCAAAAAGCTTGCACTCCAGGGAAAAAAAAAAAAAGCCCCTTGAACTTTAGCAAATCTCTTAGCTACTGAAAGTCAACTTATTCATCTTTTTTTTTTCTTTTTTTTTTTTTCTTTTTTTTTTTTTGATATCTAACCTTCTGTTTGCTCCTCCCAGTCCTTCTTTTTCTGTACTTCTCTTCTGCAATTGTTCTCCTACCCTGACTTTGCCTCAGGAACATCTCAAAATGTGTTTGCAGTGGTCCTTACCAACTGAAGGTGATGAGAAGCAGACCTAAGGGTAAATGAGAACTGCATGGCACCTGTGCGTGGCTTTGCCTTGGATTGTAGCAACACATTCTGACCTTCGGCCGCTTGAGGGAGCTGCTAAGAGGAATGTGAGGGAGACCAAAAATGCAGCTAAACAGAAGTCTGAACAAAATCTTGAGACCACATTACACCCTTCTCACAAGAGTTCATGTCAAGCATTCAGATGATCAGGGAATTATGTGTGAAACAAGTGTGTGAGGAAGAAGATCTTGCTATTTAAGGCAATTTATGTTTGGGAATGCAGATGAAAAAATGTTGTTCTCATTTTGTTCAGTTTCAATAACAGGTGGTTGAAGGTGGAAGCACGTCAGCTTGGGGCACCTAAATGAACATTGAAATGCTCACAGAATTGTGATGAAACTGCATTTAGCTGTCCCTGCCAGCAGCAATCTGTGTTGCTGATCCCAAAAACTTTCTTGGTTTCACCTGATTAAATGGAACCCTTTAAGCTGCCAACTAAACTAACTACCTGACATATCAGAGAGGTCTTCCTAGAGTATCAAGCTATGTTGTCCTTTTCCTTCACAATACCAGAGTTTAAGAGCTTCAAGATGTCAGGGGAAGTGCTGTTTAATAAATATTCATACAAGCCATAAAAGTTTAGATTTGAATTTAGCTTCACTTGCTTACTTTCCTTTTTTCCTCTTTCTGCAACTTGTCAAACTTTTGAAATGTAACACAACAAAAAGGCAAAAATGGAGCCCTGTGATTGATAGTCTAATTCACAAACTTCTTCAATGGTATCATATTTCATACTGTGAGGAAGAGTAAAGGAGCTTTATCATTTAGTGCAAAATATTATGGAAAATAGAAAAAGTCTAAATTGAAATTTTTATAAAATATCAGAAATGGTATCCTTAACTGAACTCTAAAAGAAAGGAAGAATACAAGGAGGACATAAGCTCCAGTGTATGTTCTTTCTCTTTTAAAAAATACTAAAATAATATTGCTTCTGAAAGGAATTTAATTTTTTTAGCAAATCAACTATTGAGACATTGTTTGGAACACAGTTTCTAGATATGTCTTTTTACTGTAGTACTCTGATTTTTAGAATGATCAACTTGTGGAAGACAGTCAGTGGAAAGCCTGGCAGGAATTTTTCTGTTGTCGATGTTTGGGGTTTTTTTGCAACTCAAAAGGGTTTATTTTTCTTTATACAGTTTACCTGGGTGGACTGAATCCTCTGTGACACTCTATATTCTGCCCTCCAGGAGGGCAAAAGGATCCATGGAGCTCATGAACATGAACTTGAGGTCATTCAGCATTGGAGTAGTTGGACTGGTTCGTGATTTGGGGGAGGCTGGGTTTGTTTGTTTTGGGAGGAGCTGCACCAAGAAAAAAAAATAAATTTATGTGGTAAGAAAACACAGTAAGATAATAGCCACAATTCTAAAAATGTGTAAAGTAATTACTTATTTCTGCAAATGTCTCCATTGGAATATTTAACAATGTCCTAAACTCACATTTAAATTCATAGGAAAATTAATAAAAAATAATGCTGTGATTAGAAACAAGCAGCTCATCTGCTGGCCATCTTCATGGGGAAGGGGCCTGTGCTGATTCACCATCAGAACCAAGACCACCAAAGACACAGTTACCATGGGGAAACGTTTCTTATCCATGCTGTCCACATTCTGTGGATTAATTAGAGATTTCATGCTCAGCAGTTGTCAAGACATATGTAAGACATAGGTATGAAAATCACTGTGCAAAACTTATTATAGTTTTGCACTGCTTTCGCTGCAGGACATGCTTAATTAACACACCAGAGGATGGTTTATTCTTTGCAAAATATGGGCCCCATCAGTGCCACTGAAAGGTCTGACATTGTGGAGATGTGAGTCACATCAGTGAAAGCTGCCTGAGGCTGCATTTAACCTTGCCCACTGAAGCTGAAAAATAATTAATAAATATTCTTAAGTGTTATGTTTTTCCCTCCCACCAACTCAACATCTTAATTACAAGGGAGTAGGTACAGAGAGAGCTGCTCTGTTCATAGTTGTCTTGCCTTTCTTTGCAACCTTTCTTACCAAAAAATACTTGTAGTCTCAGACTAAAATACTAGTAGTGAAATCACCAAAGCAATCCCAGACCGTATTTACATAAATTTATGTTCTCCTTTAAACTACAAGTTTTGGAGGGATCACTTCTTGTTCTTTGTCCAATGCCTAGGACCCTGGTCCCAGGTGGAGCCTTAGGAACTATGGTAAGAAAGTGGTGACAACAGTAATAATATACTTACTATCATCATATGGTCTCTATTCAGATATCCTAAATTCTACATTTGTGCCTGTGTCTAGTCAAAGGACAGAGCCTGAAGTGATTTGAAGGGCCCAAGTGATATGATAACAGGGAAACAATAGACATAAGAACAAACATGGAATTATAATTGTAGTTCGGTGATTCTGTTGGTTTGGTTTGTTGGTTTTTTTTTTTAGTTTAGTCATTGACATTGCAAGACAAATAAAACAATATCCAAAGTTTAAATAAAAAATGACAAATGATAATCATGGGACAAAAAGCAGATTTTTAGTAGAGTACCCACCACCCCAACTCCAGGGAAATGTTGATACTTGTAGAAATGTAGAAATTTGTGAATAATCACAAATTCTACAAAGGATCAGCAGAAGATCAATGTTTTTTTTCTATTTAAAAATCACCACATTTCTGTGCTATCTCAAGTATAAAAGTAAAAGAGAGACCAAGGAGTACAACCTACGTATAAGAGCTCTAATTTTAGCAGATCTTGTTGCATACTTTCTATCAAAAAAACATGCTTTTCTCTTTTTTTATGAAAAAAACCTTCTTTTCATAGTTATTGGTAGAAATTATTGGTAGAAATTATCATAAAAAGGCACATTGTCATGAATTTTTTACTTTGGAAAATCTCTTCTGGAATTTATAAAAAAGAGACTGTTGAAAGGCTGTATTCTACTATTATAATCATATTGTAAGGGTAAAAAGCAACTGTAATATTATTTTCTATTTCAAATTAACAATCACATTGCTGATGACTGAAATCTGCCATCCTGAATCAAGCATTTTCTATTTTATATTGTTAGGAGTTTGACACTTGGGACGCTCATATTTTCTTTCTAGGGTCTCTATCTTATATCTCCAAATATGAAATCTCACTCCTTGCTTTGAAGAGCCAAGACAGATTGTTCAAACCTCTGAATGAGGTGCCTCTAACCCTTCATAGATTGTCAGGTGGCTTCACCCGAAATCTTTATTTAAATTAGATTGCTGTAGTGAGATGGTGTGAATGCTCCCCAGTGCTCGAATATGAAGGAGATGTTTTGACAAGCAATTTCATCACAGCAAGGGGAGATTTTCAGAAGATATTGTGGTTGACATTAAATAGCAGCTATCACTAATGACCATAAAAGCAAGGTAGATTTTTCAATATGTGTGCCCTCCTGCTGTGTGATATCAGGAAGAGTGCTTGCACTGACATGGTTACTAATGTAAAAACAGGAGCAAAATAAGAATGAAAAGGCTCCATGGTAAACTGAAAGTTGGAATGAAAGCCTGAAATTCAGAGGTGAGTGGGACCTTAGGAGAACCATAGCTGTTTTCTGAATATCTGTGTTTTCCCACAGCCTGAAGTTCCTTTCTGAAGAAATCCTACTACAGGATTTTGTTCTGATTGGGAATAATGGAATGGATCAGGGGGTTGAGACTTTCTAGGGAAAAAATCCATACCACTATTCAAAGTTTTAGGTATTACATGGCAGGAATTCTGGGAAACTGCTCTGGTGGAAGAAGGCCTGGATTCAATGTTCTGGGAATGTATTCAATGGAAGAACAGTTTTATGCTTGCTCTGTTTGTGTGTTCTTCCATAGGAATTTGCTGTTGCTCAGTTTTGCAGTTGAGACCTGGTTCTGTAGGGTTCTGCTCACTCTCTTAATGTGAAGGGAGGAGGAAATTCAGCCCAATAGGTCAAGTTTTGTTATTCAGTCTAATGAATTTAGTGCTGCACTGTTTGCACATCTTGACTTATTTTAGAAATAAAACACGATGTCACAGTGGTCAGAACAGTTCCATGGGGCTTCTGTATGGGTTCTACAAGGGAGCTCAGTGCCCAACTCCTGCTGAAGGCCACATCAGGACATCTGGTTTAACTGTGAAACAGAGCTTGTTGGAAGGGAAGGACACCTGAAATTAAGAAAGCCTGATCCAGAACAAAAACTTGCAGATACATAGTCTTCAGTCTATGCCATTGAACTGACAATGATTTTGCAAATTATTCTAGATAAATGGGATGGAAAACATTTGTGTTGCCAAAATGAGGGGCAGTATTCTCTTGACTACAAAAGGACTGGAGAGAATGGGCTGAAATGTAAAGGTATTTACTGTACTGGCATGTAAATTTGGTCAACTAAATCCTGACCTCAAAGTTTTGAAATAGCAGTGTGAGGTCTCCACGTTCCTAAACTCAGACTTTTTATAAGCTTGTTGTGGTTTCCATGCTCTTTAACTTTGTTAACTTTTTCTCTGCCCCAGGCTAGTCTAATGATCTCATGCAAAATAGAATTAGAGTTCATGTTGTAATCACCTGAGGTCAAGAGCGGGGTAAAGTAAAAAACACTTCACTCAGCCAAATAGTGATAGACTTTGCACTACAGCCACAGTATAGGACAGTGCAGACATATTTCAGTTCTTCTTTGCTGAATCTTCATTACTTGTTTCCCTCACAAGCTTAATTCAGGTATAGTCTTGGAAGCAGCCTCTTTTTACACTAGTGAATAAAGATTATATGCTGCCTTGTTCTGCCTCTTCCTGATTACACCTTTCATTGATTTTATTAAATTCCTGAGTTTTGATGACAAACTATATTTCATCATACTTCTCTGAAGGGGCCTATATCGTAAGTAGATCATCACTGGTGTTGATTCATGCCTTCTCTGGAGATAAATGATTATGGATTGTCCTGCTTATATTTATATTTGTTCACAGGCTATTCTGAAATAAACAGTACTTATGTCTAATTTTATTGACATGATTTTCATGTGGTTTTGAAGTTGTTTTTCTCCCTCCCTTCCTTTCTGAATTGTTTTGTCATTCTCTGGATGGGTGTCGATTGAGATATGAGTCACAGAAGTGGAACAGTATTAGCTCAAACAGATCACACTTAATGGAACAATAATACATTAAGTTGGGTATTGTTCCATAGGCTAATTACCTAATCAGATAATGTCGGAGAAGCAAACTTGTAGCCAACTTTAATTATCAATGCATGGACTGGTAGCAGATGGCAGTGTTTGCAGTGGACTATAAACTGATGGTTCAGTGGATTAATTAAAGCTTACACAACTTCATGCCCTCCACTCAATACAGTAATAATAAGTGTGTATTTTTGAAAAAAGGAAAGCAATATTTAGCTGTGGTTCTTTAACTGAATAGATTTTCCTGCAAGCAGTAACAGAGAGTGAAAGAAATAGTCGATTTCCAAAAATAACTTCAGTGGTCTCCATTTGCCTCAGGCAGGCTCATTATGGATTTAAAATAATGAGTAATTATTGTAATGTATTAACAGTTCTGGAAACAGGGACTAGGTGTATTTATGTGATTTTCTTCCCAACTATTTGTAGAATCCTACCCCATTTTGCTTTGTCTCTTGGTCAAATTAATGTACATTACTTCTTTTCATCTCCCCCCTGAACTATATGAGAACACTGGGGCATCTTCCCCACAGTTTGGATGTGGTTTGAATTATCAACACAAAACTAACAAAAGAAAAAAGAAAAAGAAATAAAAAAAGAATGCAACTTTTTTCAGGCCAGAATCTTAGTAAAGGCCATTCCAGCTCAGATCTGAGGGAAGAACACATGGCCAGCTTCCACCAGGAGAGCATTCTCTGCTAGGGAGACATTGACCCACTATCCTGAATAATCTTCAGTGTGTTAAGTGAAAATACTGCTCAGCAGTGCTTTTTCTGCTCTGAAAACCATAGTTTTGCCCAGGGATGGTACACAGAGCTGAGGTGCTTTGAACTTTGAGAGCTTTCTGGGAAAGGTCAGCTAGAGCTCTCCCATTCCATGCTGGTGAGGGAGCACATTTGCCAATGCTGAGGGGATCCAAGGGGAAGGGAATACCAGAACAGTTTCCAACATCTGGATATCAGGGTGAAAGCTGTGCACGACATCTAAACTGGTTTGGGTAGCATGGCTCATCAGAAGCAAGTTTTGAAGGGAAAATGAGTTGGGCAAGAAATACCTTATTTCTGTTACAGCCAGGTTTGCTGTGACAAATTGGTGAGGAGGTGAGAGCGAGGCCTGCTATCACATGATCTATTCATAAAAGAAGAAAAAGCAATAACTGCTGCAACACTAATGAGGTATAAAATATCTCACCTGACAGCCACCAAGACATACAGGTCTTGATTTTTCTCTCGGCAATATGAGCTCATCCTAGATTTTATTATCTACTGCTGGCTGTAAACTTTATCCAAGAGACAAAACTGAGACACTAGACTCTGTAAGTTATAAATAAGTTTAAAGATGCAACAGTTAAGTTTGTTGTCAATTCTTGAACTTTTGACAGTAAATATCTGATTTGGTAAGCAATAAACACTCAGTACCTGGCACTTTTATTCACACATTTCAGCTTTTCTCATTGCTGCTTTTGCATAAATCATATCTGGAGTCTAGTTACCTTGGCTTTCTGCAAGCCTCAATCCTTCTCTCACAGTTACAAGGGTAAATTAAGAATAAATTTACTGAGAGTTATAATACACATCTGTAAATGCTTGAAAGAACTGAATAAATTTTTTAAAAATATAATATTTTTATTTGCATAATCTAAGTCCATAAAGCCTGGTACCTCATCAGTAGGAAAGAAATTATTGTTCCCCCAGAGTCCAGAAGAATCCCTCACAGAGATACTTCCCTTCTTATTTAACAAACAAATTTTCTTTTCATTCCTTTTTTCTTATTATTTTTTATTTGCTGTGAAGTCCCTCTAGAAATGAAGGCTGGACCTTCCTGATTAACAGAGGGTATTTCGACTTCCTCTCTGCCTTGCCACCTCAAATGTTTTCAATGAATTTGGATTTATTCACTCAGTAGTGGGATTTCCATTTCCAAACCACCTTCAATGCAAAAAATAAAAAAACATCATTTAGAGGATGTGTTAACCAGATTTCTCCCTTTCTTCCTGTTTTATCTGTGGAAGATTGAAAGTCTGGTGACATGAACCAAAGTGCATGATTTTTAGCATGATTTAGGTACAAGATACCCCTTCCACCCCCCACCCCCCCGCATCCATAGAGTCATCCCTGTGTCTTCTAACAAACTTTTGGAAAGTTCAGTAGTTTTTCATGACCAAGGGCCAATGGCAAGCTTAAAACTTGAAAAAGATGCTTAAAGGACCAAAGTCTTGAGAGTTTTGTGTCATAGCGCTGGATTGCTTGGAAAATATTCACAGTTCAAGGGAGCAGGAGTTATTACCATTGTGTTCTGACTCATTGTTGCACCCATTTCTGGACAAAGCTCTCCAGCTGTGAGAGCACCAGTTTGATTAGTTGAGTCTCCTTTTATTTTTCCATTCTGTGACACAGAGCTAGTTCTACAAAATCAATCCCAGCAAGACTTGGTGGCACTTTCCTGCTGACTCCCTGGCGTTTCATGACTTCCTTGAGGCTAAAGCTTCCTGGTGTTTCTAAATCCAGTGCTCGGTTTTAATTTTAAAATATTGTTTTTCAGAACTTCTTTCAATATATTTTTCATAGATTTCACCAGTCAGAAAATGTGTTTCCACAGTAACAAAAAGAGCACCCTGCCATAAATCCTTCAGATGGTGATTTTTAAAACGTGGGTAGTATAAAGACTTGGACAACTTTGCTGTTTCAAAGTAAACTTGCAGATTTTAGAGTGTCAGCCAAGTTATTTCCCACTGAGTTTCACTCGGCTGGAAATGTGAATATATCTCTGAGATAACTCACACTCCAAATTTTTTTGTTGCTGTTGTGTTTATGTGTCTATCGTTCCCCTTCCCTGTGGTTGTACCAGTGAGACAAGTAAAATCAAGCACTGGGTAGGACTTGCCACATTGCTGGCTGGCTGTTTGCTGCCAGCAAGAGCCTCAGCAAGAGCACAGGGCAGCCAAGGAGCAGCTCTTTGCCAATTGAGGAGCCAAGGTGGTGGTTGTAGCTCAGGAAGTGGCTGTAGCCTCACTGAGCTCCTCCAGATATTGTAATGTCCCCCAGAGGTGCATGTTACCATCAAAGAGGTGTGTGACTGAGCCACATTTATTTGTAACAAGCAACCAGCAAAATGTTTGAATTTTCAACCAGATTTCATTAAACATTAGAAATTAAGGCTGGACACACCCCTGAGAAATCCTCTCGACTCATCACAGCCTCCTTATGAGCTCCCCTTACTGCTGCTCCCATTTCAGAAAGCTCTTTCTCTGTCCTGCTGCTATGGAGCTTTCATGGTGGAGAGTCCACAGCCTCTTTAGGTGATTTACTACAGAACTTACCCATAAGTAAAAGCAAGTTAGGGTTGTTTTTTTCCCTGTTAACATCTAACATAAATCTTCTCTCTGCAACTGAATTAAAAACATTGGATTGACAGATTATTGTGTGGATTTGTGCAAGGACAGTGTGTGATGCTTCCAGCAGGCTGGATAAAAATTGAGCAGTTCAGCACCAGCTTCCATAAGGCCTATCTCAACCTTTGCTGTTGTCCTCCTGTAACAACCCAGTTAAGACATGTAATACTCAACGGGGAATCAATTGCATCTCTGCAAAGCAGCTGTGTGTCATTCTGGCAGCAGTGGCTGCACAGGGTCATCAGACAGTGATTTGTCCAGGTTCAAAGGCAGGAGTAATGCTGGATTGGAGTTAACTGCAGGGAAGCACAGTATCCCAATATCCTAGACTCCATTGTTAATAGGTATCTCTCTCTTATACCAAGCCGCTACATCAGCCTGTCCCTTAAGCCTCCTTCCTGAATGAACGGAGTTGAACGAGCTGGGAAAAGATGCTCCATATAAGGATTTGATATCAGTGTGATGGTATACATGGGAATAGCATTAACTCTAATTTTAAGTATATTAACCTGTCTCCTGCCCTGATTACTAAAAGCCTGTCTGCATCAGTAGAATTGTTCATATCAAACAGCTACATGAAAAGCACAGAGAGTAACAAGAACAAGAAATATATGCTGATAATCCATTTAAATGCAAATAGCTGGCTATTTGACCTGAGATGCAAATGTTGAAATACGTTCAATATTGAACTCTCAACAACAGTGGTTTAAAAAATATGTGCATATGCTGCTGTGAGCAAAGTATTTAAAAGTTAAATTCAATAAGTTTCAGCTGCTGCAAAGAGAAAGCAGACTTTGTTATTAGACTGCAGCACAACACTTAGGTACGTGCAAGTGGCTTCTCTGTTTGAACCCACAGATTTCATTTTGCTTCCAAAATATCCCATCTCAGAAGGGGGCTGGCTGGTTCATTTAATTGATTAATGAAGTTTTTGAAGTAGTGTCACCAAACATAAGTAGTCAGTAATCATGAGTTGAACTTGAAAATTGCAAGATTATTTGATTTTTGTTGTTGTTTTATACAATAGATGGATATTGTGTTTTATTTATCTTTTGGGTTATTTCCTGCATCTATTTCATTTGTAAAAAATATTTATCTTCCACAACCCTAGAAAGTAGAATTTATGTTTCATCTGAGGTGAAATTATTTCATAGTCAGCTGGTTCCAAGTGTTGCAGCTTTTAATAATAATAATAATAATAATAATAATAATAATAATAATAATAATAATAAAATGTTTTGACTGATTTTAAATAAAAATTTCATAAGGTTATTTTCACTGGACTTTTGAGACAGCCTCAGAATCTTTACATTCAAAATCTCATTTCAGAGATATTTACAAATGCTTTGACCAATTATATATTAAAAAAATTGTTTCTATTTTTTTTTCAACTCAGCTCATACTCTGTCACTGGATGATGAATACCCCTGAAATTTGAGTTAGGTTCTGTTTAGGGTAATTCAGCTCTAAGGAAAAAAATGTGACTTAACATAAACACTTTTTAAAGTACTTCTAGATTTGGGATTTTTTCTCTTGTGAATTCTTGCAGTGAATTTTGATCCTTCTCCAACTCACGTGACACAAGGCCAGTGAAGCTGCGTTTGGGAGAGGGTTTGTCTGCATGCAGTTCAGCAGTGATCTACCGTGTCTCTGACAGAAATGTTTCTAACCTCCCTTGGATGCTCTGGTTGTGGCTATGCTGCCTCTCCCCTGCAAATGATCCTCCAGGCTCCTCTTCTGATGCCCTTTATCACTGGAATTTGGAGTAATCTTCCATCTTGGGGTGAGAGATTTTCCAAATTTAGACTGTCTGTACTGTCTGTCTGAGTTGCCTTCTCAATGGGGTTTTCATTGTGTGCTCAGACAAGATTAGAGGCATCTCTCCTTAGCCCAGGCCCAGCTGCCCACTTCTTCCCATCTTTTTAAAGCCTGTTACTTCTGCTATTCTCTGGCAAGATGAGGTTGCTGCTGAGGAGAGGAAATAATAAGCCTTACTGAGGTGCTGTCCAAAATCCATTTTGAGTCTTCCTTTGCAGTAAAAAATAAATAAATTTGCACAAGAATTTCACTTGAGTATATGAACACACTTGGCCAAGGTAATTAGAATATAATTCTTTTGCCCTAGCTCTGTTTGTGTGTTAGGAAGTTGGATGGCAGGGATAAGGATTCAATGCAAGTAGTTTCTATTATTGCAGTTGTGACTTGTTAAGAAGAAGTCTTCCTGAGCCTCTCCTGGCACTTGGCTGTTTATACATTTGTCTTTGGTTACAGTGTAGATATACAGACACCTTCCAGTTTATAAAAAATACAACAATAAAATATTTTTACCCCTAATGTAACTTCTGTACTCCTGGGGATAACATACATATCAATTTGTGTTTTTGTTGGCTTGTTATTTAAAGATCATCTGAAGTCTTCACAGCAGGCTGTGAAATGTTTTTCTCTAAAAATGCTCTCAGAATATTTTTTTATTAATCTCTTTATTAATTTTAAATGGATTAGTTAGGTTTGGGAATATGATCTTTTAGCAAAGTAATCATCTGGTATAAATTACAGTAGTTGAAAAATCACTGCAGGCACATTATTTGTAAAATTCCCATGATCTTGAATGTAATAGCATTTGTCCCTGGGTGACAGGATGTGAGATAGAAAGTCATCAACAAGGAGTTCATGTATGCTTCTTGTCTTCATACAGCTGAAATTCTCATGCTGAAACATCTTTGATTCCTTTGCTTTCTTACTGTGATCATTAATATTTCCCTTGTACTTACCAAATAAGCCCCACTGCCACTTGCTCTGGTTACAGTCCTACTTCCAAGGACGGGTGATAAGTTCAGTCAGGAAAGCACCATTTTTTGCCCTGCTGAACAGCTCACAGTGAGGTCTCTGCAGCCCTGATTAGATTCCTTCTGCTACACAAGTTATATTATTTCCTTTGCTTTATCCACCTTTTACTGCTGTTTGCAGTGAAGTGCAGCACTTTCAGGACTGGATGTTTCCTGAGTAAGACTCTGATGGGTGAGCAGTGTATCACATTAAAGAGCTGTGTGCCAGCTGCTGTGAGCAGTGGGAATAAAGTTAAAAGTTCTCTTAGCAAGTCTCTCCATATAAGTGCTCTTTTGGTTAACTTGCCATATGTCTTGTCTTTGAAAGTATCTCTTTAAGTGACAACTTATAAACATTTTATGAGAGTTGTAACAACCAAGAATGCAAACCATAAATACCAACATACACCAGCTTAGCAATTTTTTAAAGCTAATTATTTAGGACAAAACTTGCCCTCCTTAAATACTGAGCAAAGAAAGGGTAAAACTTTTGGTTTGTAAAGAATGAAGTTGTCCAGGGGCCAGACACAGGCCTAATCTATGTACTTATGCTGACAGCCTTGGAGCTGTACAGACGTGTATCAGCTGAGCATCCAGACCGTGCTGATGGCTGGGGTAAAACTGGCTGAGTAAAGGTGACAGTTATTGAACCAAACAGCAGGAAGGACACACAGCCAACAGCACAGGAAAAACGGGCACATTTGTGGCTCAGGGGAAGTCCACTGAGAAAAATACTATCTTTATGTTTAAGCCTACAATAAGATAGGCTGGCACTTGAACATTGTCTTGTCTTATAGTGAAAGTGCCCTTGCAAAAGGAAAAATTGAGAAACTTATATGTCAGAAAGTCTTCTTTCTTCTGTCTAAAACTATTCATATGATCAGCTGCCAAACAGCAAATCACCATTCTCATCTTTGTGCCCAGAGCTTTCACTTCTCAGGAAAGAATCTTCCCATCCTCTCTCCTCTAGAGAAAGCATCTGATACAGTTTTCCTACCAGCTTCCTACCAAAATAGGGTCCATTAACATCTGGAGTGTGAATGGGTACACAGGATGTTTCACTTGTGAGTCTTTTAAGGTGAAGGAGCAGAACTGCTGTGTTGTATCTTTAGGAAACATAATGCCAGCTTAGTTGTTGCAGACGACACATTAAAACAAAATTGTGGATTTCTGAATAGATTTCTTTCCATCATTGTGATTAAGAGTACCATATTGCTCTCCAAGCACAGAAAACATGAAGAGCTTTCATAACTAATGACTTAAACACTGGGTTTTGACTGGCTTTTTTATTAATGCAGACATTATGACTGGGCAGACTGTGAGGTGTTTCTGTTGCCTTTGATTTGCATGAGTAATCCTTGTTAGCCCTGACACCTTTTGAACTTTCAATTCAAACATTAATTTTGGGAAGGAGGGAGTTGTGAGCAGGAAGGACGAGGGACAAAGGAACAGACAAGCATTTCTTCATGCACACATCACTGCAGCGTTCTACCCCATCCCCTCAGGCTGGGCACAGAAATGCGCCATCCCCATACATACTGTGCCACTTACAGGAGTAACACTGGAACAGCCCAGTATACATAATACTTGTGGGTTGCCTCATCCTTTTCTCTTTCCACCTTTCCTGTTCTTACAGATAAAATTGCCTAGAGAACTAATGACCACAGACAAAAACAATGCCACCCATTTGGGGTCACCAGACTGAGCAGTCCACACTGTGATTAGCCAGTGCAGCTCAGCATGACACACCTCTTCCTCACACACTGCTGTCTGGCTCTTTCTCAGCTGTGCTGGTACATACTTAAGTACTGAAGCAGGCTTTGCCAAGGCAAGGAAGGCAGGGGACACTTTAGCCTTCCCTGTGTCATCCATCACTACATCGTCTCTCCGTTCAGCAGCAGATCCAACTTTCCCAGCAGTTCTTTTGAAACTATCATATCTGTTACATCTCTTCTTATTGTTTTAGATGTCCTTTGCTAGTTTTTTCTCCAGATGGGCTTTGGAGAAAACTTTTTACCTATACCAAAGCAGTGCTTTCTTATTCCTGCTACATATCTTTCTTCCCCCTCCCTCCCCCACTGCCCATCACTACTTTTTGAGTGTTCTGTTTTTTTCTCAGCCTTTCTGTAGAATTAAATGGTTTGTTCTTTAACTCCTAGTAAGTTTTTTGTAGAAGTCAGCCAGCAAACCTTTTCCTCCCATGTTTGTTTCACAGCTGATGTCTTTCAGACAATGAACAAAGATGTGAAAATATTGAAGACCTTTTGGATGTTTGGGGAGATATCTTCATTATATGCATGCACTTAATTCTGTTCCCTTCAAATTGGTCCCTGATCTTTTTTCTTCTCCTCATGTCTTTGCTGTTTTCCTAAAATAATGTATGAACACATCTGGTTAGCACCCATAGCTGTTGAAGGAATTCACTTGAATTCAATTTGGTGAGGGTGATTTATTTAAGATCTGTTTCCAGAGCAAAAGTTGTCACACAACTATTATGCCTACAAAGTCTCATAGCCTTGATTGAGCACACTTATCAGATAAGCCAAGCAAACAGATGTATACAGAAACTACAATTATGAAATTTTGCCAATCCCAAAAGGGACGACAAACGAAGTTGGAATCTTTAATGTGTTAGACCAGGTCTGTTAATGCTCCTGGTTCCCTATTTTTTTGTGTTCATCTTAACACCTCCAAAACTAACATTTCCTTAATTTTTCTGTGTAGACATACCAGTTCCATGACTATGGGTCACAAAACCTGCTACCATTCCTCATGAACTCCTCCTGTAGTACATGTCATTTCTTTTGTTATTGCAATGGATTGTTTCAGACCACTCTTACCTGTTTCTTTTTCCTTGACAGACTTCTTTTGCTAATTTCCAAAACTGCAAAATATATGGTATCATCAGGAATACTTACATTTTAAAAACAGCTTCCCTTACTAAATTAACTCCTGCTGATTTCTAGTTCATACAAAACCTGTGTTATTAAAATAAATGTGCACTGTCTTTTGTAACTTATTTTTTAAAGCAAGCTCCACAGAATTGTCAATACATTAGGTTTCAGCATGTCCTGATGTGAAGAGCAGAGCTCTGAGATTAGGCCACAGCATTATTCTCTAGATGAAATCTTTGAAGATTAGGGTAGCAGAATATGAAGTTTCTATAGAACACGTGGTATGTAAATTACTTTTTTCCAGCCTTATAGCTCGATCACATTTGGACAATTCTTTCACATGGCAAAAGACATTAACAAGAGTTTATCCTGCTCCCAAATGTAAATGACATTTCCAGAGACTGAAGAGAAAATCAGTATTAAGAAAGAAGAAGACCAGGACTCTTCCCAATCAAACCAGTGTAATGTATTTTCCCTCCACGTGATTTCAGAAGTGACAAAAGAATATTTTTTGTTGAAATTACCCAGTCTGTCAGTTGTGGGTGGGCAAGAAAAAAGACAAAATGTATAAACTTCATCTCCAAATGGTAAGCCAAGATTCTGATCATGGGGAATGGGTTACACAGCAAATTCAGTCTCAGTGCTGTCAGCCTGCAGTAGGTGCCATTGTGTACCAAGGCATTAGAGGACACCTCCTGTGTCCTCAGTCAGGGTAGCACACAAATCAGAGTAGTACACCATTGCCAACCTGACTAGAAGGTTAAAAAGTATTTTAATATATTAAATGCTGGATACTGGAACAGAAGATCAGAGCTTAATTTTCATGGTAAAACATGCTGTTGTCATTTGTATTTCACTGCTGAGGGGACTGCAATAAAATTATTTTGCCTTCCGATCAGTTGATGTCCCTTTTTTATAAGGTACTTTTTAATAAGGTACTACTGTCTTTTAGATCCACTTCTTGTTCTTCAGGTTCACTTTCCCATGTAATATGCAAGATGAACCAACTGAGACTGAGTTGATGAAGACATGGCACAATGCCTGGCTAAAGCAAATGAATATAGCTCCAAAGGGCAGTAGTACTGAAAGTTTATATGAGAGTTGAGCAGGGATTTGAGGATACTTGTCTATTGGAAAATACTGATTTTGTTAAAATTTAACCTGCTCCAGGAAAAAGCTGAGGTCAACACAAATTCTATTTGAAAACTAATTTGATAAATTTTGCTATGTAATTCTGGAATTTTATCTACTTGTCTCACTGAGTCCTTTTCCAGGCAACCAGCTGGTAGATGGCTGGTGCACAGGAGATTAGAGAGCAGCTCTGCAGGTCATCATATATGTGGTACTGCAGAACAATCTGGTAGGTTTGCATCATCTTTTCTGACAATGGCATCACATCAGCACCCATAGATGTTCTCTGATTGACTTCTCAGGGTGTATTCACTTCACTGTGGCTTTCAGGAGAAAAGTGCCATTTTGTGACAAAATTACAGCCATCCTTCAGGCACTTTGCCTTCAATTTCACTTGCCAGTTGTTGCAATATGCTGATATGGAAATCATCCAAAGCTTGATTTTGACACATTAAACAATCAAAGATTTTCTTACACTCTGAAATACTTTTTGCTTGGCTTCGCTGTTTTTTCTTTTTTTTTTTTTTTTTTTTTAAATTTCATTTGCAAAAGTAATCATATCTGGAGAAAGGGAAAACAAAATATAAAATTAGGCAAAATTTGATCTGGTTTTGGGGAGATTTTCAGTTTGTGAAAATTTTCCTATCTTTTGTGTGTGTGTGTGTGCCCTTAAATGGAAGGTAAAAACGTTTCAAAATCTGCTTTCTCTCTAGGTTTTATTCTAGTCATGTATTGCAAGGCAACCAAGGCAAACAGAATAATACTAAGGAAGGAAAGATAATGTTTTCTTGACTGTTTTGACACATAATGTGAAAACTACATCCCTTTTCTCTTGGTTTCAGTGGGACTTGGTGACTGGATTGCAGCTGTTAAATGCACAATAGAAATGTCACCTTGGTCGCAGATTCTTTATGTTCGGGGCAGTACAGACTGCTGGCAATTTGCATGTGGAAATATTTTCTTTTCTGTCTTGTTTTGCTGTCATGGCAAGACTACTCTTGGTCTTGATAAGAACCACTCTCTTTTCCAGTGGTGTGAGTCACTTAGACTTTACAAGGTCAGTGCGATCTCTCAAATGTTCCCCAGTTCCACTGCAGCAATCAGCTCACTTGCTGCTGTCTGGTCAGAACATGATGCCTCAATTGGCCCAATTTGTTGTCCTCCTCAAGGGCTGACCCTAGACCTGAAAAAAAGAAAAAAAAAAAAAAATAGGGACTAAGTCCACTACCTTCAACTGAAGGAAGTAGATCTGGTTTGAAGTTTCTGATTCAGACTCTTTAGCAGAGCCTGTCATTATTTTGAATTCTTTCCAAGCCTCCAGCAGTTTCAAAGAGAGTAAGGTACATGCAGTGCAAAGCTACTGCTATGCAACTCAATGTACAATATAACATGTCTGAGAGGAATATTGATTTTTCACAGAACATGAAGAACAGAAAAATAGGAAAACACTTTAGCATGACCTTGGCATTCTGCACAAATAACCTAATGTTTATATATCAGCTTACTTTCCTCATACTTGTCTGAAGGCCTTTGTGGAGCTTTCCTAGAAATTATAATATCAGCTGCAATATGAAAGTGATTTAGCAGCCCTCTGTAGATTTATGTTGCTATTTCATTTTTATGTAGGTTCTTCCCCTATGTGAATTGAGATTCATTCTGGGGCATTGTGGGATAGTTTCGCCTTGTCTGAAACTCACTTTAACATCACACAATCAAATGTTTGTCTCCCACTTGAGTACGGTTTGTTTTGACATCCTACTTAAGGGCTTCTGGGAAAGAAAAGGCAGGAAGAGAGAAAAGACTGAAGAAAGCAATTCTAATGAGACCAAATACATAGCAAAGTACTTGAGCACTGCTATCACTAGGCTCCTCAGGCTACTGTTTTGTGATGGTTTTAAAATAAGCTAAGTGGGCAGCTGTATTCCCACCCCATTCATACAACCTACTGGAAGTCCTGGCAGCAAAACTCCGGGCATTGGACTGCAGGGAAGCCTTCCTTACTGCTTCATGAACCTGACATGAAGATCTCTGAATAGCTCAGATGTCTGAAATATGATTGTAGAGAACTAGGTTCTTAAATTATATATATATATATATGCATTATTGTCAAACATGGTTTGACAGTTGCATTATTGTCAAACATGGTTTTCATAAATTAGACTTTTAAACTCATAATTGGAAATGTAACTATCATGCTTTTTGGTACATCAAAGCATCCATAAATGCCATGACAGTTAACAATGCTCATGGGTCCTGAAGACCATTCCAGTCTTATTGAAGGTCATTTGTGTTAATGTTCCCACTGACATGTCCAGTTGCTGTTATGATGGATGAACTTTATGCTATAGTGCTCCCAATGCTTGGGATGAGGTACTCCATCCATGGATCAGTGTTCCACAGACATCCCCCAGTAAGTCAGAAAGGACGGCAAAGGATCTTAAGAGCAGAACTGCTGTGGGTGCTGAGACCGTATTTAACAGGGCAGGATATAAATCTGATGATGAATTCTTTTTGGATGCTAAATCAATAATTCTAGTTGTGCAGATTAAATGCTTTTCATCTCTTAAGGCCTTATTTTATAGCATAAAGAGAATGTAAAGAAATAAATGAAAATTAAAAAGTCAAAGCTTCCTGTAAAAGTTTCAAAGGAAATGCCTGTGTATTCAAGGTTCATTGTGAAGGACGGACAATTTATGCTGACCAAGATAAAAAAAAAGTATAATTACAAATTATACATTTAGCTTAAAATTAAAGATGTAAGGATGGATATAATCAAGTTTTAAATCTGTTGGCACCATTTTACCACCTGGCTTACGTTCTGCTATTAAACAAATGGCAGTCCCTGAACTGAATAGAAACACCAGAAAGAAGTGTGAGTGGAATAGATGATAGAGAAAACACCTCTTCTGAAATTTTTTAATTTAACGCTGAAACCAGAATTACAAATGGGTGGAAATAGCCTTCTCCACCCTTTCTGACCTTCTTGCAAGCCTTTGAGACCACAGCTTCCACCAGAGTTGTCAGTCTGCCTTTATTTCTCCAACCTTCAGAAAAAAGTGAACAAAATGTGCCACAAAAAAAAAAAATTGTTTCCCATCTAGAGAATTACTTATCTTTCCACTCCTGCCCACCTCTGAGTGTGTGCTCTTTCTATCCTTGACTCTGTTTTTCCTTTCTTCCTTCTTTGCATTTTACTAGGGAAAAGAATCTAATTTGAGAAAAAGAAGACTGTGGCTGTGCTGCTCTCAGCCTGCGAGCAGGAAGGCAGCTCTGTCTGAAATAACCAGTGAGTGAAGTATGTTTACCCGGATCTAGGCAGCTGATAAGGATGTATACCAAAACCAGATGTAAACCAAATACAGAGACACTTCATGCAATGGTCTGCAGAATCAGAAGCAGCACATTTATCTTTGCTGTTCTTTCTTTCTCACTCTCTGGGTATTTGTCCTATTATGTCTCCAAGAAAACATATTCATACTCATAAGAGAGATCAACAGCAGCAGCTTCAGCAGCTCATTTTAGACAACACTGACATGCAAGAGGGCAATTAATGCCACCTCCATTACCAACAGAAAGACAGTCAAAGAAGAGGCAGCATCAGAAAAAAAATTCTCTATATCCAAAGGGAAAGGGAAAAAGAGCTAGTGTCAAAATGAAAGCTTTCCTTATTCTTTTAAATTTTAAATGTTTTAACTGTCTGGGGTTTTGTTAGTTTGCCAGGGATGCTTTTTCTGTTGCTTTAAATAGAAGGCTATTATAATAAGCATTTACCATGGACATAAGTTGACCAAGGTTTCAATTCAAAGTATTCAACCTTGCTTAAAGAAAGAGCTATTTGATTCAATTATCGATCTGCATATTTTTGTTCTACTAAGTGTAGTTCAATAAACAGTGGGAATTTGGGAGTTTAACCCTGATTAACCTGGTTTTGTAGTCTCAGCTAGATGTCTGTGATTTGGAACATTCCCTAACTGTAAAGCAGGATGTTACCTTCAGAGGAGGAAATTTGCTCGTGTAGCTACTGGCATTATTTTTAAGTAGTGCCAGTGTGGCATCCAAAATGGCTCTAAAGCAGGAATCTGGAGGCCCTCAACACCCTGGAGACTGTGGTTTTACTCAGCTAATAACTAAGCACCACACAACTGCTCATTTACTTCCCCCCTTCTCCCCTCCATGGGATGGGAAGAGAATCAGAAAGGTAAAAGTAAGAAAGCCCATGGGTTGAGTTAAGAACAGTGTAATAATTGAAATAATAATAATAAAATTGTAATGAAGGAGAAAATAACAGGAAGAGGGAGGAATAAAACTCGAGAAAAACAAGTGATGCAAATGAAAAAACAATTGCTCACCACCAACCTACCGATGCCCAGTCAGTTCCTGAGGACTGGCCCCTGCCCAGATTTCCCCCTATTTTGTATGCTGAACATGGTACTGGGATCAACTATCCTGGTATGTCCCATCCAAGCTCTTTGTTCCCCCCCAGCCTCCCTGCTGGCAGGGCATGTGAAGCTGACAAATCCTGTAAGTGCTGCTCAGCAACAATTACAACATCGATGTTTTATCAACATTGTTCTCAAAGTCCATCCAAAACACAGCACTGTACCAGCTACTAGGAAGAAAATTAACTCTATCCCAGCTGAAAACAGAACACTGGGTAAATGCTATTTGCCTAAAATTATCCCCAAGAAAAGAAAATTTTAATAACAAAGTGGTCATACAGCAGAGCTATGCGGCACTATTAGCCAAAAGCCCTCTTTATGCCAGTCTGGTAAAACACCAACAAAATCCAAAGGACATTTTGAAAGAGGGCATCATCTGGTCCCTAAAATTGGAAGACAGCATCAACAGGCCTAGGTTTGCTAAATCTTCACAGTATTTCCCATGAATAAAAATCTATTCCAGAGATTATTGCCATCCATGGGAAGTGATGAGCTTCTCCTTGAGTTTCTATAAGTGAAGATCATTAACCTTTAGCTAACAAACAACTCACACATTTAAGAATTATTGTAACTGTTGAGACCTGAAAATAAAGGACATGAAATTAAAAAGCTTTGTGCTGATTTTTTACCATTAACATTGCAGCTTTGACATGCTCTTGACAGTCCCTGAATGCTTTCCTTTCTTGTCTCCTTCCTTTGTATTTTGACTGGTTCTCTAGTTAAAAATAACCACTCTGTAATGATTTCAACTCAATTTCTTCTTTCACATGAACAGGTTGTGACAGGTGTGTATGTTTCTAACCTGAGCCTTGAGGATGTGGAAATGGGATGCAAATGCCCTTAATTATGTGCATCATGTTTGAACAGCAAACTCCTTGGCAAAGTAATGCTCTCCCAGCCTGTTTTTACCATAGAGGCATTCAGACTTGGAAAAATCAAGTCTTTTGTCTGTACCCAGAGGTGCTGCAGACACTGAATGACCACTGAATTGAGATGTGCCTCTCTTTATTTTGAACACTGTGTATTATAATTCTATACTGGCTGCACGTGTCCGCCTATTTCTACTGTATGAAATGCACAGCTTTTACATGTGTGTCAGTTTAATAATACTTTTGATGGTAGTGGTGACACTCCTTCATTTCAGCAGGCAAGAAATGCTTTTTGGTCAGGCTGTTCTTTGTATGTGGAAAGGCCGTGCAGCATACAGAGAGTTAGAGGTTTCACAGCTACAAAATCCAAATACCTGACTTATTTTTCATCTACTGTTAAATTAAACCCCGTCTGAATTTGAGCTAAAAGTGAGGGAAACCTCTGGTTGTTTTTTCACTTCTTGGACAGTTTTATAGTCATTAACAATAGTTACTTGGACAGTGTAATAGTCACAGCTTTCTCTTTATTTGGCTTCTAATAGTTGAATTCATGAGTCTAGTGCAACACTGAGCTATTTAGTCGGCCTGCCTAGTCTGGCTATAAAGAGTGGCTGCAAACTGTGGAGAACCTCAATGTTACCTGACTAGTGAGCACTTAACTTCTTCCATTGGAAACAGAACCCTATTTTCTTATTGTGACTTTTGTTCTGGGTCCTTCTCAAGATTAAGAATGAAAATGAGAAAAGCATCATGTGAGCTACTCCTTTTTGTTTGGTGTTGTCTGCATCTACCAGATGGATCTTGTTTTTCCAAAGCACTGAGCTAAGATTTGGGAACCTCATTGAGTGAATCAGATAAACATGTTGCAAAGAGCCAAGAAATGTAGAATCAAAATATCTTGGTATGTTTTGCTTGGGGAGGGAGGGAGGAAAGAAGTGTTTAAATTTTCACCAATATTTTTTCGTTGAAGGCTCAGACAAATGTTTTGGAATTTAGGAGATCTTGGATTAATTTATTTTATGTTAAAAGTCCATTTTCTGATTGTCTACAGTGAATGTCTATAAAACACCTTCATAATTTAAAGCATTATTTAGATACAAGGTTTCACTGCCAAGTATCTTCAGACCTGTGTACATTATCACCTCTTCTTGGGTCAGAGGTGTACTTTTGATTCCACTTATCATACTCTGTTTACTATTGCAGAGGAATTTTGGAAAATGAAAACCTTTTGGGAGCCTGTCTGATGTAAATCTCTCCCAAAAAAAGCCCAGTAATCACAGGTCCTCAGTACCATCTGTTCTGCTCTACAGATCCATTCCCAGTGGATTGATATAGGCACAGACATTATTCAGATTAATTAGAAAGTTTTAATAGTTTACATCCAAATTGCACAAATAATCACCAATGTGAAGTTTTGTCCAGGATACCCTCATCTTTCAAATTCACCACACCTGTCTAGCAGTTGCCCAACATGTTTTCTCATGAGATTTTCCATGTTTTGGTTCCCAGACAGAAATACCTTCAGAGTTGCAATGTCTCATTTTTGGTTCTTTTTCTGGCTGAAGCCCAGAAATACATAAGGAATAAAAAATGAGGAGGAAAGCTCTGTCAGGATGACACCACACAGAGGTTAAAACCATTTATACACAGGATAGAACTGTATCCTTGCAGATTCCTTTACAGAAGTGCAATGACTTGAAGGAGAATTAAACATAGATCTGTAATGTCCATCTCTGGTATATTCTCTGTTAATTAAAACACCAGGCTACAAGTTGTATGGGCTTTTCTTGCTATTAACAGGCACTGCCCATCTCATCTTTAACTCTCTGCAATGTGATCTGTCCCACAGCTTAGAATAACTGGGGGATGTTTCTTCTGGACTTATTTAAGCTCTTTGTAAATTCCACATGCTTTTAATGAACAGAACAATGCAGCTGAACCAGTGTAGAATACACATGAAGAATAACACAAACGGACTGAGAAGTGTTTATGTTTGTAGCGTTTTGGCTTGTTTTCTCCTGCCTTACTATTTCTGTTTCTTCTTTCATTTGCTTGCATAGTGTTCTCATTTTGTTTAGTCCCATAGGTAACTGCTTGTGCCTTCATATGTTCAGTGCCTCATAGCACAGATATATGCTTTCAATCCTGATTGCACCAAGCAGATAAAGAGATTTTACAGTCAGGTCTGACATATTAAACTGCTACGACTCAATTCTTCCTTAACACGATGAGAAATATTCACTGTCACCTCCGCAGCTCCTGCTCTGACTCGCTGTCTGGAGAAGCTCGTCCTGCTATATCAACTAAATTGGGTATCTGGGGACACTAGTCACCCAAGCTGAGTGCCTAATATGTGGCTAAGTGTATGTCTCTTACGTATCTTGTTAGTGGTTCTGGGCACAGAGAGAACATTTTCTGAAGATGTATCATTAGTTCATTGTCCATTAACAGCTTGCCCTATGTGTAAATGTCTCTGGACAGTCCCATGTGTTTAATCTGCTTTCTTTATCATTCAAAGATATTATCTCTGGCCCTGGTTTCACTTTGCTGTGGTTGCACTCAAGGACAACAGTTTTTCCCATGACCTTTGTTTTGGAATTAAGGCATTGGAAAGACCTCAGCGTTTCTAAAACATTGTTACCAAATCAAGTCAAAAAAGCAACCACAACTACAGATAGGAGGCTGCAGAATAATAGTCTTTGTTGGCCAAGCAAACAGGAAACTCTGAAATACAAATATAATATTATTAAAAGCAGATTAGATGTGATGACTTTTCACATAGGAGACTCACTATATGTTCTCTTTGGATTAACTGTGTTTGCCTAGGTGTACATATAAAACCTGAACTATATAAAAAACCATGAAATTACAACATTAGTGTAATGACAAGTAAATTTAATTTCTCAAAAGCTAAGAAATTCCTTGTAAAAACACCTTTTCCTAGGGAGAACTTTAGATCTCTACTTTAGAGACACACCCAGAAGATATTTTTGTCACAGTTGTTGCGGTGAGAACAAGTGGTGTCTGGAAAAAAAATTAGAAGTATCATCTATGTCAAGACTTTTGTGCAGCAGCAAGGAAGCCACTAGTCTTGTTTGGTTTTAGTTACTTCTGTGTTAATTTTATTCATGTTCGTTGACCTATCTACCACAATATGTCTGACTCCTTTTACACTGTATGTATCTTAGCATGTATTTATAATATATTTTTAAAGCCAAAGTCTTAAGAGAGAGAGAAGCTCAAAAAGATCACATCAGTACTCTCATGTTAAATTGGATGCACTCACGTTGTTAAAGGAAAAAAAACAAACACAAAAATACATGATTCCCCTCCTGCCAAAATCAACTTTTTAAGGCTGAGTCTTTAAAAAATAAAGGACTTCAGCAAAGGACTAGCTATCTGTGCAAATAAATCAGGACAACCTCCTTGTTGCCAAAAAATGTGTGTGGTTAAAACAGTTAAAAAATCTAGATAAGCAAAAAAAATCATCATTAAAAAAATAAAAAGTCACAACCAACCAGATACAACAAGCCAGCTCCTGCTTTCAGTACTGTGTTTAAAATTTCCAGATGTCAGGTGCTAATTCCCTAAAATATGTCAACTTCATCACTTGAAGCCATCTGGAGTTTTCTGATCATCCTCTTCTGAAGGATTTAGTGTCTTCTCTACATTTTTCTGACTGTCATCTGCTGTACCAAATAATTGTGGTATTTCCTGACAATTAGGGCTCTCTCACAAAAGAGAGAGACACTACTGCCTGTTGAGCTGGCAGGAACACCTTGCTTGCATGGTTTGCTTGAACTTTCTTCCTTTTTGACAACACTTGGCAAGTTGTCCAAATTGGAATTTGTCCCTGGAAACTAAGAATGACCCCTGGAATTTTCTGGAAACTTTGAAAATGTGGTGCCTTCTCTCACATCTCTAGTCTCCTTTTTCCGTCTCCCTTGTCAGCTGGTGTCCACAGCACTCAGAGCTCTGCAGAGGAGCTGTGCCACTGGTACATCTCCAATGGTCCTTCTGGCTTAATTTGCAAAATTTGCAGGTTTTTTCATGTTCAAATGTCATTTCAAAGACTTATTTGCACAGATAGGCTGTTTACTTTGTTGTTTACCTGACTGTTTAACTCATTCAGACACCTCAGGCTGCATGAGATCATAATAGATGTATCAGGCCGTAATAGATGTTTGCACAGGGACAGGCACACAGCTCGATAAAGTCATGGTGCATTTCTATTTCCCAAGGCAGGATCAAAGGCTTCTCCCAGAGCAGTATCACATTTGTCTTCAAGGCACTCTAATACAAACAGGAGTCTTTTGAGGAGACAGGAAGGTGCATCCCAGAAGAATAAAAAAAATAACTTCAGAATGAAGACAAGCAACAATCTTCCTGCAAGAACATTTGAGGGAAATAAACACTTCTTCCTACCTGAACTCCTGATCTCAACAGGCAGCACTGCTTTAAAAGTATCTTTTCTTCACTGCTTAAGGGAAATAATTCAGCTGGAAAATTTTGGCAAAGTGAGACAGTGACTGGAACAGAACAATTTCAGTAGATTTTATTAATGGAAATAATCAGAACTCTAGGATTTTCAAGAGTAAAGTTGCATTATGTTTTTCAAGAAAACCACAGAACTCTCTTTTTCTGTCAATCCATTTTTTGGAGGCATGTGAAAATGTCTTTCTAGATCAAAAATGTTTCCACTCTTTTTGTTTCTTTTCCGACAAAAAATGTTCTCTCTGATGCTTACATGTTTCCTCAGAGAACAACACTAATTGGCTTCCATTACAAGAAAATATTGCTCTAGAAGGAAAAAAAAGTGTCTGTTGTTCCTTTACATCAATTTTATGTTTATTAGTTGTGTCAGCACAGTGGATAACTGATTCTGTTTTTTGAGAAAGGGCTTGGTTCTTGCCTAATTTTTATTTATTCATTATTACTTAATGCATATAAGAAACAAATAGAGGTTGTTGAAAAGATTTTATTTGGGAACTATGTTATATTTTATTTCTTTTGCTCTGACATAAATTGGTTTTATAATCTTTCTTTTGACTCCTTCAGGCTTAGTTCACTTCGCTACTCATAAGAAAATGTTTGTGACACAAAAACTGAACATGAAGCAGAGTGAATGGCTCCCACACACAGACAATAGGAACATGGAAATTCATGTGTGTAGCAAGATATTTTTTTTTTGTAAGCATTTATTTTTAACTATTCAGTGCCACTTTGCAGAGCAAATGTCACCTGAAACGAGTAGTTTAGAAGGATGAGATCCTAGTATTTTGGTTGTGAACCTCAAATCTTTACTTTTAGAGGACTTTGTCGATCCATTTGTGATGGAGGCTTCATCTACCCTACAAAGTGTTGTGCTGGAATACTATTACAGGTCCAGAGAGCTCCATAGCTGTGTCAGGTCAGCCTAGTCTCCGCCTAGACTGACAAGCTTCAAAATAAATACTAGAGGATACAATCTTGGCATTCCCAAGAACTAGAACCTGACTCTATTTTAGGGTTATAGCACACAAGAGGCAGAGATTTCTTCTGCATGGTGGTGGCTGAGTGACCTGGTCTCTAACTAGGGAGCAAAGTGAAGCATCAAGAGCTGAGGAAGCCAACAATGTGCCCAGTTGCATGGCAGCAGGGTAGTGATGGGAATCCACAGAAGCCATTTTCCTCCTGTTCTGACTGCTGTTCAGTTTGTACAGGGAGATGGTTCATATCTTTTGAAATTTGTCGTATCTTATGACATTTACAATTTGTAAACTGGGTAGCTTGTCCACCCTTGAACTCAGACTAGTTAGGAGATTTAAGTTGTAGCGGACTTTTGTTCAGTACAGGGAACCGTCTGTGCAGGCAATACTGCTACAGTAGAGACAGTGAGTGTTAACTACTCAGTAATAGAGTCTGAACTTTCAGACTTGTATTACTTTGATTGCTAAGGACACATTAAAGTTGTTGTGGTGTATTTCTTACTTACCTTTTGTGGTTCCCTCTAATAATTTTCATAGCTGCTTGTTTTAGAGTTGATTGTTGTTCTAAGATTTTGATACCATTCTCCAAGTATTTTTGGAGACTCTAAAGCCAGGCACTCAAATAGTACCACTCATTCAGAAAAATGGACAAAGAGTACTGGATCTTGGATGCTTTTCCCAATACTATGATACCATGGATGCCTTTTGTGCTTCTGTGATGCCTTCTGCACTAGTCAGCAGACAAATGGGACTCGACATAAAAGCAAGTAAAGGATCTTCCTTATCCATCCATTCTGTTCAGGGGCAAAACTTCAGATGTCATAAACTGGAATGGCTCTGACAAAATAACCTGCTTTTGTCATATTAATCTCAGTGAATCTCTTCTGGTTTTCATTTGCCAAATATTTGGCCCCACTTTTGTAAAATTGCCAACTTCAGAGGAACTCAAACATTCCTCAGTCTTTCACATTTTTAAAAGCACACCTGAAAGGAGGTGAAGAGAGATCAAGCTACTTCTAAAATGTCCACATATATAAATCTCACTTCACTTGACTGTGTGCTGATGAATTCTGAAATTTGCGTACCATTCTATTTAGCAAACTGATATGGAAGTGTCCTTGCAGATGAGAATTGTCACCAGGCTTTTCTCCAGGCAGGACCAGGCTGAAATCAGTTCTGTTGTCACACAGGAATGTCAAGTCATTCAAAGCAAGGGAATTTCTAAACCACAGGATACCACTGGTTCATTTAATCTCTGAGAATGATCAATGGCATTTGCAGCAAAGGAAGATGAAAAATTGCAGCCATGTAACCAGCTAATCTAATCAGTCACTATTTGTGCTCTGGGGTGTACGCTGTTCAGAGGAAGGACTTATTCCTGAACTAAGCTGGTGTTCACTTCATATCCTAAAGCACAAAATCAGATAACACTTTTAATTTTATCCCAGCTATTATAACTGTACCTATTCAATCCTTTTATCTCTACTGCAACATTTTCATATCCCATTATTCTACCAGTGACTTCAGAATAACTCAGATGATTTTCCTGCTCTGGGTTTATGGCCATACAGAAGCCTTGTGACCAGCTGAGTTATTGGATAAGCACTCCAGAAACTTGTTCATAATCTCTCTAGAGGAAGAAATTTGCTTTGTGACAAAAAGTTAGCATTAGATTTTTATCTTCAATTCAGCAAAGTATCAGAAATACCATGAAGTGCATTAGTGGCTCTGCTACTGTTAATATAGGGTGAATAACAGGACACAACTTCAAGCAAAACAGAATTTTGTAGTTACATGCCCACAAATTACCAACATCCTTGAGCATCAGAAGCATTAAGGCAGTGAAAAGTTTTCAGCATAATTTCCTTTTAAAAAAAGGCCCAAAACAACAAAACCTGTATTGAACCCTCATAATTTTGAAGAAAATAGTGAAAATGAAGAGAGATGCAAATCAAATAAGGATTATTTGGGACATCCTTGGGAAATCATCTTAATCACTTGGAACAAATCCTCAGGCACACACTGCACGCTGGGTGATTAAGATGGGCAGGAACAATTACTGTTGAAGGTAGATCAGAAAATGGTTGTTTCACAGGTCAGCCTGAAAAGGCTAAAAAAAACCAGCTGCAGAAATAAACATGTTACAGAGCAGAAAAATACTGTTCATTTAGTACAAAGTTTTGGCAAATTCTATTCAGGTTGGATAAGCATGACAACATGAGACAAATAAATCCAAGGAAGCTAAAATTGAGCCAGCTCAAATTAGGATGATTCTCTCACGAAAAAAGATAAGACAAAATATTTAAGGACATCTAGACCTTTGAAGGCCATGAGCACAAAGAAAGGTGGGGAAGAGTTTTGTGAAGTGTACTGAGAGAAGCTTGAAATAAATGAATAAGAATAAAGTAAAAACAAACAATCAAAGAAAGAAACAAACAAAAATCACAAGCCAAAAAACCTAGGCCAATTCTGTAAATGTTCCTGACAGTACAGCATTGAACATTAAAGTAGCTTCCTCAGGCTACTGAGAATAACAGCATCAGCTGGATATTTTATAATGAGCCTTGACAAAGAAGAATAATTAATAGATACTAAAAGGCTAAATGACCTGCATAACTACAACAAAAATAATGTTTTGATATTTTAGGGGAAATTCTCATCTGACTTGACAACTTCTTTTGGGAAAAAAGACAGTTTCTGTTTGGGGAAAAAAGACATTATTTCTCCTGGTTTGCAGAAAGGTATTCAACACAGCATTACAAATTTTTTAAAAGCCCCATCAAGGCAATGGAATATCTGGGGGGAAAATCCATGTGATCTCCCTTGTGGTGCCTCTCATCTACTTTCCCCTCATCTACTTTCCCCTGCACTTCTGTTTCTTTGGAGCTTTCCCAAAGTACATGCATTGAGTTTGTCTCCGTGTAAAGCACCAAGAGATCCTTGGATGATTCCCCTCTATAAGTATAAAGAAGGTCTAAATGATTCAGGAGGCTGTCTCACCAGTCTCCTGAAGCCCTTTGACACCTTTGCAATATGTTCTGTTTTCTCACTGTTCAGCTCCTGCCTGGAAGGCCTGACTGCCAACAAAGCTTGCGAAGCCTAATTTCTATTTGGTGATTACATGTTATCAAGGGGTGGCTGAAGGGCACTCAGGCTGCCTAAATTTCCCTGAAGAGCCATCAATCTGTGATTGAGTGAAGGTTTCCTCTGGTTTGTTATGGTGTGTTGCCCTTGACTGGATGTCAGTTGCCCACCACGCTGCTCTATCACTCCCCTCCTCATCAGGAAAGGGAGGGGACAAAACAAGAAGGAAAAAGAACCTCATGGGTCAAGATCAAGGCAATTCAATAAAGCGAAAGTTAAGGTCATGTGAGCAGTATGAGGCAGTATTTGTTAGAGAAAGATCCTTGGTAGGAGTAAATGGGAGAAGGTACTGTAGTATCAGTGATTAACAATAGTTTGATATATGTCATGGAACAAACTTGTTCAGCATTTTCACTTTTTGAGACCATTTACATGACATTTCTACAGCCATACCTAAGCAGTTAAAAGGAGTAGAAATACATGCTCTGTCTCACAGTGCTATGTGAGCTGTACCTGTTGAGTGAACATTGCTGTATTTTTTAAACTTTCTTCTTTCCCTAATGTTTTTCCTGTTGATATAATTTTGTTTTCTCTATTACAGGGACAGCAAGATTATCAGTTGAGATCACTACCCTAATATGCAACAAGCTGCACAGAAGAGGAACATTGCTAGAAATCACATCCTAGCTACATAAAAGCAAGCAAAAGATAAAAACCTTGGCCCTGGTCACAGTCTGACGACGTCACCACCAAAACCAACTAAACTCACTTTTCTAGAGAAACTTGACATAGTCAAAGATCAGCCTCTGAGATCCCATAGGATCTCACATCCTGAGTATTCCCGTATCAGTGCACAGTGGTTACAGCCACACAAGCTATCTCACGGCTGGGATAGGGAGTATTTTGGATTCCTCATTGTCAATGTGGATTTCTGTCACTCCTAATGCACACTGGTAAAGTAGATCTTCCCTTTATGTATGAGTAAAGCCAGTCAAGCTTTCCACCCATTCTGCTGTGTCATCAGGCTTCCTTAGAAGAAGGACACACTACCCTTGGAGCAAGAGAGAACATACAATGGAGTCAAAGCATATCAAAGAGACCTGTGGGTGAAGAATGACTCAGGAGAGGAAGGAGATTAATTGAGCTGGACAGCAACTGGGCTTTGGGAAGGCAGAAGCTACATCATCTCCAGGGGTTTTTTTTCATTTGTAATATTTGCAACATTTGCAATGCTGAATATTCTATTGTATTAATCAGTGACCACTTGGGCAGCAGCAAAAAAACAAAACAAAACAAAACAAAACAAAATAACAACTACAACAAAAACAATGGCCAAACCAGCACTAGGGGGAATTAATTAGTCTCCCAATCATAATAAAAAATCAATTTGTTACACAAAAAAATGTGAAATAATAGAAATATGTTCCCTCCTCTCTTTACCCCAGGAGAGTTCTAATGCATGCATTGTCATTAGTATTCACTTCTGTCAAATAGAAAGGCTATGCACCTTTACTGGATAATATTTAAATGTAAAAATGTTTGTATTGCTGGCCTTAAATTTGTGATTCTTCTTGCAGTTATCTAACCTGTTTGTATGTAATGCACAGCTGTATTTAGAGTAAATAACAAACAAAACCCAAATGTTACATCAACACAGTAATACTCTGTCCTGTGCCTTTGGATTATGCTCATTTCTCACTCGAGGAATTAGACATGGGCATAGTTTAATTAATATCTCTCCTCCTCCTTCAAACCCTGGTATGGCAGAGGCATTAAGGGAAAATAGGAGGCCTGCACTCAGGCCAGGTGTTTAGTCATCAGCTACTGCAGATGTAGCCATATATTCCTGACTGCTGAAAATGCAGCCTCGCCTAGCTTTGGGTAGTTGCTTTCCCAGAGGTAATCTGATGCCTGGCTAACTTTCTAAAGGAAATGTCCTGGTTGTCCAGTACAGTGTTGGGCTGAATGTGGAGATGATTGGGTGACATTCTACAGCTTAGAGAGGAGATCAAACAAAATCGGAAGCTTCTGTCCCTAAAAAACAGGCATTCTCTCTGAGCAGTTTAATCTGTGTCTCTTGTATGTCAAATAGTGGGTTTGATTTTATAATTTATAATGTGGTAACACTCAAAGTTTGTGGTGGGTTTGCTCATTGGTAAACACCAGTCATGTGGACTGCAAGGCCTCTGCTCTAGTGTGCCTCTATTCTACAGCAACAGTTGGAGGGACAAGAGAAAGCAACACCTGTATGACAGAGAAGAATGAGTAAGTATAGGGAGAAAATCAGGTGGAAAATTATCAGATCAAGACCCAAAAAGACTAAAGGAAACATTCAGGAAGGGGTTAAAGTGATAGAGCTTTTCAGTGGTAGATGATAAGAAAGGAATGAGTTGTCCACTGTTCACAGTTTGAGACTATGAGTGAGACCGGAGTTGATGACTTCTGAAACATCAGTCTTGACTGATTGCTCTGAAGGAAATTCAGATGGCCCCCCCAGTGGGGCAGTGTGACAGCTATGAACATGCTATTGTAGTTTAGGCACTTGCAGAGGTATCATTATTATGGAAGACCAACACACAATACAGACAAAAGTCTCTGCCAAGTGTTTTTCCATCCTTTGTGATGCTCAAAGTGCCAAATGATGTTTCATCATCTTCAAGAGAATCTACTTCAGAAAACTTATGAGTGTGTCTCTCTACTTTTCTCAAGAAAGAGATTGTGTTGGAAATATTCCAGGCACAGGAAAAGTGACGAAAAAGGAAATCAGATTTTATCACTAGAGATCAGCTGTAGCTCAGGTTGAGTTTGCTGCTATTATAAATGGCTCGAGATTTATGCTGGCCAACAGTGCAAACAGCTGCTCCTTGCTATTTCAAATGACTGCTATGAGTTTTACTGTTCCCAGACAGGTAAGCAAAGTGCTGTGAAAAATACCAGCATTTCAAACCTGGACTGCTCAGATAATGGACATTACTGCCTCAGAGTCCTCTTATTGTCTATCTTTGCAAACAGCTGGCAACAGCTCTTGGTAAATAATATCATCTTGGTGAGTGTAAGGGCTGAGGGATTCCCAGGGGTACAGAAGGAGGTTTGGTATCCAGCTCAGCCACCAGCTCCTCTTAACTTTGCCATTTTCTTGCACTCTGCTCCAGTTCTTCCTTGATGAAAAAAGGATGAAAATTGATTCCTTAACAAGTGAAGTGTTTGCTGACTACAAGAGAGTGGCACTACTTCATCCACATTTTTATAGATCAGTTTTGGATTTCACCTCCTGTTGCAGGGCTTTTGTGGCGGACTGTATATGGTGCTGCAGTACCTCACAATCCACCTGCTGTACTAGCAGCCAGGCAAAATCACTGCTGCTACTGCTGTCAGACACAGTATTTTTTCCCTTCATCACTGGATTGTTTAAAAAAATCTGACAGGCTGTCACCCAACAGCTGGTCTTTTCACAGGTGCCAGAAAATTAATCTCCAGAAGGATCCTTGTCTCCATCAATGATTTTGTAATAAACAACTGTTTAAAACAACAAGATCTGAAAGGGGAAACACTTCAGCAGCAGGGTGAGCATGGCCATGGACACATGTTCTGTGCTCACCTCCGCTACGCAGCCAGCCTCTGTTTTCCATCACTTTGCACGTCAGTGATGACCAATGCAAAGTAAACTCATTAATCTTGCTGCTACAGAATTAAAACCCCTGTGTTGAAATTGCATATTTATCCACATCTCAACTTGAAATAATCACAGTGCATGATAAACTACTGCCGATTACTTTGTCTGATCACATCCTCAATTAGTGTTAAAGAAAATTTAGTGGATAACGTTGAGACTCCAGGACATTGAAGCATCGAACAGAGTGAAGAACAGAACCAGCCTCCAAGGAGGTTTAGTGCTATGCAGAAACTCACTGACCCGGGACAAGTCAGCCATGTTGTAGGCATATTTAAATACAACCAGAATCCTTATTTCACTCAAAGAACAGCAAGGAGGATTTAATTCCGTGTTACACCCTGCTCTCATCATTGCTGAATGAGAAATCCTAGATAGCATTATTGCAAATTCTGATGCTTATTTATCTGTCAGCCAACAAAAATAAGAAGTATGGGCTTCATCTTCTAATTTGTAAATGACTAATGAATTTGAGTGTCCACAATTTCAAGTCTCTCAGATGTGGTTAACAGAAGGTCCTGAAGATCTCCCTGCTGAAAAATCAACTTTTACTTTCCTGTAGAAGTGAAAACTTTCCACCTTTTATCTTCCAGCTCATCGTCTTTTCATGTTTATTACAAGTTTTCAGGCAGAGTGGCTTTGCAGTTCTCTCAGCCTGTCCTGTGAATAAAGTGACCAGTCAGAGGAAGTCAGTAATTCCTCCTTCTCTCTCATTTAATTCTACCTTCAGTTTTACGTCTGTATGAGATATGTGAACGCCTGTGATTTGGACCGGATTTATCACTGACACAAAAGGTGTCATCATTGCCTATAGTAACAACTGCTTCCCTCAGCAGTGTGTTGACAAAGTGTCTCAGTGATTTTCTTTGAGAAAGTTTGGATTATGAGAAGCAAAATCCATTTATGCTCTCATGCATACTCCCAGGTTATGAGAGCATTGTTATGAGATCACCCATAAGAGTTAGGAAACAGATCATTAGAGTAATTCACTCGATATGGTTATGCCAAAGTTAATTCACTTTTCAGCCATGTAATAAGATCCCACAGGGTCATTACTTCTTTGCTACATCATCAAAAATAATGAGATTCATTTTTCTTGGTTTGCGTGGAAATAGACACTGTCTCTTATCATCCCCAGCTGAGCGAAATTGAAAACTGCAGTAGTTCCTTTCTTGAAGTTCTCCAAGGTGAAAAATCATTATTTAAAATGTGAGATTTAATGCAAGAGATTTGAATTGTCTCTCCCTGACATTTGAAGCTTTTATCGCTAGAGGAATGTGTAGATGGATGAACAACTGTGATAATAAGATTTCTTGTATGTTACTTCTGAAAGGAAAAAAAAAATTATTTGCCAGGTTCATTAATAAGAGAAAAATAGGACACAAAAATTATGCTAAGATGAAAATTGCTATCACATGTAGTACAAATCAGTAAGTTTTGCTGATGTACTTGACAAGCACTGTCTTAAACGATGAAGCAAGGCAGAGCCTTTAAGTTGATTGAAGAGTCTGTCAGTTTAGGAAGGGCTCCTGGTAATGATGCATGTTCAGGTACGTGTAGCTTCACCCATGTCAAGGCTCACGATTTCTGCAGACATCCTATCAGGTAACAGTTTCCACATTGCCTTTGGCATATAGCTGAACAAAGACTTTTTCATGATAATTTTAGGGACTTGAGCAAACATAAAAAAGGATCTCTAGAGTTTAAGCTGATGGGACAGAAGATCCAAATAATTTTGCAGATCTACGAGCAGATGTTACTTTTTTGTCCATATAAAGAATTTGCTGGCCTTTCCTCTGTTACATGCCTTCACAGTGGTTATGTTCATGTGAAAGGGTAGACTTGTAATGTTCTCCTTGATTTTTGCACCTTGGCATTTAATGAAATGTTGGGAATTACAGGGAGAGAGGGACCATGGTAGCCTTTTACTACTTATATTTACATAATTAGCCTTACGTGGACTATGGTCTGCACTGAGGATGAAGAAATCTCTGTGTAATTCACTTTATGCAGGTGAACAGGCCAACTTCTCAGTTAAAAATATGATTTTCTGTGCTGTATTCTTTGCAGCAGGCTCAGAATAATACTTGTGAAACTTGTGTAGTATCAGTTCATTGCTAGTGAGCATCAAGTTTATAGCAACATTACAACCTTGTAACACCTACCTAGGTATTTCAGCTTTGTCAGGCTCCAATCAGTACTCTACTGCCACTATTTTCTGCTATTTGGACAAGGTTTTGAGAGTATTTCTGTTATAATCCTCTTGCATTTCAAATTATTTCATATTTTTCTCTCATAAGCAGCTACTAGGGTTGAACTCTGGCCTAGTCAGAGTCCTTTTGATTTTGTGACTAATGTATGACTCTGTCATACTGTTTTAAAGTTATTAGATCCTTTCCAGAAGGAAGGAATCATCTCCTTGAAGATGCCTAAATAACAATAGGCCAGCTACTGTGTGATTATTTTATTTACCAGTATGGATCAGCTGATTCACTGGAAATGGAAGAACTGAAAAATGCTGACATTTTCAGTTAGGTAAAAAGTCTGTTAAAAGCTAATTTTTTTATTACATCTCACTTTATACCATTTCATACTGTGCAGGACTGTGTTCAGGAGCCTACAATTCATCCCAAAAGTGTATAGAGTCTGACACCACAGTTTATATTATAGAAGTGTTCTGACACCCCAAGCTCTGTCAGGGCAGAGAGAGATTACAGTAATATAGAAAACACAGAAAATCTTTCAGCCTACTTAATCAGCCAGGAATTGGGCAAGGGGTGAAGACAGCTTTAAATACATAGAAAAAATGTTTTGACCAACAGGGTCATAGCAAGCATGAGGACAAGGTCTTGATTTCATGGCTTTTATTTATCCTAAGTGTCATAAGGTCTAAATTTGGGGATGTTGCTGACAGAAAAGTCTCCCTTGAAGGAGAATATTATTTATAGCAACAGAGAAAATCAGAATTTCCCAAACAAAGAGAGGTGGTTTCACAGGAAAACAAATTAGGACACTCCTGGTTTCAGTGCAGGGTATGATTTGCAGGGACTCCACACAGATGTCACTGCCTCTCTGCCCATACAGGGGCCTCAGTTCTTGGTCTAGACAGATGCTATGGCTCTTGCACCCACCAACACATTTAATGTAGTGTTAGCACATACTCAGGAGGCTGTTAATAATGTGCCATCTTGGCTTCTCACAGTGCTGTCATCTGACCCATGTGGGAACCAGAAGAGCTCCTGAAACAGTTCCCTGAGGCAACCACATATGGTCATTGCTGTGGTCTTTGACAGAAACAAATTTACAGTCTCCTTTTTATCCTTCAGTTCTGAAGAGCAGGTGGTAAAAGTTGACTTCCTCTGACAAAAATCTAGGAGAAAAGCAGCTGACAGCCAGACCCCTTGGGAAGAACCCATTATGCTTCCAAAGGACACTGCCTGTCTCCATGCAGTGCATCTGGTGCTTCCCATAATAACAATATACATAATTTGAGCACCCAAGATTTCTGTGTTAGCAGCAAGAAAACCTCATGTCAATTTCGCTCTTTTAGGCATTCTCTGAAAGAGTCACTATGCAGGAGTCTGCAAGTAAGGAAATCTGAATTTGAATGGCAACTGTCTCCCCCACCGTAAGTTTGTAAAGTCCCATTGAATTTTAGTTTGTATCAGTTTGTACTGGTTATGGAACTGATTGCTTCAAGTTTACTTATTGCACTTCCTAGCTTAGGCAATGGCTGCACATAAAAAATGCTCCTTGTATGTCAGCTTAATTAGAAGTGACTCATTTAATGGATGCAGTGTAATTAATGTCTATTATGCCATGCAAAGACCTTATTTCAACAAGCCGGATAGATTTTTCTTTCTCTTGGAACTGTAACAGCCTGATTGCATTTGATCAATGTAATAAAAGGTATAGTTGTGTTATATAGCTTGCAGGCCTTAACGGGGAACCTTAATTGCCTATTTGCTAGTGCTCAGTGCATCAGGCTTGGACATCTTTAACCACAGCCTTCAGCGTGGTGTCTCAGTAGAGACATGTTCTAGTCTCAGACTATTTCTCTGTGTAAGTTCTGAATCAGGTAATTCTTCAAAGAGACAGAAAAGAACAGTGAAAGCTTACAACGTATCAAGTCCATCCAGCCTTCCCTGTGGAAGGAGAAAAAAAGGACTTATTTATATATTTACAAAAGTAGCTTTGGCCTCAAAATAGCTAATTTTTGTCAATGTCAAATGTAAGCAAAACCACAATGTGATGAGTCCAAATTCCTGTTGGGCTTAAAAGCTAGCTTGAATAAACAACCCACAAATATGGAAGTCTTAGAGGCAGGAGCTAGAAATCCTGTTTTGAATCCTGAATTATAGATTTCTCTCCAAACCTGAGAATACTGTTCTAGTTCAAACATAAGCTGTGACAAATTCCAGATTTGGCCCTCAGTTAGGTTTGATTCTATTCTAGTTTAAACTAAGGGAGGAGCAGCTCTTTTCAAGAAATTTCATTGACATAAAAATAGCAAACCCAGAAAGAATCAGATCTTGCTGTCTCCCGGTATTTCACCTCAATTCGATGGATTCAGAATCATTTCTGGCAGGATTGAAACATGAAATTAGAATAAGATGAGGAACTCATTTTCAGATATGAAGACAAAATTGTGTAATTCATGCAAATCATAAACCATCTCTAAAGTCTAGAAGATCTTACAATGAAGAAAGTGACTATATTAGTGAATAATATGTCTGAGAAGAACAGAATATAAAATGAATATGCATCAAGGTTAAAAATAATAAATAATAAAGTCAACAGAAGTGTTATTTTTTGATCTAAGATAAAAAGGAAAATATTAAAACAGTCATATAAACATAAATAGTGTGGAAAAGAAGGTACCTCAAGTTGTATATGTTATGACATCTCGATTCAGATAGCCCAAATGCCACTTAATTGTATTAATTTTCAACAATATGGTGTTTTCTAGTATTTAAGGACAGCTACTTTACTGAACTTTGATAGGATGTTCTTGTAGGCATTTCCATCTTTATATTGTTCCTATTAAATATGCTCAATTTATTCTCTCTTGGTATATTAGAAAGCATTTATCCTTAATATGCATAAGAAAAACTTTTTGATAGTTTTTATGGCACATAATAATAATCTCCAATGTCATAGCTCTCCCTGTAGACTAAAACAAAGACCTAAAGATTTGAAAGCTTAATCAAGGGTTTCGGTGTTCTTGTTCTCACCAATATCTGAGGCTTTTTGCTTCCTTATAATTTTCTCAAAGTAGAATCAGAACCAGAATGTCCACTAAAAACACTGCCAACAATTACAATTCAATTATAAGGGCAATCTTTGTTAAATAGACTATTTACACTTGGCAACACTAGCAAAATAGGCAGCTCTCCGCAGTGCACAAAACCATGTGGCTCCAAATCTGATGATAAAATTTGTTGGTAAGGAAGCTTTTTATCTCTGCATGAACATGACATCCATTCAATTGACTTATCAATCTACTTTTCCCTAGAGATAGCATAAGAATGTATACAGACTACAGCAGAATCAGATTTGGCCTTTTGAGTATGTAGGCTCTTGCTAATACAAATTATGATGGTGTGCTGGGGAAAGGACTGGTAATAGGGCACTGCTGGACTATTTCAGTCAAACCTGGTAAAGGATGTTATGAACAAAAGAGGAACCCACTAGAACATGTACAGTCTTGTTTTATATAATGTCATAATTGTATCAGTTGAGTTTAGATACTCATCTTATTTTGTATCTTTATTTCTCACCTAAATGAACATACTTAATGCTACAGCTATAAGTCACTGTGTAGCAGAGATCCCATCAGAATTGAAATCTCAGTGCCAGTCACCTGCTTCAATTATTTCTTGCTGTGAGCCTAATGAGAAAACAGCCAGAGCTACCCTGAGAAACTGAAAGGAGAAATATCACTTTTCCAGAGGTACCAGGAAATTCAAACTGTTCTGAACATGGGAGACAGTAAGAGCAGCTGAACCATCAAAAATATCATTGTGAAATAAATAATCATCTCATTCTCAGTGTGATGGACTTAGATTGTGCATGTCAGAGCCACAGGAAAAAAAAAAGGGAACTGGGCAAAAACTTACTCAAAGCCTGGTGAAGTGAATTAAAGTTTATCTAATGGCTTCAGTGGAAATTCCATTGCAAACATTTTGTTCACACCTTCCCTTGAGAGCAAAATTCTCTCTCAGTATGCCCAAATAAAGTACACCCTCAAGGTTTTTTACTGACTCCTAAATGTGTGGCAGAATTGCCATCCAAGAGATAAATGGTGCCATGGATGATCATTTTGTGAAGAATCTGTGGTATCGAACATCCTGTTTATGTAGGGAGGTGGACATTAAGATAATGGCAAGCTTTGATTGAGGCACAAGAGTGAGGCAGCAGTTCTGATTGCTCAGTGGATGCCTGTTCCCTTTGTTTGGATATTTCTTTGGTTCGTGACATCAATAGAAATCATTGTGGGAAAAGGTGGTTGCAAAATTATTTTATAATAATAAAAACTAATTTATAATCATAATATCGGTCATGTTAAAATCATAATCATAAGTCATTTATAATAATAAAAACAATTGGATAATGTTTACCTATAACTTTTGTAGAGTGCTTGAACCTTGGTAAAAGCTTTAACCATTTTTGATCAGAATTCAGCTTATTTTGGTCAAGCACAAAATAATACAAGATAAAAAAATAGCCTATATTCTTGTGGTTAAACCATTTTCATACTGTCACACAAAATTAGGGATAAATTGCTCTGTGTTTATAAGTAGTTATTCTTGGTACTTCAGATACTCTAGGGTTGTTTGGAAGGTTTTATTCTGAAAAAGCATTGCCACATGCTT
>JAWWLV010000180.1:26472929-26486418 GCA_035041135.1 Platyrinchus mystaceus | reverse complement strand
GTGGATGCCTGTTCCCTTTGTTTGGATATTTCTTTGGTTCGTGACATCAATAGAAATCATTGTGGGAAAAGGTGGTTACAAAATTATTTTATAATAATAAAAACTAATTTATAATCATAATATCGGTCACATTAAAATCATAATCATAAGTAATTTATAATAATAAAAACAATTGGATAATGTTTACCTATACCTTTTGTAGAGTGCTTGAACCTTGGTAAAAGCTTTAACCATTTTTGATCAGAACTCAGCTTATTTTAGTCAAGCACAAAATAATACAAGATAAAAAATTAGTGTATATTCTTGTGGTAAAACCATTTTCATACTGTCACACAAAATTAGGGATAAATTGCTCTGTGTTTATGAGTAGTTATTCTTGGTACTTCAGATACTCTAGGGTTGTTTGGAAGGTTTTATTCTGAAAAAGCATTGCCACATGCTTTCTACAAATACATTATTAAGAGCTCTCTACGGGTTCTCCACATATGCCAAAAAACTGGGTCATAACAGAACTCTCTGAATATTAACAACATTAAAGAAACACTTTCTGATCCAAATCTGGGGAAGTGCGGAGAAAAAATAAAATTAGGATATTCTGTACTTTTGACTGTTAACAAAGTACTGAGATTTTCAATACTTAGTTGCAGTTAGTCTAGATTGTCTTTGTGTGTCCCTTCCAAATGAAATCTATTCTGTTCTATTCCATTCTATTCCTACTTTGAATATTGGTTTAACATGGGAGGCACTCAGATACTAGAGAGACTGGTGGCAGCATGAGGTGCCAAGACAGCAATTGTAGCACAGCTGATTTCAGAGATTCTTGGAGAAAGCATTTTTCAAATCCTATCAGTGCCATTGTTCCCATGTCAGCAGTATTAAGCTTGAGCTTGATCAAAGGCCATCATGTTGAATAATGTAAAAACACAAAGAAGGACTTTCAGTCCTACAGAAGAACACTAGCAGTAAAAGCTGTCTGATTAGACAGCATGTAGAAGTTCAGTGATTTCATTATTAATTTTAATGAGCAAATAACATGACAAATATAAAAAGTAATTTGATTGTATTTGCCAGAAAATTATCTTAAAAGAAAAAGAGTAATGACTGGTTGTTCAACTGCAGAGAGAAAGGAGTACCTCTGAGCATGGGAATCCTCATGAAAACAACATTCATCCTGGCATTGCTCCCAGGCAGAGCGAGCTGTGTAACTGATCTGGTTTGTAATATAAAATTGATTATGCTGTGCTGCTACAAGCCTGGTGGGTGATGAAATACCTATATTGCTCCTCCCCTACCTGCAGCTTCATCTCAGCTAATACAAAACATTGCCTTTTTTCTGTTGTGCCCAAATCTTATGACTCTGTAACAACAGGCATTGAACCAGGTTGGCTATTGGCATTAATCACAGCTTTGAGAAGTTTTTTTGTCTGGTTGTTTTCATGCTCACTTACCCTATGGTGGGTATAGATGTAGGTCATTCTATTTGTGCTGTGTCAGTGACCACATTCTGCAAACCCTTGGGTTTGGCACCATGGGCCCTTGTATATGTACAAAGATTCCTCTTCTCTACAACACCAGGATGCAATCAATATAAGATACAATTAATCTCTTTACAGAGAGCAGAGGCTGTGTTGTGTAGATATGGACTAAACTGCCTAGTTTCTAAGGAAAATTTATATGTCTTGTCCTTGGTAGGTTTAAGAGGTAGGAAATTGCACAAAGGTCGGAGAAAGAGAAAAGGAAAACCTGGCCTTAATTATTTTGAGGCAATTTATCATTTCTTCTCTACATAGTTTTTTTGTCCCACATGGGCTGCAGCTTCTAACACGTTGTCTAAGATGAGGAACTACTGAGTGGTACTTGATCAAGTTAGAATGACCAAGCCACAGGGAGGGATAAGGATTTTTGCAGTTGCATCACACGGGAGAAAAGGAAACAACATTTTTGTTTCACTTTCACACACTGTAGGATGCCAGGCTGTACTTCATTTTGGGATATTCAGTGACAGAATTGAGTGCAGAGGTAATGATGCCTCAGTGGGAGATGTACCTCAGTGAAGGAAGAATAAAAACTGACTGGAGACACCAGGGTATATGTAAGAGAGTGCCCAGACTGTAGGTGCGGGTATGTAGAGATGAAGAAGAGGATGAGAGGTTTTCTTTCTTCCTAGATGCATTATGTAGTACTAGGATATCCTAGGATATACCAAATAAAAAGGTTTCTTCTTGTGCCACCAGAGGTGCCCACTAGCATTGCTTGGTATTGATGCAGCTGCCATGTGCCTGTCCCTTCAGCATCTGAAAAAACTGAAGAGGTTTCTGAGAAGACAAGTCAGAGGCATGCCTTGGATGAAAAACAATTATTCTCCTCCACCCTGAAATGTGAAGGAGACAGGTAATGTCCATGTGAGGTTTGCCATGATTTTTATCAAATATCTGCCATCTTTAATGTGTACTTTGCCTAATTTCCAAAATACTAAGCATGAAAGAACGAGAACAACAAACTTGACTGCTTTCTTACCAGATGTCTCAATGCTTTTGGGTTTTTCCCAACTATCATTTTGATAGGAACCAGATTGTACAGGTATTAAGGTAGTTTAGCAGGCAAAGGCGTGACAACCATGCTTGCCGAACTGTATGTGCTCACACAATGTAGAGCCTGGATACTCCTTTCAGCACACTTACATTTAGCTTTGTTTTGCTGCCATTAATTCTTTACTGTTTCCTACCGTGGTGACATGAAAGTCACATCCCCAGAGAGAGGGTTTGAAAGAATTGTTTAAAAAATTACAGTCTCCAAGTAGCCATGAGGAAATTTTAATTTTCCTTTTCTGGCAGTTTCCACCAGAGAACATGAATAAACTTCTTGAGTTTTTCCTCAGGTATTATGGTGCCTAAGGCAGGAAGACCTCACGGTCCTTCCCTCCTTGCACACAGTAGCACTGGCTTTCAGCCCAGATCTAGTGTTGAGTATTTCTGTGCACTGCAATCCCACTTGGAGCAGGTCCCAGGAGAAGCACACTTCTCTCCACTGTCTGCTTCTTCAGCCACATACTGAGCAGTTGGGAGCCCTTTCCTCCCACACTTAGCAGGGGTGAGCTTATAAAACCGAGGTCCAGAAACTGGAGTCCTAATGCCTGATTTCCCCAAAGGCCATCCCAGCTCTCTATCATGCCCCATTGCAAGATCACTGCTTCACTGTGTGCATTTGCAGTGCTGTCCCTGATGTCTCCAGGAAACATTGTGATAAACATATACAAAAAGAGTTTGTTATTTCACACCTGAAAGTCATCACAAATGGTGTCCGGTTTTCAATTTTTTTTTTGTTATCTTTCTGTAGATATATTGTGAGGAAAAACTTTCTCCAAGCATTCACACTAAACCCATTTCTTAAAGGAAAATAGCTTATTTATCCTGCACAAGATAGAGGCATACAGAGAACAACACCGTTCTGCCTTTTAAGGCATCTTGTATTTTTTGACAGCCTTAGCCCACAGCCTTTGATTAGATAAAGGTCTTAATATTGCATTACAGCAGAATTACCTACATTATGGCAGCTGCTTGTTGCAATTGTGTTGACATGACTGGTTTCTTGTGGGAATGTATTTTGGTTTTTCTAATCTCTTTAGCATCAGCAGCAGGACATTTTATTTGCAATTGATTTTTAAATTTAGGAGTAATTGAAGTTTAAGTGCAGTTACCTTCTTGCAACAGGGACAGGTTGATACTGTTTAAATCCTAATTATGCACTGATTAAAAGTGATTGCATTGCCAAAGTGAGCAAGGGCTACAATTTATTTCATTCTTAAAGGCTCAGCATAGAGAATTAATTGTATTTCCAGGAAAACAGATCAACATAAAGAGGAAGCAATTAAGAGTTCATTGTTGAATCATACATTTCCCATTAATTTTTGGAAGGTAGACAAGGACTTAACTTTGAAAGCAGATCTTGTTGACAACAAGGATTAGTCATTTAATAGTTTTGGTGTTTGATGATACAAGCTTTACCTACCATCACTCATATTAAGTTTTGCTGAAACTGGTAAGGCAAAAATGGGCTTATTTTCATAAACTAGTCTAGTGGTGATCTGGTATTTGCTTTGTTTTCAAATTTAATAATAAAATTACAGCCTGCAAGTTGTTCTCATGTAATAAGTAAGATAAACAAAACCAGTCACACTTTTCCTATGAGCAGGAGTCATTGCATAAACACCATAAAAAATAAGAAAGCAGGAGAGAAACCAGAGCAGAGAAAATACAATTCAACAGCAGTGATAGGGCAATACCTGGAGTCTGAACAGGTTAGAGATGGGAGTTCCTGATCTGGGTTTTGTGACTGTCAGTTTTCTGAGACCTGTCTAAATGATTCCATATTTTTGGGAAACACTTAGTGCAGACCTGTGCCTGTGTACAGTATTACTTTTATTATTTATTTAGACCATTTATTTATGTTTGTATAGTGGGCTCTGCTGTTGCATCTGATTTCTCACTGATGGAATATCAGTATTCCCAATGAAGTGCAAAGGCAGTACATGCCAGAATCATGGTGGAAGTTTAAAGGGTTTTTTCATCCTGGCTGTAGGATTTTCTTTCCTTTCTTTCTCTATAGAAAACAATGGATTCCTGATTTCATACCAGTCTGTTATTCACAGGAGAAATTTTAGTCATAGACAACAGAAATAACAAACAGAAGTTGCCACCGTGCACTGGCTCAACTCAGTGTTGTTCAGACAAATGCCTCACATCACTGCTGCATTGCTAATGCTTATCCTCCAGGAGACAGAGAGCTCCATTTCTCTTATCAGACCTTGGGAAATCCCCAGTATTTCAGTGACAGTAGTGCAGAGAACAGGCTTCACTGTGCTGACAATTAGTGGTAAACCATGTCAATATTACCCAGAACTTCAGGAAGACACATACACAGTCCATTTACAGGTTCCTTCTTTGAGGATACTAAGTAGAATGGGGTGATTCCAATCTGTAGAGCAACTTCTCACTGGGAAACCACTGTGGTACAGGAACTATATGAATTCTGAAATCTTCGTATCACTTTAATGATGGATATGACCAGTTCACTCAGTCCTTTCCCATTTTTGTGACCACAGAGAAAAACATCAGTTCACGTGAAGATTAAGTTTGTTTTAAGCCTGACTCCTTATGAAAGCAAGACTCTGTATGTCACCTAACAACTTTTGAACTCTTTCAGCCAATGTCTCCACAGGGTAGCAGAGGAGCTGAGTTGCCAAAATAATTTAGTTCCTACACAGTTTGCCAGTTCAGTCAAAAACAGCAGCCCAAATTTCATCAACACCGTTTTTTCTGCTTTAAGGAAAAAACCAGAAAAACACAGAGGAGAATTTTACAATTGCATAAGAAGAATGTAGAAAATCTAGGTTTTGTTCAATTGTAATGCATTCACTGGGAGATGCACATCCTTAACAAAGCAGACATACAGAAATCTGTGTTCTTTTTATCTCAGACTTGTCAACTAGCAGTGAAATTAAACACCAGGGTTCAAGTCAGAAGAAAAATTTTTGATTATGGATTAAGGAAAGGCTTGACTCATTGTAATAATGTGAAAAGCAGTCATCAAAAAGTGTATAGCTTAAATGGAAAGATTAGATTTACTGGGGTGAATGCTTAGCAATTCCACTGAAATGAAAACTGATCCAAACCTGAACAGTTAAATAACACTTTAAATATTCCTTCAAGAAGCCACTGTCATTTTGGGTGATTCTCTTGAAGTCAGTGAAACCACTGGTAATTCTGAATTCTAGTCATGAGTTTAGGTAGCAATTTCTGCCTCCTTAGTGAAATTCTATTGTGGTTGAAACATAAACAACTTTCATGGCTCTACTCAATACATGTTTAGTGTTTCTAGTAAAATGATTTTTCCCAAACCTTTCTCGAAGCGCAATGATCACCTAGGGAACTCTGAGCACAGTCCATCCTGGGCATTGGCTTAGGATATTATAAAATAAAAATGATTTTGCTATAATTCCTTTTATGGGCATTGGTTTCTCAATTGCATGATTTTTAGGACCTTTTGGGCTCAATGGCTGCATTGGAGATGTGGGAAAAGAACAGGTCTAACACAAGGTGGTGTGTAAGCCTAAATTTCTTTAGGGAATGCTGTTCCAGAGGCCACTGAAACAAATAGACATTTTTTGAACTGTCTTCAAGGGCATTTGTGTCAGGCTCCGAGGACATTTACAGATTTCAGAGTATTGAATTAGAATTATGGAATTGTTAATGTGTAATATATGCATAATAACATAATGATGGTTAGAATTCAATACTGGAGTTTACCTTATGCAGAAATCATAGAAATATGCTACTCTTGGAATTTAATGTAGAGTTGATGTAAAAAAAAAGCCAGAGCTAATGTTTTTCTGTGCTCTAAGAATCAAGAGGTTTCTAAGACTAATCAAAACCTTTCACACACTCTTTTTTTCCCAAGTTGCAAGGGGATCAAAAGTTTGAAAAGATACTTCTGAAGTTATTATGTTTGCCTGAATATTTTACAGTTTATAAATAAGACCTTTACTTTGTAAGCAACTTCTGGGTGGAAAAAAAAAATCCATTTCCCATAAAGGATTCACAAGAAGAGCTGTATGTTCAGAATGTACTTTCTATTTATTTCACCTCACATGGTCGTCTGACTGACTTCCTTTTCAGGAAGGATAATAACTGAAAACATATGCTTGGTTATTCAATATTTTCTTTAACTTCTTGAATTTCAGTAATAAGTAGATAAACTTGACTCAATCTAACCTAAGGATGGATAAAGATGTTTGATACAGCTGGGAAACTTCCCACAGCTTCAGAGCTAGCAAAACGTGACAACGGAGCTGTCTCCCACGTCTTTCTGCATTAGCTTTTTCCCCTGACTTGTACCTGTAATATTATGAAGTATCCAGTAAACATGGCTAAATCTATTAAAAAGAATGATCTGAGGTCATGGTACAGCCCAATATCATTTTGTGATGAAGCAGATTCTCTTTACATTCAGTTATGGGCACTGACCTGGTATTCCAGTGGAGGGGTTCAGCCTGATGCCCTTTTGCAATCATCCTTCTTATTCAACAATCTTTGTTTCTGTTTGGAGAATGTGTTTCTTGTTAAAATGTTTGAGTAACCAAGTGTAGCTCCTTGAATATTGCAACTCACCATCAAGTGTTTGCAGAACACTTGTAGGTTTCCCAAGACTTTCCTGAATTGATGGTGGTCTCCCATGATTTCCAGGAAAAATCCATATAGCCATAAGAAGTCAGATGCATTGGATTTACAAGGACAGAGTCCACCAACAGTTTTAAAATGTGAATACACATTACCAATCTGCGTGGAAAATAAAACTGAACCAGCTTTTTCCTTTGATAGTATGAGAGAATGCTCTACTGAGCTCAGATATTTTTTATCTGAACCCATATGGGATTAAGTGAGAAAGACAAGGTTCTGTTCTACATTTTTAGCATTGCAGGGTAGTAGTTCTTTTATACAGAGGAATCCAAAGGCAGGGTTTTGTCTCAGATGTTTTTAAATCTCTTATCTACTCCTGCAGATTTTTACTAACACTGTACAACCCAGCTGAGTGTATTAACCATTTATTTTTCACTTTTAAGCTGCTTGTGAATGTAATGACTATTTGTCTTCTTTCAATTTTATCTTCCTATTCCTTTTGGTAAAAAAAAAAAAAAAAAAGTTGTGATCCACTCAAAATGCTTCTTAGCTTCTAGTTATATCTTACATAGACTGTTTTTCTGCCACAGATGAATTTTGTCTCCAATCCTGCAGGTGAATTTAATCCCAAATCAAATCCCTACAACCAGCTGTGAGGAATTCAAGCCAGTATAAAAGTCTTGTAGTAAGCCTAATTTTATTTAGGTGTTATGATCACTGCAGAATACTTGGAGACTAATTTCTTACAGAGGAGCAGTTTGAGCAGAAATCATTTCTGGTTCAGCAAGCTAAGGTAAGAGCTATGACAAGGCTCTGTAATACACTGTGGAATTAGCTGTTTAATGGTATTTTTTTTTAATACTTTCAGTGGTTTACTGGGTGTTCTAAAAAGAATTAATCCTGTGCCTTTTGAAAGACAATGATATCAACCTACAATGTAAAAAGGTCTATGGGCACTCCTTTTTAGGCAATACGTACTCTTAAGCAGACTTGTGGCTAGTTGTCTGAAATTAAAACTACATGTTCAAAGGCTGTAGTAGATAATGAATACCACTTAATGCAAACAAGAGACTCAGTGTGTTGGAGACAGTCTTCAGTGTTTTCTGAAAATAGTCTAGATTTGGAAATCTTGTTATTCTTTAATATTGGGATTTGTGTTCAGAGTTATCCATTAACATACTTTCTTCCTGAAGTCAGCACAAAACCTTCCCCAGTTCTTAGTTTCCATACATTCCTGACTGTTGGCATAAATTCAGAAAGAAGAAGAAACCATAGGACAGTGTGTTTCATAGCAGAACAGAGCTTGGGAAAGGAAGCTTAGATAGCCACTTACTTGCTAAATCTAGCAGCAAATAAAATGAAGAATTCCAGCCCTATAATCTTCTAATTAAAACTTGGCAAATTGTTGGATATTTTTTATTATTTTTCCTTGTTATTTTAGCAATGCAAGAACACTTAAATGATAAAAATGGCTTAATAATGCAAATCTCATAGGACATATTATTTTTAGACCAGATTTTATTACTATATCTATAAAAGAGGCAACTCAAATATTTTGATACCTCAACCTTTAAATTAATGCAGAAATAAAACCAAGTAATTTTGTTTCAAACCATTTATGAAGACTGGGTAAGCTTAGGAATAACAGTGGTTCTGGACTTCAAAATCAGCTTCTGAGACCACCCTTTGGAATGAAGCTTCAATTGAAATAAACAGGCAAAATTCCTTTCATGCTTACATCCATGTATAGCACTGTCACAGAGAAACTCAAAGCAGTAAGTGTATGAACTGAAATTAGTTTCTTAATCAGAGGGTAAAACTGGACTCTTTATTATTGCTGTTAAATGTCTGAGCAAAGAATGATAACATGCTAATTACTGTACAAACATATTAAATACAAATTTGTTGATCTTTCAGCTCTTACTCTTCAGTAGGAGGGATCAGAAAGAGACAAAGAGAAACTACAGAGACATGATGCCATTTGACCATGACCAGGGAATAGATCAGCTGTCAACCTTGCGTGTGGGTTTCAATCTTGCGACTCTGTTTCCTCTTCCTTTTTTTCCCCCCTCCTATTTCATGACTTTACATAGGGTTTAGTGGCTAGATACAGTTAAACGAAAAACCTTCATTGTCCTTGTTAGTCTTAGGACATCCACATGCAAGTCCTGCTATGTCCAAGATGGTTCTTCTCTTATTTTGGCCTGCACGGACCTTTCTGCTATTTGGATGTACAGGGATGTGATCAAGCATTTTGTTTCTAGCTTAAATCACTCTCCCAGCCCTGGTAGATCTTCAAGGATAATTATCTCCTCTTGGCTTTGCAGCACAGGGCCACCTACCAAACACCTTCTCATGAAAACTGAGGCTCTTCTTGGTTTGCTTTGATCATGCTGCAACTTTTTTAATAGACAACCCAAGAAATTGAAGATGGGTTATTCTTTATAAGTTATGTCACTTTGCTGTTAGGTTTAATTTCTTTTGCTTAGGCTGATTTAAAAAGAGAACATTAAGTCCCTTATCTGCTTGGAAATTATAAGGAAGATAAGCCCTCTAGTACTATGGGAAAATTTAAAATGTGAGTGAACCACCAGTTTCTTGAACAAGAAAGTCCTGGACTTTAGGGTTTCTGCACAGAGCAAAGTGACAGTAATTCCCAAGGGTGGCATCAGTGGAACACATAAATAGCCCAACTGCGCTTATTTAAAAGAGACATTCCAGCCCAATTAAGCCTTTGTAGTAAGGTCAGATAAATTGGTCCCTTTTGTGAAAGAAACTGGATTTCTGTCCTTATTTTTAGTCTTTTATTGAAGTTGACACACTAAGTACTTAAAATTAATGAGAAAACCAGGATATTGTGTCATGTGAACCAGTGGTTTCACTTTGTGTCTATCCTTATATTATTTTCTTGGGTTTGAAGCGCTAAAAGTTGCTGTCGTTTGTTTGTTGAAGGTCCTGGGTTCTCTGTTCACAGCAAGGTGTCCAGGCTAAAGCAAATCCATACATTCCCTGGGTGTATAGTGAAGGACCCTCCATGATGGTGTCTTCTCTCCTAAAATAGCCAATCTCAGAAGCATGTAGTTTGAAAGGTTATTTTGGCAGACACAACTGGCTGTAATAAGCATTTTGGGCGCTGGAGATGGGTGAGATGGCATTCTTTCTTTATCAAAAGAAGAGCAGCAGAGAGCTAGTTTGGTTCTCTAAATCACTTTGGGGAAAGATTTAGTGTTGAACAATGCAGGCTGGAAGGGGAAAATGCTTAGCAACACTGACAGATCACAAACAAACAAAAAACCAAGAATTGTTTTCACAGAAAATTTTTTTAAACAATTCCAAAGTGGAGGGCTTTCTTTCCTCTCCACACCCCTCCAATAACATTGCAACCGACAACATGAGAGGCAAATTTACTTTTTTCTTTTTTTTTAATTAGGAAACTCCATTAAAAAAGATACATTAACATGTGAACTTACAGAACTCTTGATCTGTGTGCGTGCTATTCTATATCATAAAAAGAGGCAGCTCACCTGTAAAAGTGGCACCTCTGTTGTAAATTTATTCTGCTATATCCTGCAAAGGTTATTATTCAGCTTATCCAAACTGTCTTCATTCATAAATCTGTGACTTGTATTATATGAAAAGTGAATATAAAGTGGCTGAATTCCTGTTTATTTTGTGAAAAGATCAAATTTTTTGCTCTAGTGCTGAGGTGAGCATCAATTACGATTATTTGTGAAATGAGTTAACTCTGGAGATCAATGAACAAATGTCCTTCCCAGCAAAAGACACAATTAAAATTTGTGCTTTTGGTAGAGAATATGTGCAAAAGGATTAGTGATTAATTTTGCAGGAATGCCTCTGTGCTATTCTAAGTTATCCTTCCAAATGGGGTGTTCTGAGCCAGTTGACCTAGTTGAATCCTAAAGACCTTTCACACAGCTAAAGTCACAATGGAGCCAGTCAATCGACACAAAGGTCGGAAGATGCCATTAAAGCTGGAATTGGTTAGGAATGTCTTGGTGTGCTGGGGTTTTTGTAAGAAAATGTTTTGTGTTTTTTTTGGTCTTTTTCCCAACTTGACGTTAGATGGAGTTTCTCACTGTAACACAAGAGATTGCAAAATCATAGAATGGTTTCTGTTGGAAGGGACTTTAAAGATCTAGTTTTAATCCCCGGCCAAGGGCAAGGTTGCCTCCTACTAGACCTGGTTTCTCAAAGGCCCATCCAACATATCCAAGGATGGACCATCCACAACTCCTCTGGAAGACCTGTGCCAGTGCCTCATCACCATCATCATGAAGAACGTCTTCTTAACATCTAAACTTACTCTCTTTGAATTTAAAGACATTGCCCCTTGTCCTACATGCATAGCAAAAACCATCTGTGTTTTATTACCTGGAAGGATTTTAGTGTTGTAACTCCTAGTACTACATAACTTTTTTAAAAAGAAAATATATGAAGTGCCAAAAGGAAACACTGTTGGAGTCAGACAATCAATTGCTTTTATAGTTTGTTATTTATTATAGGAAGTAGTCTTTTGATTCCAGGCATCTCAGAGACAAAATTTGGTGATAAGAAGTTACCTGTAGAATGAGTCTGGGAGAGAACAAAGATTTGGACTCAATTCAGTTTACCTATTACATTACATGTACAAAACAGGTTGCAACTGTTTATCTTGCCTCTGTGTCTGAAGTGAGGGTAATTATAGGTAGGCACCTCCAAATGATAATTTCAATTTCTACTAGATTGAGGAAAAAGTAGCGTTTCTCTCCACTGGTTGCAGTAGCATAGAGCTTTCCACAAAGTGACTTCTGTTGTCATTAAATTTGACTGTGATGTTTAATGGTGTGGCTTTACAACTCACTTTCTCAGAATCACACTAATCACTTTAAGTATTCAGGGGGTGCACCAGGTTGAAACCAGGTCTTTTTGCCTGGAAATAGCTGTGACCTCTACCAAAATTTGTGGTAAGGAAAACTAAATCATCCAGTTACGTTAATTCTGGACTCTACCAATTGAACTATTTACTCTTTACCCCTAGGTCTTAAGCTTAATTTTTATCTTGACCAGCTCATCTGGAAGATTTGTAGTGTAGAATGGTTCTAAGGACACAATGAATCCATTAGCCCTTCAGTAAGCAAAGGTAAGGTTTCTTGATGCCAAGAAATCCTTTTCAGAGCTAGTTTCTCTATCTTTTACAGAACCTAAATTTCTATACTGTTGCATCCTTGTAACTTTGGAATGACCTTCTTTCCTTTGCCTTGGGGTAAATGAATTTAATTCCATTGTTTGTGTTTTTCATAGCAGTCACAGTAAGTACATCCTATCATGTGGTGTTCAAGATCTCAGGAGACTTCATTCTATCTGAATACTTTCCATTGAACACCAAAAGTCAGAGGGAAAACATCCCTCTTTGGCAGAGCTCTGTAGAAACAGCAGTAAGACTGTGTTTCTATTGCAAATACAGCAGAATCTCTTGATTCAAAGTGCTGCTTTTGTGCCTGAAGCTTAGCTCTGTGCAGGATGTGCTTGTGGCAGAGTAACTGTGAGATGGAAAGAGGGAGAAGCAGAGGCTGAGGAGCATCCCTTTCATCAGTGAAAACCTTAAGTGGAAAGTTTCCTCATAACTCTTTGAAACAGCATCTTAAAGTAGATAGAATCCACATATTTGTAAACACTGAGCAAAATTCCTGTGGGTTTGCTATTGTCAATTTAATGCTGGCTGCCTCTTCAAAGAGGCAACCCTGGAAGCCCTATGATTATATGACCTTTCTTTCATAGAAACCTAAGTTCCCAGCCCCTATGTCTGCAGTGAAAAGCTTCCTCAAGTGAAAGATTCCTCAAAGTTCAGAAAATGTATGTTCTCAATTTTCTATAGCTCGAGTTAACTACAGGGAAGAAAAGTCTGGCTTGGGGAACCTTCAATCAGAGTAGGCAAAATAAATACAAGTAAAATTACTGACCTGCTTTTCCAGACAAGGAAAAAAAAAATAAGGAGACCAAATTACTTGCTTTAATTATCAAAGAAATACTGTACCAGTGCTGTGAGCAGACTTTTTCCTTGGAGCCAGGCAAGTTTCTTGACTGCGGGATTCCCTTGTATCACATGTTGAGAGCAGGTGTTTAGCAGACAGATCCAGCACCCCACTGCTCCATCAGCCACTCTTTTTTGGCTCTTTCAGTGTTGCTTCTGTAGCTTCTATTGTATGGCTCATGTTGGAGGGAAGAGGTGACTAGGACATAACTTCTGAAAAGTTTCTCTTCAACAGAATTATAATAGGTGATGTTTGGGGATATTCAAGGAGTAACAGGCTGCC
>JAWWLV010000180.1:26415278-26472829 GCA_035041135.1 Platyrinchus mystaceus | reverse complement strand
CTGCCCAAGCATTCTTCAGTCAATAAGTTGAAGTTATGGAACTCCTGTTTTTATTGGATACAGGTCTTCCAAAGTCTGGTTATTTTTTGATTAATAGAGCTGGACTTTGCTGCTTTGTCTGCATCCCTCTCTTGCTCTACCTCCTGGCCCTCTCTTTTGAGCAACATACCACTGTCTTATCTCCCTCTTTTTGTGTTTCTTTGCTTCTCTTTAACACACAGGTTCCTAATGTTTTTTATGCCCAGATTCAGACTGTCCCACAAAACATTATTTAAAACTTTGTTCTCTGGGAAAAAAAAAAACACAGCTATTTTATTTTTTTATATATTTTCTGTGATATGCATAGAAATAATTTCTTGCTTGCTATATTCACTAGTAACTCTGAGTAGAAAGAAGATTCAGTTAGCTTTTCTTAAGAGATGAGAATGTGTTGGTTATGATAAAACTCGGATTTCGCTGCATTTTTTCTCAAGTATTTTCTGATTTGTTCTCTCCGCCTTCCCCCTCACTCAGAGCAAAGGGCAAAAGTCCACAATCTGACAAAAAGGGAACTTCAATGAAACTGTTCACCTGCTCCAATCACTTCTTTTCTGTTTTATTTATTACTTTTTAATACTTACCCTTTAGCGTGCCTCCTTCTGTACTTTGACATTTATCTTTAATCTGTGTGTAGCCATAAACATCACTTCTGTGCTTACATTGGAGTCTGCCCTAGTGCCCTTAAATGAGCTTGTAGAGGTGAAGTACCTCAGAGGAACATGGCAACGACATTACTTAAGAACAGGTGGTAAAAACCAAACACCATCAAAAATGTTTTATTTTTATTTCAAATATTAAGATCTAACCCAATGCTCCCTGCATATGAATCCAAGAGTGGTTTAAACTGGAAAGACATTCAGTTCATACAAATATCTTTTCAATGCAATTAGGCAGGAAGAGATCTACATAGCAAGCTGTAAATGTCAAAGAGTCTGTTTGGCTTTTCTTTCCTGGGGGATTGTGATGAACACCAGAGAACTACTTGAATTTCATTCTGATCAGCTAACTTCCATCATCATCCTCTCTAGCAGACAAAAATTGGAAAAGTAATACTAGACTAGATCTCAAGAGCTCATCTAGTGCAAGTCCCTTTTTTGTCAGACAGGATCAGATGTGTCTGTGGCACTATAGCTTGATGCTCATCTATTTTGCTCTGAAAGATTCTAAAATTAGCAGTTTCACTGTGGACTTTAAATAGAATTAACTTCTTTCCTTTTTTTTTTTTTAATAATCTATTGAGTACTTGGAGATAAGAATTATGTTCCTTAAACTTTTGTTTGATCTTTCCTTTTATCCAATTGTTCTGCATGAGTAGGTCCCCTGGGACATGGATGGTTTAGGTATCACTTCTAAATGCTTCTCTAATAGATCTGCTTGAGGATTTTGTTTTAAAACCATTTTGAAGCTTTAGCTTTGCTTTTTTTAACAGGTACAAACCACAGTTTGGAACATGTCTTGACTTTTTCCCACTAAATAGATGACTTTTCTTTTTTTTGACACACATTTACTTGATTCTAGAGTATTTATCTTTACACCTAGTTAAATAAAATGGAACATAGACCATAAGGCCAGAAGGAATGTGGTGGCCATTTAGCACAACCCTCCCTAGGTAACATGGTTTTAGAATTTCTTTCAGAGAATCTTTTTGTGTGAAAATTATTCTTTTCTTACATAAGTTAGTGTTATCAAAGCCAACAAAATGTGATTGAAATTGTTTTACAAGTGGGCAGAGGGGAGAATCGTGTAATAGATTAGATTGGAAAAGGCCTCCAAGATCATGGAGTCCGACTATTAACCCAGCACTGCCAAGTCCACCACAAAACTATGTCCATAAGTGCCATATCTACATGCCTCTTAAATACCTCCAGGGCCAGTCACTGTGCCACTTTCCTGGGCAACCTATTCCAGGGCTTGACAACCCTTTTGGTGAAGAAATTTTTCCTAATGTCAGATTTAAACCCCCTCTGGTGCAGCCTCGGAAAACTTCTTCTTGTCCTATTGAATGTAATGGATACTGGCCTGCAAATAAGTTGCTACTTTAAACTTCTTTTTGTATTCTCATGGGTTCAAGTTCTATCCAGAAACACCATGAAACTGAATAATGTGTTTTGCTGGCGAAATCACTGAATCCTAAAAATCCTAACAGGAATTTTAAGATTTCCACGATGATTACAAAATAAAGTATATTGGACTGAATGTGTCTAGAGAAGTCTTATTAAGGCATAATCAACTTCAACTTTTAATCTGAGCTGGGAAATATGACACTGAAATACATTTTTGTTTAGTAACTGTTTAGGTTACACATGCACTCTGCTGAAGACACACAAGCAGTTTCACCAACTGCTGTAGGACTTCTTGAATGTTGGCATGCAAGTGGATTTAAAGGACTCTGACACTTTTTACTTAGTGCTAGGTTATTTCATGTACAAGGAGACTTTAGTCTTCACTACAGCCCACTGTTTTCTTCTGATCTGAGATTTAGTCCATACTCCTCACAAAAAGTCTTCTTTGTGAAACCAGCAGTGAAACTTCAGAGATTTCATGAAATCTGAGTCTTCTTTTAGTGCTAATCTTTGCCTGGGTAGGACCTTTTGTTTTGATTAGTCTTGCTTTGTCCTTTTTTTCTCATGGGGTCTCTTAGGCAGGAAGTAGTGCTGGGGTCAAGGAAATGCCTTTTGGAGAGGAAAGTTACATTTCCATGGTCAGAAGCTGTGTTCAGATACAGTGTGAAAGAACACTTTCCCTTAAAATGTCATGTGCTTTGCCCCAGATAATTGTATGTTTTGCAGAAAAATGACCATAATGGTGCTTTTATATACATATACACACACACTTAACATAGGAGACTGATGTGTGAACTACTTTAAATTAAGGAAGCCAAAGGCTTCAGGAGAGCCTTCAGAAGAACACTGTTACACACCTTGCAGTCTAACTGTAAATACACCAGGAAAGCCCTTTATATGGTTGTACTAGTCTTTCTGATGATTAAAAAATGCTACTTGCCAGGTGATTTTTTTTTTTTTTGAGAGTTCCCTCCTGCAAAGATCAACTATCAACTGCCTAAGGAAAGGGAAAAGGATGATGTACTGTTAGGCTGATAAATTCTTTTGCCACATTTAATTGGGATTATTCATTTAGCCCCTTCCATTTCCCCTGAAGAGGTTAATTACTAATGCACACACAAAAAGGGCCTAAAACAGGACTTGGGCAGAAAATGCAAAATATCTTAGAATTACAGCAGTTAAGGAGCAGCCTGATTTATCATCTACATTCTCTCTGCAATGCTTAAAGGGTTTGTCTTTAAAATTACATTAAACAATAGCAGCCAGAGAGCTATCTTATTCAACATGTATAATTAAGGCTCTATTCAGGGTTTGCTTTGGGTTTTGTTGTTGGCTTTTTCTTCTTCATTCTTTAGTCTTTCAAATCTTTCTGTTCCTTGAGGAATATTTCCTGCACTGCAAGACAACTTCTGCTGCACATCATAAAGAAAACATTTATTTCCCTTTGTAATGGGAAGAACTTGAAAATTTCAGTCTTGAAATACTCTTTTCATGCATTTTTATTATATTTCCAAGCTATACCATATCCCTATTTTTTTCCCCTTTACTATTATTATCTAATGCATCATTTATATCCTAATCAGACATTTTTAGTTAGATCTCTGTGATGGTATCAAGGCCTTTAATATTTTTTTGTTGATTTGGGTTTAGTTTTATTCTTAGGACAACAGACATAGATATCTAAAAGTATTCTTTCAGAGTATGGTTGAGTGTTGCGCTGTGGTAAATTTTGAGCACCACAATACAACAAAGAGATCCAAGTTTCATGTTTTTGGGCTAGAATTATCTAAGTCTCTGGATTTGAGCTTGATGTAGTAGCTCAGGCTCAAGACATGGAAAGAGTTGTGGATTGTGGCCCAGGACATGCAGGCGTACAGGGTGCAGTGCCTGTAGTGAATCTCAATGCATTGCTTTGTCAACCTCTGCTTCTGCTTCCACGAGGCCTCAGAGAATGGTGTTATTTCCACAACCTCTTCTCCAAACCTTACAGCTCTTTCTGGAAAAGAGCTTCTGTCCACAATCAACCCAAGCTGATAAGCAGTGATGCCATTCATCATCCACTTCATGATGTTCCTGAATCTTTCCTGAGGAGATGGCATCTGGAAATATGTCTCTTCTCAGCACAGATGCCATCTTTCCTCAACATTTCTGTTATCCTTGCTGCTGCTGTGATTTATTGCTTATTCATGTTGGTTCTGAGGTACTCAGATGCTTTTTGTTTATTGAATAGTAAATAGAAGTTTCACAACAAACTCATCTTTTCCAAGTAACACGAAAGATACATAACATTCCTGATATGCAGTAAGTTTGTTGCCAGGCTCTCCTCAGAGTGAAATAATTCCAAGTTCTCCCACAGCCCACATGTTGAGCATCAGTGACCTTGTGTGCTTTGCACATAGAGCTTGATGTTCTGGACAACTGCCTTGGCATTGATCGCTTCCATAATTCATTTGTTTTTACAAATGAGATTACTGTTTTGCTGCCAAAGGAATTGAGTGAGTGATATACCTGGAGCTGATGCTTAAGTAATATTTTTAAGATCTGAACTCTTCCCATCCAATGGATAACTTATTTCCTTTGCTTTGCTGGTTCTCAAGAAACTCTCCAGTAGTAAAATATTACTTATTTTCTTATAAATTAAATAAGTGTTTAAAAGAGTTTCATTGTGTTATCAGCTTCATTATACTACTCAAAGTTTGTGGTGTATTATCAGAAATGCAAGGGTGATCCCTGTATAATAAATTCTAAATATCCTTTCAAAGGCCAATATGAATATTGGCTAAAGGAAGCTGTTAAATATGCACAGATCAATTTTTGTTAATTCTCAGTGTGAAGTCAGGAATACAATGATAAAACTCTTCTCGTTTCTGTAGTAATCATTTTGTCTCTGGACAAGGTAGCTTACAGGTGACAGGTTTTTTTCAGAAAGCTTTTTGCCATCTACTTTGGGGGAAATGAACCATAAATTTTAATACAAGTGCTGATGAATTCAACCTCAAGAGTACAGATACTCAGTTCAAGTAGGGTTGTTAGGAGGACCACAGCACTGTGGCTTGATGACTGGTAGTGCTCTCTATGGATTGCCTCTGCACCTGCATGCAGTAGGGTCTGATCTAATACACAGTTACAATGAATGCAGGGACTCAACCCAATGACTGACAAAATCCCTCTGAATCCTACATCCCATCTGAGTCAAGTGTTTCAAAAACTACCTTTGGATTATGTCTGTTGGTGATGACTGACCTACCTTTAAAGCAGTGGAAAGAAAGTATTCCTTCTTAGTCCTTTAGTGAGATGCTTCTGTAATTTGATATACTCATTCATTTTTTCCTTAAGTGTGTTTGCAAATCGCTTCACATCTCAATGCTCACAATACTGGGGTTTGCTAAACAAGCAGGAATTCTGTATTGACTTGCAAAGCTGTAGATATAATGCTGCTATCTGGAATTCAAGCTTTGGGATATTTACCATTGTGCTTGAAGTCATAAGCTGCTTATCTCCAGGGGACAGAAAATAACAACATTTTCTTCTGAGTCATTACACTTCATAATTGAAGGTCTACATGCTAAGTAAAGTTTCTTTCCCTGGAAGCAAAAACAATTCCTGCAGGCAATATATAAGGCTAAATAGGCAATGTGTCTCATTCCACTTACTCTAATGGCTCTCTGACTGAATTTTCTTAGATTTTACCATATGCTGAGTGGATTATGAATGAGGTTTAAACTGTGGAGTAGAAAATGTCAAGCAAGACCAGGAAGTCTGTTTATGAAGGACTCGAAAATAAATTGCTTTGGGAAATGTTTTTTCATACTAAATCTTAAAAAAACCCCTTAAACTATACAATTTTAAATATCAAGTCAGAAAAAAAGACAAATTCTCTGGGTTTAGAGGTTGGCTACATTGGGGGGTGTGTTTAATATATTTAGTTATATGAAGAGGGAAGGAAAATATTTATTAGTTTTGACTACACTTATTCATGAACCAAACCAAAACATAAAATTATCCTATATAAGCCCATGTAACATGGGGCCTGATTGGAGCTTTTTGGTGAGTTTTTTTGTTTGGTTGGTTGGTTTTGGGTGGGTTTTTTTAGCTGGTTTAGGAAGTATCCTGTTAAGAGTTGCTATAAAGATTTAAAGAATACTGAATCCTCCAAGAGCAGAGGAGAATTCTTCAGAGATCATGAAGCTTCCTAACCATTTTTATCAAGACAGAGTCCTCAAGTAAAACAAACTCAAGCCAGAAACATAGCATTCAGTAAGATTTCAATTACAAACTCAGAGTGTTTAAAGATCTAACTTCCCAATAGGAACTACTTCTAAAGGGGAAACTAATGAGCTGGAACTAGTGGGTTAGGGGAAGAATTATATAGCACCCAGCACAGTTGCCAGTCCATATAATGTGAGAATATGCCTGTGTGCTATGGAAATAATGTAAATAAAAGCAAAAAATATTTTCCTTGGAAAACAAAAACAGCCACCAAAAAATAAGTGGCTGACCAGCTAATAAAGTTCCTGATCATTTTCTGGTGTAGGAACTGTTTAAGCCTTTCCAAACTTAGTTGTATTCCTATCATAGGATTGAGCAGCAATGGACATGTAAGTGTATAAGTGAATCCTCTGCTCTTTACATGGTTTTAACTGCATTATGTAGGGGTTATACTTCTGTCTTTGCTTATAAAAACTACATTTTCAGAGTCTGAATGGCATCTTCCTTTCTCTGAGTGAAAGATTGATTCAGGCTGTGTTCACTCTGCTCTTGTCTTGTGCAGCAAATAAAGGTCTGGACACTTGAACAGACTGTAGACCTCAGTAAGGGGATAAAACGAAAGCAGGATGCTTTTCTGGAAATGCTCCTACTTTATCCAACACCTAGATATGCTCCTGTACAGATCAGTGAAAAAAGAGCAGTTATTCTAACCAGTCATCTCTAGATCCAGATGACTAACAGCCACAGGACCTGAATTTGTTTTAGGTTCCTCTCAAAGTTGAGTAAAATGCCCTGTGATGCTGAATGACAATGTTTAAGACTGGATTACAAGTCTTGTACTAAACTGTTTTGCCTCATCTGAGTGACTGGTTACACTGGGTTGTGTGAGGGTTGTCTTGGCAGCAGGTATCAGCTTGGGTCCCTTTGGCAGACAAAGTGAGTGGATCTCCTCACAGCCTGGCATGATCAGGCAGCATTAACAAGGTCAGTGCAGCTCTGGGGCAGAGGCTTCCTGCAGAGTCTGCCAGCTTCTTCCCAAAGCCAGGGAAAATAAATGCTCTCTTTGCTCAACTGGCCTGTATCCTTCTGCTGTGTCATGAATCATCACAGCAAGAGATCCCCTTATGCAGAAGAAACTCTGTTTTTGAAGTTTTTAGAACCCACACAGTGAGTGGGTGACTGTCCCTCTGCTATACTCCTGCTATTCCTATGAGGAGGAGAACTGTCAGGGGATGAAGTACAGTAACTGGACCCAGCCAGTCAGCTGATGTGAGAATAAGCCACCCTGGGGGAAGGGAGATCCCTGGCACTGATGCCTTGCAGCATGTCAATGTGCAGGAGAATGGGATGGAGAAAACATGGGGACAGGAGAAGAAGCAGAGAGAGCAAAATAAATCTTTTCTGAGGGGAAGAGAAAAAGGAAAGGAAACTAAGCCTTCAGTGTGTTCTTCTGTTGATATACATACACACAAGAGCACTCCTGATCTGAACTTAGTGAGAAATATCCACGTAATTATTATAGACCCATAATAAAGCCCTGAGCAGTTAATGGTCAGAAGTAGCCCAATCTCCAACTTGCTTTTGATGCACTCTTTTCTTTTGCCTGTGTCTTGCAAAAAACTCTGCATCTAGCCAGCAGCCACAAATTTTACTGCATACACTGTGTGAGTTTGAGGCCAGCACTTACCTGAGTCAGTTGAAAAACTCCTTTTCGCTTCCATGGACATTGGATCTGACTTAGAAAGAGTGGCATTTTAAAAAACAACGAAGGGATTAAGAGTCTGTGAGCTAATTAGACATGTTGGCACATGTCCTGTTTCATCCATCTGCCATCCTTCAGAGAGCTATGTGGCTAGGAACAATATTTCTTGACATTCTTCTGGCAGATGCCATATGGTTTCAGAAGAATTCCACAGGGCTATGAGTTTAAAATTGCTCTAATTTTGTTGTTACATCTGATTTCACATTAATTGGTTTGTGTCTTACCTGTGATTTTATTTTTCTTTACAAATTCAGCAGCGAGTTGGTTTTAATTAGCTTGTGCATTTCAAAATAGCTAGCCAAAAAGTTATGAATCCAACGTCTGAATTAATACCCTAGGGGGGAAAAAAGTGGGGAATATGATGATGACTGAAGTCATGTAATGTTAGAAAAAGGCTGAAGCTACTTCAGATTCTTGTCTTCCTTTCCTCTTTAGATATCTGCTCCAGTTAGGAAACACTAGATTTATTTACTTAAAGTTTGCAGAACAGAATTGCTTTGAACCAGCCTCTGATGGATGTATAGTAATTATTTGAATATGCACACTTAGAAAATAGCAGAGTCTGAACATGGAAATGCATATAAATTTGGTCACAGGAGTTACATTTAAGACTCTCTTATCAGTCCTTTTCCTCAAGCGAGAGATACAGGTAACTACTGAAAAATTTTAATAGTACTGTATCAAAACTCTTAGTTAAATCAAGCTGTGATTAGGTTATTTCATCAGTGTTAAAGAAACAAAACCAGATAGTAGTCTGATTAAATGGGATTCTTACAGTGATTAAAAGCTTTTTTAATTCCTTTTTTGTCTCTTATAAAAAAAAAAATCCCAAGTCAAATATCTTCTTGGAGGAAGTTCAACTGAAGTGCAACTTGATTCAAGGGAGGCCTCTTCTCGTGACTCTGCATGAGCCACTTTACTATAAGTTATCTGATTTGTTTCAAGCAGTGAATCTTTGCTGAGACACTTTGTCTTTCAAGCCTCAGTTTCCACACTGAGCTTGGTCTAATTGTGAGTGATGTTGGGCTCCAGCTTGTCTTTCTAGAAAACTCTAGAAATCCAAATCAGCGCATTTTTCAGCACAACTGGGACAACTCAGATAACATCTCATTGCCTGGGGGTTTTTTATCACTGATCAACCAGAGTGTAGTTCTGTGAAGCCATTTATCTTCAGGTGAGCCATTTCAGGGAGTAACAAAAGGAAGAAAGAAGGTAAAAACTAGTCTATGGAATACCTAAGAAAATCTGCAGCTTCCTAGAAATGCAAATGTAGCCCTGTCGTTGAGTCTGGTACTTAAGGAGGAAGGAGCTTTATTGTGGTTTGAGGCTGGTTCTTTCTGTGGATAACTGGGATGCTAGTGGAGGTGTAAAAAGCTCCTGGAGGAAGGCCTTGATCCTTGGGATGGAGAAGACAGGCTCTCAGCTGTGGTCCCCCTCACAAAGAGGCCAGAAGGAGGGGATGCAGTGATGGGGAATGAGAGGCTTTGCACGGGCTTGTGAAGGGGTGCAGTGAGAGAGGAAGGGCACAGAGTTACCTCGAGGCATGGAAGGGACAATTTTGTCCTGTGCCATCAGGATGAGACCTTGAGGGAAGTGTGGAGCCTGTTGTCTCTGCATTGCTACATCCATATCTTACAGATGAGGGCTCTTCCAAAGTGGGAAGTCTATAAGCAGCTCAGTGATAATGTCAAATGATAGCAGCAATGTAAGTCTACCTGATGGTAACATCCTGTGCTGCCATGGGAGGTTGCTGATGGAGACATCCACCGTGGTAATGGCTACTGCAAGCTTCCCAAGCTGCAGGAAGTCCTCTGACGAAGCTTTATAAGCTCTAGGAGCTCAAAAGGAGAACAAAACAGAACTTTGTTTATTTCTGCTGAGTTGCCCAGCTGTCCAGGGGCTTGACCTGTCCTGGAAAAGCATTTCAACATCTTTTGCTGTCAATGATAAGGGAGACTTGTTCATTGAGACCTTCTGTTACCTCATGGTGGGATTCATGTCACATGTATCAATTAAGAATTGTAACTGATTCCTGCTCTCTATGGAGGTGTTCCAGGTGCTGGCTGCAGCTGTTCTGGAGGATCATTTTCCAGAGAAGAGGAGAATGTCAGTCTTTTGTTGTTGTTGTTGTTTTTTGTTTGGGTTTTTTTGTGCAGTAAGCAGAATGCTTTTCAATCAAGGGTGCATGCTGATCTAGTCCATACTCTAGGCAGGGGCTGAGTTTCATTTTAATGGGTTATGTTAGATTGAAAGAATAAGTAAAACTCATCAGCAAAGCTGGTATTATGGCTTTCTGATCCTATCACCAACTTTTCATGTGGTCTTGTAATGTCTTATGTGACAAGGGGCTTTCATAAACTATACAGTACTGTCAGGGAAAGATGCATGGATCTGCCCTCATGAAAATAAGAGAGATTGTAATTAGGTGGATCTTGGATTAAGTCCTAATCATGCACTCCTTGCCATACATGCTGCTTGCACCAAAGTATACAATAGCCTGACTGTCTCTCTGCCTCAGCTTTGAAGCTCTTTCTTTTTATTATTATTTTTCTTCTTCCCCCCCCCCCCTTGTTTTATGAGCAGGGCTTTCTAGACAGTAAAATATTTAGGCTGCTGCCTCTCAAGGAGAAGAAAACAGAGGAAAGAAATTGCCCTTAGGCAAGCTAGCAGAGCTTTTCCTCTCAGTCAGAAGGCTTTTGAAGACCTTTCCTACTGAGCTGATAGATTTTTAAGTGGAAACCAAGGGTCATTTATGAATAGGCTTCTCTAGCGATTACACAGGGAGAAGTGACTGTCATGTGGAGACCCTCATTTGCTTCTCTGTCAGTTTATTGGCTGGAATTGACTCTGTGGAATAACTTCTATCCTCATTACATCATTCACAAATAGAAGAAAAATAGCAGAAAAGCAAGGCAAAATTAAATACTTCCTCTTAAGGGATGGATACTAGCAGGGATTCTTACTAGATGCAGAACCCTTTCCCTTAAAATCTGTGCGTTACTTATGACAAGGGATTAAAATCTTTCTCTTTTTTTCAGTCAGAAAATCAAGTTTTCTTAAATTCTGTCTCTGAACACTGAATGTACTATGTAACATTTATTTCCTGTGTCTGATAATTCACATCTTGTACGTCAGATAATGAATCATAGCAAACACTCTTAAGGAGAATTTTCTATTGCTTTGGGTGTTTTGGTTTGTTTCGTTTGACAGCTTGTTTTGTTTGTTTGTTTGTTTTTACTCAGTAGAACTTAAAGTGTTTGTCAAAAGTACATAATATACTTTCTTGTTGTAAAGTGGACAACTGAAGGTGAAAATAGATGGTAATGGTTTGTCCAAAAGAAATGCAATAAAGAATGGTAAGGCATAGAAATGGAGTCCAGTGGTCTGCTGGCCTGAGTTGCTAAAATAATTGATGCTCCTCTTGCTTTATAGTTGTACATGTTACCCAGGAATAGCCAGTGATATTGAAACTTGTACCACCTTCTTTGCTTAGCTTCCAATAAAGGCAGAGTGGCAGATATCTGCTGCAGAAGGACTGATTTAGACAAGTAACAAGAGAAACCAGGCAACTGAGTGAAAGGGTTGCTTTTAAGCAGGTCTGCCTGTAAAGAGTCTGCATATTACTCAGAAATTAAGTGCCTGTTTATGGACACTAATGAAATCCTTAAAAGTATCCTTGCAGCTTGTAATCCCTTTCTTCTATAAAGGGGAAAAAGAACCTATATCCTCTTATTCAGTCCTACACCTGAACCACAGGTAATGACATAAATCATAGGTCCTAAAGAACCTGCAGAACATACAGTTTTGAAGTCTAAAAAACAAGAGCCATCAATTTCTGTCCTCTTTATCTTTTACTGAGACAAACAGATTTAATATGGCAAAAGCTTCTCAACTTTAAAGACATGTGATCCTCTGAGGAGGATTTCAGAGACAAACAATCCAGACATAGCAGGTTTCCTTTATCAGCATTTTAATCTGATTTTAAGAATGTGTGCTTCAAAATTCAGGTTAAATTTCCATTTCAAAATCAAGTATTTCTGATGGCTTCTTCTGTGTTTGAACTTTGACATTCAAAACACTATTTCAGCTGTTGAGCCAATGTAACTTTTTGTGTTCCATCTATATATGTCTAAAGGCATCTGAACGTTTTTGGTTTGTTTTTGTTTGTTTTTTTTACTCACAGTGTTGCAATTGTCTTCCATTTAATCTTGCTGGAAGAGGTACTGAGATTTTTCTCTTCTAGATGTGGATTTTATGCCTGTTTATGTCCTGTATAAAAACAAAATTAGCCAATTTTATGATACAATTAACACTAAGTTACTTGCATATCTTTCTGTCAATCTCTGTACAGAAACAATCATAATTCACACAAGGATTTTTCTTAAAAGTTTGCTAACGACTATAGTGAAAGATGAATTTTGAATATCTTCTCATCTAAATGTATTATTTGCCTAATTTCTTTTTATTAAGTGTTTATTATCAGCAGGAAAAAAAATCACCAGGTTTTGCCTTTGACTCCCAGGAGACTGGATGTTTGCTCTGTACTTCAGGAATAGAAATAGCAAACAGAAAAACAAAACAAGGCAGATGTAAATGGTCTTGGTTGCAAGTGCCAGGACAACCATCTAACCATAGACTCTGATATCTCTTAATTATGGTTTTATATTAATTTCAATTCAGCAATACTAAAACGCTTTGCTGCATAATGTCTGTTTGGACATTTATGTTTTAAAATATGGCACTACTCTCATTCCAGTGTTTGTTATAGTGTATATTGGTCTACAACACAGATCATCCCTAACTGACACATATTAGATTAGGAAGTTAATATTCATTGGACAATGCAGAGAGTATTATTGCTTCTGTCCTGGTTTTTTGAAACAAATCTTTAATGAAAAGTCTATAAAACTAATATGACATGTCCTCAGGAAGCCATCTCAGTTATGACCTATGAAATGAAAAATGCTTCTGCAGCCTCAAGGAGAAGTCAAAAATACATTTAGTCAATTATGTGTTTCAAGGGGAGACTGATCAGAATGCACAAGGGTCTGGTACACTGTCCATTCCATCTGATTTTTTTCCTGGGAATTTATCAGCACTTATGTTATTTAGAAATATCTGAAATAAAAGTGAAAAAACATCAACTAGTAGAAACAACCTTGAAGGCCTGATCTACTGAAGTGGATGGGTTTTGACTACTCTTGTTGTAACCAATACTACTTCTAGATCAGACACTCAATCATTTTTCTTTATCAATCCTCTATTTCCAGGATTGTGATAAAAAATTCATAGTTTCTATTGATCTTTCATGAAAGGAAATAGGACACAGGTTCCTCTGTCCTCTGTGTCCCGGGCTGAGTCTGAATCCCTGGCTCTGGATGGTCAGCCTACCAAGAATTGGTGGGCTCTGTCAGCTGTTAGTTTTCTGGCTGTTCAGCATAACTAATCCATAGCACTTTCTTCCATGTTACCGTATTTTATCCTATTTTCTCAAAAAAATTTCTGTCTGTCCCATAGGCAATGTACACTTACTCTGTGTTCCTTCAGTCTAACAGTTATTCTTAATAGGCTTCTGAAAAAGCAAATTGTTGTGAACATTTTAAAGCAATTATTAAATAGCTGCAAACCTAAATCACTGCTTTAAGCAGACAGAGGTTTTTATCTGTCATTTCAGCAATCTTGCCCTAGACCCAGTTAAATAGGAATGTAAATTACAAAAAAGTAATGTAAGGAGCTATGATAAAAGTCAGGAAATGCAAGAACCAGCAGTTTTTCTCAAGCCAGGCACAATTCCTTTTAGTATGGGAGTAAATATGTTTAAATATGTGTATCTCTCTCTATATATATATATGGCAAAATTCTGTCTTTCCCTACAATTCAAGAGGTTCTTCCTGAAAAGACAGACCAGTTCTTTTCTGTCCACAGCAGAAGCTGATTGTGTTGGCACACTTACAAAAACCTTCTCAAAGTGCAGAGGGCAGCTAGAGCCAAGTTAAGAGTGTTTAGCTCCTCGAGCTTACAACTGTCAAATGGTGATAAAAACCCTACTTAGTGCTGTGAGCTGCACAGCTCAGCAGGAAGCTGTGAGGTGTCATAGTCTGGATTGCGAGAAGTGAATGGCAATTTTTATTGAAAGTGTGTTGATAAAGCACGTCAGGGGCAAGAAAAGTATCTGTGGGTGTATCTCTTCCTATGCTGCCTTACCTGTGTGTGTGTCACTTCAGAGCTCACTAGAGGTGCTGATGTGACAGCCGTACTGCCAGAACACACTGATTACCTGCTGAACATGCCCAGACCTGACAGCTACAGAAGAGATTTCAGTGCGCCTGAAAGGGCTATTCTCCAGCTCAGTCTTTCTGCCCAACTAGAGCCAGACTTTCACAGGCCTTTTGCTCCCTTTCAGGCACTCAGTAGCTTTGCATCTGATGTGCCAAAAGCTTCTATGAATCTGGCTACTGACTTTGCCAAAATGGACTCTGCTCATGAGATCTGCAAGTCCTGCTATTGGATATGTTATTGGCATGGACAGCTATTGCCAGTATTGGTGGTGATTTGACTGATGGGAGCACTTGGTCACTACAAGCAAAACTGAGAGGAGCAGATGAGTTTAATTAAAGCTACAGTGCAGCCGAAGTAGCCTCCTAAGTGCAGCTGTGTTGAGGTAGAGGTGACTGAAAGCTGGACCACAACTGCTCTTGTCAGAACTATATCAATTTTAGTTTCCTTTTTGTTGTCCAGTTTCAACTGCAGGGAGCAAAGCTGCTGCTGCTGTTGCATAGATAATGTGCACTGAGTCAGTTAACATAAAGAATATTAATCCCAGCATCCACTTCCCTTACCCCCAAAGGGTTTCTAGGCTCTATTTTCATATTCTCTTAGTAGAAAAAGACTAAATTGGTAAAAAAACAGCCACATCATGGAAAACTTCTGGAATACTTGCTTCTTGTAGATTGTGTCAGTAATTAGTAGAATATCTATAACAGTTTTATATAAGAGAAAGCTTTCAAGATTTTTTGCAGAACTATGAAGAGGGGGGAAAACCGATAACTGCATGGTTTTCCCCTTAGTGGGTGTGAAAAGCAAAGCTTATTGCCTCAATGCAGATTAATTCTCTGAAGTCAGGAAAACTTCTTTCATGAGATCAGTTTTTTACCAGTCCTAATCACAGACTGAAAAAGCTGCATTCTAGGAAAATATTGATACTTTTATTTAAACAATTCAAAAAATGAGTCTGATCCTGAAGAATGACATATTCCCAAAGCTACAAAGAACAGACTGTAAGAGAGCTAACATTAAGTGTGAGGAATCCAACTTACCTCAATGTTTCTGAAAAGCCCTGCTATCAGCAATATATTTGGATTTAAAAGATTAATTCTTAGTTATTATGCTACCTTCCTTGTCTACGTTTGTTATGGGACAGACAGAACCTTGTCATCTTGATAATACAATCACTGGCATGGTTGTGGCATTACCCTGAGTAATGCATGGGAAATATATGAAGAGGGGTTAGATTTGACATATATCCAGACAGATTACAATCTAATCCATTTTACAAAGTAAGATCTCATGGAAGTAAAAAGAAACTGAAACATATAAGTCATTGAGCTTGTGCAGTACACGTTTTTCCTTAAGGCATATAATTGTATAATTTGAAAAGTTTGGGCTTTCATGGACAATATATAAAAGCAACTATATAATTAAAATATTTCCAAAGAGTATCACAAATAACAATTAATTTAAAAGTTCTTAGGTTAGATTCTTAGAGGGCGGCAGGTTTTTGAAACCACACAATTTTATGATGCTTTTTGGCCCTAGCATTGCCAGTCAGTGCAAATGTATCTCTGTCCTTCAGGGGCACCCAGCAGTAGTGGGTAGAACTGGGTTTTGCCTGCCATGCAGTTGGGTGTTCTGTTGAAGGGCACCCTTTCCAAATACAATGTGCCCATGCCTAGTAATGGTTAGTTCAGTCATTTATTGGTTACTACTTTGCTATTTAGAGAGAAGTGACTATTTGATATACTATTTGACAAATCTGGCAACTGATTCTGAATATTAAAGGAGCTTTCCAGAGCTGGAGATATTTAAAAGATACTTACATTTCTCCTCTGTAATTAAATGTCGTTAGTTCAAATAGGAGAAACAAATGTTATTTTTGGGGTGGCTTAAGTGAGGGTTAATATCTTCCAAATGACTCACGAGAAATTACAAGGTGCTGGGGGCAAGGAAAGACACTCCTTCTGCAGTCACTCCAGCTGGTTCATCTTTACCATCCACATTAAACTGTCTGCCCAGTCTTCTGGCACTCAGAATTAAGCACAGTTTTTCCACAGAAAGGTTGTCCCAGCAGACACTTTGTTGTCAAAATGAATAAAACCTGCCAACCTCACAGGAGTGTTATACAGATAATTGCCAGATACACCAAGAAAGGGGAATTTTGGTATTTTAAAGTTAAGCCCAAGTTGACGGTTGCATTATCCATTCCCTGATGAGTGTTGTGGCTTGTACCAAATCTTGTTGCTGTGGCTCTAGTAGTTCTAGCAGTTCAGAAATAGCCCAGCTATGGCTTCCCAAGCTTGCAGACATGCCAGCATAGATTTTCCTCATCTTTTTAACTGTATTTCTGAGGTTCAGGGTGATACAAGGACCCCATATGAATTTGCATGGAAACCCAGCTCATAATCCCTCTCACCCTTAACAAGGTCTTCCTTTGAAACAAGCAGGAGGGGAACAACACATGTTAACATATACAGCCTACAAATTTAATTCTCTGAGCTGCTGAGGAAATATGTTCACAGGGTCTCATGGAATTACAACCATGAGGAGAAACACAACAATTAGCAACACAAATTAGTTCTTCTAAGAAATTCTTCTAAGAGAGCTGGTATAGGAATGATTCAAGCCATAGTTCAGGCTGACCTGAAATTTCAGACATGAAAACAAAGCCCAATCATAGTGACAGATGTTTTGGAAAGGACTTGGGCTAGGTTTTTCAGCATTTTCATGTTGCATTTGTTCAGAAAAGCCACAAAGGAATACTTCCAGTACTACAGCAGGGGGGGAAAGATGGGAAAACCTATGAAGTTTTGAGTGTTTTCTAACTGCAGCATGCATCTTCTTTGTAAGTCCAGGTCTTGATAATTAATTAGCAAATAAAATTACTTATGAGGAAAAGAGAAACCAGTATGAGAGAAAATCCCAGTAGAACTCACTGTAAATACTATTTCTCAAAGCAGGTCATCAGCTCCTCTGAAAAAAAATCTCACTTGTATAAATAAAAGGTTCAAATACAGTGAACTAGAGAAAAACTTGAGAGATATTGCAGGTTGTGTGAAATGGCAGCTGCACTCTAAGTTAAGAGCAGCCCAGTGTGTGAGGGTGGGCTGGGACAGGGTTATCCACTGCTAATTAAGAGAGAGGGAGGAGATAAATGGGCAGCTGTCTTTCAGTATCCCACACTCCACCTGCTGACACCAGAAAGGACACTACTATTTTTCACACCCTAGGCCGGACGTATCTGCAAGAGAAGATAATTTAAAATCTTAACAAGGACCCATCATTTTAATTTCCTCCTTCTTTTGTCTTTCTAAGATAGAATTGAACAAGATTTCAGTAAGTAATCCTTGTTTTAAAAGAATTATTGCTTCTGAAATCCCTTCTGACATGAGGCAACCTAAAGAGCTCCATGACATAAGCAAAGTCCCTCAGAATGACCACAACTTCTTCAGGCCCCTCATGGGGGGCCATCACCTTATGGTCCACATTGCAGGACATCCACAATTCAGTAGGATTTATCAGTTGCTTAACCATGATTGTACTCTCTTCTGATCACAGAAGATTTTTTTTATAGTCATAAACAAGAAATTCCCTAACCTATTTTTTTTTTCCTTGGGATGCAAAGCTGGCTGAGAAGCCTGGTGAAACTCAAGCTGTTTCCCAAGAACTCATAAATATATTAGGCTACACAGCTGTGAGTAGTGAGAACTGTGCAGTTGTGAGAACAAATATCCACGTAGATCATCTTCAGCAGCGCCCAAACCCAGCTGTCGAGGGAATAGTAATGCTAGGGGAAGTATAAAGATTATAAAAGATATTGCTAGAAACAGGAAGAATATTTGAGAGAAATTCTATATTTTCAACTCTGAGCCTTCCTGAGTCAGATGAGATGTTTTCAGTAATCCTCAATGGGTTTCTTTTTCCATAAACTTGTCCAGTCCCCCTCCAATCCACTGTTTGCAACTTGTTATTTTGGAATAAACAAGTTGGTCTTGTGTGTTTTACCTGAGGACTGAGATTATCTGGAGAAACATACCAAAAAAAAAGGAGATGAGTCTTACTGATGGAAGGCTGGATTCTCTGCTGATTATCAGGAAACCAATTTAAAGTTTGTAAGCACTGGTGATATACAAGTCAATAGACATAACATCTGATAAATTTAAGGGGAACAAATCATGATCCCTCAAACAACTGCACACCAAGGGGAAGTAAAATAGTTTCTCAGTACATGTACTATACTGCGTGACATCTGCTTAGTTGTTAATGCTCAGCTGCTTTTGGTCTTCCTCTGCCATTTGTAAGATAAAATCGAAATTCTTGCTTGAGAGAGAATTGTGATGATAAATTAATATTAAACACATATAATGTGCTCAGCTGCTGTAAGAGTGCATGGATGAATAAGAAATGTTGACTTTTTCCTGAAGGAAACCCATGGGCATAATGTTGTCAGCAGTCATATGGAAGTCCATATCTGTCTACCACGGAGACCAGAGAACATAGAGGCTGAAATAAAAGTGTTATTTGTTGTTTAAATACTTTTTTTGCCTCTGATGATAGCTGTCACTCACAATTAAATAATAAAATATTCCTTACAAATATCTGTAAAGGCTTGGACAGGAGATACCATGTTTGTGGAATTTGCAACCTGTTTATGGGATTGTCCCATAAACATTGGCAGCTCAGCAGATTCCTACAACCCCAGAAAGTCCTATCAAATTCACTGGGATATAAATTACCACCTAGAAGTCATGGTTACTGAGATATTATTGTTACTATTATTATTGTTGCTGTTATTTTTATTATTAATATGATTTCACAGAACTATCAACCATTTCTTAGCCTTGCTGATTCACTTCATGCCACTCTAATTGTTTTCTGAAAGAAATCTTAGTCTGCACAACCAATCAGTAAAGAAAAAGGGCTTATTAGCTCCTATTTGTTTAATTACAGTATTCTGCACTCAAAGATGACTTTACAGTAACAGTTGTGAGGAAAACTTTCCAATAAAGTGATTTGTTTGTTTATTTGTTTTGTTTTGTTACAGAAGGGTGTAAATTCCATCTCTCAAAGATGAGTAGTAGTCTGGCCTGTAAATGTGATGCATACCCAAATCATAAAACCAGCATGTACTCAGAAATTATCATCTCAGAGGGAATTTGTGTATGTTTCTCAAAACTACACTTCCATTTTAGAGATAGCCTCCAGAGAATATCAAATATACAATATCAGCCTTTTTATGCCTTTTATGATGACTTCCAAGTGTAATTGGTGCTCATTAACATTAAACTTGCTGTAAAAGTGTACTTACAGTGCATCATGAACTGGTAGGAGAGTTTGCTGAGTTTTTATTCTTTTATGGTTCCTACATGGCACAAAAAGATAGTAGAAGAGAAAATAATATAAGGGTCAAGAGGCCTGAGGGTTCTTTTATTTCACAGGCTTGCAGAGCACATTCAAAGAGGAGCTATTGATGGCAGCAATATAGAATTGAAAAAAATTTTATGACTCCTTGCACTGTCTCAGGCAAGAAGACATAAATCAGCAGCGAGGTCATAGCAGTAGATCAGGAAACAGGTCACTCCAGCACAGGCAGGATTGAATTCTAGCGTGGCATTGACAGTAGTACACACAACAGCAGCAATCCTATACACACCTTCAAGGTGCAGTTTCTCCCTCTTTCCCCTTCCCTCCTTGCTTCCTTTTTTCCAGCTGGTTCATGATCATCCACTAGTGACACAGGAAAAAAAGGAAGGCAGGCATAGGCCTTCCTAGGATGAATGTCTCTTCCATTTTGCTTGTTTCTTTTGGTTCTTTCTTCCTTGCTTTATATATTGTCCTTTCTGTCTTTCTTTTCCTCCCTTCTTTCTTCTTTTTAAAAGCAAAGTAAACATCAGACCCCACCTGTTGCAACTGGATTTAGTCCATCTGAATCTAACATCAAGTAACATCCCACCATTTCTCAGTGGAACTTCACCTAAGTCCACCAGTTTTGCCTTTGTGGGACCACCTGAGGCTTCTGATCTGAGATATTTCAGGTGTCCTTATAGCCTCTGAACTATATAGTTTCCTAATTCTCACCAGAAGAAGTGCTACCCCCTCCTTTCCCTTTTACAGTAAGTTAACGTGACCTGTGTTATACTATCTGCTTTCTAATGCAGTTTTTATGGAGTAGTTCTATTATTGTGCTTTCATAGTGTTAATAATGTCATGTACTTCGACAAGAATTCTAAGTCTAGTTAACCTGTCTAGATTGTTGTATGCAACTTATTATTGACTCAAGCCTTTTGCTAGATCTTGAGAAAATACTTGAGAATACTTTGAAACCTTGAGAAAAGACAGTTAGTGAGTGGAGTGTGGCTAATCCAAAAGCCATTTTCTTCAAAAGCCTTAGAGGGGTAAGACCTTATTCTCTTTTCTGCATTTCTCAATCTGTAGTTTCCAAGGAGCGAAAAAAAAAGTACATTAAAAATACATATTCCCATTTTTACCACTGAAAAGAAATACAGTATTGTTATAGGGACAGGAAAAAGATAGAGCTCTGCACAGGCCACTAGGGAACAATCTGTGGGAGAGACATTAGGGGCACTTCATCTGTTTCCAGCCATTACTTCCCCAAACTGTTTAGGGTATATCATGCAGAGTTATAAAGGAGAGCTGTCCTGGCTTCTTGACTTCTCTTTGGTTCCCCACCAGTGAGAAACACAATGTTCATATTGATCTCTCTAGGCTTGATTGTCATGTTTAGGACTTGGACTGTAGCTTAAAGGTATTCCAGGGTGAGGTTTATTTAAACAATCTCTTCTATTTCCCTAGTGAGGGATATCTCCTTCCCAAAGTACACTGCATGGATGCAGCCAGTCTATAAAGAAGGCAAAATACATTTACCAAATTATATTTGTACCCTCCTGAGCCCATACAAGTGTAACCACCTGACTTGTGGCCATGTCTGAACTGTTCTCATACCTATTACAAATCTCTAGATATAGATCAGGTAGAGCTTCATACCATCTTTCCATAATGTTCAGTGCTCAGCAAATAGCCATTTGCATGTCTGGAGAGAGAAGAGTGTATGCCCCTTCCAGGACAAAATCCAGTTGATTTAAACCCTAGTGAAATCAGTTGATTTTAAATTGTTTTACTGTTCTCCAAGGCACAATTTGGCTAGTCAGTAAGACCTGCAGGTGCCTGGGGAAAAAAACAACAAAAAAAAAAAAAAAAAAAAAATCCCCAAACCCAACAAGCCAAAACTATCCACTCATCTTCAAGTTGGCATTCCAGATCAAAGATGTGCTAATTCAGTCTCAGATCTTTTCTGCCCTGTACTAGATTACTCAGCCTAGCCTAAAGCATCCTTAAGCTAAATTATGCTGTTTGACTTTGCAGTGAAAGCATTTGTGCAGTCAGACACAGCTGAGAAACTGGTGAGGAAGTTGTCCCATAGTGACTGCAAGATGCTCAGGACAGGTTTCTGAGTCCCCAAGAATGTCTGTGTGTCCATCACAGTACTCAGAGTTCAACAAGGCTTTGTTGAAAAGGATTTTAAATCAATTGTTTGTTGTGGAGGGGTCAGGAGCCTTCACACAGTTCTTTACATGTGTGAGATTGGTTCAACAGCCATTGCTTCCCTGCAGTGATGTTGTATCTGGCTCAAAAGCATACACAGGCTTAGCACACCCTGATTACTCAAATGGTACTGTAAATTTGCCATGATGGTGGGGGTGATGTAAGAACATACTCAAATCATGGTGCTTTAGCAGCTGGCATGGCAGTGTGGAAATGCTCCTCACCCCAGGAGAACAGAGTGGCTGGACTGTGTCATCAGGCATTACTTGCTGGGTAGGAAGGCACTCAGATACCAGAGAATGGAAGGGTAAGATGAGAGAATCTGCATTAGAGAGACTACAGTCTGAGAGAAAAATGAGGTTGTCACGATAAATTATTATCCCTGGGTGTCTGAGTTAACTCTTCATTGAAAAAAATGGTACAGTTCACTCAAGAGTTATTGTCCAGCTCTCTGCAGACACACAAAAACTTTACACCTTTTATCTTCAGCTCGAACTGAGAGGCTTGTCTTCACCATGGTTAGCCTTAGGCAGTTTCTTTTTTTAAGGAAAGAGGGTAAAAAATGGAGTTTCACAAGATTGAGAGTTGTGTCAGCACTGCCCACCATTGTTATGTTCCCCACCAGCCCATGCCTTGCTTATACATACCAGTGGACAGTAGAGAACAGTTTTGTTTTTCCTGATAGATGAGAAATCAGGTAAATACCTACATTAGATGTCAGAGCACAATTCTTCATGACTGCCTGGAACTTCAATAAAAATCTTCACATCTATCCCCAGAGATACAGAACAATACAATCATGAATGATTGGTATTTAGCCTGCAACAGTACTGAGGCTCAGTACCAGCTTTGAAGTAGGTTAAATGAAATAACCACATTTTAAGTGCAGTCAGGTCAGTGAATTCTTTTTGCTTGTTCTGATGTTGTCATTGGTTTTCAATAAAGCAGGTGGGGCACCCAGTGAAAGCCAGTGCACATCAGACATTCACCTAAAACTCTGTCCTTCAAATTTCAATTTGCCTTATTGACTGTGGAGTATAACAAATTAGTGTTCTTAAGAAACAGAGTCATTTAATTATACACATACATGCATATTTACATAACATTGCATCAACAACACTCTCCACTTTCCTTTGCTACTGAGATGAGTTGGCTATGCCAAATAGAAAAGAAAAAAAAAAAAGGACAAATTTCTGGTGATTGAGTTACTGGAGCGGGGTTTTTTCTGTTTTTGTTTATTTAAATGACCTGGTCTTGTTTGCTGAGAAAACCAGAGATGGTGTAAGTTGTGTTTTCTGTTACAGCAATTTCCCCAAGGAGGATGAATAGAGAACTAGCATGATCAGATACCCTGCAAACCACCAGTGTGATTAAGACAAAGCTTCTCTCTTAACTTTGCTTTGTTAAACTGACACTAAAGCTTCAAATGCAAGGTAGCGTGAGACCCAGTCCTCTGGGTTCAGAGATACACATCCAGGGTAAAACAGGCAAAGTAAAACAACTCATTCTGGAAAGATTAGAAAAATGGAGAATCTGTCTTGGGGATCTACAAAACTTTGGCTTCTTTGGTTGAGGAGAGTGGAGGTGGGGGAGAGTTAAGGGGTTCCTGCCAGTAAGTGCATTAGAGATCAAAGAGAATACTGAGGAAAAGAGATAGTAAATCTTAGAGAAACTCTAATACAAGATGAGCATGTGGGAAGGGCTGAGTGGGAATAAGCTGTCCATGAATGTACACTGGAAGTTAGAAAACTCTTTTCCATTGACCAGAGAAACCTTCCACCTAGGTCAAACAACTGCACTTAACCGATGAGTTTTGGACTTAGATCCTATGGAAGGATTTCTTAGAATTAGCAGGAGGTTAGATTCTTAGCAATTCTAGGTAGATGCAAAAAATAAAGCCATAAATTATCATCAGTCTGGCTATTAAGCTCTTGTAACGAACCAAGTGTTATGCTGCAATTGTTTAAGAATTTGCGTTTCAAACCCACCAGGTTTTGATCTTTGTAAAGAGATGTATGTAAGATAAGTGCTCATAAACTTGGCTGTAGACACATCTAGTTTTTGCAAATATACTGTGTTTGTATTAGACAAATACAAAGGAAAGTAGTGTTATCTGCAGTTTTTTGTCTAGACTCCTAGATGTCATGGAAAGTTTGGTTGTAGTCAGTGGTGTTTTGATTTTAAACCAGACAGTGATTTGTGAAACTGGCTGAACAATATTTTTTTTTCACCTTGAAAATAGTCTACAATCATAGTTTCTGAGGTGGTTTTGCATATTTCTTTGTATTTCCTGCCATAACTTTTAATAAAAAACAAGAACAAACCAGGTAGCATTTGAAATTAAACAAAACAAAACTTCCATCAAGCAGAGATTTTATTTATTTTTTATGAAAATGTCTATGATATTTAAAGTGAAATTATAGTAAAAGGGCAATTTCAAAGGATATTTTTTATCACTTTCAATCAAGTCATCTTTGGGAGAAAGTTGTTGCCAGAGGTTGGCTGCCTGTCTCCTGTGAGATATATATAAGGTACAACGGAGCTCTGATCAATTTAAAACACACAGATGTGCTGTGCCTGTGCTGAAAAGCTAGGAAAAGAAAAAGTGAACGTATAGACTATGTTCACATAGACAGCATCTTCTGTATTCATTCATCATTGCACTTATAAGCTTCAACACCTGGGCTTGCTTTTAAACAAAAAACTTATGCTTATTCCTCTCCTTGTATCAGTTACAAAAGCTTCCTAGTTCTCTTCCCCCCCCCACACCCGTTTTTCTGTTTGATTTTTTTGTCTTTTTATGCCTGCCTCTGTCCAAATAATTTCTCCTTGAAGTTAACAGCCTAACGCATTTCTTGCCTCATAAGAGTCAGACATGCAAGACAACAGAGTGCCATGATGGTACCCAATGCAGAAGAGTGTATTCTAACAGCACCCTTCGTTTGCACAGTGCAAACCCTATTGGGATTGCTTGATACAGTGCTGTTTTAAGACTAATTTAAGATTCAAGCAATAACTGAAGATCAAACCATCCTGAATTCCCTAAATACATCAAAGGACAAGTTTCAGGGAAATCTGAGATCATATAGGGAAATGAAGGTGAAGAATTGGAAGGACAGGGAAAATTCTCTTTCCTGTTCACTACTTCACAAAGTAAATCTGTTAAAACCTCCTTTCAATTAGTGAAACCATAGGCTCACTTGATTTGTCATTATAAGGATAATTGATGAAGAGCTTTGTGGTAAATGTGTCTTTGTAAATCATTGCAGTCATTTCAGGAAAAGAAATAGCTCACCGAAAAGGATATTGCTGAAATACTGTTTGTTTTTTTTTTCTTTCCACAGAACGAGGAAGGTCCCTCAGGCACAGCTGGACCTTCTGTCTCTGCTTCAGCCACCACTGAGAATTCAATTGATAGCTAAAAGGCAGTAGTTCTTCAGCTCGTTTTTAGGACTTCACTTTATACAACTAATTTTTTTCTTTTCCTCTCCAGTTACTCTAAGACTTTGGTGCATACCATACTTACATGAAGTAAAATTTGGGTTCCTATAAAAGGAACTCTGAAAGCTTGCACCTAGGAATAATTTAATCTAATGTACTGCAGTAATGTTTTTGTAAACAGTGTCAAATATTATGGGATATTTACTTTTGGAAAGAAAGCCAGGAAAGAGGTCAAATGGTACTTTGTCAGGGCAGTCAAGCTGTTCCAGAAATAGGTAGGCAAGTATCCTCTATTATAAATGCAAAATTGTGCTCTTTGGAAAGAGAAAGGAAAAACAAAGTCAAAGAAAGGTTTTTTAACTATACTTTTCATTTTGGATAGAAGTCTTACACTGTCTGGTTTTCATGAACAAATTCTTTATCGTCAAATCCGCTGGGGTGATCAGGTTTTCTGTGGTAAATGTAAAGTAATAGTTCCAGGGGTAAATGAGTAAATGAATATGAGGAAAAACTTCTTTACTGGAACAGGCTGCCCAGAGAGTTTGTGAAGTCTCTCCTCTGAAGATATCCTAAAACCCTCCTGGATGTGATCCTGTGGAACCTGCTTTAGCAGTGGAATAGAACTAGATGATCTTCAGAGGTCCCTTCCAACCCCAACCATTTTGTGATTGAGTAAATTCTGGCTTAGCTTTCCAATTTACCCCTCAAATCATGCAATAGAAGCTTGACAAGAAAGAGAAGGTCCTGTAATATATATATTTATTCAGTTTATTTAAATGAGTGAGTGATATCAAGTCTCTTTATAGGTTTATTCATCTGACATCAGTTTAGTAATTGCTATGATAGTAGAACGCTCCCATGCATGAAAAATAGGGAGATGTGTGTTGAAAGTTAACTACAAATGAGCTTGAAACATACTGATGAAGGTGTTCTAGTTCAAACAGAAATTAATTCAGGCTTTTTAAACTGTCTTATATTGCAGATAAGACTGGATGATCACCCCATACCTTTTGGCTTTTAGTGTAAGAATCTGCTAACTAACTCTACCTTGGGTAATTATGAATATATTGAATGTTTTAAATTCATGTCAAAATTCATTAGTGCAATAGCAGGTGTCTAAATCTATCTTTTCATTTTCATTTTTCACACAGATAAATACATGTGTGTCACATGTAAGATTTTAGGAAGACAGAATCTGCAGAAAGCCACAGCTTTCCCATCAGTAGTGAGAAATTTTACCATACCTGCACATAAAACATATCTCTCTCAATCCTGCTGCCTGTGCCTAATAATCACCTTTAAGAGGTGGTGTTACATTCCCATACTCATTGAGACCTCCACACCCTCATCCAGATGACTTGGATGTAGAGAAAAGCAGCTGTGGAGACAGCACTTTATGTAGGGTTTGCCAACTGTCCTTTGAGAGCTGAGCCCTTTGACCCATTGGTTGATGTGAATTACAGCTGTCAGACATAGGTGATTTCATGGCATTGCTGATCTCGTTTCATCCTCCAGCAGAGACTTGATGGTGGAAGGCTGGGTGTTCCCTTAGCTGCATCCCTGCTCGCCAGCCTGTCAGCTTCCCATCATAGTTTTCTCTCTGACTAATAGGACTTTTTACTATTCTCCACATCTAGGCAGTTTACATAACCCTAGTCTGGCTTCCTACTTTGATCTATCCCTGATGAGTGCTAATTACCTACAGAGTGATATCTGATGTCAGCTGCTGATGGATGAGGGAAGCTGTGTGCGTCTTGCATGCCTCACATTTTGGATAATTTGCACTCTGTGCAGTCTAAGATATTCAGAATCAAGGCCCTATCTTGCATTAATTTCAGAATGTGAGGGGGTATTTTTTTCCTCCCATGGTAAAGTGTATGACAGGAACAGGAATAAAAACTGGGGAAAGAGGGGAAGAGACACAGATTTTCCCTCACATCACAGGAGGATTATTTTTGAATATCTGTTTAAGCCATTTTTCACAGTTGCTGCAGTTATTTTTGAGAACCCTTCTGTATTTTCAGAAGTTTGCTTGACTCAGAATGGCTGACTCAGTTTTGGCAGCTCATAGGTTTTGATCTACTCCTCTCACTATCGAGGCTGTCCTCTCCCCATGAAATACTTAACCAACGTGCTTTTGCTCATGGTGAATGACTAACAAGTTGAGTAAGAGAATGATGTTGTCTCTCCTCCTTTCACTTCCCATTTATGAAATATTGGATAAACAAATTACCAAAATTATCAATTTTTAAAAATCTTTTTCTTACGAACCTCCTGTATGGGGGGTTTTAAACCGATTCCTGACTTCGACAGAAAGATTGAGACCGAGCCATGTGAACAGAGTTTATGAAAATATGCTGAGCTTCATTTGTTTTGTTTCCATTAACTCTTACTGATATTTGAGCTGGTAAAAGAGAGGAAATTGAGATTCCTCTAAATGAAATGAATAGATTTTTCTTCTCCTCTATGGAGACACTTTTGTTTGTTTGGATGTTGGGAGAAATAAGCATAATAGGAATGTTCTTTTACTTCCAAGATTAAAGCTAATAGTCTGTGCCACTGCAGCAGAGACATGTAAGGTTAAGAAAATAAATCATGCCATTATCTAACAAAATATTCTCAGAGTGAAACAACTGGGTTTGAACCCTGGGTTTGCCAAATGTCAACAAAACCCAGACAGGTGACTTGAAAGAGTCTCATTTTAACCAGCCCAATTTAAAGAGCTCAGCCAGTTTGTGTCATGTATATATTTATTGGTCTGTGCCAGCAAACACAGATTTCTAGGCTTTCAGATTAACAAAGCCAGTGTTTGTCTCATTTGTTATGTAGAGACAATAACTATAACATTAAAAATCAAGCAATACATTTCTGCAGGATAGGGCTAGTGAAAAGAAATCTCTGATTTTAGCTGCTGCCTTTGTCCTCACCATAAAGCTACTAATTCGCCCATCCCAGTGCATGAGTTCTGCCACTGAAATTCACTATCAACAGAAACATGTCTCACAGCAAACTTATCACCCTGTTGGTGCAGTCAAGTACAAAATCAAGCTGATTGCCTGTCTTTGTGTCATTTGTTATCTCTTGCCAGTTCAGTGCAATGTATTGCCTTAGTCATAATTTGTGCAAATTACGTGTGAGAAAAGCATTCTGTAGATCACGTTGCAGAAGTGATGAGCTACCGAAACTAACACAAGCCAGAAGGCAAATCAGGCAACAGTGTCACCTGTGCTGGCAGATCCAGCTGCTTCAGTCAAAGAAATAGGGAGACAGAAAGAGGCAATGGTCTCTCCCAGGACAAATGGACACCCTCCTGGCCTCCCTTCCTCTTCCATACCTGACCTCCACCAAAACCCTGATGGCTCGTCCCAGGTTTTCTCAAGTCTCTGAGATGCCTTAAGCTTGCTTTGAGGACTAACCCGATAGATAATTATATAAGAACAAAGTGAACATTTATTCATAAACTACAGTTGACTTACATAATCATCTTTGCCCCAGCAAGTGTTTCCTCTCTGGGATTAATGCTATTATCAATTGCATTAAAGGAATTAATTATTTCTACTTCTTTTTAGGTAACACTTTAGAATGAATTTGATGTCTCTTTCTTGCATCAGTAACAGTTATTAAATAGGGCAGTACCTTTTAGTTGCTGAATATTCTGCTTTCAGCTCAGTCACATTTTAGGACATCTGTAAGCACATGCTCAAGTGTTTTTCTTGGATGAGGACCAGTGGTCAGAATTTCACAGGGCTGATGCTTTAGGACCTTAATACTTCACTGAAGAGGAACAATTTTTTTCTGGATAAGATGCTTTGCCATTCGTAATTATTTTTCTCATATTTTAAATGTGTGTCAAATAATTAAACTTGAATCAATTACAGTGATGTTAAAAAACTACTAGTATATATTTAAAGGTGACTGAATGGGATACACTTACAAAAACAGTCCTAAATTATTTTTCTTTTTTTTATGAATAATGAAATAAGTTACCTTCGACAAGCTTCTAAACTAGTATTTGGATGAGGAGTATACAAGTGGATGGCAAAAATGCAAACTAGAAATCTGTCTTAAAAGCAAATGACCTTAACGTTTGTGGATCATCACAACATGTTTATCCAAGTCCTTTCTCCTATAACGTGGGATCAACCTTGTGAATCTTCAGCTTCCAAATTCAAAGCTAAAAGCGTTCAGGGATATTCCAATTTCATTTCACTCTCAAGGATTAGAAACAGCGAATGGAAGACAGATGGATGCAGTATGTGAAATATAGAATCTAATAAAAACTAATCCCACATTGGCGAATAATAACAGCTGGGCTTGTGGCACCGATGTCTTTCCAGCCTCTACAAGTTGGAAATTTCCCCTCAATTCTTTCAGTTTGTCCTTTTTTATTTCATTCCTGAAAATCTAGGTTCTAGTCTCAAGAGATCAAAAAAACTCAGATTTAGTTGTCCCCTTGAGCACTGGCTTTAACAAGCTGCAAGACCACTCTCTTCAAGCCATCCTTGCTTGTGTCTCAAAGCCTCCAACAATAACCAATGTGCTGCCAACTATAAAGAAAACACCCCTTTGTCCCAGTGATGGCAAACCATTGGCACCATCAGAGATCTGTTCTGGCACCAGCCACTTGTATTTACTGCAAGATTTTTAGCCATGCATTTAGTCTAGACATCACAGAGGTCCACTATTACTAATTTTGGGCAGAGACTCCCCTTTTCCTATTCCCTACAGGGATATATACTAGGAGAAAACAGCAATGTGGGATGTAAAAGGGGCCTCTTTTGGAGCCTTAAATATTTTTATTTTATTTTTATTTTATTTTATTTTTTATTTAAAATATATAGAAAACATACTTGATATTCAGTTTAAAATACAGGAAAATTTACTCTACCAGCTTGTCTGGCATTGTCTTGCTGATAGCACTGACTTTTTAGAGGTGAGGCGTTTCGGCATCAAGTTCCAATGGGTATTTTATTAATTGACTTTACTGACTTCAGTTGTCATTTCTGGGCAGTGTCCAAGAATCTGGCATTACTCTACTCTATAACATTGCTTATAAGATTGCTTGATTTCAAATTTAACAGTTCAGTGAAAAATCATCTCAGGAAATCATATTCCCTATTCTTTCTGAATTTCTGCATACGAATTTCACTGTCATTCTCTTAAAAGATTTAGCACAAAAGAGAGTTTATACTTAAGCCCTATCCTTCATAAATATTCTATACATTGAATTTGTATATAAAAGCAAATATGCCAACTGCATTAAAAATTAACCTTTTCCCAGTGCTGCTTCATGTATTCTTCTAGTTAGTGAGATTTTTTTTTTTTTTAAATGGTGTTTTAAAACTAAGAGCTTCATCCAATTTAGTATAACTTCTGCCACGGACCATTCTCCATAATACAGAGCAGTGTAACATATGAATAGTATGCACTATTTTGGCCAAAAAGCAAACAGAAAGTTTATTCTGACTAATTGTAAAAAGATTTTATGTGCTGTCTATCCAAATACTTATTGAGTATTGGAAGGCTACAGAGCTTTTATTAATTTATGTTGATCTCACCCACTCCAGTAAGTTTTGTTAGCTCCTTTTTTCCATTTCTGCCTCCCTCACCACCAGGGTAAGTGAAGAATGAGAACTAGGGGTCGAATTTGAGGATGTTAGGTCTAGTCTAAATAACACTGAATTTGATGGAAAAATGTCTCTTGACTTCAAAGATGATTATATTGGGCTCTATTATATAAAATGTCTGTGATGAATCTGGGAAATTAACCTACTTCCACATGAAACCCTGCTCAATTTCTTAAGCACTCGTAAAATAATTAAAGCATTACCACTATTATATGTCTTCATTAAAATGGTTGAGAAGAGCAAATATTATGGTCATAATTCTCAAAGAAGTAAAAGATCTTCTGTCGAGAAATAAAATGCTTTCTAAGAAAGACCCTGGATGCTTACACTTTTGACTTGCCTTCAGTCCTTAGCCAATTATTAATCAAGATCCTTTTCTGTGTGGTCACTTAATGTCAGTTTGTGTGAACAGAACATGCCATTCATTAATCCTGCAGTAACAGCTAGTGTGTAACCCTGGGCTCTTCAGCCACATACAGACGTTTGACTGACTATGACAAATCAGCATCTTTCATTGAAAATGAAACGGTTGCAAAAAGCTGTTTCACTATTGTATAGTTATCAATCAAGCACAGCTGAATGTGAGCTAATAAACATGTCACTGACTTTATGCTGCCTGCATGGAGTAACAGTAACTGCTGGGAAGGCAGAAACGGTGATTCCATTACTTTCCTGTGCAGCCTGCTGCAATGCCTTGGGAGGGACCTTAAGAGTAGGAAGGATAATGCAAGGATGAGTTACCATGGCTCACCTACAATGGCTGACCTGATACATGGTCAGCATAGGTACTTAGCACACAACTAGCAATAAATTAAGATGGCAAAGTATGAAGAATCAAGGGAGCACAACTGTTGGAGTTTGCAGAAAAGCTCACTTCAGGGTGGTATATACTCTAATACTTCTACACAAAGGCAAAAACAATAAACTCTGATGACTTCTCATGACTTCAGCTTTACCTCCCATTCCTATAACCAACTTTTATGGACCCTTGAGTTACAGGAGTCCAGAGAGAAGCATACTATCTTTTCAGGCTCTCTCAATGCGGAGCCAAATGTACCTTTCTGAGTTATTGCTAGTGAGGAGATAGGACCCCAGATACTCCACACCCCAATTACACTCACACTTCTTATTTCTTCCCATATTAAAAAGTCCCCAGGACTTTTCAATCAATATGTTAGTTTGCTTTCTATTTCTAGATTTTCTCTGATGGGCATCAATGCTCTGACATATTATATAGCTTGGTCTGTCAGACTGAGACTTGTGTGACTCTGAAAACCCTGGATATCTTAAAAATAAGAAATTAAACCACTATCTACATTGGAGTAATAGAGATTCAAATGAGATGCTGACAGATTCATTGACTCTCCTCTAGGTGAGGCAATCATACAGGAGCAAACTGAAAAAAAAAGAAAAACACAACCCAAAAAAAAACAAATAAGAAAGCAGATTCACCAGCCTTTCATGAGGGCAAAGTGCAAAGTATTTGGCATGCTGATTGACTCTATCAATCTGCTTTGTATGTGCCTACCAAATCACTGCTAATATTGGCCTCCTGCTAACAGACAAACAGTGGGTCAATGCTGAAAAACAGATTATATTGGTTTTGAGGTCAAAATTGAATATCCATATTTTTCTGGCTGCAAAAAGGTCTCAGAGGTCAAACAGCAATTATCATGCTGCTTTTGGCAACTGAAATTGGAGAAAGGGGTGGGGGAGGTAGTCCATACTGATTCAAAGTAGGGTTGGTTCTGAATGCTAATGCCATAACTAAGCACACCTTGATTTTCAGTAAACTTGGGTTATGTCAAACAGGCATTCTCTGCCTCAAGAGCAGCTCAACACTGTCTATCCAGCTAGCTCATTTATAAGCTGACAGGGAAGAAGAAGCAGTGGTACAGAAAAGCGCAATACTCTTGGAATACTTTGTTGAAAAAATAAAAAATGAGAAAGAAGACCTTCGCTCACATGGGGAGGAAGCTTGCCAGCTCCTCCCCTCTCTCCCTTCTTCCTTGAGCATATTAATATTTTATCACTTCTCATTTACTGGCTGACCTGGCTCATATGTTTTTGACACACTAGAAATGAAACTTTCCTCAGTGGAACAGGAACAGCTTTAGAAGAGTCTGCTAGAGGCCAGAAAAGGAGCTTTAGTCTGTGATGGGGGAAGGATGACACCAGTGAAGAAAAAAACAGTGTGAATAATTCATGCAGCACGTTCAGGTGTCATGTGGATCCTGAACCAGCCTGAACGCAGTATTTGCTTTGCATTCATAATGTTTCATTAGCCGCTACAGAGATGAACAAGGCAAAGTTATTAAGTTTGGTGTAATGTCGTTTTAACACCACTTGTTGGTTGTATTACCATGCAAAGACAGTGACTACAAAGGACTTCAGTTTCTTCCGTGAGAGTTTCCTTTCAAACTCACTCCTCTCCTGGGGGAATAGTTACTGGAGAGTGACTTCAGCCTCCCATGCCCAGCTCATAAAATATGAGTATCTGCAGGTGAGTATCTGAGTCACTGCAAAAAAAAAAAAAGGCTCAAAAAATCCTTTTCAGGTAAATGCTAAGCAATCCTCTCTCATTGCATGCCACAACAGTTAAGTTCAGACTGAATCAAGTTAGAGAGACCAGCAGAGTCCTAACACCATCACTGATGCCTAAAAAAAGAGTTTTTGCTCAAAGGTACAATTCAGCTAAGTCCAATCAGCTAGAACCCCACTGTTCAGGTGTACTGAGCCTGGACATGAGGATTTGTGCCCTCTCAAATCCCAATGTTTCCTGCTATTCAGAGAGAAAGGCTGGAAGGCAGATTTTGGCTGAAAAATAATTCAATCAAACTTTGGATAAAAATTTCCCCACACAGTTTTGACTCACTCATCCTAGTTGAGACTACTTTTAATGGTGACCATTTAATCTGGAACATTTTGTAACCTGTGCAAAGAATGTATTTGTAAATAACTGTGGGGTTTTTTCCCATTCCTGCAGAGCTTATCCCACCTCTGCTTAGTTGTTAACATATCACCCAGGTTTTATATGACTGTTTTAATATTCAACTGACACAGCACTCTTATCACAGGATACATTAGTCCCTGTTCTGTCTCTCACTGTCTCTGAAATGAAAAGCACTGTTTTGTCTTGTTTTAAAGAGATAAATCACGCAGGTTTGCACGAGTTGTAGACTTAGGTAAATTAATTTTCAAGGAATCAGGTGCTGCGTTAAGTAGCACATTTTAAAGAGGATCTCTGATTTTTGATGTTTACTGTGAAGTGAGATGAAGAGGTGTGGCTTACGCATTTGACGAAACAGATCCAAGGGCTTCTTCAGCCATGGGTTACACTTCACACAATGCCGTCCTTGATGGTTTTTTTCTTCTTTCCTGTTGGCTGAAGTGCAGAGGAGGTTGATAAGGCTCTTACTGCCTCTGAGGCAACAAACCTGGTGGTTTTAGCTCCAGTCATAGAAAATTATCACTGCAGTTGCAGAGGTTGTGGGTTCAGGCTCTGTGGATGATTCAGCCCAAAGCAAGTTGTCATGTGAGCCAACCTTATAACCTGAGTGGGTTGTAAAGTGGACTGGAACAGGGCCTGGTTATTTACTCTCTTGTGTAGTGTGCCATTAAGTATGAAAAATTTCCTGAAATGTCATGCCAGTTCCTGTGACTATTTTACAGCTTTGCTGCAAGATTACCTGTGTAAAACTCAAGGCATTTGTGCCCAAAAAATACATACATAAAATATTTTCCAAGAAGAGAAGTAAGTAATTTGTTCAGGTCCATGCTCAGCTCCACTTTAACGTTAAATAGCATAGCTAGACCAAGCGTTTGAAGGTGTCTGACCTGATTAAAACTTATGATTGTAAGAAAGGGATTCACTCCACTGAGCCTACAAAGGGCAAACAGTTTTATAGAGAGAGGGGAAGCACGGTCAACACACACGCAAAGGAAAGCTATGAGCTGTTATGGAATCATAGGTTGGAAGACACCTTAAAGATCTTCTCATTCCAACCCTCCTGCCATGGACAGGGACACCTTCCACTAGACCGGGTTGCTCAAAGCTCCATCCAACCTGGCCTTGAACGTTTCTAGGAGTGAGGCATCCATAACTTTTCTTTTATGTACTATATTTCATTCCCATAAATCTCATACAGCTTAATGAAGGAAGACTAATGAAGGAAGACTTAATGAAGGAAGAATGACTAATACCATTAGTCACATTTTTCAAGTGGATAAACTGAAGCTACAATTTCATATGAGCTGGTATTCCTGGTTGTCAGGGACAATCCCAGAGTGGTTATGTATTTCTTAGGAGTTTATAAGGATGATAAAGGAACAATGGCACCACCTCAGGGACACTGAAACAGGAATCCAAGCGGTGTGTGAGTCACGACAGGGATGGAGACATGGATTTTGGCAGAAGGTGTGGGCAGAAATGGTGTACTGAATTGACCAAAGCTAATTCAGATCCATATAACCTCATTTCAATTTCTATATGAACATTTGGGTGTCTTCTCACTGACCCCTTACAGTTAAGAGCGTAGTTTTGTAACCAAGGCAATGTCCAGGCTGTCAAGGGTACTGTTGCCTACTGACATCATCTACAGATAAGCTTTGTGGCCACCCTGCCAACATTTATATCTTTTGGAAATCTGCCCCAGAAAGAAGGCATTGATTCCACTTCTGAATTTCATCGCTCTTACGTATATTTCAAGGAATTGCTTAGACAGGAGTGCAGTCTGTCACATTAACTTCAAACCCAGCCACCTCCCACCTGAAATCAATGTTAAATTTCCATAAATTTCAAATAGAAATCAGAACTATGCTCAAGTAACAGACATCTGCTTTATAATTACATAAACAGTATATACAGCTCCATTAGACCTGTTGGCAAAAAAAAAAACCCAAACCAATATAGGAGGAGGAGGTCATGTTGAATCTAAAGCAATTGATCTATGTTTTCATGTGCTTGAGTGGTTCATGCACTGAAGCAAGAGGCAGTGAGGTGTTTTGGAACAAGTAGGTTTGTTTTACCAATTTTTCAATTACAGTCAGAAGAGGAATCTTAATGGAAACCATATACCAGGAGTAACTATGCTTTACTTATATTTGGGAGTGGAAAACAGTGATGCATGTCAAGTGCCTCTTCAAATGATCATGCCCTCCAAAGTCTGGAGTTTATTTTATACATGGTAGAAAATTCACTGGAGGGATTTTTGTGACATCTGAGAAGACAGAAAAATGAGTGAATGGAAAAAATGCAAAATACAAACAGTACAGCAATTTTATGGGCAAAGTGTGTTGCCTGCTCTTTGATATCTGGGTTTTTTTCCAAGAAGATTACTTGACTGCTTGAACATCCTTAAATGTCTGATTTTTATTCGCTGTTATTGTCATGAGCACTGCAGAAGGAACTACTCCTTTTTTGTCCAGGATACTTTTGCTGATATTGGACTTTCTAGATTTAAAATTGAAATTGCAGGAGGGGTCAAGTACAGTCATTTATATATATATATATATGCACTGTTCTCATGGTCCCGTGGTTCAATATCCACCTTTCTTCTGGCATACTTACTCTATGTGAGTAATATAACTAGTTTCAAAATCTGGTCTCTGAAAACATCTGTGGTTATCCATACAGAAGCAGATCTTATATCTCTTGAACTTGGACAAATTGTACCAGATACTCTTCTGATAGATGTCCTCCTGCCCCACAGATCTTCCCTATTGTCCCAAATCTCTTGGAAAACTCCTTCTTTATGACTGTGCCTTGAAATGCTATATCAGAGACAAAAAGCCATGTAACTCTCCTCCCCCAAAGTGTCAGGTTCTGCTTCCTTTCCTAGCACAGTCCTTAACACAGATGAGCACTGACTACAGCAATGGCTACAGAGGAAACTGTACTGACTCTTGTTCTAAACCATAGGGATACACTAACAGTGTAGATCCAACAAAATCAGCAAATATGAGACTGTGTTTCTCATAACTGAGCAATTCAGGGAACTCTTCAAGTAACAGGAGTGGTTTAACAGAAGACCTCAGTTTAGTATGAAGATAGCCAAACTAGCTGTGTGTGAATGAGCTGGGTACTAGAACAGATATAAACACTAATGTCGATACTTGACAAGTTTATTTAGATCTTTTACTTCAGTAATGAAATTTTGCCACACGAAAGCTGTGAGAGAAGCTTTTTCCCACCAATCTGCTCAGTAAAACCCTCACCAGCTTCACTAAGTGAGATCAATAATTCTGATTTCCATGATGTATCCACCTACTACAGTCCCTCCTTTCAAGCAGTGGCCAATAGTAGATGCCTTTTGGAAAACATTATACAAGATGACTCTATGATGATCCTTTTCCCAAAGTGCTCTCTTGGCCTTCAGGAAATTGTGGTTGAGAGATTTTCTGTGCCAGAGGTATATTTCTGCATTTAATAACTCTCCATGGGCTTGTCAGCATTGCCAGGGTTTACTCATGACTCCCAAGAAGACTTAGAATATATTCTCATGTGGGTATTTTGAGACATAACCACACAGTACACTCAATTGACTGTAATAATAAGTTAGCACCCTTCAGGGACTGCACTTCCTACTTCCAACAAACAAGGAGAGGGAGGAAATATGATCTGAATTTGATTACATCAATCATCCATGGGTACTCCATGTTGTTTTCAGCAGCAGGAATAGCCATCAGGTTGCTGTCTGACTGTCCAGTTCTGCTGTGGTTTCACCAGTCACTGTTAGGACTGTGACAAATTGCACTGCACAGGCACCACCGTGTTTGGCCAAGCAAGGTGTTTCTAAGGTGGGAGCTGTGAGACAGACAGGTGGAAAGCAAGGGATATGTCCTGGCTTTGACCTGGACTTAGTGAGGTGAGAGAAATCATCATTCTGGGAAGGAGCACTCTAATCTCTCTGAAATGTTAGTATTTAACTAATTAAGTAGCTGAATAGGGGTGGAATTCTAAACAAAGCATATATAAAATTATTTTTGAAATTTGACCACAAGGTCGATAAGAAAGTTGTTTGTTCATGAGGCAGCACAAAATCAGCAATAGCAAATAAATAATGGCAATTAGGGGTAAGTCATGCAAAAGTAAGTCCAAGAAAAATAAGGTATTGATGCTTCTCTGTTGACATTTACTAGCACTTCAGTTTCTCTCTAATATCTGTTTCCGAGTGAGACATCATTTCAAAGCAGTTCATTCAGGGTGGATGAAATATTTGGTTATTACAACACTTTTTTTTGCTTACTCTTCAGTGATAGCTGTCATCCATTGAGATCTGCCTTTCTGTACTCTTTTTCTTCATTACTAAGAAGTATTTGAATTGCTGCAAGGATATTCACTGAAGATTTAACAAGGTAATTTATTTGTGCCATAAATTGACTTGACAGTTGTTCAAAGTCAGTCAAGCCTTCCCAGGGATAAGAGTCTGTCCAGTCTTTCTATGTCTTACTTACAACACTCCCTTCGTAAAGCTACTCATGCCACTAAAGATGCAGATCCTTAGATAACCCTGGTCTTACAGCTAAAGAGATGAAAGAGAGAAGATTCTTGAACAAAGATCAATACAGCCAGGGGGAACAGTATAATTCACCCGGAGCAGCTTTCTTCTTCTTTGATTCCAAGTCAGTTCTGTTATTTTAGGAACTTGGGGATGTAAGTCTTTTTCTCTCTGGTATCTTCACTATAATCCTGCAGTATTTCTTCAACAAAATTATACCATATGCATCTGCTAAAGGATTTTCATCCATTTAACTTTCTGTAATTCACATACTTTTTCTCATGTTTGAATGATGTGCAATATAGAATTGTATTCATTATAACTTTTGTAACAGTAATGAGCAGGTTTTGAATGAGAGAGAGATTGAAAACTTTTTTAAGAAAACAACAGATGTAGTCATATGCTTTAAGAAAAACCCAGTTTCTTTGGTTCAACTCAAAATTAGAAAACAAAAACCAGAATATTTTATCTTTTTTGAGCTTTTTAAGTTTCATTGAAAAAAGAAATTGGAGTGAAGCACAAAGAATAGGACAAACAGTTAAATAGCAATCTGGAATTTTAGTTTTACTTGCATCTAAATAAATGGAAAATAATTAAAATTAGTTTTCATTGAAATGTGTCTCTGAAACAAGAACTATTTTTGTCTTGCAGAGAGATCTATCCATGACACCTACCTTTGTTTATCAAATACATCTTTGTTTTTATGCTTGCACTTTACACTATGCAAACAAACTCACGGGCTGAGGGCTAAACATAAGCACAACCAAAATATGCATAAATTCAGGTCAGCAGTTTATCAGGACAGCAGTGTAACCATGGTCACATCCTCTACTTCGTGGTTTGCAGTGCGAGGAGCAGCAGAGATATTTGCAGATGGGAAGGGATCTAGGTGCACAGGCTGAGAGCAATTGCTGCTTATTCTCTGGCTGACAGTAGGAATATCAAAATCAAGTCTACTCCTTGCAGCCAGAGCCAAGTGCCTCTCATCTGTTCCCCTTTCTCTACATGGCAGCTCTGGCTTAACCAGGATTTGGATCACCATTTTCAGGATAGCAAATTTCAGCTCTAGAGTCTGAGAAACCTTGAGCTGATGATGCTAAAGCCTTCTCACTGCTGGAAATGCTTTGCAGATCCTGTGCATTAATTGTATTTTTTACTATTAACAAACATTTAGATGCTGTTATCTATTTTCACCAGGCTACCAAATGAATTTTTTCTCTTCCATTTAGCAGTCTCAACAAGTGAATTTACCACCAATATCCACATATGCAACTGCAAGCCACTTACTCCTTAGTTCTTGTAAACTACACACAGTAGGAACTGCATACCCAGCTTCCTTGGGAAAGTTTCAAGGTTTGTACTGGGACACAAAACGTCAAAGTAGAAGCTACTCTTCCCTGAGAACCCCAGCTAAATGAATACCACTATCCCAAGTAGAAAAGACTGCATGCAATTACCAAACCTATATCCCTTCCAGCCAGCAGAAAAAGCTCTCTTAGAAAGATTACATCAATTGCTTCACAGCTCAAAGTTGTAAGGATCTATGTGTTCAGTAATAAACTTGTAGCATTTGTGGCAATTGCCCTTCCTTCCACCACCACCCCCCCCCGCCCCCAAATATGCGGACTTCTACTAACTAATCATATCAAACCAAGGTTAGACAGATTGATTTCCAAAGAGCAAAGAAAAACATGAAACAGAAATCGAAAAGAGTACAAAAGGTGCTACCAAGAAATTGCCTTCTTAAAAATCCATGGTTTTTCACTTGAGAGAAGCTTATTTTACTTGCTGCTCTTCTAAGGCATGTAACACATTAATCTTCAAATCCCCATATGAAAGATGAAAATGGGCAATAATACTTTAGGTGTCACTTTAGGAGACTAATTTTCTTTTAAACTGCTCAGGAAAAGCAGATCTGATCAAACAGAAAAATAGACGAGAGAAAACAAATAAAGAAAAACATTAATAAAGGTCTCTAGTTTACAATACAATGTGTGTAATGAATAGTGAAGACTAAAAAAAATAATATTGGATGGGTATTAAGACTTTCACACCAAGGTGTTTTTAGAAAGTTTGTTCTGATCTGACACATGAAAAGTTCAGAGACAATCCAGTGTCCTTAGGATATGTATCTCTAAGAAACAAAACTTGAGTAAGGTAAACAAGATCTGAGGTGCACACTTGTCTCTTAGATGCTTTTTATCTGTCTGAGGCTTTGGTCTTCTTACCAACAAACTTTGCTTTCTGCTCAAATCTCACTCTTCAGCAGCCAAGGATGTTTTGTAGGCTGTTACTATAACAGGGAATCTCATTCTCCAACATCATCTTGGCATGTGAATATGAAAAGACAACTGTTCTAAGCTTTCCCAGATCTTATTTTGTCCCAGTAGAATGACATCTACCATTTGGAACTTGTCTTTAGGCTTAGTAGCTGACAGATATTTAAATGCTTTGAAAAGTAGAAAAGACCTGGCTTATTAAATAATTGCAAATACTCCTGCTGGCTTTAATGATCTTTGAATCGAGCTGTAATTTTTACTTGAGATTAAAAGATTGATCATATCTAGTTGGAAATAGATGAAATATCTTGCAGTGCAGAGTGAAGATTCTTCATTTCTACATTTGAAAAGATGTTCAAATCTGAACACTTCAGATTAGAAGGCATTTTGAAAAATATAATGGGCAGGGAAAAAAGTATATGCTGTCAATCAACATTGCTCTGTGGAAAAGAGGTCTTGTCACATAAAACCTAATTTGTTCTTTGACAAGGATGCATGAGTGGATGAGAAAGTATCTCTCAAGCTGTAATATTCTTGGAATGAGGTATTGGTACAGCTAAACCAGTCTAGGGGTGTGGGAAAGAATTGATCATCCCTTTATTTCCCCCAGTTGTACTTGTTATTAATACATGTTACTTTTTTTTTTAAGTGTTTGAAATAGAATTGTCTCAAAGTCTGATTAAACATCAGAACCTATGAAGAATACAATATATGGACAAAGAAGTGATTGACAAATCCTAAAAGAGATCTATCAATAGATAATCATTAGCATAAAGGGGTGGTTCTTAGGCAGACTGTCTGGGAATGATTCTTCATCAGAAGAATTGTAGATGTTGTAGATGTTTCGTAAAGGAGTATCAGGGAAGTGAAAAGTCATTTTTAAGTATGGATAAAGTCTGGTATCCTGTTAAACAAAGATAAGGGCAAGACTGTTATTCAGAGGAACATAGCATCATTTGGTTATCATCTGACCTGTTCAAGTAACTTCAAAAAACTCTTCTACAAAATGGTATGTTATGATATTATGGAAAACAGGATTCCCAAAAAAGGGCTTAGGAGTCATATTCAAGAAACTAATTAGAGTAACTGCTCAAGATCATGGGAAGTCTCTCTAAGAATTTCACAAATGCTTCTTGAACTATGTAGGTTATAGCTGAAGGTGATGCAGAGAGAAGAAAAAAAAATACTTCACTTCTTGAAATCCAGTTCTTTTCCATTATTCTTGGCTTATCTAAACAGAGGAATAAAGAGCAGTGAATGAATTTAGGATTTGTAAGCTCACTTTTTAAAGTATGCTGAGTTAAATCCTGTAATACCTTTATTATAGAAAGCAGGTCTATGTTGTGTAAAAGACCCCAAATCAAAGCTATCCTGACCTGTAGATCCAGATCATATAGCAAAGCATTTTACAGAGATACGACCTCAAGTCTCAGAAGCAACTACAATGTCCTGCCTAGAGGGACTATCTCAGAGCTTCATTTTATACAATCAGAGTGCTTAATCTGGAAAAGATATCAAGCCAGATATAGTCTAGTGATAAATAAGTCAAAATGTTTGCTTAAGTGATGGAGGTAACTAATTACCTAATTAACTTTCTGGAACCATGGTGACCTCTCTACTTCTTGAGGACTCCAGATCAAATTATGAGCCTGAAACTAATTTACTGAGCAGTGCTAAAACCTCTGGCATATGTCTGAGTGGGAAGACTTGTCTAGTACACCATTATGTTGGTAAAAATACAGAATTCATGGAATTCTTCTGAGCATCAGTTCCCAGCATGGATTCACTCATGTTTCACAATCTGACCTATTCAGGTCAGGAGGAGCAGGGCATGATGAGCTTGCAGCACACCATTCCATGGTGGAGGCAGTGCAGGAGGCATGATACTGATTTCTAGTTGTCATCTCAAGAGGAATTTGATCTTTCTGTAAATTGCTGAGAGTTATACAAAGCACTTGAGCACATGGATGCAGCTCACAGACGTGGATGGAAAGCATTAATTTTTTTTTTAGCTGTCATTAAAAGTAAAATTCAAAATTTTGAAAAGCCAAGAAATAGTTTGGATTCAAATGAGGGAAACGTGAATATCTTTTTCTCCCTTATGCAAAATAAAAATAAATAAAGAAATAAAAAACACACCCCACACAACAAAATGACAAACCAACCTGTTTATCAGTTCTGGGCTGGTTTTATGGCAAAAGAAATCACATTTTTCTCATGAAAATGCATCCTATGTCCAAAATAGAGGAACTACGAACAGAATTTTTCCTCCAGCCCAAGAAGTGGTGATTCATCTAAGAGATAAAGCCAAATAAGCTTAAGAGTGGGGTGTTTTTTCACTCCATATGTGCTTATGTATGTAAAAAGGAAGGCATACATGCATAGTTTCTGTGCAAGTTATGTATTCATATCCAAAACAGGTATTCTGGGAGCTTGCAGGGGTGTTCTGTGGCTTCCTGTGAAGTTCCCGAGGCTTTAGGATGTGTTCAGCAGAAACTACTCTTTACTCATAAAAAGTCAGGTACTGCCACTTGTGTACTTGAGAGCAGCGCAGCCCTTTAGTAGCATCGTTAAACACAATACAGACAGGTACATTGTAATTGCTTCTGCTGTGAGAGGGAGCTTTATTTCATCTGGAAGCTTTTGGCTGATGGCTACACTCGCTGACAGTCATCCTTTTACCTCTGTGATAAGTTACAGTAGGCAGAAGCCTTCAGATAGCGGGTGTCTCAAGCAAAGTTTGCATGTATTTGGCATCATCCAATGATGCTACACACCTGTGAGGCTTTTTAATTTCAGCTGCAAATGGCATGACAAGATAAAGCCAGCTACGTTTCTTCCTTTAGTGGGAATGGTATCTTACCCTGCTGAGATACCTCCTCTCATGTTGCCTCACATATGCTGAGAAATCCAACAGATTCCACAGCAGTTTTATAATTTGTCTTCTGAAAATGTCATCTAGAAGCTGTGGGATCGGTCATGCTTAAGATGAAAAGTACTCTCAACAGCATGGAAAGAGCTAGAAGCTAAAATTTCTTTTTTATGTCTTGACCTTAGAAAATGCTGACCTCCTGTATCTGTCCATTTTGACTGACAAATAAGTGGCTAGTTGGGATAAAGCCCAAAGTTCTGAACGAACAGGTGTATTGGCAGGAACATCCATGGAAATTATTTAAGAAAGTATTAAAAAAAACCAAAAACAAACCAATCAACCAAACAACCAAACAAAACACAAAATAACCACATTTGCCAAGAGGGAATTTTAAATATATTGTCCTCAAATTCTGGATTGTATTCAAACAAATAATGAGCAGATACATACTGTATAACCTGGTACCAGTCATGGATAAATCTGAGAAGTCAGTAAACTGATACTAAGGATGGAAAAAAAATTGCTGTGAAAAGTACAGATACCTTAGTTGTTATCAGAGGTTATTCAGCCTCCAAAGATTTATTTGTTGGTTTTGCTCTGGATGGTACAAATATTCTGGAAAATTAATTTGTTTCTTAGTTGTTGCTTGAGAGACTCAGGTAGTGATGGCAGATACCTGAGATCCTGCAGATCTGCAGGGAGCTTTTATTGTCACAGTTACAACATCTGATCCTATAATTTCTAAAATTAATTCCTGAATTAACAAACTGTACAGTGAGTGAAGGCACAAACATAAATATTCTGCCTATAACATGGACAGCCAGATTTGTGATTAACAGTCAACTCAAATATTCTTTGAAAAATGTACCCTGTTTTGATTTGGCAAATGAACAGAGCTTGGGATATAACAAAAAAGCTTCTTAACTTAACTTGTTTACCACAGTTTCCCATCAGTAATTCCTAAATGGCTGAACAGGAGGCAGAACAACTGTCTCAACCAGTCCAAAGACACAACAGGCTGATTTATACACTGAACGTGAGAGAGAGAAACCCAGTTCACACACACTGCTGCAGAGCTCTCCTGGATGTCAACACTACAATACACAGCAGCAGGCTGTGCAGGAGGAATTTTCTTCAAACCTACACTCCCTCTGGGCCCCACATATTTTAGGGCTCTATCAAATGAGTCTGGGAATGAACAGCTGTGATTTTTCATCCAGGTAGGGACAGAGGGATAAATTAGCCTGGATGGGATGCTCCCACTTTTCATAAACCTGATGTATCTCCTGGTCAGGGAAAGAAGCCCTGACAAAACCTCCCAGCTACCAAATAGGCCTGACAGTGATTTGTGAGGGATTAGGGCAAAACTGAGAAAGGCCATTACTCAGTCTCCTGGGTCAGCAGCCAGATGCTTCTTCAGCTAACTGCGCTTTGGCATCTGGGCTGCTCATCCCCAAGATGTTGTTTTAACTGAGCAGTGTCCCAGGTGAAGGCCTGGGAGTAAATGAATTTACGCTGCAAAATTCAAAAGGTGCAGAAATAGTTCTTTGTGCTTCACAGACCTCTTATTCCATGTTCTTCCTTTATTCCCACTGGCTCTTACCCTGTTTTGCTTTCTTGCGGTGGACAGAAAGAATTGGCAGTTTTTGTCTCCAGCTCTCCTCTTCTGCATGAAAGCCATAACTTCATTTTGTTTATTTTTCCAGTCTTGTCATGTGTTGCCCGTAGACTCAAGCATGCACAGAGATGCAGCATCCTCAGCAAGGAGTTCTACAGCACTTCACTGAATTGTTCCACCCTGCCAACTTTCCTCCAATTTTCACACTCTCTTCCCACATCTTCTTAGTGGATCACACCCAACAAATAGCTGCTGCTCACCTCACCGTGGCTACAGTCATCATTCAAGCCGCGTTCGGTGATAGAATACAGCAAAGTTTGCTCTGATTAACAAAGACAAACAAAGACTATGTTGCAGTGTGAAGATGTGCAAGGCCAAGTTAGATACAAGAAAACAACCTTTTTATTTTTTGCCAAAAAGCTTATGTGGACTGCCAAGAACTGTAGAGCATTGAAACTTTACTGCCATTCTCTCTCTGTGAGGAACATTGGCTTTGACCTGCCTTTTCCAATATTAACATAATTCTGTGTGTGTGTGTCATTAAAATGCACAAAAAAAAGAGAAATGCTTCGCTGCCCGTTGTCCCTTGCTGGGAAGGAACAAATTGAACAATCCAATGGCATATGTTTGTCACTTTGCTTCATGCACTATTGGAATGTTTTCAGGTACTCTGCTGCCCTCAATTAGGATCTCTGTATAAATGATTTTTTTGAACAGAACTGTGACATCTAAAATTACATATGAATTATATCAAGCCAACAATAATCATGTACCAACCTTCAACAAATACATGTGTTTTGTGGAATGCTTTCATCTGGTTAAATTGCAGAGGACTCGCTAAGGTATGCCTTGATTCTTGATAGTGATGCTATTCATACTGAGTACCCATGATTGGGAAGTGGCTTTTTTAGATATAATGTGTATCCTTCTCTGACACAAATGGCACATATAATACTCTTAAGTGGCCTTGCTGAAATGGGCTGGACTGCTGACAACTGACAGGATCAAATGGAAGTGTCTGAGACTGCTCAAAATCTGGAAGAAACTTTGTGAGAGAAAAAAGTTTCCAATTTCAAAGTTCTTTTTCTTCTGAAGGATTTGTACCTGTTTCACTTATAAGATTAATTTTTCATTATTCTTGCTTTCAGTACTTTTTCTGAACTTTTTACATCATGGTTTAAGGGCATTTTCCAATTATGCCAATTGTATCAAATGAAGTATTTGATTTAAAACGTCTCCCTAATTTGTTTCTTGTCAGATATCATTACATCCTTCTGACAAAAAGAAAAAAAAATCCATCTTTTCACTTCAAAACTCTCTAATCAGCATTATGACATCTTGAAAATCTCTAATCCATTTCATGGGGATTAGGATCAGAAGCATCATTTTTACAGTCGACTTCCTCAATGTGCCCGAGTTAATTGTAATCCTTTCCCGAACCAGAAGGTGGCAAGCACTCTCAAAGTATGAGCCGGATCGAAACAAGACAGTCTCTCTTCCGAGAAAACCTCAGCCACCATTGTCCTCAACTCAGCCATGGGTTTCCCAGCCGGTGATCTGTGCTTTACAGCGTCCAGTAAATCACAGCAGGGCAGGACTAAAAAGGGAAACGTCGAAGAGATTTAAGCATATCTTCTATTGTAATTTAAGCAAAGAACTCTGAGACTAAAGTAGAAAATAATTATGTAGAAAATAAAGCTGACCGGAAAAAAATGAAGTTTCCTCCCCTTGCAAAGGAAGGGCTCCATAGAGATTGGGCTGGCTGCCAAGTGTGGCCAAAGAGGAGCCACGGAGCACCTGGAGCTAAACTGGCCCCACAGTAAATGTAGATTAATCTTACAAAATACTAAATAATGTTTTGTGTGGATTTTCCCAGAAAGAAGCTAGCCCCAAACCTTATTTAATGATTTTCACTGTTCTTCAGCAAAAGCTGCACACTCTTTCTGCTAATCTTAGAAAGTAAGTCTTGGAAAATGGAGCAATTTGTGTGTGAAAACAACAATAGTGGAAAGTTAATGTGTTCTGGGGTGCCAAGTTGGAGGCATTGTTAGGAAATTGCCTCCCCAGCATGTTCTTCTCAAGCATTTTAGTTAAAGTTCAGTCTGTAACTTAGCTGAGGGAAAGAGGTCATCCAGGACATACTACAGAAAAGTGCCTGAATGGTGAATTAATACACCTTGAGAAGTCTGTTATACAAGGAAGCCAAAAGACCCTCCGTGTTAGTGTTTCTCATGTCATGACTTAATTAAAGCACTTGGCCTAAACGCTTCGTGTCAGTAGGATTATTTTTCTGACAGCCTTTTTTAAAAGCTATAGTGTTTAATGAATTGGTGGATAAGAAAGTTTTCAAATAAAGGACATAATTTATGAGCTTCTTTTTCAAATCCTGAAGGCCTCAAAGCATGAGAAGACAACACAGTCTTCAGACTCCCATGAGAGTTGACAGGAGCTGATGACTTGAAAGCAGTGAGGATACAATCCTCTTTGACATTAATCCTGGGCTGGAAGCAAGAGAGAGCTCCTGATGTTGTTCATGTCCTTATTGTACATTGCGACAGTGCAGGTGGCTGCAGTGCTGAGAAATCAAATTCATCTGTACCACCCCATGCCAGGTACTTAGTGTAAAGGTGATGTCTGCCCCTTCCACTTCTTCATGAAAACATGAGGAAAAAAAAGGATGGAAGAAGATGCCAGAGAGGTGGGAGGATAATACCTCTATCCTCATGGCAGGCCATGGCCCCAGCTTTTCCTTCTCTCGACCGCAATTAATATTGGGGAAAGAGTGTTGTTTGGGCTTTTTCAAAGGTATTCCAATAAAGATACAAATTCAATCACTGCAGATGTAAATGGATTTCAGAAAAGACAGTGATCCCATATGAATTCAAGCTGTACTCAGAACAAACACACAGAGCCCTATGTAGGATTTGCCATCTCTAGGGACCCAGGCATGACTATCTTGTACATTTAACCACCAAATGTGTCCAGAAACAGAAACCGGCCCATCTCACCAGCATGTTTCACATGAAGTGCCCCACTGCAAGTGGCTTCATAGTCCTGAGCACCTTCTCCTCATGGCTCTACCAGTGGACAGCTGCTTTGCCCTGGAGAATAATAATGACAGTGTATTTCCCCCCTCATCCTCAGGTTACCTTGCCCCAAGCTGTAAGCCCAGTGCTGTTTGCACTTGAGACTCTGAGCTCAGCAGTGAAAAGCCCTGTGTTTACTGAGCCTCTCATTCAAGGGAGTTCAGAGTCCAAAGTCCTGCTGCTCCCTGCAAAATTCACGCTGACCTATGGAGCTGGTAACAAATCCACCGGCAGCAGGAGGAAGGGGGTGGGATAATATCGAACATAATGCCAGGGGATAAAGAGCAGTCACAGAGGAAAGCTGATGCATAAAGAGGAAGTTTTGAGGCAAATAGGTTTTAATTAGAGTAGCATTCAGCCCTTTGGATATTTGCTGAATACTAAGCCAGATTTAACAAGGCATTTCCTTGCCAACCATTGCATACATTAAAGATTGCACAGAATGAGGAAAGATATCCTGAGGGAATCTTAAGAAGAAGAGACCTAAATCAGAGTTTAAAAGGTCAACTGTATCTTTTACCCTGCTTACAGGTATCCACCAGGGCAGAAGAATGTTATTGTCCACTTGCTGCAGCTTCCGCTCACTTCTGCCAGCTCGTCTTGTTATTCCATTTTTAGTAGAGGTCACTGCAAAATAGCATACCTGAATAAGTGCTGCCTTCTGAGTTGGATTCAAAGCAAGGACCAGGAAAGACAAGAAACAGAGCAAGGAGCTATTTAAATTGGACCTGTAAGTGATGTGTCCTGCAAAAATCAGGGTGAGGCTGAAAAGTGAAATCTGCAAAGATTTCCTGATGTTTTTAGGGAAAGATATCCTACTCTTTTCCCCGGTACTGATATCTGTCCTGCTCTTTCACACCTACAAAAATGGACTAATGCTCAATGCCTGGGGCTTTTATTTTGGAAGTGCTGTGTTAGGCATCTCAGCACTATGCTGGTACCACACACAGCAACACCTGCCCAAGCAAAGGACTCTAACTCTTCCTTCTGAAGGGATGATAAGGCCCTAGGAATGCACTGGAGGACTTGTCCATGATACACGGAGCTTGCTGTGTGGAAGAACAAAGCAGGACTGTACATCCAATATCAGCTTTGAGGGACCTAGGCAAACCCTCTCAGACGAATAGAAATTTCACTTAAAAGTGGGTTTCCGGAGCAACTGAATGTGTTTGGTTGAATGCATCATGTGGAGGGTTTTGGGGGTGAGGAAAGGGCAGGAAGAAACAACTGGTAGGAACATGATCACATCCTATGTCAACTTTCTCAAACTGGAACTTTTCTGGTTTATTTCTTTGCCGTCTAAATGGCATTTTCACCCCATTAAAAATTAAGGTAGATTTTAATATTAAAATAACTGTTTAAAAAAGTAAACCAGAATAGGTTTGCCCAGATTAAAAATGCATGTATGCACTTTTTTCTCCTTTGCTCCATTTCTCTAAATTCTTCCAGATCAACACAAACAAAATTCGTCCTCTGACTCTTCAGTCTTCTGACTCTTCTACAAGACCTTTACTTATTTAACCCTATGTTTACGCTTAAAGATGCATCTGACTCTTTTTCAAAGTGTTAGTACCACAATACAGGGTGACACTGTACTGGGACATTTCTGAGACTGTGCACTATAATTTTCATACCTTCAAGCATCTTCTGCCTTAGATTTTTCAAAGAATAAAGAAATATCTATGGTTATTTTATGAGGTCAAAACCAGTCCTTCTTAGGGCTCTTTGAAAGCTGACTATATTTTATCTCTGACTATTGAAAATGGTGGACTTGCTTTTGATATTTTCAGGTAAGAGATTGAAAACTAAAAGAAAGGGCAGAGGAATATAAACCTTAATGTGCATAAAAATGGAGCAGGGAGTGAATGCAAGGGAAATTCACACTCTAGTTGGCCTCTCCTCCTCTGTAGTCCAGGCTGAAACTGCCCCTGTGACTACTGTCTTTGGCAGCTGTTCAGTGGATCGCAGCTGAAGATGCTCCTGTGAACCTATGGGAATCAAACCTGCCAAGTTTCTCATAGCTCTGCTTGATACAGTCTCATCTTTATTTAATGCTCTTTTTCCCTGTCTGTGGCTTGGTGCATCTCTCCTCTGTAATTGCCATTAAGATGCGCAGGCAAGAAGCATCATGTACTTGGGAGAAGAGCAGACCTCTCCACCTCCCTGTCATCCTGGATAGATGTGAGATTCAGACTGCAACGGAGCCCCAAGAAGACATTCAGAAGTGGTCTGAGATTCTACTGAGAAGGGAGGGGCTGCAGCAGATGAGGCAGTCACTGCTTGTTTCTAGTTCTTGCCCCAAGAGAAGGCACAATTCAACCATGGCACTGAGAAGTCAGTGAAAACTGTTGAGTTTCCAAAGCCCAAGGAAAGCCTGAGGTATCAGGACAACAGCCTGTCAGGGAGTTTTCAGAACAAAATGGCCCAAAGTTGTGGTCTCTCCAGACTCTGGACCTGTGTTTTCCCCTCTCCAGCTCATCTCTGTTTGGAAAAGTTGTGTAATCTCTTATTGTAATACCATCTTACTACTCAAATTGCTGTTCAGGCAGAATCAATATTGCATCGAGTTCTCATTAACTTTTGGGTGAAATGTGCATGTTCCTGGCTCCAGCAAGAAAATGGATGTTATTTCCCTGTTCTACAGATGTCCCTATTTGTCACTACATTCTCAAGTATGACCCTGGAAGTCAGACTTCATTACAGCAACAATCCCCAGTCCAGGGGGAAATTAACCAAAAAAGCATTTCTTTCTTTTTTTTTTTTTCAAAAGCAAACAAGCAAACAACAACAAAATGCATCTTGGCGATGTAATTGAAAGAAACTCATCATTTTTAATGAAAGTTAAAATGATTGTATTCTAAGCAAGTTAATTATATCACTGTATTATTTCTGCCTGACAGATTAATTTCATTTATAGTCAGTGGGGAGGTAGCCCACAGTAGAAGTCCATTGCAAAGCTTTTCATTGATTTTTAATGGGCTTTGAGTTGGATCTTTGGCCAGTTTTGCCTTTACGCCTCTAGAGTGCTGAGACATGAAAAAAACAGAGACTTTAGTCCAATATTTAGTGCATTTTTTTCAGAAGGAAAATAATCTGCAGTGATGGGTATTAATACTGCAAAGTGAACTAATTCCCCTTTTGACAAATCCAAAATAGCAAGAGGTGTAATAGTGACCTGCTGAAATGGGTTTTCATAGGAAAAAGTAGTTTTCTTTCTTGCTCAAAACACTATTTTAATACTCTCATTTGCAAAAGGTAATTTTTTTTTTACTATTTTTTCCACTTAAAAATCATTATAAAAGCTTTGACAGAGAATAAAGAGTAGTGTCTTCACAGCTAAGTTCTAATTTTCACTTTCAAAGTAGCATTCCCTCCATTGGTGTTACTTAAAAGTGATGATGTTACTTTCAAAGAGAAAGCATCTTGTCCATCATTTTCTGGCTATTTTCCAGCTTTTTACCTCTTAGGGAATTGTTCTACAATTAAAGAAAGTAGAAAAAGTTTCACTTACTCGTTTAGTTCCCCAAGGAAAAAAAGCCCTACTTTCTACAGGAAAAGTTTGAATGGAGATCTTTTCTTCTAAAATTTCTTTGGGGAAATTTTTTCTTCTCTGCTGGGTATTAGATGCAAACTTTTTCCTCTTCTTCATAAGGCGTTGAATCAAATATCTTCCCAGTTGAATGATGTGGGCAATGTGTTTGCCGGCTGTCATTCTTCATGCTCCACATGACGACTGTAATCAAGGGTGTTGTCTTGAGACAGTCAGCTCCATCTGCACCCTTCTGGCCAGATATTCAGTTCTTCAGCTGCTCAGCAAGACTTGAGATGCTTTCAGATTAAATCAGAGCTGTTTAATCTACAGGGTTTTATACAATATTTGCTTTGAGTCATAGTTGAAATCTGTACATCCAGAGACCATATCCTATAAAAACACGTAAGATAGTAATGAACACCAGAGAGAGAATTATCCATGTACAGAGATGGGATTTGCAGAAGAGCTGCCCTGGGATGTTCAGAATGGTAAAATTGTGCTTCAAAGTTCATTTTGGGTTTCTTTAATACTCAAGCATGGGAATTTTCCTGACCCTCTTTCTTTTTCATGGCAAGTGTAAAAAGCAGGAAGTTTCTTGTTTGTGTTTGTGGAGTTGCTGAAAGTATAAAAAAATAGAATTCTGCAGTTTCCATAACAGGAGGCAGTGGTTCATAGAGCTGAACCTCAGGCCTAAACCCCTCAGAATTTTAGGCTCCAGCTTCAAATGCATCTGTGTGATTCTTTACATGTTTAGAGAAAGCAATGTCAAATATCATGCAGCTTAAATGTTCACTGACTGAAAGATGCTCAGGCTCAACAACGTTTAAAGTTCTCTGTGTTGCTATAAAAAGTTCTGCAGCACCTCACAGTTTTCTGTGATGAGGGTTTGTCCTATTGTTGTTATTCTAACTTTCTATTCCACCTGTCTATCCTGGGCTGGCTCAGCAGGTCACTGAGTGGGGCTCACTCCCTGTCCCAGAAGTGGCTGCAAGTCAGCAACTGGTATTTAAGTGCAAAATGCACAACTACAAAGGATATGTTCTCACTGGAATTTCAAATCCATTCATTCCACACTTTGGTTTCCTATTTTTCTTTTATACTGAAGAGAATCAAGGTTGAACCCATTTATCGTTCCAAGGTGTTGGCTCAGAGAGAGAGGAGTATCTGTTTTCTTGTACTGGCTCTGCTGGAAGAGAAGTCTCATTAGAATAGCTACCTCAGGAGAGGGAGAAACTCAAAGGCAGACTGGTCTGTAAAATGACAGCTAGCAAAAACACCCTGGAGGGGTTTTAGAGGCATCTGGATCTGGCACAGGGTGATATGGTTTAGTAGTTTAAGGATTACAATGATAGTGCTGGGTTGACAGCTGGGCTTGGTGACCTTGAAGGTCTCTTCCAATCTTGACGAATCTATGATTCCATGAAAAGGTGCAATGGAGTAGTCCATTGAAAGAAAAGTTGGTGCAGTTCCTGATGTGACCAGGAAGGCTCCTTCAGGCTCTGTGAGATGAGGACTGGGGAAGACCTCAAACCAAGTAAGGTCTCATAGCCTATGGCCTCTGGAGAATCAGATAAGTCACTGATGTACAATGACTTGTGTGTCTTGCACACGCTGTGAAACTGTGAGCATAGTTTCACAGGCCTCACCGTGGCCAAAATCATCTTGCCCCACAGTTCCCGTGGGACAACAATGCTGCCCATGATTTAGTCCCCACAACTAGGCAGCCACAGTAGCTACAAGACAGTCAGATAGCCAGAAGAGAGCCACAGTGAACTATTTAATATTTCTTCTACAGCATGTTCATATTCATCTTACTCATAAGATATGGCTAATTTTTCACATGGGAGCAAAGAAAATGTGTTCATTTGTTTACAGCATTTATAAGGTTTTATGGATGTGTTCCATATTCAGTATTTTTTATGTCTGAACTTCCCCTCACATGGGTAATTTCACAGGATTTCAGTGCTTTTATGGTGGTGTAGAAAAAGGAGTATATCAGTGTGGTGCCTAGTCTGGAAAAGAGATGACTGTGGGGAAAGAGGTGTTGCATGATAGAGATCTATTAAATCTTGTGTGACATATGAAAGGTTTGCCTTTGGCAAAACACAGACTAGGAGATGTTTATAGTTTCTTAACAGGAAGCTGGTTTAAAACAAAGCAAGGAATATACTTCACACAACTCAAAGTTATGGATCTCCTTGCTGCGGGATAAGCTTTAGTGGGCGCTAAAATTTTATGACTTCAAACTGGAGAAATGCATAGCAGAAATATCCCTTGGAAGCTATAGTCATCCACTCCCACCCCACAAATATGTACTTAAAACATCTGAAAGTTGGGAAAACAGCCTTCCCAAAGTTATGGAAATATATATACATTCATCTTGCTATTATACTCTTCCATAGAAGCAGGATCCTGGGTGGGGGAAATCTGCCCTTACCCTGCAGGACTTTATGTTCTGCATTTATCCAGCATTGCAAGCTTGAAATTTTTAGAAAAATTTGCTTCTATAAATCAAGTTGTAAAACAAAGTTCTCAGTAGACATGTGGCTTTCACTGTTAGTTGTGAGATTAATTTGCCAAAATCCAATAGTTCTGTCTCCAGTGCCAACCATTATTTTCAGATAACAAATGTGATACCAGCAATTTTGATATCCTTTTAATGTGTTTTCTTTTAAGACAATGCTAAGTGGAGAATTGCTTAATGATCCAAATTGCAACAAATTTTAACTACCAAAAATGAGCTTATAATGCTTGTTAATGTATTCCATGCATTATCACTTGTCAGGAACGTACCACAGAGGCAGAGAAAGCAAGGCACTATGTTTTCTTTACAGAGGCATTGCTCTCTACTTTTTGCAAGGAAATGCAGTACAGAAAGGAGATAAAATATAACACAAGGTAGAATCCTCCTGTGAGAATGCACAGGTGACCTTAGAGAGGGTAATATTTTCTCTGAGATGGGAGTTAACCAGCTAACTTTAAAGGACAATCATCAGTAAATGGGTAGCTGGTCTGAACGTGCCTGCTATGGAAAGGTATAGCCACTGTTGCTATTTTAAGAGCCAAAAATCTCAGAAATCTATGGAGAGCCCCACTGATTTTCATAGGCTTTTTATCAGGAGTTTCCCTTCAAACAACACCACATTTTTCTTTTAAAATTAATAAATTTTTCAACTATAGTTTTTTCTTCTGTTTTCCCTTTTGATGAATCTGAAACCCTGATACCATGCAAGCAAATCAGCCACTCAGGGATCCTTCATGTTATGTAATTACTGTCATCTCAAAATAGGTGATGTCCAGCCTGGGGTGCTCTGAGCAAAATGTTGTGATTTGAATGCAGCTTACGGTTCAGGTGCAAGAAAGACTTGGTGTGAGTGGATCCTCAGTACCTGGCTGTGTGTCTGCTCCCACTCTGTGAAAAATCCCTCCTGAGTGCCCTCAGCTGAGCCTGCTGAGGGAGAGCAGCATTCACATCAAATAGTCCAGTTTGTTCACAGACAGAGTTATCCCAGCTTGACTGACACACAACAAAACCATCAGCAACTTGTTTCTCTGAGCCTTCAGCTAAATTAGCCACAGTTGTTATTAGCTGAATCACTAAAACTACAGCTCTCAAGATTTTTATTTTAGGGGAATGTTTTTAAAAGCTGCTTACCTCGTCTACAAATATGAGTACTTGTCTTTCTATTATTTTCATTTATAGAGCTGACATTAAGCCCCATCTTGCCCTCTAAATTATTGTGAGATTTCATCCAAAGTGTAAATCATCAGTGACCCCTGATTCAAATACAGATTCCAGACCCAATCCTTTATGATTTTCCTTCATCATGAGAGTCATCCTCCATACACCGTTGTAGAGGAAAAGGTATTTGCAATTGCTGCTTTCGGGATGAATAAAAAGCTAAGTAAAACAGTCTCTGTGTATGAGAATATGATCATAGATCCAGGTTCACCAGTATTCAGGGAGGAATTGTCGTATTATATGACCTTAAAGGAGTTTACTGTAGTGATTGGAAATCAACTATATTGTCAAGAGGTTGTACAGAGTACCTGCAGAGAAAATAAGTCCAATATGCTACACAAAAAATAGTTATGAAGCCAACCCCTGATTATTTTCATAGAAATTGGAGACTTCCGGTTTATTTTGTGGAAAAGCTTCCAGCTAATATGGTCTAAAATATCTATGCCTCAGCAGATTTTCATCATGAATCCACATTGGAGCTAAGACATGACATTTCTCTTTTGTCTGCAAATGATTTCAGGTATGAAGCAGCTGGTCAAGCTGAACTCTACAGAGTACTTAGAATAGAGTAAATATATACTATATATATGCAGCCTTGAAGGCTGTAAAATGGCTCATAACTGAGCTCTGGCAGTTTCCAGGTGTGGAGGACTATACCATCAAACAGCCTTGCAGCATTTTTATGTGTCTGCAGTTTCAGCTGTAGTAAAAATGAGATGTCCTCTATTTTCCCATTGTGACCAGTGAACACCAGTGATTTTCCAGGGACTGTTCCTTGCCTTAAACCCTGTCCTACCTCAAAATGATATCTCCCTCCTGGGCTGGAAGTTACTGACTCCCCCAAGGAAATGCTGCACCTACAACACAGCTATATAATAACAGATCTGTGAAATTATCCAATTAAAAGAGCAGATACAAAGCAATTGTAAAAAGGGAATTAAGGTGGGAAATCATTGAATATCCTACTGCCCAAGGAATCTCAACATGGAATTGGTGTCAGTGCCAGATCTATGCTTACCACAGTAGCGTTGACTGGATCCCACATAAACTTAAGCCTTTCATCTGTCTTCACAGACAGAGACCTTCACAATTTACTTATAAAGCAGCTGAAAAACCAGCCAATCCAGCTCAAGATTTCTCCATAACAGCTCAATCTTTTCGAAAATTTTGGGGATTTTTCCTTCCATATAATTTGTTTGGGTTTGTTAATTTCTTCCTGTCTGCAAATGGAGTAGGTATTAAAAAATCCAAAAGCTCTGAGGCAGCAGTATCAAGAAAAAAATTAACTCCCCCGCCCTTGCAAGATATGGATTCAACCCAAGGCAAAAGAGAGCAGTACTTGAAAGGTTCCAACTTCAACAGAAAATCTATGGGCTTTCTTGTTCTTTACAGTAACTTCTTTATTATAGACACATTGCCTTCTGTTCACTGGATTTCCTCAGAAATACTCTTGCCCTTTTATTTTAAAGTCCCCAGAAGGAAATTTTAACTTGACTTTCCATACATTGCAGTCGTTCTCCCTCCATAGTCTTGAGGGAAATGGAACTAACGAGTTTACTCTATGATGCAGTATTCTGAAAAAAAAACAGGCAGCTGACCAAAACACTGACCAAAAAGTGCACTGCAAAGTGTGGCACCAACTGTGAAACACCAAGAATTCTGCAGCCAAAATGGGGCATCTATTTCGCTTAGACACCTAGAAGTTAGATGACTTTCTGCATCAGCTGTCTACAGCTTGGATATCTACATTAGTTTTGTTCTTGACTATCTCTGTTGTCCAGAAAAAAGTCATGAATTGTCCTCTGGATGTTATTCCCTTTTCCATTTGGTTATGATATATATGACATATATATATATATATAGCCTTCACTTCTAAGTTAGAGTAGATGCCCAGGTTGTAGATAACTAACAAGAAGCAAGTATGTAAAGGGAATACACAGAGATAA
>JAWWLV010000180.1:26392838-26415178 GCA_035041135.1 Platyrinchus mystaceus | reverse complement strand
GTACTTGAAAGGTTCCAACTTCAACAGAAAATCTATGGGCTTTCTTGTTCTTTACAGTAACTTCTTTATTATAGACATATTGCCTTCTATTCACTGGATTTCCTTGGAGATACTCTTGCCCTTTTATTTTAAAGTCCCCAGAAGGAAATTTTAACTTGACTTTCCATACATTGCAGTTGTTCTCCCTTCACAGTCCTGAGGAAATGGAACTAACGAGTTTACTCTATGATGCAGTATTCTGAAAAAAAACAGGCTTGGATATCTACATTAGTTTTGTTCTTGACTATCCCTGTTGTCCAGAAAAAAGTCATGAATTGTCCTCTGGATGTTATTCCCTTTTCCTTTTGGTTATTATATATATGACATATTATATATATATATATATATATATATATAGTATCTAGCCTTCGCTTCTAAGTTAGAGTAGATGCCCAGGTTGTAGATAACTAACAAGAAGCAAGTATGTAAAGGGAATACACAGAGATAAAGCACTCTAAGGATAATCAGTTAAAAATCACTGTTTGTCTCTCACCATTTCCTGTCACCATCACTTAGCACTTCATTCTGGTGGTGCTGACAACTAATGCAGTGCAGGGACGATAAGGAAGGGACTTCTGTCTCTAGTAAATGTTGGCACAATCTCTACTGTATTGAATTACACAGGACTAGTGGCACACACACATAGCTCTGGTTCAATCCAGTGCAAAGGAGTGGAACACACTGGTATCAGCTGAGCCACTACATGCTGTATTAGCTAAGGTAGTATCAGTGATGGATGAAGCAGCCTAACTCAACAGTTCCTAAGAATTCTTCATCCATATATTTATTATGAAGGTTTAAACTCTTAGATTCAGCCTTTTAATATGTTTTGAAAATTCTTCCCTTTAGATTGTAAAGTCACTGCTGCAGAAACTTGATTTGATGCCTTTTAACCATTACTATTTGAAGATTTAGATGCCTGCTGTTCAGCCCTGGAGGCTAAGTACTCATGTGGCCTGCTTCTAGTAGTAATGTAATCAAACAATTTTTTTTTAGCCCTGTTTGTGCTCTCAAAACTTGCCAGGGTGGCCTTAGCCCAAAAGAGAATGAGCTGCTTGTTTGCAAGACACTTTTCCTTTTGCTGCATACTCTTGGGAAGTCTTATGTCACTGAAAATTATCAATCCCTGTGGACAAGCTCTCCCCTGGCATTCACTCTCACTGACCTTTCCCTGCACGTGGGAATTATTCCAGCCATACTTTATAAGCAGTAATTTTTTTATCCTTCATCAGAGTTGTCCAAGGGTATTTCTGCTTTCATAATCTTCCTCCTGCTATGTTTTTTTGTGGTAAGAAAGAGAAGCAAGGAGGGAACAATGACGGTAGAATAAGGAGGAGGAGAGGCAGGTAAATCTCTGGAAGCCATTGTGCACAAGGAGGAGATACCACTCTCTGTGTCCAGGAAAAGATAATAAATTTCATTACTTCCTCTAGCAGTCTTTGCATTTTGGGACAGATCTTTCCCTACTGCAGCCCAGTACTTAACCATAAGCTTAACTTTAAAAACACGGGCAGCTCTGGTCTGAAAGCAGTGGGATGTGCTTGTCACTTTACCGCTTTCCTAAAGGCAAATTGTTCCCCTTTTCAGAATTAAACCCTAAAAAAGAGTCTGGTAAAATGAGCTTGGGGTAGAAAAACAGAGCAGCAGGCTAGAAAGATATAAAACTGCTGTAGAAAGTCATTTCTAGTTAGGAAAAAGTGACTTGCAAGACTAATTTGAGAATATATCTGTCATGAGCCAGATAAGATGAGCCAAGACTTTTAAATCACTCCATCCCTCCTTGCTTTGGCTGTCAGCAAAGAAAAAGAAACTTTGTGCACAGCAGGGAGAATATGATGCCGAGCTAATCGACTCTGCATACAGAGGGAGCAGCAGATGACAAAGATGGGGTTGGCAGGATGTTGCCAGACTGTTTGATTAGCAATGGGATGGTTCAAAAGCTCCCTGTCCTACCAGGGACTTGGCACAGATGCTGGCACATGACTCAGTCCTCAAGTAGTTGTTCACAGCAATACTGTTTGGGAAATAGTCTGCTTCTCTGAAAACAGGAAGGGAATTAACAAAAACAAAAACAAGGATGGGAAAGAAAGGCTACAAGACTTTGTCTATAAATGTTAAACTCTGGCTCCTCTTTTTTCAAATCCCATACAGACTTCAGATAAAATATTTGAGGAGGGATAAAAATCAGATAGTCTGAAATTAAATCCAGCAAGAGTAGTATGAAGGAGCATTGATGAGTAGGTGTGTTCTTTCCCCTACAGTTGATATCCAACTTATTGTTTTTCTCTGTGTGTCAGTTTAGACCAAACAGCCACAGAAATGAAATGAGAGGAGGGAAAAAAAAAAGAAAATGTGGTGGGTTTTCAGGGTTTTGGCTTGTTTTGTTGTGGGGTTTTTTTTCTGTGGAACAAACATTAAGAAAAGCAGTGGCACTATCTTCTAATGCACCGATGTTGCATCTGTGCTCTAGGAAAGCTAAGAAAAAAAAGCAGATTTTATTCATGTGCATATAGGGGTGTGGAGAAAGTCCCAAACACCAAACCTACTTAGAGAAGAAGTATAATAATTGTCTTTGATTACTAACAGCTGGTTTTTCAATCTAGGGACAAAATATATATGGATTAAGAGCAATTTACTGAGCCATCCAAATCAATATCTTCAGAAAGAATCGAGATTGCTGATGTTATAGCAAAGCTATAATCCAAATTATGTTGTTCAGACACACAGGTAAATATTGTTATTTGAGTGAAGAGAGTTCAGAAAAATTAGTGAATCTATTATCTCCCCTGAGACTTTAAAGATAGCTTGAATTATGAAATAACAACCTAACTACCTCAGAAACAAGATATACATTAATGTTAATTTTATAAATTTAGTGCAACACATAATCATCTAACATGAGTTTGGACTGCTCTGTTAAAGTCAACAGAGTAGAACTAGCTTTTATCTTGAGACATCTAATCCAGAGTGTACATGAAACACATATAAAAATCCTATAGGTATATGGAAAAATATTGTAATATAACCAGAAGTCTATAATGGGACTTCATATGCCTGTTTACTTCCTTCCAAACTGTACATGTAACTACGATCTTGTCAGTTTTCCAGCATGTTCCAATGGATGTAATACTTCTCTCTAACACGTCAGCTTTCTGACTAACCTGCCACAACAATCTATGATGCCATTCTCTGACAGCTTACCACTGCTTTACATAAAATATGAGGGTTTTTCTACAATCACAAGTTGGATTCGTATTCCATAATAAGAGCGTGTGGGAAGTGTGTGTAAGTGTAGATATAAATGTACATATGTGTAAATAGACACACACACAAATCCAAAAGTATCTGCCTGTGAATCATGAGAATTACAATTAGAAAAAAAGCAAGCTGTGCCAAGTTGAATATTTATCCTAAGTTGAGCATCCCTTCTTTTCCAGCTTTGTGGAAGACTCTTTTGTATTCCATGACCACAAAATTCTGTGCACCATCAGTGGAGTAACAGCATACTGCTGAGAAGTGAACTCCTTGCTTGAAGAGACTTTGCATTTGTTTTAGAAGAGAACTGCCTCCAATTTCAGTCAAATTCATTAATTTACGTTGTGATTTTCAAATGACTCATATTTCTTTTAGTAAAACACACTAAAGAACATAACATCAAATGCCCAAGTAGGTACAGTTTTCTGTTCCAAGTCCCTGTGGAAATCCTGGAAACACAAGAACTGTTCAACTGGGCAGTGTGTGAATGAATATGCTCTTCACCCACTGCCCATGCAGCTCAGATTACCATGTCACTCACACACCACGGTCATTTCCCTTTATTTCTTGAATTTTAGGAGTTCTGAGAGTAAGTGAAGTACTATTACAATGCCAAAGAGTAATTGCATTTTAGGTGCTATTTCATGGTAGCAGAGATAATCCAAACCTCAGGTTGATTCCAGGTTTCAAATATCAGAAAACTGGAGATGGTCAGTTCAAGGGTTCCAAACTTACTACAAGACTCACTGGGCAAATATTAAGTCAAGTCAAGGGATCTGCCCATAATTAATTTTTTTAGTGCAGGAGAAATCGACTCAAATGAAAAACTACTGTAAAAGAAAATTTGATAGAGATGATGGCACAGTAACTTTTGCTCTCCTGAGATGTTACAACCTGTGCAAGACAATTTATGAAATAGATAATAAGTGTTTGAAAAGCAGTGGTTAATCACACTTTAGATAACAACCTTAATGATCCAGCTGTCAAGAAAGTGATGGATTCAGCTTCTATTTGATGTTTGCCTGTAAAAAACTCTGCTGAGACCCAAGTAAGATACTCACATCTCTCTCTAGACAGAAAGTTCATTATAAGAGGGGACTTGAATAGACAGAAGATTGATTTTCATTAAAAAATGAACTAACCCTATTTCTTTTTACTTTTATCACATAGCTGAACAGTTAACTTCTGAGGAATGTAAATAAATTTATGCTGAATGTTAAATAAACCTTTACTTTCTTTTTATCAATTTCCTTTTCTTTCTCTTTTTAATAAGTATTGTTTGGGTTGAGACCATGTTCATAAAGGCAATTCATCCAGGAGTCACAGAGAAAACAGGTGCTGTAACTTTTGAACAGAAGTGCTAAAAAGCAATGCAAAAGAGAGTTTGGAAATCAAAATTACCACTTTTGTCTGAGGGATTGAAGGTATAGAAGTAGCTTGCACGGAACTCCTAAGATGTCTCCCTCTATATTTCTGGCAGAACCGACACAGGGTAGCGCATACACCCACAACTGTATTCCCATTAAATCACTGGCAACAAAAGGTTCCAGAATGAGACCCGAGTGCTCACATGCAGCACTGCAAGAGGGCACCCAAAATGAGACCTGCATAATCAGTGTCTGCAATGGCATGATGTGCACAACTGGGCCTGATTTTCTCCATTCAAAGCTGGAGACAGGCAGGCAAAATGGAGCCAATGACTCTTAAAGGAGTTGTGACCCACGAGTGCCTTGGAGACCCCTTCTCCTATGGAAGGAGACCATAACCCCTACTCAGCAGTCATCAGAGGAGCCAGAGGTGGCAGAGAAGGAGTGGAATTTGGCCCATGAGAAAAGCAACTGTGATTATAATATAGCCTGTATGCTGGTTATATATATTGGCCAATACCTATTTCTTTAAGGTATCAATAATATCCAATAGTAGTAGGACAGTACTGGCACTGTCATAAATGGCTCATGTGGGGTCACATGTGGGAAAGCATGAAGCTTCATTCCCACAGGTTAAAGGAATCTGGAGTTAAATTCTAGCAGATGAAGGAATAACCTTGGAGAAAACTACAGCAGCTCAGCTTACTTAGCTTAGAAAAATAATATGGTGAAAAACTGAAAGGAAATTTAAGAACCCATCAGAAGAAAAAAATCTGAGGATTTTTTGTCTCCATAATCTTCCCAATAAAAATTATTAATATATTTATTATTCAATATACCGCTTAGCTCCTTTGAATTGATAAGCAGCACTCAGATACTATACAGATTCATTAAAGGAAAAAAACCAACCCCCACATTTTTTCTCTCTCATACCAAGATCAAGCTTAAGCCTTTCTCTTTCATGTACAGGACTGGAAGCAGAACATTTTTGAGACCTGGCATCAGTCTCTGTTTTGAAGCACCAGGTGAGATGCAGAATCCTATACAGTTTGTTTGGATCTGCTCAGTGGTTTCAGCTATCATCAGCTAGTTTCTGCAAACCCCTCCTATATTGCCCTCCTCATGCTTTCAAAGCTTGTTGAATACTTCACAAGTGATTCACAGAATCACAGAACAGCCTGGGTTGAGAGGGACCTTAAAGATCATCTAGTTCCAACCCCCTTGCCTTGGGCAGGGACAAGTTCCACTAGACCAGGTTGCTCAAAGCCCCATCCAACACATGGATGACAACACCTCTATTCTTTTGCTTGCAGTTAAGATTAAACCACTGCTATGCCAAATAACATCTGCATCTCTTCTTCTCCTCTCCCAACAGAGCTGCAGAGACTCCCAGTGACAGAGAACAACAAGCCAGCCCACTCGCCGTCACCAGGCTGTTATGCGTCATTGCCATGCATCATCAAGTGGCAATGTCACCCCCACACATGAAATAATAATGGCCCAACAGATGTGAGAGTCATTGCATTTCTGTATAGAGCTGTTGGAATACAAACTAACAACACAGAGGAGTAGATTTGTAGGGAAATAGTTCTGGCAGTTTCTTCAGAGATCTTGATGTGGATCAAAAAGAATTGTGTTGCTTTTTTGTTTTGATTTAATTTTGTTTGGCTTTTTAAATACTATTTTTTTCTGTTTCAAGGAAGTTTTGTGACAAAGTTTCTAATTTACATTTCAGCTACCATCAATAAATCTGTACTGGGCTTATAAGTACTTCTAAAAACATCACAGATTTCTCATTAAACACTTCCCCTATTATGGGAGGCATTTTCCTCTTCCAGATAGTCCCTCTGCTTTGTTTTTATGATACCTTTCTGCCATGCAAAGCTAAAAGAAAAAAATTCTCTTCATCTTTTGTACTCACAAGGACATGTCCACAGTCAGGAGCAAATCCATGGATGCCAAAATACAATGGGCAGAGCTTGCCACTAAGTGTGGTTTATAATGGAAGACGGTCACTGTTAGCATAAGGCCGTGCTTTATTCAGTGTTCCCCACAAACAGTTTAAGACTGCTCTGGGAAAGCCCTGGTAACTTCTAATTACGGAGGTAACTCTCATAAAAAAATGTTCTTTATAGCAACCTATTCAGAGATCTTTATTTCTTAGAATATTGACATTTTGGGATGACATTTGTCTTTATAGGAGATGTTGGACATTAGAAGAGGGATTTAAATCATGAAACATGAAGTTTTTTAAGTTACCATTGCCTTACAATGACACAGTGTAAATCAAATCCATGATCAACTCCAGAACTGTACCTTGACCTTGCTATGTGATCCCAAGAAATTCAATTATTTTCTGTGTCTCATTTTTCTCCCACAGGGAAACAATATTCAGAGAGTAATGCTTGCTCAAACAATTTGCTGTCTGGTCATGAGAATATGAGCATGTATTTTTAAGGTGTGCATGTTAATCTATATTTATATATGTGGTTATCCATAGTTTTTGCTGCTTTCCTGAGCTCTGCTCATGCTCTGCTTTGACTGACTCATGCTGCTTGCTCCCACATCACACTTCTGCCTGTGCCTCTCATCCTCAGGACGGCGCTGTGGGGACATCCAGCACCAATCACACGTGGTCCCCCATGGCTCTGTGCTGCAGCCCTTACCCAAAATCCACACATGGTGCAGGGAACAAAGGGGAGTGATGCCCTGCCCAGCAGCAGCCTCCACACAGGACCACGGGGAGGATCTCATGCTGCATCCTCTGCCACTACTGGTACCTCACCCAGGGAAAGCCCCTACCACACATCTATCACCTGGGTGATTTTAATGAGCAAGCTCATATGCTGTGAAGTATGGTATATGGTATATGCTCATGGGGTAATAAATCATGTGCTGGTATCTGTATCTATATACATTGTCCTGAAGCTCTGGCAGCTCTAGGCCAGTCTGCTCAAAGCTGCAGTGCAAACCAGTGGCAGACTGAAATAATAACCCCAGCACTCCTGTCTTCCAGACCACCATTCTCTTGAGCTGTATTTCAGCCAGTTAAAATGAATTCTGCAGAACACAAACAAAATTTATTATGAAACAAGGCAAAGGAGTACAAGGATTCTCCCTCAGGGTAGCAGCAAACTCCCTGGGCCCCTCTATTTTGGTAGTCTTTGCTGTCACAGTGACAAGAAGTGACTTGTAGCCCTTGCACAAGGTATTGGAAACACTAACAGTCTTCTGCATTAACAGGGGCGAATTAACACTGTCTCAGAGCTGCTCAAAGTTCCTCTGAGTGAAATGAGTGTGCCAACAATGATTCACACACTGCTTCTGAAACAATAACTCATCCCAGAAATCCCAGCAGTGCACTATAGAGTAACCTGGGCGTGTAATCATAACGAGTACCATGCGGACACAGCTGCTGCTCCTCACTCCCATGCAACCATTACATTTCCCTGGGCTCTGTGCAATGTTCTTTCTAACAAGGTGGGGTACATCAGCCTTTGGTCAAAGGAGAGTCTGCTTAAAAAAAATTAGCACCTGAGGGTTAACAGGCAGAAGGAGCCCAGCCCCTGCAGTGCAGCTGATGTGACCTGTGACATCTTTGCCTGTCCTGAAAGGCAGAAACACAGATATTGTATTCTGTAGAGTAATGTGTATCCTTGTGGCCATGGCAATAGGTGGGGAAAAAGTCATAAACAGGAGTACAGAAGCAGTAAAATCAAGTTAGGACCTTGGTAAATGGTGAGTGCTGCTAATGTATGGTTCTGCCAAGCATCTCTAGCAGCTCTAGACAAACAGGAACTTATCCAGTGAAGCGCAGTCCTGGTGCCTCATGAAAGAAATCCCAGGAGATGCTTTAGGGTATTATCAAGCCTTTATTGCAAAAGGCTTGCAAGGTAGGTCATTGTGTGCCACAGAAAATAGTATCTCTGATAAATCCATGGCAACTTTAATTTTGTCTCCATCTTATAGAATAAGTACCAGCATCTATCAACAACTTCAGAGGAATTTACAGGCTCTGGAATTTACTCTCTGCACTGGAAACGAGCCAGCAGGGCCATTTTGAGTTTTGTGATGCCTGAAGGGAAATAACTCAGAAGGACCTTTCTGAGGAGAGTTTCAGTATACATTCTGCCCTGGCTCAGATCCAGGGCATGCAGTGCTGCACCAAGGCTGAGAAGGGAGACAATTCATCCGTTTGACACTCAAGAGAGATTTCAGCTGGGTTTCATTTATATTTTATCGTGAATGTGTTTTTTCTTTCCATTACTCAACTATGCAGCAACAAAAAGATTTTTTAAACCCTGTGTTCTGTTAGACTGCTCTAAAGGTATGCGTTGTTTTTACCCCTAATAGCTGCCAAGCTGAATTCCTTGAGGGATGAAATCACTTTAGACACCGTGTCTTTCTCCAGGTAAGTTTGTTCATATAGACATTCCATGTTGCTATGGCCAGGCAACCATAGCATGTGTGCTACCACAAAATGACAGCAAGTTAATCTTTTTTGAAATTCAGAGAGCATGTTTGGGTCTGGATTGGACAACATACACTGTGCTGCAAACTGCTGTGTAGATATCACTTAGTAGCATGGCCCATCACTGTCATTTACACAGTCTCTGCATAGGCATGTCTGGTGTCGCCTGCCCCATTGAACATCCTTACTTATAACATACATGTAAGTCCACAAGAGATGTCATCTTCTGGGAAGAAGTCTCAGCCTCCTGTCACCCTCAGAGAAGAGCATTAATTGCCTTCTTTCTGCTATCAAAGAGGTAATATTGCTGACTCATCTCCACTTCCATAGCATCAAAGGATTCATGAACCTTGAAGTTCCCTCTTTAGCTAGCAGAGACACACACATCCAGTTCTCACAAATAGTTCTCTGCAAGGTCCCATCTTGCTCCATTAACTGAATAGAAGCCTATTACTGCTAAAATCTTCATTTAGATGCCTCATTTAGAAGCTAATATTAGATGGCATGAATAGACTTCCTTACCATTCCTTATCACAGCAAGTATCAATGTCCTTTTTCAGGTTAGTCAAAATACATCCATTTGTATAATTTTGCAGTGGAAATCATAGAATCAACCGGGTTGGAAAAGACCTCTGAGATCATCAAGTCCAACCCTTGATTCAACACTGGCATGGTTACTAGACCATAGCACTAAGTGCCACATCCAGACTCATCTTAAAAACCTCCAGGGATGAAGAATCCACCACCTCCCTGGGCAGCCCATTCCAATGTCTGATTACCCTCTCTGTAAAAAATTTCTTCCTAATATCCAACCTAAACCTCCCCTGGCAGAGGGAGGATAAGAAAGGTAAATTTTAAAGCTCAGAAAGGGTCCAGACTTGCAGAAAGCAATCCTGGAGAGGAAGTTCTATGTGTTTCCTTCTCTTAGAAAAACCCAGATATGAGAACTGATGTTCAAGGCTGGAATGGTTTCCACTCTGTCTATCTGTGCTACAAGCCAACTGGAATGTTGAGGGAAGAGCTTAAAAAAAAAGAATTTTATGCAATCCTCGGCAGAAAAAATTATTTTCAAGAGACACAATTTCCTTTCACTACATATTTTCTTATCACACAGTACATAGAAATCTCTCTTTCTTTTGCACAAAATTCACCCTAAGTCTTCCAGTGATCTTCAGCCTATACATTTTAGTTCTCACATGCAGCCTTAATTTTCCCATCAGTTTCTTGGCTTCTAAAGTTTGACTGTACAAAACACATTAAAGAATGGGAATGAAAGTTCCTTAGTACCCAGAAAAGGCCTCTTCTCTAACTTGACTCTTCTGATCTCTTTTATGGTACTGTTAAGAGCAGGACTCTCCTCTGGTCATTAAAAAACCCCTCCTATCTTTGTGTTCTGTAGAGTGAGACACGGACATTGTACATGCTCTCATTAGCAATATTGCACCTTTAGCAGGCCCTCAGCTGTGCACAGACAAGCCTGAGAAAACAGTGGTCCTGTTCTGACACGTCTCCAGGCGGGGGATCTGGGATAACCCATCCGTACTGTGCAGCACTCCCAAAACATTTCCTGGGCTTGTACCAGGACTCCTCCTCTTCAGACTACTTATTTGCACAGGAAAAATGGTGTGAGGGGAAACTATGCTTTCCTGACATGGTGCATGGTGGAGTGTCTGCGATATAACAGGATAATTTGCCAAGATCGTGCCTGCTGGTCCTTATTTATCCAACATTGCTTAAGCAGTGTCAGTTGATACTGTTGCAACTAAAAATCTGTTCCCACATCTAATAATTTCTTAGTGGTCAATGTTTCCTCTTTGCAATATTTCAAACACAGATTTTGTTTTTTAGACAGCTTTGCCAAAGCAGTACAATTAAATGTATCACCGTGTATACACACACACTTAATAGTGAATGTTCTTCTGTAAATATATACATTAAAAAATATGCATATATGTATGCATATATGTATGTACATGTAAAACCACACACAGAAAGAGAGAAAAAATATGAGATTAAAATTTGCAGTTCTGTACTCTGTTCTTGTGGTTTAAGTTACGTAAATTTTATGAAATTGGTTAGACCTCAAAAACACTACTTTCTAAGAGTGATCTGTTTTCAATGCTAATGCAATTACTCCTCTTCTTTTCCTCTAAGCAAATTCTTCTGCAGTATTGGAAAAAAGAAAGATGAAACCCACAAAATTGGTCCCAGCTGCCTAATCTTTCTTATTATGGGTACATAATAGCAGACGTGTGTGGACCCTTTGACAGAGGAGGAGGAGGGAGAACTCCATAAAAAGCATCTATGTAAAGGGGAGTCAACCACCACTGACTCATTTCCAGGGTCCTCCTCTTTTAGATTATTAATAGAGGTGTTATTTATGGATTAAAGCAAGTCCCCATCATTCAGCTATATGGTTCCCCATTCAGAACCCTGCCCGCTTCTGAGCTTGACAGTCTGGACTCAAGTTACCACTGCTTGGTGTTCAAGCTTATTTTTAAACTTCACCTGTTTAAAAGATGTGATGTGTATTCAGGAGAAGGTAGATTTAGGTTCTTAGTCAGCTGTCGATTTACACTTTCTGTGACTTAGTTTATCACCTTCTCTCAATAGTATTTGAGATAATCATTTCAGAGTCAGAACCCATAGTTTCTTGGTCCTTTTGGCTACCTCTTCAACAGCAGATGGTAAGAAAATCAACCACCAGACCCTTAGGGAAGTCATGAATTACTTCTTGTGAGCAGTGCCATTTGGAAAATGTCACATTAACAGAGGATAAAGTTCTGCACATACATAGCTTATGCTTCCGCATGTGCTCCAGAGCCAAAAGCAACATCAAATGTCTACTTCTGAAAGAGCAATTTATTTCCCTAAACACATATTTCCTCAGGCCTAAACTCCATTTTAGGATTAAAAAGCAATATTCGATAGATGCAGAGTTATCCTGTCATTTTGTTATGCAATTTTGTTACGCAGTATTGTCTTTGTCAGTATTAAAATTGTAGGAAAAAAGAAAAGCCACAGGTCAATGCTTAAACTACAGGAAATGATCAATTTTTTAATTACAACAGAAATTCAATTATACACTTATCTAACACTCTTATTACTAGATGCATTCTTGTAGAGGAGACAATTGCCTGCAGGCTGAAATTCACAGCTAAGCTCCAACTACATCCCTTTCTGTCAGATTTTCCAAAGTCTCTGATCTTCACTGAACAGACACTGCAGAGACCTCTTTTGAAAATTTTGCTACTAACAGGTTCCTTTCCCTAAAGAAGGAATAGTGTGAGGTCTTAGAAGAGTCTCCTAATAACGTTTCCTTAAACAACGTTTGCAAACAACAGTAGGAAATACACTAAGCTTGCAGCCAAAGAGCTTTAATGAAGATGGTTTTGACAGGTGCAGAGGGAAGATCAGGGAAGACACCTGTGAATCTTTACAGCTGAAGCTGCTAAAAGAACAGCTGATTTATACAAAGGTTAAGGGAGTGAGTGTACTAGAGAGATAGCTGAGAAAAGGACTGTGGTAAGAGGGATGGTTTCTTTCTCTCTGTCTTTTTTTTTTTTTTTTCCCCCAGTGATTTAGCTATAGTATGAGAACAAATATTGAGGTAAAACTCATTTCTGAAATGATAATAGTTGTCTTCTAGAAAGTGTGAGGTGCTTTTTTTGTTGTTGCTTTTGGTTTTGGTTTGGTTTTGGTTTTTTGGTTTTGTTTCTTTTCGGGGCAGGTGTTGTTTTGTTTTGTTTTTTGAGCCTTTCTTTTCCTAACAGTAAGAAACTCAAAGGTAGGAAAGGGAAAGATGTTTCAAAAGCAGAAATGATGCAACTGATGCTTTCTTAGGATGTATCACTGCAAGAGCAAAGGGAATTCTGGAGACCAAACGAAGGTAATGTCTACCAAATCTGACTCCTGGCTGTTTTACATTTTTATTAGAAGTGAATGAATTGAGCTTCTTTCTTGCATCTAAAAGACGTAGCTGGCAAATACTTTGATTTGATTCTTCATTAGTAGCTTTGTATCATGTCTCTCTTGAACCTCCTGCCTGCCTTTGGCAAGGAAGCTCAAAGGAGTTGTTAGATGCTTCTACTGAAAGTAGCCATAAACCCTGTTGGGTTGCAACTGTACCTGAGGTGCTCAGCCTCCATATGGCAAACCTGCCTTCATAGATTTTGTGTAGCATTATGCCTTCACATATGGATACCTTCCAGAGGGTTTGGCTTAAATTCTGCTTTGATTTAGCTCTCTAATTGCCTGTTGTAGAGAGGCACTGATGGCTGCTCAGGCACATGCAGGTACAGGGAGTATCTGGGTTACTGGCCGGTCAGAGTTGTTGGGATGCTTGTTGGGTCATTTGCCATTGTACCTTCTGTAGCAGCCACTTGATTTCCGTTGTGCCAGGTGTGTTCCATGTGTGGATGGCTCGTGTTGCATCACTCTGATAGGAGTGCCAAGAAGGTTATTGTGGGATTTGCTACTCCCGTGGCTCTAGAACAAGCAGGGAGCTCTCTAAAACCTTGGGAAAGTTGTGAGAGCATGCAGATAGCACTCAACTGCTAAAGTTCCCCAGATTTTACCTGTTCAAGACAGGAAAAAGACTGTTCCAGGCTGGACTTCTTAGCTTCCAAACCCAGGTTTACTTATCACAGAACTGCCTTCACCACCATAGCACCATAGGATTAATTTTATCCTGATGTACACTGACCATCTCTCCTGCCTAGAACCCCAGGAAAATAGTCATAGTGCCATGCACTCCTCCAGTTGACTTCACATCCGTTGCATTCACCTGAAGGCTTTCAAGCTGTGGTACAAAACCTCTTCATAGTCAGGCTCAGCTGTTTCTTCAACAAGTAGTTTTCTCTTCCTTTGCCTTTCTACGCTCCCTTGCTATATCCAACATGTGCTGCTCTTGATATATCCAAGGCATCACATGAGGTTCTTTTGGATAAAAAACCTTATTCACCAAGAAATGGACTGATTATTTTACTGTGAGAATGAAAAATGACAGAGCCATAAGTACACTTAGTTTTTTCCAAGGACGCATGGAACTGAGAGTGCTCGTGTCCTGCAGATTGAATGTGTGTTAAGCCTCCCTCTTTATGTTTTGCTTTGTCTTGGGGTTAAAAAGAAAGGCCAAAATTTATCATAATCCCTGATCAGAATCATGTGCACAAATTAATAAAATACCTGCATATTACAAAGTGTTCTTCTGAGAAGTGAAATATGTTAAGCAAATAATCTTTGTGTGTTTATGGAGCAAACCCTGGGCTCTATGTACAGTCCTATGTGTGGAATCAACTTGTCTCCAGGTTTGTGTGCAGACACAGCATATTGCAAAGTATACAAGAGGCATTTATGATAAAATTTTGATTTATTTTTTGTGGCTTTTGGGAGACATAGTGTAAACAGGACAGTGGTTAGTGTGGTTGCATATATGTAATTTAATAAGGCACAGTTGAGAGCAGTTGTTCTTGGAGTTATCATTCATTCTGTATGATGTCCTGAGCAACACCTGGGAGTCAATGTGAGGCTACTGAAAAATAAGCATGTTTAGACAGAGATTGTTTGCTGCAAATTCCTCCAAATTGCATATGGCTGGGATTTCTTTTGGGGTTTTGTTTGGTTGGTTGGTTTGGTTTTTTTGGTTCTCTTCACTGCTCAACTGTCACAATTTCTGGAAGCCTAAGAGTTAAAACTTAGAGGATGTTATCTAGGAGCCACTGTTCTCATGCATTGCTAAGGTTATCTGTAGGCCACATCTAGCTCTTTGGTGGCTCTTTAAGTAATTGTTTGTTGTTTCTGGATCACCTGCTCCTAACCATATGTCTTCATTATGATTGACAAAGCGTACTGATAGGTTTATTGCATCTTCCAGTCTTTTGAGAGAGAAGTATGGATGCTGAGTCACTATTCTGGATTTTTGTTTTAATCTTGCTATGTTTTATTACACCCATTTCTCTTCAAGTTGTCTTGTATGCTGCAGCAACTAAAACTAATGTTGCTAAAAGTTGCTACCATTCTTGCTCCTCTCAATCAGGCTAGAAACCAGTCCTTCAAGAAGCCAGACTTGAAACTTCTGCAGTTCACCAACAGAGTAAATGTATCTCTTCAGTTTCTTTTTGTCTCTTTCTGTTGTACTTATTTCTACAAAACTTTTGTACCTGTCCTTGTCTGCTGTGCTTGGCATTGGGTACTGTGTTCAAAGATTTTTAGCTAATGGTTTTCAAGGTCGAATGCCTAAGGCTTAGTTCCTGAATTCAGCAGAGGCAAGTAAATAATTAACTTGCCCAAGGTTTTCTCGCTGTTTGTCATTGTCCTCCCTAATGGAGGTGAGAAAATCTGATTCCTCTGAATAAACTAGACTTACTGAAGTTTTGATTTCAACACCATTTTAAATCCTAGAGAGACGTAGTGCATGTAAATGTGTGTCACAGCCTTCAGCATCTTCTATTCGGGGCTTTAACAGTTAAATTTAGATAAAAACATCCTAACAAGCATGTTCTTCTAGGTGATATAAGAGAATTCTCAAAATCAGCTCCAATCAGTGGGAGCTGGAGGTTATGCAGCATGTGTGGGTTCCCAGTCTGCTTGAGTATATCAGAGTGGTGTGGATCCCAAATCTTAACTTCAGTCATTAAAAAAATTCAGTCTCTGGGCATGTTAAGCTACTTACATGAATGATGTTCTGAAATTCACAGGTCCCTTGTCCCTTTGATCTGGTATGACAGTGGGAGGCAGGCACAATGTGTGTGTGGAGGATGGGATTTGCTTGTCCTCAGGTCTAAAGGTAAAGTCCTGTGAACTTGAGTAGTGCATTTGTTCTGAGTAGTGAGAACTGAAGCAGGAAACAGAACATTAAACTGCTGTTCATAGGGAAAAAAGAGGAGGTGTAGATTCAGGCGTAATGGCATCATGAAAGAAATGCAAATGTGACATTATGCATGAAAACAGTTTGAGCTGACAAAGCAAAGAGCTTTTTGCCATGCTAGTGAGGATTCATCCAAGTTAATAAAGTAGGATTTTGAGAGTATGAACATGCTACTGCAAGGCTGCTTATCGTGGCTGAGAAGGGGAAACTAGCCTGGTTTTTACACTCAATGAACAGAACCTCAGCTGTCTCACTAGTGAACAAAGACAGTGCAAATGAGGTTGCAGGTCACTAGAGGCTCTTCAAAATAAATAAAACTCACTAAGTTGCTCCTAAAGCCAAATAAGAAGAGGATGCCTTTACCCTAAACCACCTTTGTCAGCAATCCAAACTTAAGATAATTTTGTAGACATTTTATTACTAGAGGTTTACTTTTCCTCTTTCAAAGGAAAGCATGGCTTTTCTTTATTATTTATCATTTCAACAAAGACATTAGAAGACTCCCTCCACCAAGAAGGTAGCCTCTGGAATTGATTTCTCATGTCCCATGTAATTCTTCTCCTCCATAAATTCTGTAATTTCCATAACAATTGAGGTGTACTATCTTGTGTGATGTTACTCCTGGGCTCACAGAAATGCTCAGTAGCAATCACTGTGCTTCTTACCTTGACTACCCAGTGGAGCTGTACAGTCACTGAAAGCTTTTTGTCAAAGTGTACCTTAAATTCAACAGTAGTTTTCCAGCTCCTTTTTGCTAATCCAAGCCACTTCTCCCATTATTGTGCACATAAAGCAAAGTGGTCTTGTTCCCAACCCGGGCCATCTTTTCACATTTGGTTTGCATTTATGACTTACAAAAAATTGTTAATGTAAACAGTTACTAATTCACTCGCTGCTGTTGAGTTTTGTTGTCAATCAACTTTTTTTTCTTTTTTTTTCTTTTTTTGTGGGTAGTAAAAGCCAAGGTTAAATTAGAGCTGCTCTTGGTATCCAATACTACCAGTATTGCACACTACAGCATAGTCTTTCTTGGAAGCTCTATGTACATTGATCGGCTGGGCCTGACCTTGCTCTGCCTGAGACATCTGGTGAGATCACAGCTGGAGGTGATAGAGCTATGAACATGTAGTTATGGGAAAGTCTGGGGAGATATTTTTAACAAATAAAAATGGAAAGCTTGCAAAAGCATGACGTGAGCATTGTTTTCAGTACTTTGAGTTCCCTTCTCATAAACATGTGGAAACTCTTTAGGCGTATGGTATTAAAATCCTAGTTAATTTATTTTTCCAGACTTCTTGCTGCAAAGCTTTGTTCTATATGAGAAGCTAATACTGCAGTCCAAGGTCATGGAAAGCAAGGGGGAAAGAGTTGTGTGGATACACTTAAGTGTTTCATTTTCGATTTTGTTTTCTCCTTCTGTAGCCGGTATTAAGTATTAAAGAAAGGGAAAGCTGATACAGGAATTGTGTTGGTAGTAAGTTTTCCATTGTTCTCTGTAAACGCCTTCAAAATAATCATAAACACATGTTGTTATGTGACTATCTGTAGAGGAGAAAGAAAAGCTACAGGAGCATATCCAGCCAACAAAATATATGTGTCCCTTTGAAAGGATGGAAAAAAAAAACAAACAAACAACAAAAAAAAAAACAAAACAGACAAAAATAATCCAAAAGGAGAAGCTACCATTTTTGACAGACTGAAGGCACCCTGCAATTTCCAGAAAAGTCAGAAATTTAGTTTGTGATTCAGAAACCAGAACAAGTTCAAGGGTCAATAAGTAAAATTAGAGTGCTACTCTGAAGAGAGCACGCGGAACTTATGATATTCCCTAGGAGAAGCAGCATGAAAGAAAAGTGACTACAGGCATCTCTCTGTCACAGGTAACCTGTGCCTGATGTCCCTCACACTGCAGAAAGGAACTTGCTATTCTCTAAACCAAATGGAGGTTTAGGGTTTTTCACAGCAATGTAAAAATGTCATGTTTGTTAGCCAGAGCAAGACACTCCTTGTAATTGCCAAAAAGAGCCCAGAAAAAGCCTTTCTGAGAAAAAACTTTGAATTATAAGTTTACAACTTTCAGAATATCTGTAAGAGGAGTGGTACTCGGGGAGCTACGGACTCACCCTCTCCCCAGCATTTGGCAGAGCTGTCATGTTACCTGGAGCAAATTCCAGAACTAGAACATTGTACGAGCCAATTTAATTCTCTAAAAATGAAAGAAAACATATTCAGTTTTAGATGAAATATTGGTTGAAGTTGCCAGAATAAGATCTTGGACTGAGAAACTACAGAAAGCAGTTGAGGATATTGGAACAGGGTGAACTGAACATTGTCTTCTCACACACAGCTTCAGCCCTTACCATCAACTTGCAAGGGAGAGTTCAGTCCTGGGTGGGATTTTGTGTCAGGATTTTCTTTAAAGAGAATATGGTGATGGAAACTCCCCTGAAACAACATTGCATTTACTATAATTTAGGTATTGAAAATTGCTAAAAGCAAAGATTCAGAAACATGGAATGATTATCCCACTGGAAATCCGTGAACTCCAATATTTTCCATATATGCCAGAAGTATCAGAACTCATGAGATTTTTTGACAAGAAGCTGGAGAATAATATTCGCTTATAGGACTGGGCTCGCTAATATAATTTGCTTCTGACCAAAAGTAACTGTTGTGGTTTTATTATATTTTTTCATTTTATCTACATATAACTGTGAATATTTTTCAAATAAAAACCCTCCTTTAACCCTGAGCGAAATTACAACCAGAGACCCACAGTCATTGTCCTTGTTTATGTTACTCCTGAGAGGGAAACAAAAATCCAGATTTTGTGCTACAAAGCAGTACTAAATAACAGGGCTCTCCTGATTCTTGAAATAGGTATTCTGGACCACTGAATTGTACTGGTAAATTTAAGCAAAGCCAGTGTAGGTCAGACACAGGCAGTCCATAATTCAACAAGGCTTTGGAGTTGTATAAAATATCTGGTTGCATGTTGTTCTTGGATGAAGTTTAAATAGCCACCACAAACGGCCTTTATTTAGGGGTAGATTTTTGCCCCTGTTCTTAAGTAAGGTAATTATCCCATATGTCAGCTTTTCTGTCTGTGCCATATATTCATGGAAGCTGGCTCAGCATTCTTAGTAAAGCTGCAATCAGTACATAATACCTACAGATTAACAGAATGGATATTTAAATGTCCAGCTGCCTGACTGAAAACGTTATCTCTGAAGGATCTGGGGGAGCTCAACATTCATATTGAAATTATTAAGTTAAATCTCATAATTACCCATCACTTGCAAAACCAGCTGTCTCACAGGTCCTTGTTGCAAGCATGTTATCCTGTCTCAAGTTGGAGACGTCTTGTTTGCAACCTGTAGCAGAAAGGAAATTTGTTAGATCTTGTCTGTGACTTCATCTTTAGATGCTCCATCCTAGAGGCTGGACTGGGAGCTGATGATAAGCAGCATTTGGGACCAATACCATTGGTATTTTAACTAATCATTGGGATAAAGCACTAGGCAACAAGGATTTTAGCAAAAACCAGCAAAATTTTATTTCAGTTCTGATTATGCTCTATAAGCCAAATTAGAGCAGCTTTCCTCATAAGCTACAAAAATTAAACTAAACCAGCTTCTGTATTTTTAGAAAGCCTGGTCCTGCTGCTTCAGGATTTTTTTTTTTTTTTTGGTGTGTAGGGAACCAGAGTAGGAGAGAAACTGCTTTTATTTGTTTATTTGTGTGAAGTCAGTTACCATATGTCTTATAGCACAGAAGGAGAACTTTCCTCCTCTCTCAGGAAGGTTTGTTTTCATTGGCCAAAACTCTACAGGAATGTATCTCTGATGGCTTCCCCAGAGCTAAGCAAATAAATCCCTTCAACACTTAGTCACTGCCTTTGTAACTCTACTTCCTAAAAGTATGCTGAAACCACCTTGACCATGCACAGCCCAGAATATTTCTAAAAGTCAAGAGTACAAGTGGATTTGTCTGTGGGCTACAAAGTCAGTAGCTTTACGAAGCCTGCTTCCTCTCTTCACATTGTCTGAGAATTATTGTTTTAGTAAGTTAGCAGGTTTTTTCTCATAAATTATGCTTTTCATTGGGAAATACCTGAAGACTTAAATATTTATATCGGCAACTAATCTTCAGCACAGAATATGGTTTATTATTTGGGTGGTAAATAGATGTTGATCCATTCAGTCACAATAGAATTAAATACTATATTTACAATGGACTGCATATTATAACAATGGCTCTTGATCTTTCTGTCTGGTGGCTAGCCTGTACTTTCAGTTCTTCCCCTTGGGTACCATGGAGACATTGCATGAGAGAGAAATTGGAACAGTTGGATGCTTCTGGTAATATTTCTTTAGCAAAGTTTTGTCAGGTTATTTTTCTCTTTGGAATATCAAATCACATGTTATCAAGTACCTTGATATTCCCTGAGGCTGCACAAGTTTCATAGCATCTGGCTATTGCAGACATATATAAAACAGTTGTTATTTTTCTGAATGTCAGGTGGATTTTTGATTTTTACACACAAGAGTCAGAGCACTGGTTGTTACTTTCCTGCTGAATCTCAGCAGAAAGCATTATTTCCGTGAGACCTCAAAGCAGTTATATTTTCCCTATCTGTCACAGTCATATATTTTCACAGTTAGCAACATCTCAACCTTCTCTTGTAAGAATGAACTTCCAGTGGTAGGGTGTGAGGCTGTTGTCATCAGACAGACATGAAAACTAAGAAAGCTGGGCCCCAGGCTGTGATTCAAACCATCTGGGTTCAGGGTTTTCAGTTTTGCAACTGATTTGAGACCTTTCCTCAGGGCAAAAATCACAAAGGTTATTTTTCAGGGCTCAGTTTTGTTAAGGTCCTGACTCATGCTTAGGAGAGTACTTTTGTCTTTGCTTGCATGGAGTTTGGGCCTGAAAAACCCTTTCCTACCTTACACAGGAAAGAGCTTTATTCATGCCATAGAGATATCAAAAGTCTGTTTAAACAAAGGAGTGTTCCTTTGGTTGGTTGGTTGGGTTTTTTTATTCAGTCTCATCTGTTGCCTCAGGTTTGTATCTGGTGTCTTCCCCTGAGTCTGAACAGCAGCAAAGTGAGGCTCATTTAGGGCTTCCAAGTGCCTGTCCCACATGTTCCCGTAGGTTTTCATGGCCAGGAATCATAGCATGACTAATGTAGATATAGGCAGGTATTTAACTCAACTGAAAATGCCCTTCAACAGTGGACTGTTGTCTCATTTTTGGCTGACACAGAGCTGAGAGCACCTCCAGGCAGGCAGGAAGAAATGTGGAGAGCTTGGGTGATTTTTTTGTTTATGCCCTCAAATCCCGTATGATTCTGTGATTGCTGTTACATTTTGTTATCCAAAGTCATCTTGGAAAGTGTTACAACAAAGGAGCTCTAATGCCAGAGAGTTCATATTTTTATATTACAGGACTATGATGCTGTTCTGCCAGCAAGTCTCTTGGGAATTCTTTGGCTGCTTTCCCAATTTAGCTTCTACATAGCTGATTCATTTAAAGAGACAAGAACACCATATCCTCGGGAGTCCATGTTGAGACAGTCTTTTAAAGACATGTCTGATGACTTCACCAGTTCTGTAGGTGCATCAGGTTTATCACAGAAAATGAAAAGGATAGAGAAACAGTGGTGGTGGTTCTGCTGCGAGAATGCAGATGCACTGGAGCTGCAGAGAAAAGAAAAATGTGGAGGATGTTTGAAGTGTTGTCAGATGCTCGTGGCTGAATTATCATTGCAGAGAAAGGTTTGGATAGCTCAGATTTAACCAAACAAATAATTCCAAGTAGCAGAATTTCTAAATCTTTGGTTTTTTTCAAGGGTTTTGTTTTGTGGCTTTTGAGGGGTTTTTTTCTCCACAGGAAACCTCCTGTGTCTGGTAAGACATGAGCTCTACGGCTGTGACAGTTATAGCCACTCTCTCTTTAGACACACTGATATCTGGTGTTAATGAACTGCAACCTTTGAGGGAGATTTTTAATTGGGCTTCTTTTTCTGTATTTGGGCCACTGCTCTCAAAAAATGTGTAGGAATTTAGGATCTCCAAAACCTCTGCCTGTCAGTCAAATTTTCTTTATCAGCTATGAGGGAACAGGCAGCATATCATCTCAGTTCTGCATGTAGGCTAAACCACAAAATAGTGACATCTGTTATTTATTATTTGTGTAATGGTCAATCTCCTTAAATCATCTTGTCCATGAGCTGCTTTACGCTGACGACGATGCCCTCATTGCCCACACAGAAGTAGCTCTGCAGCGTTTAACATCCTGCTTTGCAGAGGCTGCTGAGCTTTTTGGGCTGGAAGTC
>JAWWLV010000180.1:26352170-26392738 GCA_035041135.1 Platyrinchus mystaceus | reverse complement strand
CTTTTGAGCACACACGCAGGATCACTCTCGAGGAGAAAAGACAATGCAGAAAGAATCGTGTCTTGTCGATCTCACCCGGGGAGTCTTTCTGCTGTGCCTTTTGCTACTGGACTTGTCTATCTCACATTGGCCTCTTTAGCTATCAGCGTGCTTGTAGCAAGCGTGGGTAGAGCCCTTCTCAAATCTTCGTTCACAAAGCCTAGCCATGATGATGATGATGATGAATGGTCAGTCTGAATTGGAGTTATAAGTGTTCTTGGTTTCACTACAGACCACAGGAAAAATCCAGGTAATGTCAAAGCTGTCACCAGTTATGTGTGCAAATGCTGTACACTCTCACTTGGGAAAGGAATAAGATAGTTATGTATGAACAGATTGTTACAGTCAGACTTCACACACACACAAAGAGATGATTACCCCACTACTGGCATTTGTAATCGGCAGCGAACACTCTCCAAAAATCTGGATGACCATTTTGTTCCCTCTCAAAAATGTTCCAAAGCCATTTTGTTAGATTATGCTCTTAAGAGAGTCCAGACAGGTGCAGGACCTGGACACTCTTCTGACCAAATGTCTGGTGCTCAGCAAGATTGTCCCAATGAGTGACTACACAAAGAGCTTGTCTGCTCAGTGAGGACTTTAGTTTGTACCCTGCAATCTCTCTAGTCTTGGAGGCAATCGTAGCATCAGAGATGCAAGCAGCTGGTTCTGTGTTGTCATGCAAGCAACATGTCTAGAAGCAGTGCTGTGTCAGTCTTGCACAAAATCTCAAAATAGAGTGCTAATAAGTGGAGCAGCCAACTACAGAATCAGCTAGAAAATCAGTATGATGTGGGAAAAGGTGGTTTTAGTGAGAAAAAGTATGTTATACACTTTCTATTTTTGTTTCCTACTCTCTGAAAACTGTAAAAGTTTCATAAAACACAAGCATTTTGGGGTTTTTTTTCTTGGCCTTGGGAAGATATGTGCATAAACATGCCAATGTTCAAGTTGCCAGCTTCCTGCTCCACAGGATTCCTGAGTATCTGATGTGGACCCTGATCTACTGTGACAGAACTAGAGTTTGGGGTTATGTTGTCTTATTATTATGTCAGTGCCAGAGGATCCAACAGGAGACCAGAGCCACTCTATCTTGAGTGTAGTATAGAGTCTAGTTTTAGAATGAAGGAATTATTAAGCAGGAGTTGCCTTCACCAAAATCCATAGGTAAAAGGTCTGTAGGCTAAAAAGACAACAGTAACCACATCTCCTATACTTATCCAAGTGAGAAAGAAACAAGCAAAAAAGTGTTTAACTATTTCTTAAATTGAGTTTGGGTAGGGAGAGACACGTTTGTGAAGTGCTAAGTGAAACCACTTCAGTGGGAGACTTAACTGAGACAATATAAGAAGCCAGTAATTGAATCAGAAGAAATCTTTTCCATGCAGTATTTGTTACCAAGCTTTTTCTTACTTTAGTTTGTGTCAAAAAGCTGTTTGAAGTCTACTGACTCTTGTAGTGGTTTGATGTCAGACATAAGTATAAAAGTGTAAAACCAGTACTGAAAGCACTTGCAGTGTCCCTTTTGCAAGGGGACCTTTCAAGATTTAGTCTATTATGCTAAGAAAGCATTAAGGGGTTTTGTTTCATCCCATTTTTTCTATAAAGTGCTTGCAGAGTACAGAATATTTGAAGCCAAATGAGGAAAGTGTAGATCTCAAAACTGTAGATAATTTATTATTCTGAAAAGGAAATTAAATGTGAAAACTAACTCATTAATATCAAATCTTTTTAATGATAGTTTAATGAAAACGGGCATGTCTTCAATGCCACACAGAGAGGAAAGCCCTTCAAGCTGTATCTTAATGACTTTCTTAGACTGCACGTGTTTGAAAGTTAAGCTTTCAAACAGTTCTATGCCCTGAACAGGATTTGCTCTGGTTTCAACAGCCTCTTAAATGTTCATGAAGTTAAGGCAAGATCTAAAAATGGTTCAAGCTTAAACAGAGACATCATCAGATGTCCTCTGCTGCTTATGTGTTGGGTCACATTTGTTTCCTCTGCTGCATCCCAGGTTTTCTTACTGAGCCTAAAAAGAAATCTTGACAATGCCAGAAGTGATGGTCCTTTCAGCAGTTTTTTGCCTTTGTGCAAAGAGCTCTTCTTTTATTCCCCCCTGTTGAACATGAGTTGCCCTGAGTGAATGTAAACTATTTAAATTGAGGGAAATTTTTCTTTTAATCTGTTTTCTAGCTCTCAGTTTGACTACTTACAATGTCCTTGTGGTTCTTCTGCGGAATTCTTTAGTCTGCCCTAAAGAACTATGTATTCTCTAAGTGAAAAATACTTTTAATAAAAAAAAGACATTTAAGACAGACTGTTCCATAGCTTACTATGTGACAACTAAGTCATATCAGAAAATCTTAACAATAAATGATATGTCATATTTTTTCCCAGATATACAGATGTCTTACAGGCTCTATAGCAGGAATATAAACCAAAAATTACTGTTATCTCTTCACAGCCAAAGCAGTAGTCCTATTTGGGTCAGGAGAAGAAATGAGTCTAGACTCAAATATTGTTGCAGTCATCTATCTCGTCAAAGAAAGCACAAATTTCTACTTTCATGATCACAGCAAAACAATCAGAGGCTGACTTTTTCCTCCAAACCAAACCCATTTTCACCTAGCACTTAAGATCTAAACTTTTATGATGTGACTTCAATGGGTTTAAATACCAAAGTTTTTGTTCTCACTGCAACCTTAGCTACCTTCACTTTTTTGCAGTCCTTCTGTGTTGTTTCAGCTGCTTCTTATGCCCATGGTTGAACACAGTCACTCATTGACACTTGTGGAAAAGCCCTACAGCTCAAGGCTCAGGAATGGGAAATGTTCCCTGTGTTAGCTGGAGACATTCCCAGTGTTTTGGTTGGGAGGTTCCCTGGCTTTACCATTTAATTTGTTCAATGATCTGTTTTGTTCCTGTAACCCAAAGGAATAAAAAATATGGCTGCAATATCCTCTGTTTCAGAGACAGTCCTCGACCTCTGAGTGTCACCTACCAACCAATCCTGTAGCCTTTGATTGGTCTTGCCAAGCTGCCTTATGCTTCATCTTCTTATCCGTTAATCCACTTCAGGGGTCCTCAGTTTCTTTCCCTTTGCACATTCTTTTCTACCTTATATCTTTTTCATTTAATGAACTGTAGGTAACAATTCCAGGTAATAAACAGTGAACTAAGGCCTATGCATATTCTTTTTCAACTCTGAAAACATGTGCTGTTCATGTTTTTCTGTCACATTTCTTGTCATCTTTCAGTTTTACCCCCAATCTCTCAATCTATCTGACACACAGATCACACGGCTTCACTGTAGCAAATGGGATCTTCTTTTGACTGATTATTTCATACGACCAATAAGTCCTATCATCTGTTCACAAGATAAAAATGTCATTTTCAGAGTTACTTTGCAAAAACTGTAGGGACATGCCAGCATCCATCAAATATAATTTACAAAATATTGTCCTTGCAGATTAATATACTGCTTTATAGCCTGTCAGCAATGCCAGCTAACAAAATAAAATATCAAATAAGCCTGCTGTACAATAAAAAAAAAAATATTTACAAGCATCAAAAACATTGCAAAAAATAATAAACCTGGCTTTCTACTTTTGCACATCTTGGAAAGCAGGGTCTCATGCTGGTTCCTCAATCACTGACCCTCTGGGCTCTCAAGAGACAGCCCATTACATGAAGCTCAGCGACATCAACTTTCAAACTGGCAAGTCTTTCCACTACAATACATCTACTAGTACGTTTTCTTTTCTGTTTGTTTGTTTTATGTGAGGGGGTTTTTGTTTGGGGGGGGGGGTTGTTATGGTTTTGTTTAGTCTTCAACCTTTGATAATGCTATCCAAGATTATTTTAATCAACATCTTATATTGCTGTTTATGATAATTTATTTAAATCAAATCTAAAATGCTGTCATTCCTGATTGATTTATTTACTGTTTGGTGAAGAAACTGATGCAGCCTTTAGTATTATTGGTAAGCTTTGTTCTGGGTTTCCAACGGGAAAGTTTTATGTCATTTAGAATGAGACATTTTCTTGTAATATTGATCTGTCAAAAAATATCAAAGAGCTTTCATGTTGTAAACAGATCTGACCTTGAGAATCTCTAAATGTCCATAAATGCAACTCCAGAAGAGTCTCTTGAGAGATGGTGAAATCTCCATCCTTAAAATCCTCAGAATTGAACAGAAAAAAGCATGAACTGCCTTTGAACAAACTTTGAAGCTAGCTCTGCTTTGAGCAGGAGGTTGGACTAGCAACTTTTTTTCTCTAAGTTTTAAAGGAAATCCTGAAAGTCTTGCAGCCTCCAGGGGAACTGAGTGGAACAACTGATCTGTCAAGCTTCTCTTGGATTCCAGAGGAGTCCACCAACCAGCAGTCCTTTGTCCATGAATGTCTCCCACCAGTCAGATGTCTTAAAACTTCAGAACACAGTCTGGAGCCCCATGTTAATTTTCATGTCTTAGGAAAGCATCCAGAACCATCTCCTTAGGACCACAGTTTATTATGGACAACTGTGATCTATTTCCAGAAGTCCAGCAGTCATTTGTCACAGCATTGAACAACAATTACAGGTTTCTACACTGTCTTATCTTTCTTCTTATTAGACAATTCATGTCATCTCTGACACTGAGAAGATACTTTCCGATTCTGCTATGACCAGGAGTTCATGATACCACAGATTTAATTTCTTATGGTGTCAAAATAAATCAGTATTCCCTACAGGTTAGACTTCCTTCTCCACTATATCTAGTCAGAATTCTACTCTGCTTTCTATTAGTCTGCTGTTTCAGTATTCTGTTCATCCCTCACACTCTGTTTGGCCCTGGTCTCTGTTTCTGGATAACAATTTTCCTTTTTTTTTTTTTTTTTTGTCTGCAAAAGACCTTGTCAAACATGTGTGGACATTGAATTATCTCCTTAACCCTGTCACATTTCAAAATGCAGGCTTATCACCAGAGCTCTTCTTAGTATCCATTACTTTATTCCATCACTCTGCTATTTCCACTCAAAAATCACTCTATCTGTAACTCACTCAGGAGTTATGAACACCCTGTTCTTCTGCATCCACATCATCTTTCTTCTTCCTTTGTGTTGGGATGAAAATCTGATACTCAATATCCACATGGCCACTCACCTCCTAGGCATCCTGCACTATTCCTGGAATATATATTGAAAAACAGAGCTCACTTGCTCCGGTTTCTCTCCAGAAACTCCTGTGCTTACTCCTGAGCATCCTTCCCTTATTTTTCATTCCTTTATTTGCCAGTCACTTTTTCTGATACCAGTCTGACTGCATGCATATTGCTTATTTCTTTGTCTTTTGTTTTCCCAATAAATTGAAAATATTTAGCAAAACATCTTTTGACAGGATACAGAGGAAGAAAAAAGGCAACAAAAGTTCAATTGTATTGTCAGGTTTGTTTAACAGGTTTACAATTAAATCTTTTGAAATACCTTGAATTATCATTAGACTTTTTTTTCTATTATTTAGTGAGGCAATAAATATTCCAATGTGTTTATTATAAGATGGACATAACAGTATGTATTTCCCAACTGACAGACATGGAATGAGAAGATACTACCTGATGTGTTTGACAGTAGGAACTCAGCAGGAAATTTTTTAAACAGGTACACTTTCCCCTGCCACCAATACAATAGTACTGCCAGGGCACTAAGAGTTTAAGTTCCTGAACTCTTAATGTTTGCACTCTGATTCACAGGGTATTAAGTACAAGTATACAATTGACCCTCTAACTGGTACCTGCTTTTTTTCCTTTTTTTCCTTCTTTTTTTTTTAATATTAAATATCTCACATTTTCAAGGCAAATTTTACAAAAATCTTATGATTTGACATAATACTTTACTCACTGTTTCTATTTGCCTTTTACTGCTGCCGCTCTGTTCTGCTTACTTTGAAAGCAGTGTTTTACCCACATCATTCAAGCAGACAAACCATATTTGTGTAACCAGATGCCACAGCCACTACAAAGGTGGACAGCATAGCTGATATTGTTCCTGAGATACGGGTGCTGCTCCAGGCAATAGTATTCATGGCTTAGGAGGATGCATTGCAAAGTAAAATTTGTTTTTAAAGTTCCAAGAAACTTGATGTATTCTATCTGCAATAGTTACACATTTCTTGAACTCTCACTAGCCTGTTTACTCCTTGTCTTATTAGAGCTGAGGCCACTTTGGCAAAGACAGTCACCAAGCCTGGACTGTTGGCCAAAGAGCTTGTATTTAGGTCTGTGCTATCTTCCAAACTAAGGATTTTAAATCCTACTATGTGAACCAGGACATTTGAATTATTCTACTCTTCCAAGAGGAGCTATTATTGAAATATCTAATTAATAAATGTGGTGATGAGTAATAGATGAGCTACTAAATGTATTTTACTTAGTTACTTATTTCCCATGTTGAAAGGTACAAGGGACAGTATGGAATTTGTCAAGTAGAGAAGGTGGATCAGTTTTCATCTTCAGTCACAGGCTCCCAGAAACACAGAAAGGGTGAGGAGGGAAGGCATCCCTCTACAAATCTGGGTTAACCTCTTCCATTAACCTACTTGTAATCAATATGCTTGAAAATGGTTTTCCCTGACTATTTTCTTCCATTACTATTCTAGAGATCAAGGTAAAGTTGACCAGCCTACAGTTCCCTGGATCTTCCTTCTTGGGGATAAGAATTGAGTGAATAGTGAAATAGGAATCTTCTTCCTTGTTTTTAATCCAAGAACTGAAAGCATTTATAAGCTTTTCACCAACTGCAACTTCTTTCCATGGCAGCAGCATTTTCTTAAATGCAGAAATTCTGACACCAAAAAAATAAAAAAGGAAAAACCCACAGAAACCTGAAGTCCACAACATTTATTATTTCAATTTCTTTAACAAAACATACATCGTGGTATAGTACACCAAGTACAAAACAAAACTTAAACCAATTTGGAAGCATTTATTTGTACTCTTGACATAACTGGAGCAGAGTCTCTTAAGGGAGGCAAGTTTCATGGACATTCTGATAGTTGTATATATTGATGCTTTTACTGTCTGTGCCCTGAAAACACCTCCAGATACTTTAGTGTTTATAGTTTTCATGTTATGCCCTGACTCCTTTCACTAGTAAATAAATCAAACTTCACTTATGTCCAGTCAGAGTTGTGTTGCAAGGGGTGGCCACAAACTGTAAACCACAGTTCCAGGTTTAGGGATTAGATTTTACATTGAAAGTTGCACTATAGTTCTGGAAGTTTTGCTCTTTTCTAAAGAGTTACTGGATTTATTCTCTGCACTAAAGCCAAAACAATCTTTTGCAAGGAAATAGTTGTTTATGAACAGTCATCTTGCATTGTCAGGACCACACAAACTTGGATGGCCACTTGAGGTGGCCACACGATTTCTTCAGAAAATAGGTGATGTGATAGTTTTAATTTTGACATCATGGGAAAATTCCATATTGGATGATGAATGTTGTGTACATTCAATGCCTTGAAACAGCAAGGTTTTGTGTTCCTCTTCCTCCTCAGTGTTGGTCTTGTCCATCACCAGTTGTGTGAGTAGTCTCCATCTCCTTCCTGCATCAGAGAACAAGCTTTACTTTGATCTTCAATAAAGCAGCTCCAGAGTAAAGATTAATCTCTTTACTCTTCAAATACTTATCTTTAACATAAATACCATCTATTATGTATATCAGTATTATGTATAGCAGCCTTCAAGTACCTAAAGGGGCTACAAGAGAGCTTGAGCGAGACTTTTTACAAGGGTATGGAGTGACAGGATGAGGGGAAATGGCTTTAAGCTGAAAGAGGCTAGGTTGAGATTAGATATTAGGAAGAAATTCTTTACTGTGAGGGTGATGAAATACTGGGACAGATTTCCAAGAGCAGCTGTAGATGCCACAGCCCTGGAATTATTCAAGGCCTGATTGTGTGGGGCTTTGAGAGACTTGGTCGAGTGGAAGGTGTCCCTGCCCACAGCAAGGGGCTAGAACTAGGTGTTCTTTCATGTCCTTTCCAACCTAAACCATTGGTTAGATTCTATGTGTTTTCTGATGGTTCTCAAGACATCCTTAGCATCTACTTTTGATGGTTATAGGCAGCCTCTTGACTTTTTAAATTCTAAAACAAAAAATCCTTTACAAAAATCTTCACCCTCTTGGAACATTCTCAAACATATTTTGCCATATACCATGGTCATTTAAAAGACTGTGGTTTGTCTTGATCAGTGATGTACTAGTACTGCAAGAAATTCACAGGAAATCATTGAGAGTTGTATTTGGTTATACTGGAATTTCCCTCAGGAAATATGTTGGAAATCCCCTGGCTGCTGTTTAGGGGAACTAGGACAAATGTAATAGGGAGGTGGCCAAGCTGTGGTTATCAAGCCAAATGCAAATTCCGAATGATTGAATTCATGGGTCTTAAACTGGCTGCAGGGCTGTGCTGGCATGGAAGCTGCTGGCTAATTTACATCACTGTTGTCAGGGTGAATAAAGCAGCAACTTCTACGGAAGCTGACATCGCTAGACTCTGCAGGACCAAGCTGCCTGTCCAGCCTCTGGGAGCAATGGGGCAGCAGCAGTGGAACTGCTGCTCTACAACTCTCTGGTTCTTAGATCTCGGAGTGTTTGGTGCTTCTGGGCCAGAAAAAGATTTTATTATAAAGCTCACAGCCCAGGACGTTGGGTCATCTCTGTGGGGCATAGGTATATTAGAAGGCAGCAGTCTGCTTGCTTTTACCTCTAAGTTGTGGTCAAGGAGCCATGTCACCCAGCACATACACTCCACTATATCCTGTGCCATGACCTCTCTGAGGCGTTGTTACCTTTTGTGGCAATGAGCTGTGACCCTTTTGTGCATGACACATAGTGAGTGCTGGCAGCACAGACTGAACAAACATTTGCAGCCAATCCATCCTCATTTATGGGTTGACTTTTCTTATGCAGCTCATCAAAGTAGGCTATTAAATAAGGTTGTGTTTGAGAAAGGCTAGAAGCTGATGTGTGCCTGCCAACCACCTTCCAGCTGGCAAGAGACCTGAGTAATTCCACAAAGCAAATGCGATGAGTTTGGAATATATTTCCTGCTGTTGTGCCTCTGAAAGGGGAAATAGCCTTCTGTTACTCAGGAGTGCTGCATGCCATTCAAGTGGTGACGGATGGCATGTGTGTCTTGCTGGAATTCCACGCGGCACTGAAAACACTTTTACATTTGTGTGTAGACATGTGCACTCACGCAGAGGCAACCCCGTTGCAGCAAATTAAAGCCAGATAAACAAGCTGTTTCCTAACAGCAACTTATGGAGCTGGCTGATCTCTCAGGCTTTTTAGCAACATATGGTGTAGATTTCTAAAGTCCCAAAAGTACGAGATCTATGGTATCTGGGCTAATGGGCTCATTCACATGCCTTTCTTTCTCTCAGGTTCATGCTGCTCAAAGATAATGCCAAGCACTGGTAGGCCAGGAGTTGAAGTTAAAGTGGAGCATAGAAACTTGGTATAAATGCCTCCATCAGCATTTGCAATCTCCTTCTATCTCAGCATTCCATCATGTCTCCAAAAGCTATTTAATGAAATACAGAAGCTTTTATTTCTGTGTTTTAGATGCTCTATATTTTGAACTGTCAAAGTACTATGACACTGTCCCAGCTAAAGCCTTCAATCAGAAGCCAGAACTAGAACATTGTCAAATTAGTGGTGGTGACAAGCACATCACTGGAGCAAGATGAAGGTCAATTTATTGGCACTAGGGTTTTATTGTCTCTTTTGTTAGGAAAATGACATTACAGTCAAGCAGGGAAGGCCTTCCCATATCCCAGCTTTCCTTCCACTGTCCGAGAAAAATCACTAGCTTTTTTCCCATGTTTTGGATATATTCACAGCCAGTAATGAGAAGAGATGTACTCATAACCACAAATTCCTTTCTTTTCTCCTCTCTTCTCTGTGAAGATCTCAACACTCAGAAAAAAAAGGATTTCATGCTATAAACCTCATAAAATAGGTTACTCTGCATAAACTCTACTTTTGGGACACTTGCAAACATCTAAAATACAAGCTCCCAACTTTCAGGTTACCAATAAAGTCCAAATAGAACATGACTCACCTCTTTGATTCTTACATATAGAATATCTTTTTGGAAAACTCTTGAAACTCAAGTTAGAGGAGAGCCTGGAGACCCTGGAGGCAATTCCTACAGAAAACAGGCAGGGCAGTTGAAAGTTTCCTTCCAGCCTTTAAAGTCTGTTTATCTGTAAGAGTCATTGATCATCATTACAGATCACTGTCAGTAACCTCTGAGTAGATGTTCCTCCCATAGTTTCTGTGAATTGTCCAAGTGCCTTGAGCTTTCTGATGTAGGGGTAACAAATTAACTGTTTTCTTGGATGAATCAATGTTTTGGGAATATCTTCCTAACTTATGCAACAGGTGATTTTCTGGATGCTCTTTTTCATCCCTTCAGCCCAGCTGAATAATGCAGTCTGTATACATTTTGTTGGAACACTTTTCCTTTACCAAAGGCAAAAAAAAAATCCTTCTATATAATCATAACACTGTTCATATGATAATACAAGCAAGAACAATAGGGACCACTGTTGGTTTGAATTGCATGAAATCTAACCTGCTCAGTTTGGAACTGTGTGAAAACATAATGGACTTTGTTTTTTGAACAGAGCATGTTGTGCATGAGAACTGCCATGAATTAGGAAAAATATGTACTTAAAATTCAATAAATATCACAAAGTTCCCACTATAAATGTTTCCTCTTAGGAGCTGCTTTATAATACTAGGCATCCATCCTACCATGGAGTTCAAAACCCACTCTTATAATTGGGTGAGTCTGTCTTCATTTATGAAAACATCTTCACTTATGAAAACTGTTGGTGCAGAAAGCCCTGAAATATTGTTGGAAAATTCACGTGCTCAGCTGAAACCACAGAACAACATATCTTCTTTTTTGTGGGAGGTTGTGCCTTACAATGGCTTTTCATACTGTCATATAGGCAGAACCCTTTCCATCACAATTTGATGGCAATATCCTTAGAGCTTTTTTTTCATTTGAATGCAACAGTGAATATTTAAGGAAGTATCAACCATAACCACAGCTTGCAGAAAGGAACAACAAAGATGTGTTTATTATTTCTGTTACAGCAGGGCACAACTGTGCTGTTGGGGCTCTGATATTGTAGATACTGGGCAAAAACTGAAACTTGAAAATTCTTGAAAAAAGGAAACTGTTAATGACCTAAACCAGCAGTGTGGAAGGTGTTAAGCAAAACAGGTAAGTCATTAAAGGAAAGCTAAAGAAAAGCTTTAAAAGTTATGTAAGACATGAAATAATCAAGTTTTGTGGGGTGCAGAACTCTCCCTGAAATCTGTGCTGCACATTTATTATATAAGTAGACTGCACTAATGTCTGCAATGAGAGTATTAATGTCATGAATGCCTGTGATGGGTTAGAACCATGACTACTCGGTAAAGTGGTGACAGAAGTATTAAAATTAAAAAATATAGTCTCAGTGAAGAATAAACTTCAATAAATTATACATTTCAGGAAAACTGTTTTGCTTTATAGTATTGCATGAGCGGAAAAGAAAGTTAAATTTATTGCGTATCTAATCTGTGAGTAATGACTCATCCTCTTCTGGAGGAATGCAAGCAAACTTTCAGTGCACTCCAACATGACACTAAAAATATCCCATTGCTATCCACAGTTTGTCATACAGAAGTATTTCTTGAGAGGTTTTCAAAACAAGGGGTTACATATTCCAGTTCAGTTCATCAAATAAGTAGGCCCTGACTACTTTCCAAACAGCTGCACTGAGGTCTTTAGGATTAATTCTTAAAACGTCAGGTGACCAAAATTCCTGCTAATTGGATTTTAATTATTTTCTGTGCAACACACTTAACCTAGTGCTTTTGCCTATCTATAGAATAATACCGTGGGGATGGAGCACGTTAATTAGATTTGCAGCTGTAGAAGGAAAATATCAGTACTTCCTGTACTGGTAAATACCTGTGTTGTAGGCTATGTAACCAAAACCTTTTTGTTATGGTGATGTGCTTTGTGTGTTTATGTACACTGCTCTTACTGTCTTTTCCCCACTAACTCTGGAATGATGGAGTTGTCTATGGGGTTTGAAGAAATGCAGTTGCCTCAAAGATACAAAGTTCCTACTGGATTTGTGAAAGGAACAGAAGGTGAGAAAGAGAGACTTCAACCACCACCTCATCCCTTACTAAAAATGATTAAGTCCACTAAGATAGCCATTTGTGACATAAACCGATAAAAAGCCAGACATTCTTAATTCTACTGCTCATGGTGTTCCTGTAAACTGTGACAGATACAGGTTTCATAAGGTCTTGTCTCATAAAAAACTTTTCCATTCTGGTTTTTGTCAAAGAAAAGCCCAGTTAATGAAAATGAAAACATTTTGCCAAAGCCTTCATAGCCCATCTGTCTGAATGTTAGATGACCCGTGGCATTTTCTCTCAGCCAGCTTGGTATGCTTCACTTGAGAAAGCCTGGATAGTCAAAATCCAGGTCTGCTCTGTTATAGGGATTGCTTTGGGTCTGAGAAGGCCAGGTCCTCTGAGATCTCTCCTCTGAGTTAGGATCACTGAGGAAGAAGAAACCTAAAAGCCTTGGGAATCAGATGATCTAGATATTTTGGGCCTGTCTTTAGAAAATGATTGATTTCAATGCTTGATAACAAGATGTTTTGATTATGCTTATTTAAAAGAAAGATTTTCATTGATATTTCTAGGATCAGAATGTTTTGTTTTGCATTCCAATGTTATTTTTCCTCTTCATAATATTCACCATCCTTGCTGTACAGGGTAATTATTAACCAGACCCTTTCAGGGAAGTAAAAAGCATTATTGTTTGATCACTACTGGGAGAAGTCTGAATGCGTCCTCAGTCCAGACTCTATTTGCACAAAAACATTAATTTCTGCTCATGGTGTTTTGCAAACAGGAAGTACTGGGCCTGTTTATGGTTTTGTTGTGTATTTTAAAGTAATTATTGCCCTATAGAAGATGCCAAAGACCTGATAAGGACCTCTTTATGCTACCATATTTGGTCAAATGATGATTCTATGTATACTACATGTGAATATTAGAAACTTATTTTTAGATGACCAGTGAGACCTATGTAGTTTAAAATTAGCCAGGCATAGGGACTATACTGTATTTTTAAAGGACAAAGCACAGCTGTTGCATGAGCAAACATAAACCAGCGTCTTCTTCAGAAAAACAGAATTTTATAAATATGCCATCAAGGTCATAAAAACAAATTTACAGGATAAGAAATATTATTCTGATTTAAGTATGAGTGTCAGCAAACTCGCTGCCTATTCTGTATTCAGATTGGTACTGATAGGAGAAGAAAGGCATTTGACAGCAATGTTAGCTGGTTGCAGTTCTGCTTGGCAGAATGAGTGGGAAAGCAGGATTAAAGCAAGGCACAGTGGCAAGGGCAGGCCCAGGACACAGTCAGCTGTTTGTAGGAGAGTTGTGCAGTATTGGAAGGTCGAGTAGAGGAAGATTGGTTTGGTTTTCCTCCTCTGATGAAAGCACAGCTGGTAGCATATCACAGAATCAAATAGGTTAAAAAAAGATCTCTAAGATAAAGTACAACCCATAAGTTGTACGTTGGCTGAACACCACCTTGTCAACTAGACCATGGCACTGAGTGCCACATCAGTCTTTCCTTAAACACCTCCATGGACGGTGACTCCACCACCTCCCTGGGCAGCCCATTCCAATATCTAACCACCCTTTCCATGAAGAAATTCTTCTTAACGTCCAATCTAAACCTTGGTGCAACTTGAAGCTATGCCCTCTTGTTCTGTTGCTGGTTGCCTGGGATAAGAGGCTGAACTTCACCTGGCTACAACCTCCTTTCAGGTTGTTGTAGAGTGTGACAAGATCAACCTTGAGCCTCCTCTTCTACAGGCTAAACAACCCCAGCTCCCTCAGCTGCTCCTCATATGACCTGTGCTCCAGACCCTTCACCAGCCTCGTTGCCCTTCTCTGGACACACTCCAGCCCCTCGATGTTCTTCCTGAATTGAGGGTCCTAGAACTGGACATAGCACTTGAGGTATGGCCTCACCAGTGCTGAATACAGGGGAAAAATCACTTCCCTGGCTGGCTGGCTACACTATACCTGATACAGGCCAGGATGCCATTGACCTTGTTGGACACCTGGGCACACACTGGCTCATGTTCAGCCACTGTCAACCAACACCTCCAGGTCCTTTCCCACTGGACCATTTCCAGCCACTCTGTCCCCAGCCTGTAGTGCTGCATGGGGTTATTGTGGCCAAAGTGTAGGACACAGAGCTTGGTCTTGTTGAACCTCATACCACTGGATTCATCCCATCTATCCAGCCTGACCAGGTCCCCCTGCAGAGCCCTCCTACTCTCCAGCAGACCAACACTCTGACCCAACTTGATGTCATCCGCAAACTTGCTAATGATAAACTCAATCCACTCATCCAGATCATCAATAAAGATATTAAACAGGACTGGGCCCAATACGGATCCCTGGGGGATGCTAACTGGACTCAGCACCGTTCACCACCACTCACTGGGCCCAGCCATCTGCTGATTCTCCAGCAGAGAGTGCACCTCTCCAAGCCGTGAGCTCTTCCAGAAGTGTGCCATGGAAGATGCTGTCAAAGGCTTTGCTGAAGTCCAGGTACACTACATCCACAGTCTTGCCCTCATCCACCAGGCTGGTCACCTGATCTTAAAAGGAGATCAAGCTGGTCAGAATCAATTGCACAACATGAACCAAAATGTGTTCTATATAATTTTAGTTATTCTAGTTGTATTAGTTAAAGAAGAATCTGTGTTTAGGAAGCCTTTATGAAGCAGCATCTTTGTTTTTATCTAGGATAATAATATCTAGAAATTATCTACCTTTTGTAATAGAAGATACACGTTTTGGTATTCATGAAGTCAGGTGATATACCTTTATGACGTTACTACTGCAACATTTTTTAACTAACCAAAAGTAAGTCACTTTGATGGGCAAAACTAGTGTTTCAAGTGACAAGTTTCTTGACTTTTAAACTATTTGTAATTGCAATGTCATGCTATTGTAATGTAAATCCTATAAGGTCATGCTGAGTAGAGAAATATGGCACCTGAGTTATGGAGTCATGAACTAGTGAACAAGAAATTACGTGAGCTGTAATTATCTCTTCTGGGGTATGAAAGTCAAAATAAAAAAGAGTCTTTGTAGAGACATCCCACAAGAGGCCATTTTCTTTCTCATTGTTTCTGAAATGTGAGGGATTGTAAGAGAAATTGTTTCTTGTTCAAAACTACCTTTTGAATTTCAGCTCTAGGATTAATGGAGGTATTGGAGAGGGGGAAGAGGGCACACATACAGCCACAACTCTAGAGTAATTCAGTTTGGGGCTTTTTAGAAGAACAAAAGAGATCTTACTGAAAAGAACACATTCATCAGAAACTTAGCCAAGCTATTAAAAGGAATGAAACAGGTGATGATCAGAAAAGCACTGTAGGAAGGAAGCTAAAAGTAATAGGATGTTGAATAGAATTGAGAGAAGCAGGACTGTTTTTCTGACATAATGCTATCACTCTCAAAACCAATTGCCCTGATACACCTACATCCAACCAAAGGAAATCCATCCCAAAGCAGACCATAAACTGCCAGCAGAATGTTGATGCCCCCCAAAAAAAGGACTTATTTTCTCAGAAGCATCAGCTGTTGAGATATTTCTACCCACATTTTTTCTTGTCTTAAAACCATGAATATTTTTCTTTAGATTGCGAGGAAGAATTAGGTGCTCTTTAAAAATATAAGTAGACCATTTTTTGCTTTCAAACTGCAGATTCTTGTGTAGCCCATGAAGCTGGCAATACACAAAACAGTGTCTTCTGACTGATGACCACTCACGGCCAACTTCATTGTGTTTCTTGACTACAAAAATTATTTGTGAGGTCTACAGACACTTTTAGTGAGAGAATCTAGGCCAAACCCAATTGGAGGAAGGAAACAACAGAATTTTTTGGATTCTGGCTCAGACAGAGGAGAAAAGCTTATTTGTATTTGTCTATGTAAGAGAGAGTGTGGCGCTCTTCAGGTCTAACAGGGTGATAATTTTCATAGACTCTAGTTCAGTGTGGGTATGAAATAGTTTTCAACATTAAGTGATTCTTTTGGTGTTACCAGTGTCTTAGTGCTTTTTATCTGTCTCTTGTGAATAATATATTTTTAATAAACAGCCTTTCCTGGAAGCAAGATGGTAGTAGCACTTGTAATGCAAAGCAAATACCAGTCTTAATTAAGAGCCCAATCCCTTCATACCTTTATTTGACAGTCACAGTACTGGCTGCACTTGCAGTTACCATGTTCATTATTAATCTGCAAAATGAGCACTCACAAGATGAGAGGAAAATACTCATAGGGTACATGTAATTAGCACACAACTTATTATAAATTGTAATTATCTCCTTGATAATTAATCAGACTTACAATTGATGTTTGGAGGCAGTCCAGATAGAAGATACTTACACAAAAAACCATAAATTCCTCTGGGGCCATAGAAAGACAAAATGAGAAGTGAGAAAGAAAAAAATCATAGGACTAAAAGAAATGTTATTTGATAGTTGTAAACTAAGGCTCTAGCCTGAGCTGATAAAGGCTGGATTTTTATAGTCCCAGGTTTCTACACAGAGGACAGTAATGAGCATCTTGGCTCATTAAGCATCCAAGGGATGTGCCACAGAGTAGTTCTGGTGTATTGATTTACCTTCAGAAGAAAATGGTTGCAATACACTACCTGCACAGGGCCCGGGTGCAATTGCCACATGAAGGAATTATAGTGCCATGTAATAGTAAGGACTTGGGTCTTGTTTCCATGGCCCAGAGCTGGAGTGGAACCTAGAGCCAGGTATGTATGGATGCAGTCATGCTATAGGAAGGGATCTCAGGGAGCCAGAACACTGGATGGCCTGGTATCACTTGTCTGTACACAGGCAAAAGAAAGTGTTGAGAGTAAAGCTCTTTATTATCGTGCCTCCATGCCCCTTAGTCTGGGCTTTTGTGATAGCTCGGAATTTCTCCCAAGAGAGAAATCCTCCTGTTTGTTTGTTTGTTTACCTTTTTTCTCTCCTTTAAAATTTTAGCTGAAGAAGTGTTCAGAGGAGTTTTCAGCAGAAGACTGGAGGACTCAGGAACAAGGGGTTGAGACTTACATGACTGCTGAGCTGTGGGTGCCCTGCAGTCAGAGAAATCTCTTGGTGGGATGTACAGCTCAGGTGCTGTGCCACTGCCAACAGAAACTTTCAGTCTCCTCCAGCCTCATGCAGCTTTTGGTCTGGGCAAAAGAAAAATACAAGCTGGTCTGAAGAATATTTCAGCTCATAATCAATTTGCTGGTATTCAACAGACTTTGTGCCTTCTCACTGGCATTCACTGTGGAGGGCATTAGGCCGTACATGTTGGTGTATTAAATTGTTTGGCCTCAGTATGTTACCACTTAACACCACGTGTCTTCAGTCCAGATGTTAATGTGGAATATGAGACACGGGCCACTAAGAACAGCTAAGGCATCACAGACAGTGCCTTTGCTAGAGTTACAAGCAGCTGAAGGTTAATTTATCTTAACTCCCCTTCTACCACACTCTCAAGCACCTGTCTCATAAAATCTCTGCACAAATGATTAAACACACAGAGGCCCCCAAAGGTGTAAGAATGATGCAAAACAACAAAGACGACAGTGGCAGTAACTGTGTGCATGTCATCAAACAATCCTCCATCCAGGGCAAACAGACATGGATGAAAAGGCCTACCATCTGCCACCAGCAAATACCTAAACATTATCCAGCAGTGCAGTAAAGCTGTCGGCATCTCTGTTGGGTGATATCCATCGGTTATTCTTATTCCATTTATTCCATACAAGGCATTTGTAACGTGTAGGTTGCGATACAATGCTGAGATAGGAGAAGCAAGCCAACATGTGCCTTATCCCTCAAAAAAATAGATTAACATTTCTTTCTATTATTGCTTGTTTACTGTAACTGCTGTGTACACGTGTGGCTAACAATGAAGGGCTTATCTCAGCCTCTGCTGTAGAAAAGTAGACTTCTAATGAACTGTTTCTCCCATTTTACAGAGTCATAACAAAATGTTCTCCTGTTCAGTATTTCACTGGTCAATTTGCAAATCAGTTTTTTATCATATCAGTCATTACTGACACAATAATTTCCATTGAACCTGCAAGAGATTGCATGATGTTGCACTCATGAAGCTTTTACACCTGGAGAGATAAAAATGCTGAAATTTTATTAAATTGTGTTACCTGCCACTGCCACATCAAACTGTTAAACGCATCAGACATGTCCAGAGCACATTAATCTGCCAAAGCTTGGGACAGCCATGCTTGGCTCTTGCTGCTGACAAAATGCTAATGCTTAGTCTGCACTGTGCATGATGTAAGTCAAGGTGGCAGGACACCTCTGCATGGAGGACATTTTGACTTTATGCCAGACTTGAGGTCATGTTTCTGTATCTGACTGCTGGAAAAGCTCCTGATGGAGCTGTTTGTTCATGTGCTTAATGTACTTGTGTTGGAGTAATTTCTCCTCGGTACTGCTGGGGACAAACAGCTTTTCAGGGCAGCAGAAGCTTGGCAGCAAGTTCAGTCTGTAAATTATTATGCTCCAACCCTGAGAGGACGATGGATTTCCACACAAAGCAGCCAAGGACAGCCAAGAGGATCCATGTCCCTGCTCTTCCACACAATGCCTCTGGCTCCTTGCTTGGGAAAGTCATGCAGCTCTCCACACTTGGGGTCATCACATGACTGGAGTACAGCACTGAGAGAGCATGGAGACTTGCATCAGTATTAAATGGGAACCCTGTTAACAAGAACCAGCGTTAAAATGAACGGCTGAAATGAACCATGAGACAGGTTTGGATTTTCATCTCCCAGGCTCACACCATCAGGCTGGTAACTCTAAACTTACTGGTAGAAGTAAGTACTTTTTCTTTAAGTCTGTACCAACCACTTCACTCCCCAAGGAAAAAACAGTGAGAACTGTTGATGTTAGTGGAGGTTACAGAAAGGTAATAGCTAGCGTTGGCTTTTTGCTAATTTGTTAACAATTCTTTTCTTTAAACGTTATTACTTATAATCCAGCTCTGTTTGCAACTGGAAATTTTTGTGTTTTGCCTTACTGCTTTCCTTGTCACTTTCCCCAACCTGTAAAAAAGAACAGAATTCATGGTTGAAAGAATTGCTGTTCCTTTGAACCACTTGGAATTTCAAAAAATTTAACTAGCTTTGAAAAGTCAGGCTTATGTTGCAATTTAGTGGTCCTGATGTTTGAAGAAGTACAAAGGCTTTGCAAGTGTACAGAGCACCAGAAGGACTAGAAAGCATGAAGTGGGAGAAGGGGGACAATAGAAAAATCCGAGGAAAAGTAATTTATTAAATTTCCTTGTCATTTAAAATAATTTTCTTTGTAATATTTTGAACAAAGTGAGTATTTCTTTCATTCTTTCATTGAAAGATAAAAAATTATGTCTACAGTGATTCAGGGGCAGTTAAATAACTTTATTGCCCGCTCCTTCACATTCAAGAGGGAAATGTCTTTATAAACTTTTACCTTTATTTATTTATTCTGTCATCACTTTGGCAGTGATTCAGTTGACACTTTCTATCTGGCTTGTTGCATCTTGGGGAGGGACATTAAATATTCCTTGGTGGCGTGTAATTCAAACAACATGTTTACCTCAGTTGTAAACCCAGGAATTAAAATGATTTTTCTCCTCTTTTCCCACAGTCAGTGTGTGGAAGGAAAACTCCATTGGCTAAGGGTGGTGTTAACTCTCTTGAGCTGAGTGGGCTCTGTGGTGTAGTCTCCCTATTGCCAGGTAAGTCACACTGCTCAACGTTTATTCAAGTAACTGCAATAAGCAAACAAGTGATATTTCTCATCAGTTGATTAGGCTTCCTTAGTGTCAGGGAAGTGATGGCTGCCTGACTTCCTTCTAGATTTGTCCCATGCTTTGATGATATTTGCCTCACTATCAACAGTCTCTGAGTTACATTCCCTCCCACCCAGCTGACGAGGCTCTGTTGCTCACCCAGCAGCAACAAACTGCTAGCATCCCAAAGTTAGTAAATAAGGAGCTAACAAAAGTGGTATTGGTGATTAATGAGGTTATCTTGCCTCACAGGCCCCAGAGAGCCACCTGGATCAGTTAAGCCAATGTCCCTGGTCACATGAAGCCAAACCACATCTGGATAGTTCAGATGAGTATACTGAATATCCACAGTCAAAAAAACCCGACCAAATCCTGGCTGTGATGCAAAAATCTGTAGTCAACAGGAGACTGATTCCCTAAACATTGTTTCAAGCTCACGAGCAAATCATATTTTAGGGTATTTATATTTCTAAAGATTGAAAATTTAGCCTCCTGAGAAGCACTGAAGTGGGCAGATTCCCATTAAACAGGTGACCCACTGGGACTCACAGCAATGAACAAGCACTTTGCTCTTCCAGGGAACACAGGGGTTTCTGTGAACCCTATATACTGAACAAAGATGTTTTCCATTTCCAGCATTAGAATTTCCATTTTCACCACTAGAAAGAGCAGGGAGGATCAATGTCTACAAGTATCTGAAAGGAGGGTGTCAAATAGCTGGAGCCAGGCTCTTCTTTTTGGTGCTGAGCAATAGGGCAAGAGGCAATAAGCAGTAACTAATGCACAGGAAGTTCCACCTGAATATGAGGAAGAACTTCTTTACCATGTAGGTAACTGAGCACTGGAACTGATTGCCCAAATACTTAGTGGAGTACCTCTTGCTGGAGATATTCAAGAACTATTTGGATGCAATCCTGTGCCACTTGCTCTAGGATGGGCCTGCTTGAGCAGGGAGGGTGGACCAAATGACTCACTGCTGCCCCTTCCAACTTTCTCCATTATGATTCTGTGATTTGGAGTGAAGGAAAGCCTAAAAAATACATGGCTGTCCCAAAGAATCTGACTGCCCCACATCAGTCCATACCAAACGAGCAGCTTCCATGAATTGGTGCTTTTCCATGGATTTGGGTCACACCTTTTCACAACAGCAGAGTAACTGGCAAAAGTAATTGCTTGTTTTCTCTCTTCTGTTGAGTGCACTTTTAAAGTTGATTATGGATTATGGATTGAGCTCAAAATTACGTCTCAGCATTAATAACTTCCTTAACTACAAGCTGATAATCCAGAAAGAAATCCCACAGTATTGTACTGAACAAATTGTCCTTATCTCCTTTCAAGGAGAACTGAGGAGGTTATGTTCTCCAACATTTCTTTTTGTGGCTTTAAGCAGACATGTAAAGCCAGTTTTGATAAAAGGCTTTATCGTACACTCCAAAGCAGTTCATCTTGGTGGCTGAAAATGCCAGGGCACTGTATAAATCATTTTATGGTACCAGTTGCTTTATACTTAAAAGGGTACTCATGTCAGATACTGTCTTTTCTTGTGTCTAGCATTGCAGAAAACACTTCTCCCCAGGTGATATGAGAACAGATCAGGTCAATGGTGATGCCACACACACGGCAAAGTAAAGTTAATTCATTATAGCACACGCAGGACATAAGTCTGTGCAATGAAAGGTGCTGCCTCAGGGAAAACTGCTGTAAGAACAGAATTCTTGTGGTTCAGCAGTCAAAGTAGCACAGGAGTAAAAGTTTGGGCAGACGGCAAATCGATGGTATTTCTCCATACACCCCTCTCTTGCATCTGATCTGCTCTGGACACTGTCATCCTGCAGCTCCACCACAGGGGTCGTGGGCAGCCCATGGGACTTTTCTAGGAACTCAAGTCCTGATATGGCAAACCAGAAGCAGTCTGCTACAAATTTGCTCTATTATTGGTAGTAATGATCGGTACCAGTAACCATAAGATCAATGCAATATTGTATTAATGATAAGGTAATACAATAGGGAAAACAATTTGGTATAATCATTCCTCTGACATTAAACCTGCACTCATTCTCAGTTGCCTATCTGCAGATGCTCTAAAATCTTTTGCGAAACATATTCTCTGAATTCTGTTAAATTAGGTACATTCCCTCCTTACTCAAGCATCCACCTGTTCGTGCACTTTCAAGAAAGGATTTAAATTGTGAGTCAGAAATTGAATCATAGAAAAATATTTTTCTCATTTTTTACATGTGATCATCACGTTTACCAACTTCATATTATTGTCACATACAAAGTCATCATGTCTCATCTGTCTTTTTTTACTCATTTAGCACTAAGCTGATAAGTATGATATTTTTATTCTGTAATTTCAGGAGCCTACAGTCTCTGGCACAAGGTCCTTTCCAACCCATCTGATTCTATGATTCCTCACATTCTCATGATTCTAAACTTATGTCTGGATATCTCAATACAATAAAATGCAAAACCAAACACCATCATGCCCCGTGCAAGCATATGTGCAATCCACTGCATTCCTTACACTTCGATTCTTAGTATGGAAATTAGCACCAGGAAATCCCTTTTCTTTCTAGTGGTAGTGAAGCTCTGTAGTATATTCTATGATCTGACAAATTCTTTTCATTGCAACACTTTTCATTTAAGAAAAAAATTGTGTTTTTTTGTTTCAAGTGGCAAAGCAGGTCTTCTCCACTGGCTGTGGATGGACTAGGACAGGAATGAGAACTGCTTTCTGTCTTTCACAACAAATGTTCTCACTTCATTCCTGTCTATCTCCTCAGCCAGTCCATTTGCCAGTCTGCTATCAGTGGTGGTTCAATCCCGAGACTCTCATTTGTTGTATGAGCCAATAAATCTAACATGTCATAAGCTCAAAACCAAGCTGAATCTTCCACCAGAGTAAATTTGCATAGCCAGGGTAAACCCTCTGTTCATTTTTATTTAGGATCGACTGAGAACATGACCAGCTTATTCTAGTTTGTAACACTGAGGTTGTATTGTAGAATTTTTATGGATTTTATTCATACGTGTCGATAGTTTAGAAAATCTAGTCATAATGCATATTGAAACTGGGACCTCTTTACAATGACACTCTTTTCTTCTCCTTATGAACATCAAATGGGAGCCTAAGTGTCTCCTGTTGTCATGTCTCCTGCTCATGCAGACACATCTAAAAATCAGTTCTGGGCTTGGGACAATCCACTTCTTCAGCCTGGACCAGATTTCAGTTAACTGGGTGGGAAAGGGGAAAGAGGGGAATATTTGTCTTGAGAATTAACTTTCTTGCCTTGGGTAAGCAGGGAATTATTTTATTTTTTTTTCAGTTAAGGGCAGATCTAACCACCATACACTTTCCAAATATATCGTCCCAGTCATTTGGAAATAGTGTCCCAAGACATTTATCACCCTCTGCTAGCCTCTCTACCTGAGGGCAAGAGAAACACAGTATCAGCCATCAAAGCTGGATAAAGGACTCCACAGACTCTTTCTGCCTATTTATAATCAAACTCTAATTGATACAGCCAGGAGATTATTGGACTGAATGTGATAAAGATTTTAATATTTACTCAGGGCAAGGGGGAACCATTTTCTTCAAAGACTTCCTCCTCTGGTTCAGGTTGCGGAACATGATCCTGTCCATCTTCCTATGATTTGGGTACTGCAAGTTCTTTGCATCCTGAAGCTACATTGTCAGCATGTCCAAATATGCTGGCATTTTATCTACAAGACTTCACTACATCTGATTCTTGCCTTCATGCTAGCTATGCAATCAGGAGGCATTGAGAATGAAAGGTATTTTTAAAAAGGGAGAACCTAAAAATCTATTGATAGTCTTTAGCAATCTCCTCCATGCTTGTGCTACAGCTGTGCAATAATTTCCTGGACTCATTACTGTGGAAGCATTTTGTGGCCATATTATGCAGTCCAGTCACTATAAGTGTTGAGTTGTCATTCACTTGTAAATGGTAGATCATCTCCATTTTCACAGGCCTAAGAAAGTGATTCTATTAATATCATTACACTTTTCATGTTTCCAAAGTAAGGTTGCCTGTCATAACATCTGCACATACCAGAAAAAAATAACACTGTATGCTTTTTCCTCTTTTTCACTGATGCAATCTGCTTTAACTCCATGGATTTTGTTCTAACTTTCAGAGGAGAGAGTTATGCAGAGAACAAATAGAAAATGAGGACTGTAACAGCTCCTGTACCTGACCAGACCAAGAGTCACTCCAGTCAGCATTCTGCAAATGAGTTTGGTAACAGAAACCTAGGGAAGTAGCAGAAAGGATATCCACAGGGACACCTTTCCCATGTTATATTGTTTTGGCTTCTGATGGAGAGTTAGAAATGTTGTTTTGGAAGATGCATTTGTTTGATTTGTTTGATAGCTGAAGTTACTCTTCTTTCACTGAGCCTGTTCAATCCCTTTTCAAGCCAGTCTCTCCATCACAGTGCTAATGGCTTGCTTTTCCATAAGCATAAACTCTCACTGATTAGTGTTGAATTCCAGCTTCTTTTTCAGACCATTTAGAAACACATTGACAAGCACAGATGCAGCATAACTTCCCTGATGGTCTCTCCATGAGAAAGCAGCCAATTTATTCCTTCATTTGATTTCTTATCTTTTGACAGTTAATTCAAGAAAAGACATACACACACATTCCACAACAGCTTAGTTACTGTAGAAGTTCTCGGAGACATGTCTCATAAAACAGTTTTGGTAACTGGACTACGCTACATTACCTGGGTCACTGTTACACCTGTACTCATTGACTCCTCTATAAGACTTTATTTCCCCTGCAAAAAGCTGTTTTAACTCTTTCCCATATGCCTAATTTACCCATGTCTCTACAATTCTGTTCTTCTTTAAAACTTCATGCTGTTCTACTACAAATTGTGAATACCCATTTATAGCTTTCCTAGGAAAAAAGCACAGTTCTGGATTATTTTTTCAGCAACTTAAAATAGTTTCTTTCTTTTTTCTTGCTTTTTCCAAAATGTTTAAGAAAATAACAAAAAAAAAGTAGAAATTATAAATTTAAAAGCATTTTTAATATCAAAAATCTCATTGAATAATGTGAAAAAAATTGGCACATTTGCCACACTTGGAGAACGCACATATGGTAGGATTTTGAAAATTAAGTGTATTGATACCTCTTAGTATGAGTAACAGTGAGAAACCTATCTCTTCAGCATTCAGTTTCATCAATATTTACTGAGGTGAAAGTCAAATAGAGAAGAGAAAGGAAATAAGAAAGAGAAGGAAACATCTGTTCTTTGGGGTTTTTTCCTTAAGGGCTTCACTCCTAACATATTCTTCTGTCCCTATGCGAGAAATTCCTGCAGCTTTAGAGAAGGGGGATAGCTACTAAAAATGGGAGAAATATACAGTGCTGTAGGAAGTGAAAGAGTGTGTTGTGATGTCCTTGAAATGTCAAACATTCCAGACATTGGAAACTGTTCAGAAACCATCTCTAACAGGGAAGTAAATAGAAACTTGACTCTTTTTTGCTTAACTCCATGCTCTGAACAAGTGGGCAAGTAGAGCAAGAGCATCTCACAGGACCAGAGCAGAAGTCCCAAGCCACACTAACTCTGAGGCATTGCATGGTGCTGCATGAGAGATCCTCTCACACCATGGTGTCCTGAGACTTGCAAACACGGAGGGTATGCAGTGTTACTGTTCTCTAGCCATGGTGTAGGGCTGAGGCAACCACTTTATTTTCATATTTGTCTTGCAAAGTAGAAAAGAGTAAAGCAGGTTTAGATGAGGGCAAATTGAACTTCAATGCTGCTTTGCTTCAGAACAGCTTTTTTTTCTTTCTTTCTTTTCTCTCACCTCTCTCTAACTGCTGCCATTTTTCCCTCCCCCACAGCCTGAGTATCTCATTTTGATTATTCCCTAAAGCTAAAATACAAGCCACGCTGTCCTGTCCCTGTTCACCTCCCAGGCTTCCTGGCATTTCTTTATTTTGATTGAACCTATACAAACAATTGATGCTCCATACATGTATTTCTTCAGGTAAACGTCAGTGCCCTTCAATCTCTCCACCCATGTGTGCCACAAATGGCTCCTCTTCTTTTACTGTCTTTGTGCTTCTTCTAAGCCTTGAGGACTCTAGAGTGTCTTCTCCTTTCTTACCCACTGTTGTAATTATATTATTGTCTGTCAATTATACCATTTTCAATGAATTGTTTGCTTGTTATACCAACAAACACCACCTGATTCTTCCCTGTGCTCTTTATAAATCCTGTAAAACCCACACAGAACTGACACACAGATATCCTGGAAAACCCCACAAACCATTAGGAAGCTTGAAATAGGCAATAACAGCCGGAGTTTAAAAATATTCATTGAATTATTCATTATAATGATACAGTCATGGGGGCTGTGGGTGGCAAAAGCCAAACTTTTGAGAGTAAAGACAGAGACTGATTTATCAGGCAGTGAATGAGGTAATGAATGCCAAATTTGACCTCCTTTCTCTAGCAGTCATACTGTCATACACCAGCTGTATATAATCTACCTAACTGCAGTCTGTGCTCTGTTCATTCCTGTCTGTATTCCTTGCAGTTCATGCAGGATGAAGATCTGGGTGATCTGTACACACAAAACCAGGGCTGGAGCTATCTGGAAAACACTTCTTGTGGCTGGAAGCTGTATTTGAAAATGCCTTGTCCAAATATATGTTGTTCAGGTAGGGTCATGATGGTCAAAATCCCCCTGAACTCTATTCTGTAAGCTTAATTTTTGACCAGAGGAAAGTACTGTGGAAAAGAGAGAAACACAAACACTTCCATAATGTTTTCATCTACAATTGTAATCCTGAGAAAAGAAGTCTGGATGGAGACTGGTTCAAGGCTCATTGTGCCTGATGGGCTCTGGGGAAAGCCTTTAGATGCTCCCTGTTGTTTCACTGATTCCTCTTCTTACAGCTTGAATTGCTATGATATTGAATCACTCTGATCCTCATCTAGGACTGTCCTCCATGCAGTCTTGAGGACGTGGACCTCTAGGGACCTTTAATACAGGCAGTGTATCTCCCCAAGGATTGCCACACAAAAAGAACATTCTCCTAAATCTACAAGGGCCTTTTTCCTTAGAGACGGCAAGAGTGATAAAATCAATATTAATTCTACATTACTCCACTCTGTTCTCAGGAGAGACATCCCAGTGCATTACAGCGTGAATTTTATTATGTTTTAATATCTGTCAGAAAGTTGTAAAGAAAAAAACCCTGCATTTCTTTCCTAGCTAGGAAAAAAGAGTTAATTTACAAGGACTTAACAGAGACTGTTCCACCTGGAGTATTAAATGAAAGATGAGGCATTCTAACCATCTCAATATTATCCTGGCTTTACTGCTCTCTAAGAGAAGATGCTTAAGCAATTTCTAAAAATAGTAGAACAGAGACATTTCTGAACCTGTGATTAGAAATTTCAAACACTTGCTCCCTGATTCCACAATATGAGGAGACCTGCTCTCCCCCTGTTCTTCATCTGGGCTCTGCAAAAAGACACTTGGCTACAAAGGCCAAACAGAGCAGCACTGCTCTCAAGCCATTTAATCAGTAGAGTGCAGCACTGGTTTGACATAAAATCCTTTTCTTTCTCCACAGCACTGCTCAATGCAGAGAGAGGAGCATCTGCCCTGACTCTCTCTGCTGGCCACTGATACACCCTGGAGCAGTGCGGCATCTGCTCTACCCTTCTTCAGTGACTGTCTCACTGGGAAACGGGACTGACTCAGCAGGAAATTTTATCATTAGGATTATTATGGCTGTGAGTTACCAAGCCTGGTAAATCCCTGATAAAACAACACACAAAAGAGAGGTGGTTCCTGCTGTGTTGTCTTCTGTATATCTGCTGTTAAACAGAAATGGGTTGTTTTGCCCCTTGAACGCCAGCCTTCCACAGTAGATACCACAAACATCTGTATTAACTGTTTTCTGTCCCATAAACTGGCAACAGAGCTTTGTGGGATGCTCTACAGGCCAGAGGTGAATGCAGAGCAGCCTGGGAGTTAAATGAGTTGTCCAGGGTGATTTTTTCAAAGATCACCAGTTCCATTTCACTCCCTCACTCTGCCACACCACAATGAAGGCACTTAAACTCAATGCCAAGAAAGAGATATTATTTTATCTACAGAAAAAAAAATACCTATAGTTCTCATCCTGCAGCATTCTCCCCAGTCTCAGGCACAGCTGCTAATAATAAACTCTGCAAGTACCAGATTTTGAAAGAGAAATGACAAGAAAGGGAATGAAAGGAATGAAGCCTTTGACGGTTACTTGCTCCCAGAGTGATTTGCCTTTGTTTTCAGTGCTGGGAACAGTCAGCAAGATCCGGTAAAGTCACCAAATACATTGTAACCCCTGTGTCGAGTTTCAGCGGAGAATATTAAAGTTTAGCTTTGGGTTGGTTTTTTTTCTCCAACTTCCTAATGCTAGATGTTTTCATCACTGTCTTCTCTTTTTGAGGCTGGATTTTTATTTTGTTTTTTCTAGATGACCTTTAATTTCTAAGTGATTCCCTGAATAATAGTCATAATTATTGCAATATCCTTGTTTCTCATTTGACAGGTAGTACAAAACAAAGCTGGACACATGCAAATCAGCACGTTGACCAGCACACTGAACACTGTTGAGACTTTAATCTCAGCAGCTCTCAAAAACCTTAGTTAATATACAGTTGCTATGTGACCCCACAGTTTTCAGAGTCCCTGCAGCAAATCCACAGTCTACAGAAAAGGAAACAAACATGGTGTGATGGTGTGACAGGTCTTAAACTCAGAGAGGAAGGGAAGGAATTACTGACAGCAATAAAGGGAGCAGAGAAATCCCCCAGCTTTTGCTGCTGGGCACCTTGGAGAAGGTGGGATGAAGACTCTCTATCCCTTGAGTTCTCCAGGAACAGGCTCCTGACATTCTCCAGATCACTGGAGATTTTACACATGTGAAAGTGGGTCAGCCTTTTTTACCTCTCTATCTGTCAAAGTCTGTTGTGGCAGCTGAAACAGATAGCTTCAGCTTTTCCCTCTCAGCTCCATGGAGGCATCCACTGGGAGTCTGCCACATCCTCCCTGTCTCAGCCCTGGGCTCTGTCAGCCCCACTCAGAAGAGGCCTTCACAGTCCAAGGTCACTGCTATGGTGTTTCCTCCCTCACAGTTAACCACATTCTTCCTCAAAGTGGTAATACTCATGTTTCTAAGTCCCAAGGCTCCTGGCATCCAGAATACTTTCTGTGGGAAGGGTCTTGACTCACATCTAGGTGCAACCTTACAGCTTCCACCCCAGTAGTGCCATGGACTTCTGTGCCTGTCTGTGCTGGCTGCCAGGGAACACCACAGCAAAGAGCACCCACACATTAGAGATATTTGATCCAGGCAGGCAAAACACTCTCAACAAGGGGGAAGGGAGAGGAACCGGAATATGAACAGTGTCATTCTGTCTCCTCTCCCTCTTCCTCTGTTCTAGCCTGATTATCTTTCAGGATGTTGCATTTTAAAGGCAAATACCTGGAAGCTCAGCATGAAACACATCACTTTCCTGGTATACGTGATTGCTAGCACAGTCCCAGAGCTCGCTGTTGAAATAAAAATTTTCTCTCACAGATCTCCTGATGTGGTTTACACTCTTCTTTTTTTTTTTTTTTCCTGAAGAACCATAGCCCCATGCTTTCGATTTTAATTGTCCCCCACAAGAACACCACTGTTTCCTGCTCCAGACTTGTTCTGTCTGCACTCAGGTTTTTTCCTCCCTTAAATTGCACATATGTTCCACTGAGCCCTGTGAAGAGAAGCATAATGGACTACTGTTAGACTTCATCTAGAGATAAACAAAAGAATGAAGAATGAAAAGGGAACAACCTTTCATTGTCTGAATTGGTCACATTACCTGAAAGTCATTTTTAGGAAAGTCTGTCATTCAAGGTCCAGCTGAGTTCACGCACTGCAATTCCCAGAACTTGTGTCATTAAAGGAAAGAATTCCTGCTCTGCCCCTGCTCAGGTGTGAGCTGGCAGACTGCTGCCCTCATGAACTCCCAAGGGACAAGCTTCAAGCAACCAATTTAGGTGATTTATTAGACTTCTACTCTGAAATATAATGACAGTGATAAATAATTTACAGTTATTTGTTGTTGGTTTATTTTATCATTGGAACAGTTTTTCTGCTTGTAGCTTACATAGAATGAAATGCTGTTTCCAATTCTGGTTGTAGTTGTTATCAAGTGCTGACATTGAATTTGAACTATTTAAATTAAAAAGAAACTCCAGTATATGACCCTCAGGAATAATACATTAAGATTTCTCTTCTAGCTTGTACAGCTTCTGTTTGACTTAAACTTCAGGGTGTTCATTTGTAATTCATAAATCTCTCTATGTGATTAGTTTACTTCCACCAAGAAAAACTACAATTTAGGAGGACACAGACAAAAGAAATACAGAGAAATACATAAATACATATCAATATACATACTTCTAAAATGTTGAGTGTTTTTGCTTTTTCTCTTTTTTTATTACAGGATTCAGTCATGATTTTGTAAAACTCCAAATTCAAGAGGATATTCAAGTTAGCTCTTCAAAGACGCATAACAAGATTGAAAACAACTGCTCACTGAAGCTCACTTTGCTGCCAAAACGCTGTCTTATGATAAATGCATCGTCTTCTAAAACCATTAATCTGTCTTATATAGAAATATTCTGCAACACTTCTTTACAGGCTCAAAAACTAAATTCACTGTTTTTTGTAGGGAGAACATTTAGGAACCACAAGGAAGCCATAAAATAAGACAATCAAGCCCCAGTTTCTTAAAGTTACAAAATGGCAAAATTGTTTTCAAGAGTTGAAAGCTTCTGAGGTAATGGAGGAAATGCTGCAAAAAGGCAAAGGAACAAAAAGCCAAAGGACTAGAGAATAGAGGCTCCTTTGGCAGCTCCTACTTACCTTCCCAGACTCCTGGAGGGCTGTCACTCCTGTGAAGCCAAGAGACAGATTTGTATCAGTTTCTGACGCAGAGCTGAGCAGAGGTGCAGTGTCCCAGAAAACCCAATTTACAAATCCTGCTATTGATGGGCCTGAGAGGGGTAGGATCACACCCCATAGCTGTGTCCCCACACATCCAAAACCCACCTCAGCCAACACAGAAATGTCCTACACAAACAGGTTTTCACCCACTCCAATATCTCCCAGATTTTGTCAGCATGGGAATGCAAAACTCAAGCACTGATATTTAGTTCCCTCATCCAAGCAGAAAGACTTGCTGAAACCTCCCTCCCATTTCCACTCCATGTTAAATCAGCAACAAGCTCCTGACAGTCATCTCCTTTCCCAAACAAGACAACAGTTTCCTCCAGTGATGGGAACACGCTGCTCCCATGTGCATTTTTACAGTGCTAGATGGTCTTATTCACCTGCCATCCTTTTCCTAAATGAGTTCTTAAGGAAATTCTAGTGAAGATCCTATTTCCCTTCCATATCTTCAGGAGTGACACCTCCTCCTTTGCTCTGAGGTTATTTACGGCAAAAGAAAGGACTCCTGCTTCCCTCTGAGTTCCCTCAATAAACTCCTTCCTGTGGGATCCTGGAGGCAATTTTGCAGCCATCCTGACTCCCTGGGGTACAGCAGGATCCTGAAAAATTCTTGCAGGTGCTTCTGTGGGATCCAACATCGAGGTTTCTCAGTTTAATAAATAATAATAATTAACCATTTTACACTTCCAAGGATATAACAAATAAGGAGTAAATCACAGGATCAAGAAAAGAGGGTTGAACTAATATATTTTACTTCAGATTTACTATGGAGGTTTCCTACCACAGAACTGCTAAAGGCAGTAACGCACTAAATCACAGGCTCACTCATGCATTTAAATCTGAAGTGTGGTGAGATTTGATTTTCTCAGCCTGTATGAGGATGTTAAACAATACCCACTAAAAAACCTATCATCTGCAGCCTGGAGTGGGTCCTGCACAGCATCTTCCTTCTCATGTATGGAAGGGATCCCTCCCATCTAACGCATGACTTGAGGCACATCTGAATTACAACTTATGGTTTCACAGAAACATAGAATTATTAGGGTTGGAAAAGACCTCTAAGATCATTGAGTCCAACCATTAACATAGCACCACCATGTTACCAATAAACCATGTCCCCCAGGTCACATCCACACATTTTTTGAACACTTGTGAGGATAGTGATTCCACCACTTCCCTGGGTAGCCTGTTCCAATGTCTGACAACACTTTCACTGAAGAAATTTTTCCTAATATCCAATCTAAACCTCCCCTGTTGAAATTTGAGAACATTTTCTCTCATTCTGTCACTTGTTACCTGAGAGAAGCGTCCGACCCCCACCTGACTACAGCCTCCTTTCAGGTAGTTGTAGAGAATGATAAGGTCCTCACTGAGTCTTCTTTTCTCCAGGCTAACACCCCTTGCTCCCTCAGCCTCTTCTCACAGGACTTGTGCTCCAGCCCCTTCACCAGCTTTACTGCCTTTCTCTGGACATGCTCCAGCCCCTTGTAGTGAGGGACCCAAAACTGAACACAGTATTCAAGATGCAGCCTCACCAATGGTGGGTGCAGTGACCTCCCTGGTCCTGCTGGCCACACAGTTGCTGATACAAACCAGGATGCCATTGGCCTTCTTGACCACCTGGGCACACTGTTAGCAGTCCTGCCCCTGTAAGCAAACAGACACCCCAAAGGGGCCCTAGGCTTGCACAGCTGTGTCTTGGTAAACAGCAAAGCTAGAGCAGTTGTGATCAGACCTCGCCCTGCAAACATGTAAACAGCCTGTCGAGCAGTCGTTTGGAAATGACTTGGCCAGCTTGAGCAAGTCTGTTTCTAATGTCAGAAGGAGACCAACCACACGCTCACTCATGCTACACCTCAAGGCACGTGACCATGAGCTGCATCTGCCAGATAAAACATTGGTGTCTGCTCTGAATCAGACGCTCTCCTGTACATCAGTGCCAAGAGGCGATTGCTCATTTCATCTACCTCTGATTTCACCATCACTGATAACAACACATCTCAGAAAATTAGGTGTGATTTAGACAGTCAGCCAGTCCTGCAGACTCTGGCTCTTTCAGTCATTTCAGCTACAAAGCCTTTTGGAACAGCTCAAGCTGTAATTAAGTGTTCAATGCTTTTGCATTTTTTATGGTATGTTGATGCTGTTTTTTCATGTCCTCATTAATTTGCCAGTGAAACATGGCACATAGAATTCATGTGTTGTGCTAGGGACAAACTGTTTAGAAGACAGGGTCAGCAAACTAGAGATTAAAATGTTTCCCAGTCAAAAAACCCTAAGAATTTAATGTAACATGATTCTATAATCTATTGTCCTCAGAGGTACTGCTAATAAAACAGGTTTGTTTTTATCTGTGCCAAAGCCAGCTAAAGGAGAATTGTTTGTTAGTGTAGCATTTTGTGATTAAGGGAAATTTGCATATTTGAAAAGGAAACTTGACTCCCTGTAAGTTCAGGCTGTTGGAGTGGACCTTCAACAACTGAATAGCAAGTTGGTAATTTCTTCTGGTACCCAACAATCTGTCAGTACAGGTGTTTCTTTAAAAAAAGGTTTTGCATATGTCAACCTTTATCTGCTCTTATTTAGAATGGCACACCTTCAATCTAAATACTTCAAAGCACTAAATGAAAGCTGCCTCATTTGCAATGCCCATGGAGGAATGGAACAAGCATAGCAATAGCAGTCAAACTCACCCAGGCCTGCCCTGCCTGGTATTTATAGCTGCTCATGATTGTGAGTCCCATCCAAAGGCTCATCTTTTCTTTTTTATCACAGTACAAAATCTCAAACAGTTTAACAATGAGAAGTCTTCTTCTTTTCCCAACACAGTGATATTTTTGATGAAGAAATTTTACTTGTAATAATAATTTAAAAAATCATGGTGATTTTTACCCAACATAGTATATATAATGTGACTCTGCATTCAATCAGCTGCCATTGATTCTCCTCAGATATTTCCCAGCAAACCCATGCCAGGCCCCAAAATGGCTCAGGGCTGGAGTTGATATTCTTCCACTTGTTTGACAAAGAGCAGACATAAGTCATTGAATGAATCTTCCAAAACAGTTAGCCTAACTGAGGAAACAAAACAACCCATTCCTCATCCCCAGAGTCAAGTGCTTTTCCCAAGAGGGTTTTAATTTGGGCTTTAAAAATGTAACAAGAGATTTTTGTTTTTAGTTTTTCCAGGACAAGGATATTTGCTATAACAAAAATAGATAAGGAACTAGAAGGCTGTTAACCTCCTTAAGAAGTCAACAATCCCATGAAAATGTATGGCTAACTCAGCTCTTGATTAATGTCAAGTGAAACTCATGGCTCCATAACTAAAAGCTCTGTGCAAAAGCAGGAAACACCTTCCCAGCTGTGTTGTACAGAGTGGAAAAAGGGCCATTTCCCCAGATGAGGCTGCAGAACATTTCCTAGTTACAGAAGTGCTTTACAGTTCAGAAGTGTCTATTTACGATGCCCTGTGACTAACTGCATTACACACACCTTGTAGGTACCAGACAGAAGATCCACAGTCTGTTGTGTCTCTAGTAATTCAAAGTGATCAAAACTGAAATGCCCATTTCCTTCTTTTTCTTTTTTTAAATGTATTTTTTTGAAGTAAGAACAAAATAACAAGTGAGAGAACTGAAGTAAAGAATTAATAGTCTTAAGTCACACACCCAGCCAGTTTACAGCAGCACAGAGCTGTTGCATAGAGAAGAGAAAATGTCAGTTTGCACAGGCAAAAGAACCTGGTTTGCCAAGGTCACACAATCTGGGTGATGTTCCAGTAACACCAAAAAGCTAATTAATGGCTTTTGTCTCAAAGTTCTCATTCAAAGACAAGATTTTAGATAGTCATTCTGGGATATCCCCCATTGCCTACAATTGGTTGACCTGTTGAATTTTTGTTCTACCTTTACAAAATATTCCAGTTTTGGTAAAGGTTCAGAAACAATGAGAAAAAATTCAGAAGAGGAAAAAGAGCTAGCTTCTCTTTTTTTCTCTCAGGCTATTATTTACTTAGCCATTCTCAGTACTGTGTGAGGATTAGGGGAATACACAGGGCTCCGTGAGTGGATGATTTTTTGGGCTTTGTCCTAGAAGTCTCTTCTTTTCTGAAAACAGGCCAACGGACCTCTTTCTGTTTTGTGCTGCTTTGTAAGGATGATTCTCAATTCCAACCATCTTCCTCTGCCCCAAGTGTCCCTGCAGTCCTGTGGCAGGCAAAGTTGGGGCTGTCCCACTGCCTGGGTGTGATAGAAAGGCAGGCAGGCAGCAGACCTGGGGGAACAAAGAGACTCCAAGTTCAGGAGCCTGTTTCTTTCAAGCAAAACTAGAACGGGACACCTCCGAGAGGCATTGGCAGCAGAAGTGCCTATTTTAGCTGATTCAGAGCCTGATGCTTCTGACCCTGGCTTGCAGACAGCGTGGATGCTCTAGATAAGACATGAAAAAATATCTCAGAGTATTGGGAGAGACTGCTGTGTTATTTTTCATAGTAAAATCCAGTAGCTAGCCTTGGCTTAAAGAAAAATTGGCTCCTTTTTACTTGTGCTCTCTCTCTCCTATGTCCTCACCCTTTTTTCCATGTTTTTGGTCTCTTTCCCACATGGGTAAAAAAGAACATTATTTCTTTGCACTAAACATTAATGATTCATGTCTGTAAGGGCTGAACTGGAACATTTCCTAGATTATACACCTGCCTCCTCTAGAAGGACTAAATGTACCAGCAGTGGGTGGACTTACTCAGGCTTCTATTAAGCAACATCTGTGGGTGGTTTTCTAGTCCAGCTGTTAACATGTGACTTATTCTGCAGTTAGATCAGCTATGTCAATGGAAAGAGTAGGCTTCAAGCCTGCTACTGAAGCGAAAGATTATAATAATTACTGTCACCATTAAATATCTTGTAAATGCCAGTGGATATGCTCAGAGTCCCATATGTCAGCTGAATAAATAAAAGCTTGCTACTCACAGGATGACAGGTCAAATGCAGCAAAGTGTTTTAAGGCAGTCATTCATTGTCAGGAAATGCCTACTGAGATATCAGCCACAATCACAGCAACCACATCCTTGCCCTTTTATTGTCAGGATTGCCACCTCTCTAAAGGAGCAGGAGCTGCAACTTGTACATGTCACATGGGTTACAAAACCTCTTTCCATTTTACCATACAAAGAGAAAGTACAACTTAAAAGGAGAGTTCAGGGTTAACTTGTCACTGAAAAAACTCATCAGGCTGAGGGTATATAAGACAGTACTCAGCTCCCTGAAAAAAGATAACATGTAGGCAGCCCAGCTCAGTGCTGAGCTGTTGGTTTCACTCTGCTGACTCAAGCACCCTGAGAGAGAAGGGAGAGGCAGATGGGCATGGTAACCTCTTACACCTCTGCACTTGGGGTGCATGACAGACAGCTGGCAGCTGAAAACGCTGTCATGGCAAGTCAAGCAAAACATACACTCCTCTCTAAAGGGAAATGAGAACAAATTGGCCAAGTGTGGTCAGTAACTAATTCAAGCTGAAGTTTAGGAAGATTTGCAGCTATCAGGTAAAAAAAAAAATCAGTGACAGCAAACTCACTACACAGATTAAAATTTGACTACATTTTAATAAATAGTTGTTAATTCTAATTAATCAATAAATGTAATTATAGCAGTATAAATATGAAATTAATTATCAATCAATTAATCTTTCATTAATTTGCTTTTAACTAATTCCTCTTAATTAATGGACTTTTACTTTGTTTGCCTATCTCAGTGGGGGGATCACTTCATGCCCTGCTTTGCGCTGACTTGACATTAAACTTGACTTCTTTTCCTCCTATTTACCAGCTCTTCTTCTAAAGTATAGAGTAGCCAAGGGCATCATACCACAAGCAGTGGGAGAGTCCTCCTGTGACCACAGGGACATGACAGGTGCAACAGAAGCAGGGAGCTGATGCATCAGCTCATGCAGAAGGGTGAGGAGCTTTACATGTTATCTAGAAAAACAGAGCAGAGACAAGGTGGCTGACAGTAGCTGGGATTGTCTCTGGGGATGGGATCTCTCTCCCCTCCACTCTGGTCCCCTCCCAACTCCAGCTGGGAGGATGATCATCTTCCCTCCTATAGCATCAAAAACCTCCCTTGAGGAGGCCCAGGACAGGGCCACAAAGGGCTCACCCCAAGTGAGCACCCTGAGCAGCAGCACTGGTGCTGTTTGGTGGGTGTGATGGACAAGAAGGGAGACAAACAGGGAGGCACTGCTGTAAAAATCTCCTTTTCCCTGCAAGCTGGGGAGACACTGGGAGGTGATGACGCACCAGTCTGGATCAGTGTACAGCTAGTCGGGGTAAACTTGAGAGCAGAAGCAGAAATGCTATTCAGAAGCGTACTCAGAAATGCTAATTCTCCCTCTCAGATCTCTTACACATGGAGCATATGAGGCCAAGAGTCACACAGCCCAAGCAGCCAAAAAAAAAAAAAAGCTCTTCTTGCCTCTTTGCTCTCTTTTAGCTCATCCAGCTGAAGGTCATGTAGTTCCCATGTTGCTCGGGATGCCATGTTAACTGCTCTCCTACTGCTTTGCTCATCTCGTCATCAGCCAAAGTGCTTAACTGCTGCTCAGGAGGCAGGTTCAGGTTTGGGAACAGTTCATTGTTATGCTCACTTTTTTTTACTCTTTCAAAACAAAGCACTGCACTTCTCCATGAAATCTGTACTCTGACTTGATGTTTCCTTCACTTCCCAGACTTCTGGCTGGTATTTGTGGGCTCACAGAGGGCAACAGACACTAGAAATTTGGTAACAGCAGTAAGGCTGTTTCTGCACTTCTGATGTTTTGTTAAGAGTCATCTCAGCAAACACAATGATAACAACACTGTGAACACAAGTGCGCTCTCAAGAGCCTTCCTTTAATTATTTTTGCTGTCAGGAATACCATTTTAATCCTTTCTACCCCTACAGAGATGCCAGACTTGCAAGTCCCTTAAAAAAGGAAGTAATACTACAGTTTAAACATCTTCCTAAATGAAGGGTGATATGTATAAACAACCCATTTAGTGAAAAGATGAGCATAAAATGTTGACAAGCTAGAAAAAACATTTGAGTACATTATTAATAATATACTTTTGTATAACTTGTACAATCATTAAAGAAGTTCCAAACTCAGCACCACCCTGTTTTGAGCAAATTGTGCTATTCCATTGCAAGCACTCCTCTCCTGCATTGATTTGAGTTTGATTTGGATTGAGAAGTTCCTGATGGAAACTAAACATGTAATAACACAGTCTTGCTATAGTCTGATAACAAGCACTCCTTCCAGAAGCAGTAAAGAAAACTAAGTACTGCAGCAAATGAACCATGCAAAATTAATTTTCCACCACTAGTGATGACAGGAAGTATTTAAAACAGCTTTAAATGGTTTATTGTATGGGTATAATGGCATATGGGGCTATTACTCCGGTCTGAGAGCTCCATTGTGGCTCTATTATTTATTATTATTTAAAGATATGGGGAACATCTCTTTCTACAGTGGATAGATATAAGTAGGTGCTTATTTGCTGATTAAAGTTAATAAAATACATGCACTTAAAAACAGCTACTAACAATACTTGCAATTATAAACACTGTCATTTTATCAGGTTGAATAGAAAAACACATCAAGCCAATAATCAGACAGAAGCTAAACCTCGGCATCCTATCTACAGTTTAAAATCTTGACAGGCTCAGACAATGTCAGAGAACCTCAGAACACAGAACTTCGGTTTCCTGGCGGCTGCACTCAGCATTACATGGCAGCTGGGACAGCGACCCTGGAGCTGAGCAAACAGTCTTAAAAAACAACCACAGTTCCAGTGCAAGAGGCTTTTTTCTTACACTATAGCTTGGCAGGGACACCCACTGGGTCTAATGGGGTTTTGTGCAAGAAACCAGATATCCTCCCATCTGAAGCTCCTTGCAGGATACATTTTGCTTTATGTAAATGGATCAACCCATAGAAGACCTTTGACTTCTGCTGTCTACAACCCTAAAGGCCTTGGCAGGGATGTTGGAGCCCTTCTGAGAATCTGAGCCAATGTACTCACTCATCAAAAACATAGATTTAACAGAAAAAGGATGCTAGATCAAGCATAGAAGCCCTCAGGCACTTCTATGAGGAAGGTAAAGGCTCCTTTGAGAACATTCTAAAGAATAAGCTAAATTCAAAGTTTCTCTCTGTGGAAAACCAATTGAGCAGCTCCAGAACCAACCCAGAAGGCCATACAGCAGACAGGTGATGAATTTGGCCTCAGGCCACGCAACCATTCTTGCATGACAGGCTGTGCAGAGATGTTATCTCCTCCTCTCATTTTGAACCAGTTCTACTGAGAAGGAAAGCTCTTAAAAATTCATTAAGCTATAAAGTGAGCAGAACAGACAGGCTAGGGATCAGGAAACTCACCTGGGAGCGAAAAATCCTGGGTAGCACACAGTGCTTTAAGGTCCTTGGCAAGAAAAGTGTTCAACAGAAGTCCTTAGACAACTACATCCAAGGCTATCCAGGGTCTTCGGGTCTGTGAAAGATTTATTAATGCAAAAGCTGTCAAAACATGATGATGAAAATGAACAGTAACTAAATAATTCAACACATATATTTTCCTGCTAATTAAAGATTATAATCAAAAGTGGTAATGATCTTTGCAATCACGAGTTAAGTGTGTGGAAGGAAAAAGAACTCTCTAAGGGTTTTTATTAGAATCAGTTCTAGGGTGTTGAAATAAGGCTGAAAGAAACAGAACATAAACAAGTGTTAATTAATCAAGCATGCTAATAGCTCAGTATCTGCATTTTCATAAAATTCCAAGCAACTCTGTCATTCCCTGTGCAAAATCTCCTTCATATACCATGTCCCCCAATAAATTTTGTCCCATTTTATGAGCTTCCAGAACTAGGAAAGGATCTGGTCATAAATCAGAGCATTCAAGGCAAGTTTTTTTTTTCAAAACAATCCAGTTTAAAATTAAGATAAATAAAATATTTCCTTGATTGTCTGAAGTGGTGTTTAACTACAAAAGCAGAGAATTTATCTTCTGATTTAATTAGACGTACCATCACCCTACAAAACAGCCTTGATAGGGAAGGGCAAGGCCAGAGGAAGCCTGAAAAGAAAAGGTATGTCTCCCCTTATCTTTGGCAAAGTTTGGATGGGGTAATTATGTACAGTAGCCATGAAGAAAACAATAGGGTAGTTAATAACCTCAGTGATTCAGCCCTTGAATTCCTCCTGAGCTATAACATGGCAACAGCCCAAAGAAGGATCTGTAGGTACCAGGTGTGTGTGATGAAGTCCTGCGTGCTCCATAGAAGGTGGTGGAACATTCTCTCTTATGTGGATCTATTGGATAGTCTATTGTGAAAGGCAGCACTACAGTTCACTTCACTTAAGAATATGTCAAATGGATCCTGATGCATTTCACGTGTTATGTTACTTGGTGATTTTAGGCTCTAAAAATGAGTGAAATGTGTTTTATCTATCTATACCTCTATGCTTCAGGAAAAG
>JAWWLV010000180.1:26328225-26342956 GCA_035041135.1 Platyrinchus mystaceus | reverse complement strand
TTTTTTTTTTCTTTTTAAATGAAAGTGTATCAGGAAAAAGCAAAGTTATGAAAATACATAAAAACAAGGCTTGTTGTATGTTCTGCTTTCTTCTATCCATGATAAACAGGCAAGTTTTCTGGGTAGTGCTTTGCTGAGTGAGAACGAACTGAAAATCTTTGGATTATTGGATCATGTGCCTAGCTAAGTGGTTCACACAGAACCTACTGATCTGCACAGGCTCCCTGTTTGGGATTTGTACTTTACAGTAGTGTTACACCAAGACTCATTGGCAACTCTGTCTATACAAAGAATGCAGAGCAACAGTCCCTGTCCCTGGTTCTAGATCCTCTGGGAGGACTTTGGGAACATAGTTGCTGCTGTCTTTGAGAGCAGGATCATGTCCTGCGACCTTACCAAGTTTCCTATGCTCCTCATTCTCGCCTCGTTTAAAAGCCACTTACGAAACTTTACTCAAACTTTCCAAATAATTTCCCTTTTAAATATAACCAAGCCTGGGAAAATTTCTATTAATAATGGGAAATTTGGGAAAGTTGCATCTCTGTGGAAAAAAAACAAACCAACAAGATGGTATAAAGCAAGCTGTTATAAAAACCTTCACTCAAATGTTTCTGTTAGCAACTGTTTTAATGACAAAAACAAAGCCAAGGAAATATTGCAAAAGGGATACTTGCAGATCTGAAGCAGTGGCATTACATGGAAGTTTTTCCCATTTTTTGTGGGTTGGGATTTGTGTAGCAAGGAATATATATTTGTTAGACTAGTTGGGGAAACATTTTGACTGTCTGTGATGAGCAGATGTATGCACAGCACACAGCTACCCAGGAACAGAGGGAACGGAGTCAGTGGCATAAGAGGTTTTTTCCATGCTATGCATCTTGCTTGAATAGGCAGCTGTTAACATGCTGGGCAACTTAGAAGGCCATTGGTCAGGCACAAGGTAAAATTAAAGCCCCGTATTTGATCTCCAAACTCTAAGATGTTCAGGTTCTTAGGGTTCAACATTTTGACTAATATAAACAGCCTTGGAGATAACAGTCTGTGTTTCATCTCCTCCTGGGGAAATCCAACGGTTATGTGAAGAGCTTTTCTTCATTTTATTTTGTTCTACTTTCAGGAGAAGGACTTAATCCTTCTGTAGCATTTATTTAATATAACTCCTTTAAAGTGACTTCTCGCAGTTTTCAGGTTTGCTTGAGATTTTAAAATGTTAAAGGAAACAGTGTAGAGCCTTTTATTCTATTTGTCAGCATGAGAAAAAAAAATCATTAGATTTAGAATTCTAAATGAGAAGGTATATCAAGGAGAAAATGGGCTACCAGTCTAAAGAAAAAGGATGTGATGCTTACATTCTTGAAAGGACTGTGGAAAAAACTAAAAACATTCCTCATACACAAACGCTTTAAGGCATTATGAATGGATCTTTAAAAATTCATTACAGTTCAATCCAGACTTTCAAATTCCAACCTGAGGTTATTTAGATTTCTTTGTTAAGTACATTTAAACAAAAATCTTTTTATCTTCTCCTAAACTAACAAGAATGGGAGAAAAAAGATTAGAAATGTGCAGTTGCAAATGCTTTTGACCCTGAAGGTCTTTGACTCTGTTTTTAAAGAAAATCGAGCCAATACTCTTCTCCAAACGTGAAGATTAAGAGAATGACAGGAGCTCAATCAACAGTGTTTTTGTATAAATGGATGACTTTTTCATCACTACTTTTTTTCTTCCTAACTTGGACTTTCTTTTCCTCCAGAACCAAATAGAGTGAAATGAACTGAAGCTGCTATTGTGGCCCTGTGAGCTCTCCTTTTCTATGTTCCCACAGTGCCTGGAGGGATTCTTGTGCACTGTCTGCAGACCACTGCAAAGCCAAATGGTCCAGAAGTCCTTCAACCCCCCAGGCAGTCAGTGTTCACCCTCCTGCTCCATGAATCTGGGATGGGATGGGATGTGCAAGAAAGAACTCTTGCTCTCCTATTTACAAGCTAATAATGTAGGCACTGAGTTCTGCTCCATCTGTCCCATGATCCCTTCACCTCTCAAAATAACTACTTTGACTTGTTGCAGCAATGTGTAAAAAACAAATCCTCTGAAGCTTATAAAGGGCCTGTTCATCATCTCAATGTTTCTGTGACTGTTGTAGTCTCTCAGCCTGCATTCTTCTCTCCAAGAGGAAAGCTTTATGATGGGGTTTCCTGACCAGAGATGTTGTGTCACCTGATTTTGAAAGCCAAAGAGTGTTTATTGCTCCACTCCTCTACTTTATTGTAATGTCATAGCCAAAACCAAGTGCTCAGAGATGAAGAAAGGAGATATGCTGTCCAAATATGCTTTTTCTCAAATCTTACTCTGCCTGCAGCTCCCATTAGCTACTAAATCATATCCACCTGATGGATGGACCCAAAATGGACCTGATTTGATTCCGAATTAGGCTTTAACTAGTTAATGGTCTGACCCAAGACTTGTACTAAACTTGTAGGAAATGGCTTGAACAATGCAGAGCTTTGGCTGCTGGCCAGAAGCAGAAAATATGAAAGTAAAATAACATTGCTTTGCTTCCATTTTTCTGCAGCAGTCAGAGCAGTGACTTGAATAGAGAACTTCTCCTGAGGAAGAATCAACTAAAGCAATAAAAATCAAGAGTCTCCATATAGCAGATTCCCAGAGGGAACTAGAAATCTAGAAGCAGTTGGCCTTCTGATTCAAACCAAGAAGGAATGGTGATTTTGATGGGGCTATAGCTGGATTCAGTTAAAATGTTCTTTCTGTTATTTGGATCTGATATAGTCCCTTCTTTTGCCACATGCCAGAAGATCCACTGAATTCCACTAGACCTGAATCCTTTCTGGACAGTTTTCTCAGTTGGAGGCAAGGCCTGGCAGTAGAAATGCAAGGGAATTTATTTAATTACCTTTGACAGTATATTGCAACACATAAACCCAGATGACCAAAATAAAATAAGTAATAATTGAGACTGATATCTCCCAATATTTTCCTCTGATTTCAATGGATAACATTAGTTTTGAATTCTGATTGTCATTATTGTAAGACTTTGGATTATTTGCTGAAAGGATTTGACTTTAAAAACTAAAATATAGTTGCTTAGAGGATTTTATCAGTCCTTTTTTTATCCTAGTTCCTAAAAACTTTAAAAGAACTTTGCTTTTAAGATGCCTTGAAAGAAATTTCACTTTCTTCTCCTACTGGAAGCATGAAAAAAAAATCTCCCTGAATTTAATAGTTACTTTATGGAATTCTTCTTGCATATTTAAATGTATTATTTTTATTTATTTTTCTTTGGATTAAAATAAAAAGTTTTTTAAAAATATATATTAATACATTTTCTTTAGTTACATGGAGGTAGAACCTAAAACCAAAGCAGCTTTAGCAAACCAAAATTTCTCTTACCTGCTATTTTGTATGTGACAGTAACACCTTGCAAGTCCTTGGTGAAAGACCTTAAGAAACTAGACATATATACAGTGAGTTTCCCTCTGGCCTCTCATCCCCAGAGTTTGTGTTTCTGCTTTCTGTGGGAATATATACCACAGAGACACACAAATCTGTGTTTTGTTCTGTCACCATAATGGGCAAAGCTCTTCATCAAAGTCTTGTGGACTCTCTGAACTGGAAGGAAGGCAACAGCCTTGGAGGGATTTTTTCAGATGCACAGCATAGCTACTTTATCATACCAAGACCTGCACACTATCTTATATTTGATGTCTTAAATACTAAATGTAAGATATACATTTTACAGGCAGTTCTTTTACAGTGTGGCAGTGTGACCCCATACACACACACACAAATTTTTCCAGCTTGAGCTGTAGTCCAGAGTGGTGATGGTGACAGCTGCATCTGCCTTGCAGGTAATAGCACAGCAGTTAATGGCCATAAGTCTTGCTCAACATCTAAGGGCTGGCTGAGCATGCACCCAAAATATAGCTGGTATCAAATAGGACTATAAGTCAGTCATCTTACTTCATACACAGGAGACAGCTCAGGGCCTGTTGAGCATTCCTGCATAGGACTCTGCATGCCAAGATGTCCTCCTGAACAGGAACAGCTTTACAGGTTACTTGTTGAGGTTGGGAGATTTCTTGCCATAACAGATTCTCAGGAAGTGATCAATAGCATGTTAAACTTTGAAATTTTAGCTAAATGATATAATAGATTAACTGTGCACATAAAATCCCTTAGACATAAACCATTGTCCAAGTCTGGGAATAAGTCTGGATCCAGTCAGACCAAACTCCCCTCAATAAAGGATTTTAGAAAGCAAGGGTATCCTTTCTGAACCTCATGACTCTACAGGATGGTTCCCCTGACAGTTTTGTCTGACCCTGTCCTCCATGCACTAAACAATCAAGTGTACCTTGCCATAAATCTTGTTAAACCACTGTTGCTTTTACTGTGGAACATCATAAATATATTGCTACTTCTCTGTTACAAGGGAAATGCCTCACTCCATCCATGACACACAGACATGAGTCTCCCTCCTCCCATCCTGCATCTTTTGCACAGGCCCAATTTTCCTCTCTCTTGAGCATTTCACTGTAGCCAATATCCTAAGTCATATATCCAGAAGGAATTGGGTATACAATGATAGTTATACACATGTACAACTAGACTGGCTAATGAAGATACCTGGAGATATCAGTGATAGATTTCAAGTTTCCTCAGTGATGTATTGTGGTGTTTTGTAAATTCTGTGATTCCACCTTCCACTGTTTTCAAGAAAACCATTGCCTCATCTGCCAAATATGGGGATTTTGTCCAAATCTCATGAAGATTGTGATATCATTGATTCTTTTTAACACATGACCTTTTTTTAAATTAAAATGTTCTAGGATTACAAGCAAAATTTATTTTCTCTTAAGCATAAAGTACAAATTGAAGTAGAAATGTTTCAAGACTTGACAAGTTTCAAAAGCACTATTAAAGAAGCGGGGCCAAAAAAATGAAAAGCTGTAATTTTTTAAACCATGTATCACATAAAAGTTCAAAGATAAACTTTAATACACAAAGAATTGATTCAAAATAGAGAAATGGCTGCTTTTAAGGTGAAAGTTAATATAATAAGGGTTAATTGATATTACTTCAATATGCAATGACCAATCCGTATCTATGGGTAGACTAATTTAGTCATTAAAAGAAAATGTGCAATATTAAACAGAAAATAGAAAATCAAGGAAAGTGTCTGAGAAACAGTTGTTCAATTATTAAATGGCTTGAGATTGACCCAAAATCCCTCTTCTTTCATCAGCATTACTGTTATAAGTTTTAGTGGTTCCCATTCAAACTGTGCTAGACCTATACATGAAGCCTTCTGAGAGGAAGTGCTACTGGCCTGTTTTAGGATGGGATGAATAAAACCACAGAGCTGTCATTAGGAGGATCCTAGAAGACTAGCATTTATTTCTCTATAGATGCTGATGGGATTTTAGGTCTCCTCTGCTTTGTGAGCCACCTCTGGAAGAATAGCATTCCAGTCACACACACAAACCCTCCACATGCTGGTAACAGGCTTGGTAACTGTGAGCAGAGCAGCCATCTGCTAGCTCTGAATGGCTTGCAAGTGTGAGGACGTTGTTTGTCTGGGTAAGTGCAATGAGGAAGTCCAGGTGCACTTTATGTTTATTTGTGTTCATGCCGAACCTTTACAAAGCACAAGGGACTCTGTCTCACTACATTGGTGAAGTTATTAGATTTGAGAACAGTTGCTGAACAACTTGTGCAACCTAAGGCCAGATGTACAGAGAAATATAAGTACTCAGGTCTTCCAAGACATCTCTGAGATGTTGCCTAATACAGAGATTTCTCACTCCTGCTTGTTCAAAAGTCTTCAGAAATGAAGCTTTGCAGCTTCTCTAAACGCTGATACAAGGCATGTGAGCTGCTGAACAGATCAACAGAATGAGCACATTCCTGCTCAACCTAGGGGACTACCTGAGAGCAGGACTCAATTTTGGCACCTCACCAAAGCTCTCCCATTTCTTACCACTCTCATCAAGAGATGGGCTGAAACCCTGGCTTTAATTAGGGGAGGCATGGTGAGATGTTGAACCTGGTCCTGGCTGACTTTGCACTCCTGGACAAGGGTACAGGATAAGAAGAGCTCACCCCTACTCACTGCATTTCACACACAAGAAGAGATTCAGACAATTCCCTTCAAGGAGCTACCTATTCTGAGTAGGATGTGGGCTCCTTCTCAGCCACACAAAGACATCTGAGCTGCTGGCAGATAACATTAAGTTCATCCTTATCTGCTCAGTGTACAAGCATACAACAGCATACAACAAGCACTCAATAAAGGTGTTGATGTGTGACTCATTTTCAAACAACACATTCTGCAGACAATTCGGTGCCTAATTCAGGAAGCTAGAATTACAAGAATAAGGCTAAACAAATTAATTAATGGGGCCCTGCCTACACATCATTCAATGATTTCCAACCTGTAATGTTCTAGAAGCACCAGAATCAGCCTGTCTGCACTGACTTTGGGGCAGGAGCTACAAAGTTCAGCTACAAACCCTGCCTGAAATCACAGCACTTCTCTATGCTCATCATGTGCTCATTACTTGAACCAAAAAAACCCATGCTTGACAAGGTCCATCAGCTGATCATGTTAAGCCAAGATCCCTGAAGACAACCTGTTCAGAGAGAGGTGAAGTACTGGCCTCAGACAGAATCAGTTCTTTAATTCCTACCCCATAAAACTGCACTGTGCAACAGAACTTCATGTCCAAGAAGGTTCTCTGTTGATTTGCCCTTTGAAAAAGGTCTTAATGAGAAAACTGAGAGTCCCTTCAGTGGAATTACATTTGAAAATGGAAGCACAGCAAGGCTATTTGCCTCAGTAACTAATTTCTGATGTCTGTGACTAGAAGCATCAATACTTCAGCAGCCACTGCTTTGGATAATTGGAAATTAGGGTGATTCTTTCACAGAAACTGGTGTGAAGGCTGACTCAGATTGATGGATTGTGGATTTCCACACTGTGGGTTCATTTTTAGTGTCAAACTGAAACGACTTCAGGAAGGATTCTCTACCCATGAATCAGAGGAAATAATTCATTATTGAGTTCAGCCCAGGAAAATAATCTATTGCGAAAGCAAGAAGTGGTAGGGGACTGTGTTTAATTTGAGTAAAGGTTGCTCAAAAATTGTTCAAAAAAGAAAATCTTAAGCTGTTCTAGACCTTTCAACCATTAAAAGTTCATTAACATTGCCAAGGTAGCCAGAAAACTTCAGGGTGCACAGCGTCTTAATTTGGTTATGTCTACACACTTTTGGCAAGCGATGTTATCTCTTAGCGACTTGGTCCCTTATCATTTATTACGCAGAGTGGAAAACTCTGCACAAGCTGGCAGTGTGTGAAGCGGTGTGAGTCCCAGAGTGATGTTTTTTCAGAGCATATATGAACCTTTCCCTCAGATTTTAGTACATGGAAACTCAAATCCTTATAGGACTTTGATAGGGAGAGGCTGAGAAAGCTTGCAAACCACAGACTACTTGCATTAGTGTTTCTTTCTTAAAGCACAGAGAATTCCCTTAACAGAATAAGCCATTATGATTAAAATGGAAGTAATCAGCAATATAACCGCTAAGAAAACCACATTGTCAGGCAATACATTCAAAGTACTATAAAACTGACATGCATACTGCTCTTACAGTCCTGCCTTTTTGAAGCAGCAGAGCAGAAGTGTACACACTAGGCAGCAGCAGTTACTCTTTTGCAGCCCTGAATACTTCTAAGAGGAGACATTTTTATTTCCTTGTGGTAGCTTTGTTGCTTCAGTCTGTGGTTGTGGCAATGTCAGCACATCTCCTGAGGGAGGTCTGGAGAAGCTGGCTCCAAAGTGTTTCCATTCACCCAAGATCAAGGCTGTGTTCCTGGGCATTTCAGTGGGCTCTTGGAGCAGCCTCAGCAAGGAGTAATGGGAACTGTCAGTACTGTTCCCTCTGTTCTACTTTTCCACTATTTTATTATTCACCTCTACATTATACCATGATTTGCAGATTTGCAGTTTGGCCTGGGGGACTCTGTCTTACTGACTTTCAAGTTAATGAAATTTTACACATTGCATCTTTGGGTCTCTGAGGTCTGTAATATGCAAACACAGATTTACCCAGAGGGGGAGGAAGCCAGAGGTCAGTGTCCTCCACACTAGCTCTTCTTGCAGCACCATGTGCTTGCAGTCACATCACAAGGAAGGGGCTGTGCTGATGAGTAGTGGCTCTTATCAATAACAAAGTGACCCCCACTCTAGCACAGGTGTCCCCATCCATACCAGGTGCTAGAGCAAAACAAACCATCTCAACATTAATCTGCATGGTCCAGTCTCATTTTAGGATCAGAGGTCATTTCTTATAATCCCGATACCTTCCTGGATTTTGTTTTGCTGACATTTCACAGAAGACACCTTGATCAAATGATCATATTTCAAATGGAAAACAAATGCTGTTGCAAAAGTCTCAGAATAAATCACTCTTCACATACAAGTGATATAAAATTGAACAAGTCATGGCTGAAGAACAAGTTGTAGTAAAAAAAATTCTCTGCTCTTATTTAATGAGCATAATCTGCATGAAAGTAGATATTTAAAGTAAATATTATTTATTGATTTTTTATTTATTCATACAGCATTATCTTTTCTATCTGCAGTGAAGAATGTGTTTTCCCCTTAACTATATCATGTTCAAGAAAGATCTGAGATCATGCAAGAGAATTTGCTTAATAGTCATAGGTTTAACTCTGAAAATTTTTCGATCCATCTGCCTCTATCTTAGTATTTATAAAACTTTGGTCATGGTAGGCTGTAGATTTAGTTCACACATTTTTGGACCCTACATTTTTCAGACTAAGGAATTCAATAAACAAAAGTACTAGTCCTTTAACACTTTCTTGTTTCTATAATCCCTATGATTTTGCTAGCTATCACATAAGCAGTAATTACCCAGAAGCTGAGGTAGAAGAAACAAGACAAAATGTTTCACCAAGCATGATGCATGGGTAGTGACTGTTATCACCACTAAACAGAGCAGATACTCTTTGCAGACAAATGTAGCATCGTAGATGGCTTCAGGGCTCTCATTTTGTGATGAGGGTAGACCTTGTTTTAGTAACGATGATAAAATATACTGAGAACGCTAGGAAAAATTTTTCATACTGGGTGATCTCCAGTACATCAGTGCAGGATTTTAAAGATCGCTGAAAAGCTCTTGAAATCAATGACCACTGCACCAAACCAAGGCCTGGTCATTCCAGGACTGCCACAGAGGAAGTTCAGTGCACCCTGGCTGATGGTTCCCACGTGGCTACATTTAAATTGTCTCCGATGGTTCTTGGCTGTTTCTGCTAATCAGGAGCAGTCCTGTCTCCAATGCTGTCTGCATTGCCCTTTGGAAACCCAGCTTCCCTGATCATTTTGGCTAAGCTCCTAAGCACAAAGTTTGTTTCTCAAAACTAAGAAAGGAGATGAGCAAATCCCACAGGCTTTTCAGCCCTTGAACCCTATATTTCCTGTTCCTTCCCCATAAAACATGAAAAGTAAGAAATATTTTCTGATAAGGGTTGGAAAACACTAGCACAGGTTACCCAGAGATGTGGTAGATGCACCATCCCTGGAAACATTCAAGGTCAGGTTGGACAGGGATCTGAACAACATGATCTAGCTGAAGATGTTACTGCTCTTTGCAGGGGGTTGGACTAGATGACCTTTAAAAGTCCCTTCGAACCCAAACTATTCTACGATTCTGTGACATGCTCTGTTGGCTATCCCAAGAGCCAGATCCTGGGATCTTAATGAGCATACATTCCATGTGCATTGCAGCATTACATTAACCCAACAGGGACAGAAGACCGATCAAATTCCTTGTGGGAGTTCCATAGCTATGCTGAAGGGAAAATGGCAATATCCAGACTCACATCAATGTTCTCAGTGTTATTCAAGCTTTGCAAAAGCAGAATTCACTTTTTTATTTTTCTAGGAGATGCCTAATAATATCACACTTTTGGCCGAAAGTTTATATTGGAAGCATTATCACTGAATATCTAAAGAACAGTTCTCATTAGGTGAAAGACTGAACGGACAGATATCCTAATAATAGCTTGATTTGAAGTGCAAAGTGGGTTGAAGCACTCAGCATGCCATCCTTTAATCAGGAATGAAGGTTTTAATGCAAGGCTTCCTGACAATCAGAATTTTGTAATGCTTACATAAATGACTTTGTAGATGTGTGTATGTTTTTTTTAATTTGGTGCATGGGTAAAGGAATGTATTTCCTGGTGATGAAAAGTAGGATCTGACTACAAATGCAGCAATGCTATCTGCACCTGTGAAAAACATAGGTGATCACATAAGAAAGCCCCCTTATTTGCAGAAATACTTAGTAGTCTGGGGGTTATCTGTCTTAACAAAAAAACAGTTAAGGATCTGTTACCTTGAATGTCATGTACAATGATCTGTACATATATTAAAGCAGCACTCCAGGTGCTTGCACCCTAAAGTAACCTCCACATACCTTGAACTCTTAGGGACAGCTCATGTAAAAGGTCCCAGGAGTTCAAGCTCCCTTCAAGTTTGTGTCCTTAGGAGACAGTCAGAGGCACAGAATGCTTCTAGGGAGATGTTCTTCATTTCACTCACCTTAAAGATACCTTTCTCTCCCTTCCCCCTCAATATTGAAAGGTACCTTAGAAAGCTGTTGCAAGGGCCATAACCAAAACAAGAACTGATTTGTGGTTCCTCCCTCAGCCACACTTAGCTGCAGTGTCAGGTCTCTCAAACTTCTGGCAAATTAGATATGAAGAAATTCTTCTTCATTACATTGTGACAATGGAATGACCAGTAATGATGGGGAAAATGGAACACGTGTTTCTTATCAAAGTATTTTCAAATGCCATTTCTGCTAGGTTGATCGCTTACAGAAGTCCCATTCAGCTTAACTCACTACTACTCTGGAAGCTCTCTAAGGATGAAAGGAGCAAGTTACATGTCTTATTGTCACCCTTTTAAAGTAACTCAAGAAAAATCAGTGCCAGCTCCACAATGTTTTTCCTGGTTAATGATTAGTTGGGAGGAGAAGTCTGGCTGCAGGGTCTTTGATCCATGAACATATTTGTAGTAATTGGGGTCATGGCAATTCCTGTAGCTAATGCATTTTAAAAGGCCAAAGTCAGTACCTCTGAGTAATTGGGGCTGTTACTGAACAAATGACATGCTTTGAAGCAATGACATTATATTAATTATATGCGGTGAAATCTAGAAGTGAAAGTTTGCAGGAACAAAACAGAGCTTGATTAAAACTTGGGATAAACCATTCAAGTTTAGTCCAAAATCTAAGATCTAGTTGGTGAACATCAGTTTGTTGTCCACCAGTAACATGAGTTCAGGAAGGATCCCTGGAGAAGTCACTTCTGGCACTCCAAGCCACGAGCAAGAGCAGAATGTCAGCCAGCAGTAGAGGGGAAGGAGAGTGCTGCTAACCCAAACCTCTCCTTGAGGGTTGAAAGGCTGGTTTTAGCGAAGTCAGGGAGGAGTAGGGAAGGAGGAAGCACTGCTTGTGGTCCCAGCTTCACCAAGCTAATGCATCTTGCCAGTCCAGGATCTCCCGCTGAGGATTGTTGCACTTCAACCCCTCCAGAAGAATAATTGCAAGAGCAACCAGCACCAGGCATACAGCACCAGTGGTGTATCTTCAGCTCACTGCCAGGGAACATGCTGCCATAAGAGCAAGGAAATAATCCAGACTTCAAAAAGCAACCCTTCAAAAGAACAATGTTCTCGTGTCCCCAAGAACATGGTATTATAAAGAAAAAATTAATGCACTTTCATTGAGAGATTTAATCAAGTGTACTATCAATATGCAACAGCATACATTCCCATCTCCAGACCTTGTTTCCCTAAATATTTGCAAAGAGTGCCAGATCCACTTTCATAGATGACCAAAAAAAAAAAATCACCTTTTTTCAAGGATTAATTATTAACTATAGTAAGGATAAATTGCAGCAGCCAACAATTGTCTTATTCTCCCAAGTCCTATTCATAGTAAACATAATATTGTATGGAAATTTAACTTGTATAATTATAGCCATATGCTGTCTCATAGGGTCCCAATGCACTTTGGAAATAGTAGAATATGGGCTCAGATACGGGCCAAACCCAGCCCCTTCTGCATCTGCACAGTAATCACCATGGCTTTACAGCACTGTTCAGATATAGCTACGGCTGAAAGTGGTCTGGAGCACTGGCAAGGAGAGATAGGGCTGTGCTTCTCGAGAGGATCATCACTCCAGGGCCCTGATGCATTTGTGCCCCACAGTACTCTCTGTTGTGCCACAGCAGGTGAGCACACACTTCAACAAGCCATTCCCATCTCTCCCCACATGACAACTAACTACTGCTCTGTGGGTAGCTACTCTACTAGCAAGGATTTAAGGCATATGATTTAAGTTGTGTTTTTTTTTTTCCCAGGGTCTACATTAGAGGTCTATTTCTTCACCTGACATATTTCTCACTATACTGTAAATTTTCAGACAGAAGGCAGATGCTGGAGAAAAGATCACTGTGTGATATGCAGTGAAATTAAGATGGAATATTATATACATAAATACTTATAAACACACGATGTAGGAGATGTTTGCGGATGGATTTCTCCACCCGGCATTCATTGTGTACAATATATTGTATATTGTATACAGCATACATTAGCTGACAATAGATTATTGATCTATTATACTTTGAAAGCATCTTTTATTTACATAAACTGTCCCCTTCTGATGGGGACTGAACACAATATCAATTCTCCCCACTGAATGCAGGCTGCTGTTTAAAGGATGGTGGATAATCCTGGGTCCATCCCTGCCCTGGCCTTTCCCAGTGGTTCTGCTTTGCTGTGGTCTTTGCCTCAGCAAACACGTGCCCTAATGCGGTTGGTTCAGAACAGCCCAGACATATTCTTCTCCTTTCCCCTCCTCTTTGCTGGTGGATTGACCTGCTGACATTTACCTATGAAGGAGTCAGCTAAAGACCCTTCATGTTACAAATGAGCCCCACATCTTTCATTTCCATCTCCCTGAGTTTTGGTGTCAGAGCTGAAAGAACAATGTAGAGATCTGACTTTAGACACAGAAGGACCAACTAGAGTAAGGTCATTGTTTTCTCACTTTTTCTTAATAGAACTAGTTCGAAGGTAGTAAAAAACCCCACATCTGAATACTTAATATTCATAAGAGGTTTATTCTCCTTTCAACAACCTTGAATAAATGATGGAGAACGTGATAACACTGTAGTCACAGCTTATTCTAACGATCAAAGCAGTTCATCATTGGGGAATAAATGTTCTACCTAAGCAAAAAAAAACGTTAATCCCTAAGCAAATTTATTACTTAGAAGGAAATTTCACTTAAAATTGTCCCATTACCTCTGTAAAAAGAAAGTAGGTGTTTTATATTGTATCATAGATTTTCTAACAGTTCTGCAGTATATTTAGCTGAAACAGCTTGAGTGAAAACTGGGAATAAACATTAGTTTCTGCAGTTTGAATATCATTGTGGCATTTTCCAGCTGTATAGTGCAGTACACAGTACACCCTGTTCAGTGTACTTTGCAAGATTCTTTCCTCTGAAATGACACATAAACTGGGAAAAGAACTGACCTTTGGTTTAATTTACATATAGGATTGATCCGTCTTCTCCATGTCAAAGCCTTTAGTTTTTGACCTACTGGCCCAAGCAGATCCTTTTTACATAATTCAACCCTGATATCCCAGGGAGTCGTTGGGCACTGGAACAGTCTCCCCTGGGAAGTGGTCATGGCATTAAGCCTGACAGAGTTCAAGAAGTGTTTGGACAATGCTCTCAGGCACATGGTGTGACTCTTGGGGATGGCCCCATGCAGGGCTGACGGTTGGACTTGATGAGCCTTGTGGGTCCCTTCCAACTCAGCATTTTCTGTGATTCTGTGATCTCCAGCTCCCAAGTGAAATCACTACTTCTCTTCCTGAAGGCAGCTTGCTTGGCAGATTTCTCTCATCCTGGCAGGTCGTTTAAGCTCCATTCCCACCTTAAAAAGCATTTTAAAGCTCTTTGTTCCAAAGAATCCCCTTGTCAGTGAATCCTGAGTGCTGTTCAGAAAGCATACACTGTCCTCAGCCTTCCAAGATACACCTCTGAATCTCCTTTTACAAGCAGGTGTTCCATCTATGGAGACTTTCTACTCTCTCTCTCTCCATATATATATATGTATATACTTTCATTTCTACTTCTGTCTATACAGGGGTGGCATCTCCTTTGGAAATGCCCCATTTCTCTATTTATGAGCAAGGCTGCAGTAGCTGGCATTGGAGTGATTTCTCCTTTTATCTCACCTAGATTTCTATTTTCTATAATGAGGCAGTACACCAGATTGGTTTTTTTTAATAGACCATATTTTGTGAAGGAAAAAGCATTGCTACTGGAAAAGAATGGCAGGAGAATAATGTCTGGCATGACTAGTGCAGATTCCTAATCACTTGCAAAATCAAAAAGAAAAGGGTACACTTATGAATTTTAATTCCCCTTCTGTACTGGGACTGAATTGAAACTGAAAAAAAAAAAGCTACAGATAAGAAAGACTTACAACCCTATGATTATAATTCTAGCAAGAATGTTATTAATTAGCAAGCAGATGGATGGATGGATGGATGGATGGATGGATGGATGGATGGATGGATGGATGGATGGATGGATG
>JAWWLV010000180.1:26278058-26318035 GCA_035041135.1 Platyrinchus mystaceus | reverse complement strand
GTAGGTTTGTTTAGAGTGACCTTCTCTTAGATGGATGGCCTTAGGGGCTGACGAGCTCCATCTACCCGGGGGACCCCAGGATTCGAACCTGTGGCCTTGGTGCTGAGAGACCAGCATCTTAACCGCTAGGCCACCAGGGGTTCCCATCTTCTGACTAGTTCTTTGACATTGCTGGTGATGGATAAGGCCCTTGCTTACCTAAACGTAACCAAAGAGACAAAGCATGCCTGCATGCATGTCCACATTCAGGAAAGACACGGAATCAACCAGATGGAAGAAGTGGAAGACAGCTTAGGCCAAAATGTCCACCTACCTTTCACATGACCACGCCAGGAAGACTGGATTGAGGTCCCTCTTACCACATCAAATGCCAGGAGGACAGCCTGAATACCATAAGGCAGAGTACAGTGATTAGCTACCGCTATAACACTGAGGAAACCCTGACCCAAACAGTCCTTGTGCCCCAGAAATGTGGAGTGAAGGTACCTCAGGAAGTATGGGATTTAGCTGGACACCGGAGGCCAGTTATGGAGATAACCAGGGATGTTTTACCTGTGCCAGGAGGTCAAGGACAAGTGGAGATTGCTGCAATTTCCCTGTCAGGGAGGAGTTATGAAACTGACAGTGCCAGACTGAGATAAGGTTCATTTTATGCCCTGATGGGGCTTTACTAATCATGCTTTTTTCTGATTGTGTCCCACTTCACATTTTTGAGGCACACTAAAAAGCTGTGACTAAAGAGGTAACTTCAAGGTGGAAATTTCCATTTTAAACTAGCATCCTTCCAAAATAGAAAAAAAACCCTGTAATATAGGCAGCTGACCAAAGACTATCTTATTTGCATAATGAGTGCTCCCCATCAAACAGAAAAATTAAGGCCCTTTGAGTTCAGATTTAACATTAGCTACATCCTTGAAAACTGCCCCAGGGTGCAGAAATATGCATAAGTGTTTCTACTCTGGTGCTAGAAGTGATTGTACCTTCAGGAAATGCTTTTTAAACCAGTTTCTGACTCTCACTCAAACTACTTAAATACCTTCTTGCAGTTCCCATGCTGAGTTTTGTTACAGATTCCATCATAAATGCTGAATCCCAAACACCTCTCAAACTACTCCCTTTTGAAAAGCATAGGAAGTCACATAGGGATAAGGGATGCTCGTTTCCAATAGGATTTGCTGCAAACCATAGACCCCTGCCTATATCGGATGGCTTTCCAAAGTCCTCTCATTCATATAATAATGGCATTGATCTGCAAAGCTCCTTGATGCCTGGGAGGCTCAAAGAATGATTAGAAGTCTTGTTTGGGAAGTTTTCTGAAGTTTCTCATTTTTCTGCTGTTTGTAGAAAAGGTTTGCATAACTGCAAGGTAAGAAAATTGTTCTTCATGTTTCATTATTGAGAAAGCAGCCACCACTGAGAAGCCACAATGAGACTTTCTCTCTTTTCAGGCAACAGCCCACTAGACAAATTGAAGTCTGTTATTTCTGCAGAGTCCCTATTCATATGGAATATTTTCAAATGGTCTCATAAGCAGCAAATTTTAGAACAAGACAATATAAAACATGAGGAAAAAAATGTGTCTCCTTCTAATTTCCCTGCAGTATTGAATTTGGTTTTAAAGAAGAAACCTGTGAACACAGAAAAAGACATAATTCCATTTTTACAAGGATGAAAAAACAGATAAAAACTTTTCATTTAATTTGCTATTTACCCAGAATTTTCTAAATTCTGTGAACAAATTTCTAAATTCAAAGTATATCAAATATGAAGAAAAAAAAACAAAGCTTCCCTATTAAAATTTTTTATGAAAAGCACATGGTACTCTACTTCTTACATTGCATCTCTTTCTGAAATGGCACAGAGGAGTCTTGACACACAATGATCACTTCCACCTTTTGCATTGTCAGCTACAAGAAAAATCTAACCTGAAAGAGGACTTTGGTTAGGAATAGGGATATACTCCTCATCTTCCTACAAAACATCTGCTGAGGTAGGAATCAGCATCTTTTCCTTGGTAAAAATAAGGAGTTTGCTTTTTACAGGCTACAAATACTGATCAAATATTGTTCTGTCTTCTTGGGATTCTCCATTGTCTCATCAGTAAAATGTACACAACTATTTAACAGTAAGGGTTACCTGGGATGAAGACAATCAGCAAAGAGAATTGGCAGGGTCTCTGTTTCTTGGTGTCTTCTGGTTAAGACAGGAGCTGGAGCAGGACTAGAAGCTCTGCTTTGATGACCTGCTGGACTGCAAACAGGTGTAATCAGAAGACATCATGTGTTTAATATTATAAATACCTCAAAGGTCCATTATCATCTTAAAATCTCACCTGACAGCCTATGTGTTAGCTTGCAACTTGAACTCGTGCTCGAGCTCAAGCCCTAGACCTTCAATTCACATGGTGGCTGCAATCTAAGATAGACCAAGTATCTCAGCTGAAGCTCACACAATCAGATGAAAGGAATTGGCTTGAACTGATTTTGACTCATAATTGGGGCACATGGACGGTATAGTGGAGTTGGGTATCATTTTGAAAATCACAGCTTAAGAAACGTAGCAGACAGCAAAACGTTTGCAAAACATCTCAGTGCCTGCACTTCATGATCAGCTCCACGAATTAAACAGATCAGCTCTAAATAGTCTGTGTTTCTAATTGCTATACCTTATTCCACATATTAAACACTTCTATCACTTGGCCAAGGAGCAGACACTGTGGATTAGCCATCAGTAACAGCCCAGGAGTAACAACTGAGAAATGGCACAGTGTAAGATCCAGCCAGTGTTTCACATTTATTTCTAGAATATTATTATATCATGATGTGCAGTGAATAGAGATGGAAAACAATCACAGCCTTGGCATGGAGAATTTCTGTACAGACAAAATAATTGCATTTACAAAGTATATTATTACTGACACCTTATTTAGTCTGTCAGAGTGGCACTATGAGGGACTAATTAAAGCCAAAGTAGAACAAATGCTTGTACTCGAGAAAAACACTGGGGGAAACATGGACAGATTTTGCCAACCTGCACATCTCATTCCTGTCAGTGTGTAGTGTTTCTGAGGTGGTACGTTTTACCTTCTTTAAAGCAGAGTCTATTCCAGTAAGATAGTTATAAGCTTCAAAAGAGCAGATCACTGGCACTTACTATTTGACCAGTCCTGCTCACTTGAACAAGCTTAAGATTGTGAATTTTGAGCCTTCAATCACATTTTTAAAGTTTTCTCCTGCTTTTCACGATCCCAGAAATTTATATCCCAAATATGATAACTCTCCCATGCCAAGAAGGAGAAACAAAAGGAAGCAAGCAAACAAAAATGACAGTCAGGATGAAGAGAAGGAGGAGGAGAAGACAGAGTGTGGTATTCCCAGCACAACTGTTGGACCAACTGTCAGTTGCTTGTGTGAAGCAAAGCCCCACAGCTACCAGGGTATTTTGCAGGGCATTAAATTCATTCAGTGTAGGGCTGTGGTGAAGGGAGAAAGGATGTTCTCTGTATTTGTCAGTATGAATGTTCTTGTGTAGACCTTCTTCATAACATGTCTCCTGTCCTTATTGACACAACCCTGCACCATGCAGCCTCCATCTCTCAGTGATGGAGAGACAGCAGCCAGCACACAGCACATCTACCAGACTTCACCTTGCTGAGCACTGGGCAAAAGCCCAGTAGCCCCTTCACAGGAGCAGTCTTGTATGCAAGGAAGGGGGTGCAAGAATTCAAGTACAAAACTAATCGAAAGAAAAAATTAGTATTTTTCATGTACTTTTGATCCCTGCCCAAATGTTAATTTTTATCACATATATTCACATGTTCTGGCAGGACAAACACGTGTGTCTTGATTGCATCGGTCAGGTCATGTTAATGGGCATATAATCCAGAAAGGTATTCCTGCTGCACATCAAACAGGGAGGCCTCTAGGCTTCTGAAACTGTTTTATGCCAAGCACTGATTATTTCAGCAAATGAGTATCTTTCTCACCAGAGGCCAATATTTTGAGGATGCCCCTGAAAATATATATTTTAAAATTCACTGAAGCCACAGAACTTCAAGACAACTAGTTATAGAAGGATTTCATCTAATGACTGGGCTTCTGTCTTCAAATGCATTTGTGATCATTGTCATGCTTGTTTTCACCATCTCTGGCTGGAACCAGGTACTCCTGAATACACTATATTTGTACCCAAACCCAACTGCTTCCCCACCCTTGTGGCTCAAATTCCTTTCCAAAGGTGAGAAGAAACTTTGTTTTAAAGCTGGAGAAAACAGAACAGGCTGAGGTGACTGCTCATGGTCTCTTGGAGAATTTTGATCCACTGGGCCTTTCATTTTTGATATGACATGCTGTCAAAGTCTGAAAATGTGGCAAACGACCTGAGCAGCTGGGCAGGTCCTAGGAGGATGGTACTAGAGGTGGGTGTACAATGTATGCATCCAGGCAGCATGCTTTTTCTTTCCACAATGCCAGCCCAGCCTGAAGGGACAGTGTCTGGTTTTAGAGCAGTCCTGTCTTTATTTATCCTGAGATGGCTTTCAGAAGGGCAGGAGCTGAGCTCTCCTAAAAGAATAGTCGGAGGCTGGCTTACAATTACACTGTATTACACTCAGTCAGATAAATCACTTTTGGGGAAAGAGGTTCATAACAACTCCAGACATGCCTAATAGTTCCACTGCGAATCTCTGGATAAAGCCCGGGACTGGAAACAAAATGAAATCATTACATAAAATTATTTGTACTCCTGTAATGCTTGAGAGCCCCGGCTAAAATGAGACCTTATTTCAGTGGGTGCTGTGCAGGGCCAGCCAGAGGCTTTTCCTGCCTAAAGTATCTGCCATCTCAATAGAAAGGAGAAGGGCAGGGATGCACTTGTTCCCACTCTTCCCACAGGCATGAGCCCAGAGGAGGCCTGAGGCCAGCCAAGGCCACTGGGCATGACTGCAGAGAGCAGAGGTTTTGCACCACCACATAAACCAGGTAGTTTGCTGAGCCTTATTTTTATTGCTGTTATTATTAAATACATTATCAGAGCCTCCTCAAGCAGTGTTAACCAAGATGATTTCCTCAAGCTACACTCCAAGAGGCATATTACACCCCCCACCAAACTTATTGAATTAAGCGAAGTATGCGTATTATCTTTGCTTATGGCTTTCAAAGCTTATGAATGCTACTGTAATTGTTTTCATAAAACAGATCAATAAGTAGAGGCAAAATAGGCTCTGCCTGCCTCAGGGGGAAGGCATTAAAAGTATCTGGGTAACAGCTTTTTCAAGAGATCTTTTTGTCTGCCAACAAAGGGAACTTACTCTAAACTCACCTTCTCAGAAAAAGATCTTATTTGCAAGTCAGTCTATGAATTGGTTTTGAAACAGAAGATGGCAAGAACTTTCATCTGGAATTAAGGAGTCAAGTTGCCTGACTAGGGCTTTTTTAAAAATTCTTAAATCCTAAAGCATTTTTAAATAATTCACATTTTAAAGTACCTCCCTCCTCCCACATGAATGTTGGCAGATTTCATGTGTCACTTGGATGCAAACAGGGATCTGCTAAATACTCCACAAAAAACATGCTGGTAAAGTTCGTGTTCCCTTGTGGACAATGGAAAACAAAAAAGATACCAAAGGCCAATAAAATAAATTAAATAAATCCTCACTTCTTGCTATGTTGATGAAATTTTTGAGTGTGTTTATCATTTACTCCAAGACAAAATATGCCTTGCTATTTATGCAGCAAGTTAGCACATTTCTGAAGACATAAATAAAAATATCAAGGTGAAACACTGAGGAGTTTATTAGCTTAGTTATTAAGAGCTCTTTACACTTAACAACCTAAAGCACACACAGAGCAATTTGTAATCAGCACTTTTTAAGCTCTGAATAATCCATTCCTTAAGCAAGCTTTCCTGCTTCCTTGAAAACATCTTTCACGTCTTCAAACATTCAATGAGGAAAGCCAAATTCATTAAAGTAACTTCCTCGCTATGCTTTTCTCTCTCCCCCTTATTCCATCATATCTCCTGTTCTCAGCTGAGCTAATTATTTGGTAATTGGAGCTACAAAGCCTCCTGCCAGGGCAGGGCTCAGCCCTGGGAGAACATCTCTCGAGGATGGGATTCAGCTGGGTAAGGGACCAGTGCAACCCAGGGATGTGACAACTGGCAGAGCTGTTAGCATGTGTCTGAGACACTTGGTTCCCCTTTCTGGTTACACCCTTTCCTCTAACCAGAGATCTCCTCCTTCAGATCTCCTTCCACTGCCATCTCCTCTTCCATCCAGACTGCGTTCCCCCACTTCTCCAGTTCTCCCTTATACACAAACTCCCATCCTCTCCCACCTCCTTCAGCTCCTCCAATCACTGCAGTATTGAATGCCTTCTCTCCCTTTACTAGTCAGTTTTTTCTTTGATCCTTCTTCTTTCTTTTCCCCTTTTCCTTATTGTTTTTTTGTCTTTTCAATACAATCTACCTTGGAAAAAATATTTCTGCTTCTAACTAGAATTTGTGGGATATACTGTGTTTATTCAAGCCTTATACTCACAATACCCATGTTAGGTTAATATATTCTCTTAATTATCTTGCTGACTGGTTGCAATACATCATCTTAAGCCAAACTAGTAATATGTAGTGCACCTAAAGATATCTCATAGAGTAGAAATGAACCTACAGTTTCTTGCAATGATCATGCAAGTGAGACACCTTCTGGCAAGGGTAACATGAAACACACACAGATAGTTTCCAAATAACACCTTTTTTTAAGTAATCTGTGAAAACATACTCAATGCCAAGAGTTAAGTAGGATCAGAGAAGCAAAATTCATGTTTCAGATGTAAATCCTGAAAATTTGTGCCAATTTTACAGACTTCCCTAGAGGTGAGAATCGCAGCATAGGCACTTCAGGTTCTTTCCCTGAGTGTCTGTTTAAATGATGCTTCTCTCATTCTCTGGACTGGAAGGTTTTAGGGATCACCTCATAGCAGTTCCTTACATTTTCCTCAAATTCAAAAGGTGAAGAATATGTGTGCCTGCAACACCCACCTGATGGCTTTCAGGATAGCTACAACACAATCTGGAACAAGAAGGTTTTCTGTGACCTCTCCCATATAAGCTTTGCTTTTGCTTGCTCTTGGTGGTTTTAAATAACATTAGATTGAGAGCATATGGTGGGTGAATCTAAGAACCTAATACAGAGAGCAAATCAATTACAGTTGGTGGGAGAAGGGGTGGATTTACAAGACGACAATGAGAAAAAGAATCAGTAAACAAATGAAATATTAACTTATCATGGGCCAAACTGAGGATCTGTCTCCCACCAAAAAAGCATTACTAGAGCTATACCAGGGAGTACTCTGGGCAGCACCTATTTGTCTTGACAAAACAACACAACAGCAAAAAGTCATGCTGTAACAGTCAGCTCTTTTGATTTTTTTTATGAACATATTTTCTGAGAAAAAACAAGACCCAGGATCTTTGTTCTGAAATAATACAGTACTTCCCAAATCTGCAATGAGTGAAAATATTTTCATGATTTAACTTACTTAAACTTTGAAGGGAAGACCTTAAAATCTAAATATTTTTGTAAGGTGCTAATGCAGCAGCTCAGGTTAAAAGTGGCACCAGTGTAAACTAAAGGGAGCATTAAGTCCTCATTCTTACATTTCTCTTGCCAATACTGAGATCAAATAAGATCATGCTGGCAACAATGTAGAGAAAAATAAATTGTTATCCAAAAACTAATCCTAAGCAGCCACAACATAGGATACATTACTGAAATAGAAGCCAACACATACAGAGCATCATCACTGAAATCATTTAATTTAATGTAACAACATCTTGAAACATTAGGAAAAGCTACGTGTATAGGAAATTCCAAAACACACATCAGTTTCCTAAACTCTCATAGCCTCCTCCTAAACTCAGGAGCATATTAGACATATACAACATATACAACAAGAGTCTATTCAGCTGACTGTAAATAGGAAAAGAACAGATTCTGACACACAGCTCTGTTTGCTGTTTATGGATGTGATTGAAAACAAGACCTCCCTTGCACTGTATTTGGATGATTGACTCGTACAATCCTTGTTTGCATTATCAAGTTTTTGGAGACCATTGGTTCTGAATGCAGGAAATAATTTCCTCCCTATTCAGATTGATTGTATTTAGTGCTGACAGAGGGAAGGAAAATTTTGGCCTTTTTCTGCAGCACAGTACATATTTTCACAAGCATTTTCCACCCTTTTTTTCCTCCCAAAGTAGTTTTAAAACATACTTAGTTTTGATGGCATCTTTTTTCCTTGCTGGTGGTACTTGCTGGTGATTAATGTCTAGTTAAGACTTTACACAAAACCATCAGTGAGCAAATTAAAATGATCTAATAGTCCTTTCTGACTTTATACTTTCTGAAACCTTTAGAGAGGCAAGCATACCTGTGCCATTGCAAGGGAAAAAATCCTGCAATGTTTAATCTGCTTGTGACTTCTGGGAACCTGTCCAATGATGTATGACTGCCAGGGGAAGATGGTATTGTCTCCCTGGGGACTCCACTGGAGCAGGGCTTCCCGGTAGTTCATTAGCCTCCACTGCACAAAGTCCTTGTGCCTGAGGTGGCTTCCCTTAAAGGGAGACTGCAGTGAAGGGGGTTATTTGCTGCCTTAAACTTAGGCAGAGACTTAGGTGTTCCACAGCAGCAGCAGGAAAGCATAAAGCACCATGGAAGGGAATATAACCCCTATTTTATAAAAGGTGGCTGGTAAAACCTTGTCTCCTTTTTCCTCTCCTCTAACAATTTTTCCTTTTGTAGCAATGATCACACAGGTCAGAAGAAAAAAAATTGGGGTAGAGCAGCCCATTGTGGCTCTAATATTGTCTGAAGGAAGGTTGCCTGAGCTTTAAGTCTTCAGAGATTTGACAGTTCAGCCGAAGGGTGTTTTTTCGACTTTAAAAAGGAAAAAATAAAAATAATTAAAAAAAGTAGTTATTTTCCACAGGAAAAAAAATGAACGGGAGTTTTTGTAAGAAAAATTATAGATTTCTTTAGGCTGAAACAATAAGTTCTTGGGGCTTGGGTTTCTGCAAGAAGCCATAATACTGTCTGCAAAGTCAATCAATTAATAATAGTTAACACCATGGGAACAGCTCCAGAGGAAATTCCTCCTCCTGCTGTATGACTCTTCAGAAGTTGTGAACTACGGACAAGAGAGACCTTGATCATTTCATTCCTCCCATTCTTGCCTTCTAGAAACACTCACAAGCTGAAAACTCCTAAACGAGGTGAAAAAACCCTCAGACACTCATTTTTTGCCTTGCTGGATCTTATGAAGGGAACAGACTGATCTGCTTGGTCTGCAACCCAGCAGACAACACAAGAGGGCTCTGTGGCTGCACAGAGCTAGCCCCGCCACTTGCCACTCCACTCAGCGATGGGTTTTTCCTCACCTGGTCCTTCCGAGCCGGTCACTGCTGGCTGCTGGCACCCCGTCTCCATGGGCACAGTGGGAGAACGGAACCTCCCTTCTCCTGCCTCCAGCTGGCCCCAGCGCTTCGCTCAGCTGGGCTGGGGGACTGGGATTCCTCTCGGCAGCATTAGCTGGGGAAGTGACCCAGCAGCAGAGCAGGCAGCAGACCTGCCCTGGGGGGGTGATGGGCTTTGCAGACAAGCCGTGCTGGAAGTGCCTGCCCTCTCTTCTGAGTCTCTTTCTGTAGCAGCTTAAGGCAGGCAAAGCTCTTGGTTTCATTTTAGCTCTTTCTCTTCTGACATCATTAAAACTTCAGCTGCAGGCAAGCTGGCCATGTGGATGGTGTCTGCAGTGCATGATCGGGAACAGTTCCCTCTCAAGCCTGATCCCCATTCCAATCTCCATCCTGGGGTTTCTCCCTGGTGCTGCAGTCACTATTCTTGCTGCAGGAGCCATAGCCTGAGCTATGAGGTGGTTCTTTACCCTCACCATTTTGTCCCCACAGCTCATGTAATTTTTCTCAGGAGATCTTTCTGAAAAATTTCCCTACCTGTCTCACAAATCTGTGGGGTTTGGTACAGAGAGAACAATCTGCCCTTCTCACTGACAAGCTCTGACATTTGCTGAGGGCCCTACTCAGCCCTGAGAACATCAGGTAGTTGCTGGCCCCATCACAGCTTTGGCATTGACGGGTTCCTCCCTGTTCCTGCAAGTGTCACAGATACCTGTGAATGCCCTCCTTAGAAAATTCTCTTGTACCACAGAAACAGGGCTCTTGTCTTGCTAACTGATCTTGCCTTTCCCAAGCATCAGAAGTCATATATAGTATTTTTTCCAAACTCTCTCCTTTACTCTTTTGAAACTGACATCAGTGAAAATCCCAACGTATTGATGGGAAAAAAAAATTAATCAGGTAGAAGCCAGAAGTCCATGGAATATCTCTCTGGAGTGTGGAAAGTGCAATTATAGTAACTGTCACAGCTGGTCAAATATAGCTGGGCTGCCTCAGCGTGAGCATTTCAACTGCCCCATGTCAAAGAGAGGGTAACCCAAGCACATGCAGCACCATCTCTATTCAGACCACGCAGTGCATCCATCTGTGCAGGCAAGAGCAGCAGGAACCTGCAATGGGGAGCTTTTCAGCATTAACTGGCATTTACTCAAAGGACAGACAGGCTGTAACCACATCAGTGCAGGGCACTGACCCTTACACAGGGCTCCTCTGAGTGTGTGGCTGTCAAAACTCCTTCATCTCCATCTGGTCTCACCTGCACAACATTCCCAAAGGAAGGACTAAACACCTCTTCTGCAACAGGTTATTGCAGAACTGTTATTCAGTAAAAAAATATTATCACTATTGTCCTTCTCCCCGGAAAAAGGGCAATACAGACCACACCTCCAACTGGGTGTCCATAACTGTGGTATCAAATGGCAGAGTCGGGGTAGGGCATGGGGTAGGAGCAGGCCTGAACCCTGCCTGCCCACTGCCCCATCCCACCCTCGAACAAGCCTTTTTCCTGCTTCGTTTCAATAAACACACTTGAAACTCTTCACTGCAGGTTTTTCAAGAAGATCCCTGGAGCCTGCTGCCCTGCTAGGACTCGTGCATCCTCTTCCCAATCCATAACATCCACTAACAGTGTCCAGCAAGTCCCAAAGGATTGGGAGAAGGGGTACCTGTTCTCCCTGCCAGCAGGGTGACAAGGGCAGAGACAGGCATGGCCAGGGGAGCACAGGTCTGGCCCGCCTGCAGATGCACATTCCCTGTCAGCCAGGTCTCCAGGTGGCAGATCAGAGGAGCCAGCTGCTCTGATGTAAATGAACCTGTTTTCTCACACACAAATACAGCCACGGATGAGAGAAGTCCTGCTGGAAGTTGCTATTTACAAGGAGCAGTTCAACACAGATGACTTAGAGAGCAAGTGGAAACTAGTGCTCAGGCTGAGATCCCAGATAAGAGAGGCAAGGGGGAGCAGGTCATTTCTAGACATGTATCTCAATGCACAGTGATGAGAAAAACGCTGGGGCCAGCTCAGGGCTCCCAAGAGCAGAGGCAGTATTGAAGGGTCTTCCCTCACAACTGGAAACAGCCTGCTGTGGAGACCACAAGGAGAGACAGGGGACTGCAGTGGGACACAGTGAGGGGCAAGGGGGGATGGAGGGGGTGATCCTGTGGTGAAGCTGCCAAAAAATAAGCCATTTTGTCAGTGCCCAAACTTCAGCCTTGCCAAGATCCTCGCAAACATTTCTAGACTACTGAAATACAAATAGCATCTTGATGGAAAGAGCCTGGGAAAGGGTGGAGACTGATTGAAAGCCAGAGGGGCAAAGCAAAGGGAGGTCATCCTCATTAACCAAGTCACTGCTCTGTGCCTGTGCACTGCTCAGTACCCAGTCCCTGCCACCCCCAAACCTGGCTGTGATCCTTCAGGCATGGAGGGGTTTGGAGAGCAAAAGCCTGGAAGAAGCTACTGTTCCTTAAACGCGTTTGGAGAAAGACAATGAAGTTTCCTTTCCAGAGTGACAACACAAGGAAAATCCTAGGCCAGAGCCCTCCACAACCTGCCCTCTACAAAGGCACAACCTCTTTCTCTCCCTCTCCTCTCATTCATGCTCCTCTGTGTCCGTGACTGAGCTCTGCCTGCAAGAGACAATTCCATTTCAGTGCAACAGATTCAAACTCTAATTGAGTTTTCCCATTTAAATCAAGGCAGGAACAGCTCTGCCAGCCTGCAGTCATGAGAGCTATTTTTGAAGAGAATTTTCAAACTATCCAGGAAGTCAAATATAACATTTTTAAACCATTTTAAAGTGTGTGTGTGCACACGTGAGTGCATTTCCCTCTACAAGCAAATTGCTCCCTGTGCATGAAAGAAGCCAGGTTGCTTTAATTGTGCAGCTGCTACATGCCTTCTTTGTGGCAGTGGAAAGCAAAAAAAAATCTTCAATTTATGTGTGTATTTCTGCTTTACATGACTCATTGCAATGGAAAAACACATAATGCTTTTTCTCCTCTTTTCGCCCCATCTCATCCCAGACACCATCTATCTTCATGCCACTCTACAGTTGCTTGCATGGTGGTGTTCCCTCCTTTATGCTGCTTAATTCAAGTGCACAGTCCAGAGTTTATTTGGAACAGCTTATTCCCCTCTCTGTATAGCACAAGAAAGGACTGTTTTATGCTGAGGACATCAGATTAGGACTCACATCCAGCTTCCACATTCAATACTGACTAAAACTTCTGGTGGAACTCAGTTATTCATCTTCTATTAGGCAAAAGTGTAATAAAACTTTGTCTTTCTTCCTATCCTCACTCAAGGCATTTTCTCTTCAGCAAGATTTAGTACAATGAACACCTATTACCCTTCCATCACAAATTACATTGTAAACCTGTATTTTCTATCACTTTCCTATATTCTCTTCTAAGTACTGTATGCTTTTTAAAGACCTAAGTGAACTCCTTGGTAGATGTTTTGATCTCTACTTTAATAGGCCTTTACAGTTAAATCTGTGTTAGGAATAAAAGTCAATACATGCACACTGAGATAGTTTCAATTTCATTGATTCTTTAGGAAGAAATAGTCATGAGAGTGATTTGCAGGGTTTACCATCTTACAGATAAATTGACTGGCATGTTTTGAAGGTTCAAATACTTTAACAAAGATTGAGGATAAAAATGTTTTCAAAAAAGCCTGCATTTTGCTGGATAACAATTAACAATTAAATGATGATGAGCCCGTTATTATTTTGTGCTATAAACACATATTCTCAGCTGCAGTGAAGTCTTGCTTTGAATTTGTCTCAAAGCAGTATTCACGATTTATCAGTTCCTAGTGGCCTTGATGATACTTGACATTAGATAACATCCTGTTTTCTTCATTCCAAAAAGATGTTGGTTGCATACTCCAATCAAAGTATCATAGAATGGGTGAGGTGGGCAGGCACCTCTGGAGATCCTCCAGAGCCCTACTCAGAGTAGAGTCAGCCTGTCAGCTGCCACAGGTTCTTCAGGGGTGTCTAGTTGTATATTTAACAATTCTGAGAATGGAGCTTCCACAGCCTGTCTGGAAAGTCTGTGCAAGTGTTGAACCAGCCTCACAGTAAAAGCGATTTTTCTTATGCTTAAATTAAATTTTCTATATTTCAGTTTGTGCCCTTTGCTTCTCATCCTGTCCATGAGCATCACTGAGAAAAGTCTGACTCCATTTCTTTGCTCCTCCCTCCAGGTGTTTGTACACATGGATAAGACCCCTCTGAGCCTTCTCACCTCCAAGCTGAACAACATCAGGTCTCTCAGCCTCTCCTCATGCAACAGGTTCTCCAGTCACCTGATCATCTTCATCACCCTCTGCTGGACTTGATCCAGCATGTCCATTTCTCTCTTACTGGGGAGCCCAGAACTCGACCCAGCACTCCAGATGTGTCTTAACAGTGCTGAATAAAGGGCAAGGATCACCTCCCTTCACCTGCTGGAAATATGCTTTTTACTAAAGCCCAGGATACCACTGCCTTTATTTGCCTCCAGAGCACATTGCTGCCTCACGTTAAAGTTGGTGTCAACCAATTCCACCATGGCCTTTTCCTGTATTGAACTTCAAGAGATGGCTGTTGGATCATTTTTGCTCCTGTTTCTTCAGTCCCTCTGAACAGCAGGGATCACTCACCCAGGGTATCCACTCCTGCCAGTTCTGTATCATGCACACTTGCTGAGAGTACACTTCATCCCATCACAAAGACAATTAATGAAAATATTAAACATCATAGGACCCAGTGTCAACCCCTAGAGTGCACTGCTAGTGCTGACCTCCAGCTGGACTTTGTACTGCTGGTGTCACCCCTCAGGTTCAAGCCACTGAGCCACTTCCACCCCATGTCATTTCCATTTATTGGTCCCCTAGTTCATCAGCTTGTCTCTGAGGACCTAATGGGGAACAGTGTTGAAAGACACTTCCTAAAGTTAAAATAAGCAACATCCACCTCTCTCCTCCCATCTACTAAGCCAATCACCTCCATTTAGAGGCTATCATCATCCATCTGTGTAGGGAGGAAGGTCTGAAATCCAAGGTCAAAAGCATTGAAAGGCCAGTTTTATTTTCCCACTGCTTGGACTTGTTATTCCTTGGATGAGTCAATTTTGGCATGAGGAAGGTAGATGTGAATTCTTCATTCCTGTTTTATATTAGGAGATCTTGTTTACCCTCAATCTCAGATATTTAAATGCATTGCAATATTCTGGGTATAAAATTGTGCTGTGACCTTTAGAAAAGGATCCTGAGGCTAAAATATCAGTTGTGCCATTCCAAAGACAGCTCATTTCCCCATACAGAGCTTTTTGTGTTGCTAAAAAGGAGCCTGGTTTTTATGTTGTTCTTCATGAAAACAGAAGCTCAGCCTTGGCATCATCTCTCCTTGAAGTAGCCGAGAACTGAAATTGGCCCATGTTTTATGCCAAATGCAGTTGACAGTTTAGTTGAAAATTGGATTTCCTTTAGAATAGAAAGCAAAGAGGACAAAATTCAATGGAAATATTCTTTTTGGCATCCCTGGGCCTTGGAGCAGCTCTTTGAAGATGGGTTTTCTGTGAGAGAGAAGCAATGATGAAATAGGCCCTGAAATTACTTCCATAGTCTAAATTCTTAAATATTTTACAGTCACATTAAATAGGAAGACTCTTCCTGCCACACTTAGCCCTTCAAAGCCAGTTCTCTTCAGAGATGTGAGAGAGCAGACAACAGACATTACCAAAGCAGACTTCTTCAGAGATCTGCAAAATAAAATTACATATGTTTCTGGATTTGGTCAACGTTGCTCAGAGCTCGGACATACCTGGTGTGTCACTTGAGCTGAAGTAAAAGTCAGTCTCACTGCTGTGAGAAGTATCATACAGGAAGAAATGCGGTTTGCTGACATCCTGGGAAGGGCCCATGAATGTGGCTGGGAGCTGACAGCACAGGGGATGTTAAGTCTGGGGCGACAAGCTTAGGGAGGAATTTAGTTGCTGTTTTCTACAACCTGAAAGGATTTTATGAAAAAGCAGCCAGGCTCCTCTTGTAGAAGCACAAGGATATGATGAGGGACAAAGACCACAAGGATACAAAGAAATAAATCTTCACTGTGGGAGACTTTAACCACTGAAACACAGGGCCAGTGAGTTTGTGGACTCTCCATGCCCAGCCCAAAGTCCTGAGCAACCTGACCTGCCTTTGGAGTTGGCCCTGCTTTGGGCTGGAGCTTGGACTGGACAACCTCCAGAGGTCCCTTCCAGCCTGAACCATTCCTTGAGTCAGTGGCCCAGAAGGATGTAGCAGAGCTCCCATTATCCTGGGCTAAGACAGGATATCCAAACCCTTACTGCGGTTTAGAGATGCACAAGAAGATACTAAGCTCAGTAGGAGTCCTGTTTGCATCAGAAAACATACTGAAAACTTTGGTTAAGATTCTATCAGCAGGCATTGAAGTTTCACTTACTTTCTTGTATTAACTCCAAGACTGTAACTAACACATGTGAACATTCAGGTTCTATAAATATTTTCAAATTAGCAGAAAATTTCAAAATTATATCTGCTCTTCACTTAGTTTCTCTGATAGCAAAGCTGTTCTTCCTAGATTTGCAAGAATTCCTTCACAGAAGTGTGGTCTAGATACACAAGTATATTTTTTGCTTATGAGATATTTTTAACAGATGTTGGTTATAGGTATGATTTGAGAGGAAATGCTCTTTTTTCAGTAGTTTGTGGTATCACATGAAGCATCAAATGCTGTACAAACATAGGTTTCCTTCTGATAATTGAATATGAAATATATATATATCTGTGATATTGCAAAGATATCTGTTTTAAAAGTCTCATATACAGAGCACTCTTACTTTGCAGCTGCTGCTGCTTTCTCAATAATTTATCTGTAATTAATTATTGAGGTAGCATTTTTTTTAAATATAAGTAAAATCTTACAGCACAAAACACAGAACCATGAATTTAGTGCTGAACAGCTCAAGTAGAGACTGAGCAGAAAGGCAGAAGAATTGCTATTAACATACAAATAGATGAGATAATGGAAAAGGGAATATACTGTTCAGGAAGCAGTTTTACAAATGTTATTTTTCACATGTTCTACAGGATGGAAGTCCCCATTTAATAACAGCATTTTAAAATTGTCATTAAGGTCTTAATCCTTTAATGTGCCACATGTGGGTGGCTGCTGTCCAGATGCCAAGTGAGGCTGGGGAGGAGGTGAGCTTCATGAAACATGGTGCTTCTTCAGCTAAACATCATCACATTGTCCCTCCACCAACGCCCTGAGACCACACAGAAGATTTTCAGCAAAGTGTAACAGGAGGAATTAAAAAAAAATAAATGGGTGGAAAAGCATCTGAAGGGCATTCCTTTCAGAAATAAACTCAATTTTCTAAGGTTTCTTTACCATTCATTAGCAAAGGTATGGTCACAGGTCCCCAGCAACCAACAATGATTTTCAGTATTAATATATATTGAATTTATACTGATACTAATTCATATTTAAATAATTTACCTTCCCTTAGCTGAGCCACAGAAATTGAAAGCTATAGTGCTTCCAACATCCTGCAATGCAACATAAAATGGATTATCTTAAAAAACCTTTTCTAGAAATGGTCAGGAAAAATGTATGCAAAAAATTGCATCCCCTCACCTGAGAGATGATAATTTCATTGCTTGAAATTATCTGACCATAATTTTAAGAAATTCTTTGTGCACCTCAAAAGAAAGCTTGCATTGCACTTTTATGCCAAGGCAGTGGATACAGTCTCAACAGAGAAAATCCTCAGTGAAATACTTCTTAAAAGAAAATACAAAATTCTACCTAACATTCTGTATCCTTGGCCCAGTCTAATCAATTTGGCCAGTATCTGAATCTCAGGAAACTGTAGAGAGCTCTGGGAGTGAATGTCACATTCACAATCACATAGAAGAGCTAATCACTTTGCAGGATATTAGGATATTTTTGTCTCCACACACAGGTTGAGCACTGTAAGTCAAGCCAATGAAGTAATTATAATGGAGTTCAGCAAACTGTGTTTCAGGCATGGAAGAGTTAAAGTAAAGCTACTGCTCCCAGCATTAGGAAAAAAAATATAAAAGCACACCTCAAGGACTAAAGCTCTTTATAACCTCTGAAGAAGCAAATTTTTGACAATACTTCATAAACTAAGTACTGGAATATAAACAGCTGCAGCAGTACACATTATTATCAATTAAATTATGAGATTGCAGCTGACACAAAAGTCAAGTTCAGCAAATAATTAAAACTTCCAAGGGGAGCCCTATGCCTGTGGGGTTCATCCTGAAATTCACCAGAGTGATTCACTCATGGAAGTCCTCATGCCTAAATATCTGCAAGAAGATATTTGTAACTAGGATGTTCATTGCTCAGATTTGGGTCAGAAAGTCAGAAGAAAATTCGGTCTAACATAAGGCTTAGCAAAATAAATAACATGTGTCACTGGCCTACATATTTAGAGCTGCTCTATACCTTTGATCTAGTGGGTAAAGTACAAAATATCTCAGGGCTCCTTGATCCCACCTCTGGTTTCGATATTAACATATTTCCTATAGTTACCCAGGCACTGTAACCTAGCCATATATGTACCAGCAGTTTAAACTATTGATGCCATATCATATGCCAAAGCTGCTTTTGAGTTGTTATCAATATAAGAATTGAAACTTAGTGTAAATAGACCAAACTACCTGAAAAGTGACAAAAAAAAAGCAGCTGAAACCTTCTGGGAACCTGAGAGAGCAGAATTTCTTTCTGTGTTGCTGGATGGTATGGCAGCATTCAAAGGAATCTCCCTTTGAGATAAATCATTGCCAATCCTGTTCCAATTCTCATCTTTTGATTGAAATATTTCTTGACCTTGAATAGCCTCCCAAACATCAGGAGTGAGGGGAATCTGAAAAGGCAGAAATTTAATCTTCTGTGCTCTATCTGTTGTCAGTGAAGAGACATCCTTAGTACCTCTCCCCATGGTTATCTGTAGCTAAACTGGCAACACAATACTGAAAAAATCTCTTTTCCACAGATTTTGCCCACGGGGACTGTGCAGTGGACGGATTTGGAGGCTGTAACAAATGAGGCCCCTGGGTGTAGGGCCCTAATGCACTTCAAAGCAACAGTGCAACAAGATGCCCACCAAAACCATCCGAAACTTGTGCTGGAAAGGATTAAGTGGGGGAAAGTAAGAAGGGAAGCTGAAGAAAACGGGGGAAAAAAAACCAAAACAAAAGGAATGGAGAAAGAGAAAAGGAGCTCAGCGGAAGAACTTCTGAGTCTGAGTCACTCTTTACTAAAACTTTCTGTAAAGTTCAAAAACCCAACTGCATTTTATCTGTGAGCCTGAAAAGATGAAAGGAGCAAGGAGCAGAAGGTTGTAACTTTCATGTTTATACACAAATGCTCCAAAAGAACCTGCCTCTGCCTAACACCTTCATTCAGTACTTAGAAGTGCAAACACAAATTAAGCAAAGGCTTTGAAGTCCTCAGCTGTGCAGAAGTCCCAGCAGAACAAGGAGTTCTGAGCTGAGGCAGAGGCAGAAAGGTGCCCACAAGTGTTGGAGGAGTACAAGTGCATGGAAGCAGAGACAGAAGACGTGTGTTTTAATCCTCTGAGTTTTGTTTTTGCCAAGAGTCTCATTGAATCCATAGGGAGAATTCATCTTGGAATGCCAGGAAAGTCCTTGTCCTGGCCTTCCAGCATTGTCAGAAGCCTCTCTGTCAGCCACTGTTGGCCTCAAGCACACTTGGCAAGCACACACTTGCCAGGGCTGGAAAGCTGTGAGTGGATGCTGCAGGAAGGGAGACATCAAGGGGAAGAGGCTCTGCTCACCTGTCCCAGTGCTGCTATGGACAGGTTGTTGGGCCCAGCAATCCTTCACACCTTCAGCAACAGGGCACCACAAGTACCCCAGGAGAGTTCTCCAAGCAAAAAAGCTCAAAACATGGTATTCAATGCACCCTCTCCAGCCTGTACTGTCTCCATGGGCCGTCTCCATCCCACCCCTCTGACCATATTGCTCTGTCTTCTTTGATTAGATGGCTCTACTCAGCAGATACCCTACAACACTGCTCTAGGCTTGTCCCATCCAGACTTCGACAAGAAAGAGTGCTACTGAGCTTCCAATGCCTGTCAACACGAGGGAACAAGAGAGAGCAGAAATAACTAACCTATGATCAGCAGGGATGCTCCATAACTATCCAAGCTGGTAGAGAACTCTGAAGAGAAAGACAAATTACAGTAGTGTTGATATGCACGGAAAAACCAAAGCACTACATCCCAGATGAAAAGCTAACTCAAAAACCTGCAGAAAGTGAGTTCTTACACTTGTTTTTGGAGCCTGAGGGCTCTGAAAGGAAATATTGACCTTTCCAGAAAGGAAATATTGACTTTGGCAACACAATGTACATCCTACAGGGCTCCAAGCCTCTTCCCACTGCGCCTACTTCTTTTCTCCCATAAAATCCTCTTAGGAATGAATGAACTCTGTAATAATAATAATAATAAAAAAATATGCTTAATGAGTTTTCTCATGTATGGGCAAGAGCAAAACGCAAATGTTTAACCTCTGACCTCAAGGCTAAATTACAGCATGGTAAGTGATGAGGACCCACTGTTTACTGTTTGCTTTAAAACAAGAACAACGCCACCATTTTCAGGTAGCAATTAACACTCCTGCTGTGTTCAGCACTGAAGTGTTTTTTCTCAGTGGAACAAAACGGTTCAGGGTTTTTTCCCTTAAGTTTACAAAATATCTCTGTAAATGTAAATCATCAAATTCCTGCCTGTAAATCATCAAATTCCTGCCAAGCATCCAGATGCTGCTGTTAAAATACATGGTCATATATGTGTATATGACAGTTTATCTATATATGTGTGTGCATATATAATTTATATTCATATAACTTTAAAAAGTATATAAATATGTCTATGTGTGTATGAATATACACATGCAATGGAAGAAAACTTGGATCCCATCTTGGAGACATTAAAAATTCATCTGGATATGGCCCTGGGCAACTGGTTCTAGGTGGCCCTGCTTGAGCAAGGGGGTGGACGTTCTGTGATCCTGCAACTGTGTTTTTCTTCCCAAAAAGCAATTATTCAAGCTGGCCGTCTTCTAATGGCACACATCTCTAGAGCTTATGAACAATTTAGCAGCATGTTTATCCAGTTCCTAAGGTCCCAGAAGAAGTTTTTCTTTGTATTTCTTTGTTTTTCCTTTTGAGACCTGCTGTGAAAAGTTCATTGTTTCACTCTTAGCAGTTCAATAAGTTCCAGACTGAAGTACCCAGCCCAATGACAAAAGTTAAATGTCCCTACATTCAACAACTTCATGGAAGATTTTAATCTCCAAAGTAAAATGCCTCTACTGCTTTGCCCAGAAGTACAGATTCTGCAAACATAAATTTTACAGAAAAGGGTTTTTTTTCCACTCAGTGGTGAGTTTTTCATCCTTACAGCTGTCTCTAGGTCAAAATTAGATGGAAGAGAAAACTTTTCTAAACTTGTCATGAGAAATGTTGTGTCCCAAGTTACAGAGAAATATTAATGAGTGTACTAATGGATAGAATAAGGAGCTTTAATGACTTACATTTAGCTGCCTGGAGCCTTACAATCTATGAAGGACTGAAAGAAGGCTCCCAGAGGGTCCCCATGATGTGCTGATGCTCAAATCAATCCTTGGATGGGTTTCCTGGGAGTGCTCACAGACTTAGTAGTTTCAGGCACCAATTCAAGAAAATTGTCTTATTCACTATCTGCCATTGTGAGATACTCCAGAGTTTTCAGCACCCAGCAACTAAAACAGGAAACTTCTAATTTCTAAAAATGTTGCAATGTGCTTCAATTAAAGTGAAGGTTTTAAATCCTTGGATTAAGCCATATTTTTAAATGTTTTCCATAGTTTGTCTGACAATTTTCTGAACTGGGTTACACAGTTCTAAATCTGGTATAATATGCCACATAACCAAGTTAATTCCAGGCTCTTGCTGTTCCAACCAACAGGAAGAGATGTTAGGTTGATTTGGGATCCACAAGGAGTTTTGTTGCACAAACTCTATTTTGTGTCTGCTTGGAGATAATTTCAGTTGTAGTTGCTTTGTAGGCCTCAAATATGATAAACAGTTGTCACTATTTGCTATGGACTTTTTTAATTTTATTGCCCTCTGGCAGTAAATACGTTTGCTTAACCACTACAAAGCCCCAAGGACTCTGCTGAGAGATCCCTGAAACCCCCAGCAAAGAAGAATGGCCTCTTTTCTGATCTTCTTTACATCTAGGGCAGGATCCAGCATTACAGTAGAGAAGAATGAGGGATATTTTGCATTTTTTAGGAGACTTTCATGTTTCATCTTAGCCATTTGAACCCCTGCTGTTCACTGCAACAACAAAAGAATGTCTTCAGTTCCTATAAAAACACAAGCCTGATAGAATACTTGAGAGTAGAAAACCAGGTAGTCCAAATTGTGTTCTTGCAGTGAATGACAAGAAAGAAATCACAGAGCTGAAAGGAAACCGAGATAATCTTTATGTGGTTTAAAGGATAAGTCTGGCGCCGACTGCCAGAGAATAGAGCAATCAATGGCACCAATGGCCTATCGAAATGGAGAAATGATTTTCATAATGCTGCATAATGATAAAAGATGGCTGATGGCTAGATTTATTGCTTGTGGTTTCTTATACTGAAGAACATAAGAAATGCCTCGACATTTTCAGCATCAGATGGAATTCCAGATCTTGACAGGCAACAATTGAGTTAATTATGAGGAACATCTTGGGGGGAGGGAAGGGAAAGGCTTCTCCCAGCATGTCAGAACTTTCCTCAATCAGTTCTTATGTCATGAAGAAGGTGGAAGAAGCAAATTTTTCTCCCTCAAGTCTTGCTGCTGTCTGGTCACCTTGTGCCCCTCAGATATCCCAAGTCTGCAATTCTGCTAGAGGGCCACACTAACCCTCAGCCAGGCTCCACAGCTTTGCTAAGGCACTTTCTGTAGCAAAATAAAGACACCATTTGCTATGGAAAGCTGCCAGCATGCAGCCATTATTGCAGGTTTGCTGCAATTTAGGCCCTTGGTTTGATTTTTATTCCTAAGGAACAAAACTTCACAGACTTTGGAAGGGTAAGTGGAAAGCTCAGCCCCAGGATTTCCCCCATTCCTGCTCTGTATCTATAGGGAGACTAGACTAATTCCCCCCCAGACTCACTCCATGGCTCCTCTGAAATCCACCTGTGCTTTCTCAGATAAATTTCCAATAAGCAGTTGAAATCTCTGTGTCTTCCTCCAAACCATGAGGTATCTGCTGCTATTTACTATCAAAGAACCAACTCTGAAGGCTTCTACTGAAGTGCAAATCTCTGAATTATTCTGTCTTGCCAAAGATGAGACACTTAATATTTTCTTTTTCTCCCTGGAGACAGCAAAGATGAGAAAACAGTGACATATACAATGAAAACAAAAGTACAGCAGAATGTATTTTCTCCATGAGGTGGAATCTGTTTGGGTTTTTTCTGATCAGTACTAGGCCCAGGCTGGTGGGATCATCAACCACAACCGAGCTCCTACATGCACAGGCTGCATAAATAACAATGACTGCATAAAGGCTGGAGGTGCTCACTGACCAACACATCTCCCTGTCTGCAATCTGAGGACTGAGGATGTGAGTCACCCTGCTTAGGCTGTGCTGCATTTCATTTTAATGGCACATAGTGGGGTTTGCTCTACCTGTACTCAGTTTCTGACGTTACAGATATGCCTCCAGTGGAGACCACTCTCCTTCTTTGCTTCATTTTTTTGATTTTTATAAGGCAGCATGTAGGCAGTGTACAAAAGCTGTGATTCAAGTAATTTCACAAGTAGCATTGCTATACCACTGAGGCACTCTAAAGAGACTTTGGCCCATATCACAAAGCTTGAACAGCTCTAAGTCTCCATCATACCAGCTTAAAAGCAAGTTCTGTGGGTTCTTCATTTCTTTTGAGACTATTCTGTAAGTGATGTACAACCAACCAACAAATACAATTTCTCAGAGTGCTTAGTTTTTGCTTTGGCACAGTCTGTAGATGCTGTGTTCCAAAAATCTCAAGGGAATTGAATTATCCCCAGTTCTACTGTCCTGGGCCCCTTCATCTGATTTAGCTGAAATTGGTTAATATGCTCAGAAGTACAAGACATAAATATACACCCACAGAGAATGAGACTGTACAAACTATATTGAAACAAGCAGCTGTTGTCCTCCTGGGATTCCTTTTAGTGGGTGGTCATTTTCAAGGGTCAATCAAAAATGCTAGGGAAGCCTCTTCTGGAAAAATCAGCATCTCCCTCCCTAATAATGCTCAGTATTTGTCACAATCACCCCTCTGTGAAATGTCCTGACATGCTGACTTACGTGAGAAATGGGTAAGTAGGTCCTTTGGATCAAGGCACAATAAGGATGAATGTGTTTATTCCAGGTCTTAATGCCATTAATTATTAGAGTCTATTAACATGAATCAATTTCATCCCTCTCAATCCTTGACAAAGTTCCACCTTCCACTGGAAGGTCCCTGTATTATCCCTGTAATAACCACCAGGAGACATAAAATATGACATCAAGAGGGTAAAAAGGACTCACAAAAAAATAGAATAACCATCTGAAAGCATGTGGTAAGGCTGGCAACTGTTTGGGGACTGTGAATCAACACTAGAAAAAACTCTGCCTATAACTGTTAGTTCTACCTTTCCCAGACAGTCTTTTCCCATGGGTTTTCCCAGCTTTGGTAATCAACTGGATACTGCAAAATATATTTACCTGCATTATAAATACCAGCAATATTTCAGGTGACACCTTAGTCTTTTGGGGTTTTTTTAAGAACTGGCCATTCTAAACTTGCTTCATACTTTTTAAATTAGTTGAATTCCACCATGGAACTAGAAAAAAAAATGAGTTTTATGTTTAATATCTCTGCATTACTCAAAAAGAGAGCAAGACAGAGAAAACATAATTTCATAGAGCAAAAATTCCATGCCCAATAAGCCTTTTTTCCTAGGAGCTATTAGAAAAAGTTATGTCCAAAATGACATAGAATTGACCTAGCTTACCATAAAGCCTGAACTCTACAGGAAACTGAACTTCTGACAAAGCAGTCCAGATTTTAACCCAAATAACACATACCTGGAAGTACTCTTTGGACTCCATTTAAACTGCTGTCACTCTTCGTGAACTGAAGGGGAAAGGCGTTAAGTTGACTTTTAACACTACTGAAAGCTCAGGGAAGTGTGGGAGTTTAAATGACAGATGCTTTTGGTAAGAAATACATCATCATCATTCATTTCATCAGCTGCAGGAAAAATGAAAAATTTTGTAGAAACACAACAGAGATTACAGTTTAAAGGTCTAGTAGGATGTGCACTACAAGACATTTAAAACACAAGGATTGTTTAAACATGGAATAATGAATATGACCTTATCTTACTCAGGAGCAATTAGTACAGCTGCATCCCAATGCCAAATGTAAATAAAAGCAAGGCAAGACATGCCGTGAGTGCTTTGGATTTGCTTCTCTGTATCCAGGAGTGGAAAGTAAAGCAGATCAGAGACTTCAGGCAGTTAAGGGTTTTTGATCCTTTCAAAAACTCTTTTCTTCTCATGACAGTTTTGGATGCTAGATTTGTGTTGTTCTCTTCCAACTATTTATTTTCCATAGTATGGTTATAGCATTTATAATAAGTCTGGTTATTGCCAAAGTAACTGCTAATGCTTATCATAGGAAATTCACACTTGCCTGAAACATTTATTTCTTTTTTTTTCTTATTCTTCATAATGTAGATGTCCACAGGATTTAGTTTGTTGATTAGAAGTTGTGGCAATGTTTTGTGCCAGGAATTGGAGTTATTAATATGGATATTTTTCAACTTTAATATACAGGGGACAACTATAATCAATCTGATACAACATCTCATTGAAGAAGGAAAGAAAAATATCCAAAACTCAGCTTAGTTTCCCATCTCTCCTATATCTATACAAAAACATAGTAGAGCACAACCCACATTTGTTTAAACAGAGACACAAAAACTTTCAAAGTTCAGGCAAGCTTAAGAAATGTCTTAGAGACGTTCCCAGGGAAAGAAAAGCTCAGAACTCATTTATGTCAAACTACACAAAATACGCAGATTTACAACTTCATTCAAAGGTTTTTCATCCACAAGAGGGTCCAACTTATGAGGTAGACCCACAGATTTCAAAAACATTAGGATTGTCAAGTGATCTTTCCATAACTCCATTCACATCACATTCTCCAGTATATCCAATACTCTGACTGAATAACAAAATAGCTACTTCTTTTTTTTTTTGGAGGAAGTCCTCTAATTTTGGAAGTAGAAGAGTGGCAATAGTACCTGCAGTGACTGGACAGCTCTACTACCAGGAAAAATATATGTTGACTCTAGAGAGGGAGAAAAATGGGATTTGAATGAAAAAGTACTGGAGTGCTTGTGATTTGTGCATGGACAAAAATAATTGAACTGCTCGGATTCTGTCTGTCACTTCCCCATTGTCTTTCATGGTGATATTCAGCATGGTACAGCACATGGATTGGGTTACAGCTCTTACCTTGGGTGAATTTGTTCTTACTAGTATTTGAAAACAATCCTCAGGTTCATAGCCCTGAAACTATCCCTGAAGGTTTCAATAGGATTGTTACCTGTGATACAGAATACAACAGGATGATTAGATGTATGTAAAACATTTCCCATAAACCTCTAGAGTGTCATTTCTTCAGGCTGGCTGAGCACAACATGGATAAAGATCAGCTTTACCTGTGACATATTGAGGTCTTCCTCCCTAGTATGAGATATTACCATGTGTCCATATCAGAACAGGGCTAAATGAGATTAAAGCTCCAGAGAGAAGGATGCAGGCAGGAAGAACTACATCCAGTTACTGGTCTCTTTCATCAGTTAAAAGCATTGAAAATCAAAAGCCACATTTAAGTATTCTGACCTGATCTAATGGAAGCTGTCCCTGCCCACAGCAGGGGGTTTGGAACCAGGTGATCTTTAAGATCCCTTCCAAACCAAAGTATTCTATGAGTTGGAAGAGAGCTTCCTCAAGAGCACAAGTTCCCCACTGCCATTCCCATGTTGGCTTTTCTAACAAGTTCTTTCCCCATCACAAGCACAACTAAATGTCTCCAATTTTCCTATTATCAATATTTATGAAAGATGAACTGAAAAGCAGGAAGACGAGAGAGTGCAGAGTCAACTTCAAAGTTTTAAATATAATAAGGGCAACAAGAATTTGAGCCTTTTTAGGAAGGAGGAAAGCAGAAGGAGATAACTTAGATGGATCTGAACATTATAAGAAATCCTAATGTGAGAAAAAAAATCAGAGATTTCATCAAAGAATATGTTCAGGTATCAAGGAACAGGCAATTTTGGAAGCGGTCTAATGTCACAACACCAACTCAGCAGGGATCAGATCTCTGAATCAGTCAAGAGACATAATAATTATCATTTGAGAGACAAGTGCTCTAAAGAGCCTTGAATAGAAGAGATTTAGATATTGACAAGAGATGCACACAGAAATCCTGCCACTATCAACCATTACAAAGCAGGGATATTTCCTCATCAAAATGTTCAGAATAATGCCATAAGCTATGTAAGGGAAGAGATTGATAGGCAGCAGAGAGTTAAGATTAATGATGAGTCTCTAACCACCTAATTGCAGCTGAACATCTGAGTGCAGCAAATCACACCAAATATAGTGAATATAATCAAATGTACTTCCTGGGCCTTGATGTGCAGGGAAAATATCTCTCTGGTGCTCCTGAACATCCCCACTTTCCAGATGAATCAGTCAGATGCCTGTTTCAAGCTTTCAAGGCCCAGTCAAAGATGCTGTCTATATGAGGGTAATTATTCACAGAATGGCAAAGCCCATTGACTTGGGGGTTGTCTGGGCTCTTTCTGCCATGGCTGATCCTTGGCCGAGGTCTGTGGCTGCAGTGTTATGCAGGATGAGAAGCCCCAGTGTTGTTTTTTTCAGCATAAGTTTTTCCTGCACTGTTTTCTCCACCAATCTGATCACCACCATGAAGCCACCTCTCCCTCTGTGCCACCAAACCACAAGAAATAGATGGTCCTGGAAATGATCCACAAATAACCTGGATGTAACCCTGGAAATAACTCTATAAATGCTGTCCCTTATTTGGGAGGAGTGAGTGGCTGCATCGACATTGCTCTGGGAAGAGAGCAAAGCTCACACATTCTGACTGCTGATCTGTACGCACTGTAGCAAATTAAAATTGACGTGCTCTCCTATAAATCCAGTCTGGAGTTCTTATCTCAGCTGGGCAATGGGAGAAGTGGATCCAGAGCTCTTCAGCAATATATGGCTTCCTATGAATCTGGTCGTCCACCTGGAGGAGGAGAATGGGATGGGACAGGATTGTTGCTGCCATCTTCACCCGAACAAAGAAGGAACTTTCCTATTGCACAAGGAGTATCAGAAGGGTTGCAGGCAGCTTTATCTCCATGGCAGCCCTTGGCTTTGAGAACAAAACTGCCAAGAAGCCTTAATTTTATTGCCACAGATTTCAATATGGTGTTGAATGCTAAATGACAACTGCTCACATTCAGGTGCTGAGTACAATACCTGTCTGTTCTTATCTAGGGACCTCAGAAAAATAGATGTATTGGCAGTAACTTCTTTTAATGCAAATATTCTCACCTGTTAAGATCAGGGAAACCTGTGTTTACCTGATCTTCAAAGCCTCTTAAAGCCATGCAATGGTTAGATTTATCCTAGAAGCATTGTCTACATTGGGTAGGCTCCTTAGGTGCTTCCACATAGTCTGTCTTGGACTCAGATCTTCACTAAGACTCACGCACCCAAGATGATCCAGGGAATATTATATTAAGTTCATAACCCACATCTAAGGAGAGTTGGCAATAATCTTTGCTTTGACCCATGTGCAGTTTCAAGGTAGTCTAATTATTGAAGAACTACAGACCCTCTCTTATACAAACAAAAAACCACTGAATTCTTTCCAGTTCCTCCCAATTTGCATTTGTCAATGTTTTAGACCACCCTCAGAAAAATTATTGCAAGACAAATATACACAGATGCAGTGATTTTATTTGCTACTGCACTATTTTATGAGTGTGTACCGCAGAGCCTAACTTCAAGGCAAGAAGATTTATGATGTAATTACTTTAGTATATTGTTGTACAATTTGCAACTAATGGAAAAGAAATTTACTGGCTACACTTCAGCTGTCAGAAAGTCTGTCTGCAGAATAAAAGTGAAAGGAATATGTGCTGCTCTCTTTGAATGGAAATGTCAAATGACAGGCATTGCTTAACCAGATCGAATATTTTAAACTTGATCAGCTACCCATATCATAATAAGTAAATTTTCCTGCAAAGAAAATTAATTATTTCTCATAAGGAAACAGAAGCATTTGATATCAAGAAGCAAATAAAAAACTGCTCAACACACCCACTCCCAGGAGAGTCAAGCCCAGTCAATCAACTTTCCAGACAAGCATAAGAATTAAGAATTCCACATCCTTTTTTAATTGCTTTAATTGGCAGTGTTTCCCAGTAGACTTTCATGTTTCATTTGGCCTTTTTTTCCCCAAGTTGAAAAAAATGCATTTGATTAATAATCATGTAATTGGATTTCCAGTTCAATGTTTAATGTCTAACATCCAGTACTTAGGAAGAGCAAAAGCAGAGACTTGTCTTCACATTTGACATAAGACCTTTTTGATAGAGAAAAAAAATCATTCATATCAAATGTTTTGCAACTTACTCTTCTCAGCATCTTGCCAATCAGTTCAAGTTAGATGCCTGGTAGTAAACATCTCTTCCATTAGAAACACAGAAATTGGAAGCATGAAACTGAATGGAGGAGCCTGGAAGAGTTCAGTCACACTTTTCAGTAACCTTAATATTCAAACGACTTAATTTAGAAGAAACCCAAACTCAAGTCCCTTGGAAATCAAATCAAAGTTTCCTGTTGCAGCAGAGATGAAAAAGCTGATGCAATCTGATGGGCATCTGAGCCTAGAGTGAATTTAGCCTATATAAAATTTCAGTGAATGTGAAAAATTTTTGTTTGATGCTTAGATTTGGGACAGTTGCATGCTCTCTGCAGCAGAGCAGGCAACTATGGCTGTATCTGTTCCTTTTCCCATTTTCCACCCTTTTCTCATTATGTTTGTATTATTCTGGTTAACAGTTCCTACTAGTCTTGTGTTATATAAATGGTAATATAACATGTCCACATGATAAAACTTCCTCTTATGCAATTAGAGTTAGACCTATAAAAAAACCAAACATTAAAATGCAGAAGTACCTTTGTTCCATATTGAAAATGCAATGAAACTATTGCAAACTTGAATCAGTCAGGCTCCCATCCAGGATCGTGCACAGTGGGCAGATCTTCATATGCCCTGCTTCAGTCTTCTTCCTGGCCCATTTAAAGTAATTATGAGGGTATTAGACAAATCTTGAATTAAGGCAGACTATAAGGCAGACTTGTAACCATGTCCATATCAGAAGAAAACTCTGCCAAAGTTTTCAGCCCCAAATATCTCAAAAAAGCCTTTCAAGTCACTTTAAAGTAGTCAGCCTTCATCTCGTCACATCTGCAGCTAAGGGGAGCTGAAAACACTGAAGCGCTACCATATTTTGAATTGAAGTTTAATGGTGATGATCTGCTCTTTGATAAAGTTCTCACCCTACATGCTAGTTTTCAATAAGGACCCTTCAAAAGGTGGTGAAGTGTTTACCTTGCCTTCTTATTGCTTGTTCACCACTCTCCAACCTTCTGATCATTTCACATGTACAGACTATCAAACAGCACTCCTCCGACCATGCTCTGAGCTGATGGACACATCTACAAAGGAACAGAGACAGCCCAAAAAGACTCACTGAGAAATTCAGTCAAAAAATTAATATGCAAATGAATTAATATTTAATTATTATACCCATGGGAGACTGTACTTCTTCAACTTCTTGTCTCCTCCCAGTTGAAGTGAATTCAATTTCAAGGCATTGTTCTGGAGCAGGTTTATAACTCATACCAAATAAATCAAGGCACTACAAAGGTACCTCACCCTGCAGTCTGAAACACATGGCTATTTAAACACATTTTAGTGTGCACAGCACATTGCAGGCATAGGGCAGCCTGTGACCCGAGACAATCCAAAGCCCAAAGGACAGCCTGTTCTCTCATGCTTGGTCCTATTCCTCTGCTCCTGTGGGACTCCAGCATGCCCAGAACATTGGCCTCCAAGGTCACATCTGCCAGCATATACCTGTCATCACTACTCTAACAGAAACCAAATAAATCATTTAACCTCTTCCTTGACTGATTTTCCTTTGCATAAAAAAAGCAATGGTGTTGTTGTCTCTTCCAGAATAATGAAAAAACTCCACTCAAATGTTTATGCAAAAAAAAAAAATTACTTCTGTTGCAAAATGGAAATTATTCTGGAGAAAAAGAACTCTCATTATATAAGCTTATTGCTAATGACAATTACACAGATTATTTTTTTATTTGTATCTATAAAGGCAAACAAAAATTACATGAGCCTAGTGGCAAAGGTCTGAAACAGAAAAGTCAAAGATTTTCCTAACCAGTAAAAGTCTTAACAGTGACTTTGGGAAGTGTATTTATGGACCCATTATAATTCTCCATAGCTCTATAAACCTGAGATGAGCATTGACTAGCATATTAAATTCTTGCTAGGGATTGAATTGTTAATGTAGACACCAAGATATGACCACACTTTTCAGCACACCGGTCTGTGAGACTATTATTACTGCTTTTTTCTGAGTTAGCTTTCACCCATGTACTTGGGTTTGAGAGAGGAAGTGGATCTTTTTCATGCTCCACTGAGCTGGAGACAGAGAAATTACAAATGAAGTTAGACCCTCTCAAAGGGTTACTTTCTTTAAAACTCCAGATTGCTGTGAGGCAGCCTTTCATATGTGCAGTCTTCTCTGCTTCCTATGAATTTAAATATGGCTTTTAAAAATAATGTGAGTTGGGGGCGAGCAGATCTAAATAATCTTGCCCTGATTAAATTATTCATATGACATTAGTCCATTCCTGAGCCATTATACTAACAAGCACTGTGCAAATACAGGGGGATATCTACATATGACATATTGACCTGAATGCCAAATACCTGAGCCTTCTACATTAACAAGCTGATGGGTACTATTATAGTAATTATGTCAAATAAACCAAAGCTGACTTTGAAGGTCTGACTACAAAATGAGAGCCAAGAACATTGTGACTGATGGAGTCTGCAGCTGTGCTGAAGCTTATTCTGTATTAAACCCCTTCTATCATTTTATTTTGATTTGGCTTCTAGGATATCTCCAGTACCAAAAAGTTCCATTTCTCCCCTAATTCAGAGCACTCTACCTAGTTAGTAGAAATGGAGAGGCAAGCAAGAGGGATGCCCTGTCCTTGGCTGAGGTCTTCATGCTGATGCGGCTTCTGACCCAGATTTCAGGGGTACACCTTGATGACCCCTTTTGCCCACATCTATCATTTGCAGGTCTCCACATCTACACAGTGAAGAGGTCCATGAAACTTTTTCATATTTGCTGCCTCCTGGACTAACCTGGGCTGTAAGACTTAGAGAGGGCATTTTCTGCCTCAGGAGAGGAAACAACTGCCCTGGCTTCTTGAGTTCCTTCACAAGCAGGCTGCCTGGGAAGCGAGTGCAGCCCTCATACAGACTCCATAAGATGAAGCCTGAGAAGATGAAGAGTTAATATATCTCTTGACCAGAATGGCTATATCTCTTTTATGTGGCTGTACCCACCAGATAACACTGTGCTCCAGGAGGAGCAGCTTTTTTCTGTCCCATATCTGATCCAGGCTGACTTACCAGAATAGATCTGACTCACACGTACCAGCCTGCTCTCCAGCAGGAGTGAGGGACGAAGACACAGCTTCCCTCAGATGGTGGACTTCACAATCTGCAACTTTCTCCTCCGTTTCCAACTCACTCCCTTTCATAAATCTCTCAACATCCATAAAGAAGGGCTTTGTGATACATTATATGACAGGAGATACCATATGAAGGGCTCAATTACATGTAACAAGTTTATGTCTCCAATTATTTTTCCTTTTTTCTTTTTTTAAAACTGGCCTTCCCTCCCTTTTTCACAATGCTAAAAGTGGTCAATACTAACACCACTGATGGTTAATGAACCCAGAATTATCTGAGGTAGTAATCTCATTCACACACGTACACAACTTTCCTCTTTTCCTACAGCAAAACCACTATCAGCTATCAGCCCATCTTTCCACAAACTGGAAAATCTCTCCGAATGAATCAATTCCCTCAAATCCCAAGGAGAAATGACATTTCCTAATGAGGTCAACTGCATAACTTGTTTTTGACAAAGTAAAAAACACCCATGAGTCATCATCTCCCCACATCACACATCACTTCTCCCCACATCCCACTAAACCATTCCTTTATGTAGTTTGAGAAGTCTGTCCCAGGTAAAAAGTATCACAAAGCTGTCAGAAAGACATTAAATTGATTTTCCAATGAAAATGGTGGCTCTGTGACACCTTAGCTGAAGGTCTGCTGTGGTATGTTTGCACTGCAGTTTGTGTAGCAGAGCCATGACCTATTTTAATTCTAGAGCAAAAAGACAAGTAGCAAGACACAAAATGTTTCTTGGATTCCATAGTCCAAGACCATTTCTGGTCTGGTAACACACTTATTACTACAGGAAACCCTTTTTCTTTCTGTTAGTTCCACACATCATATATATGATTATAGCATGAGTAATATTAATCATAATATTTTTATGAAACATAAAGCAGGTTGACATGACACACATTCTCCAGAAAATAGGAAAATGAATTTATCCAATGCCTCTTTGCACCAACCTTGTTCAGATCCTACTGCTCTCTCTGATTTCTTCATTACCTTCCCATGCTACATCCGAATTGATATTAAATTGCAGTTTCTTCAAGATAAAAAGCAAAACTTGTGACTTTATTTCAGTACAAACAACTTAGTACTATTGCTTTCCTACTCAAGACAGCTCCAAGAAAAGATTCTTCTTCACATTGCCCTGCCAGTAGTCCCTATCAGCCAAAGTCCTGTCTGCACACAGTGATCAGCACTGAATGCCTCAGAAAAGGTTACAAAACTTCCATAATTGTGTAATAATTCACCTTAGGGAAGTTTGTTCCTAGTGACAGGATGCTAGTGGTCAGCTTAAGCATTCATGTACAGAGCTAATGGAATTAAAGACTATCTGCAGCGCTCAGGATGCAGCAGGCAATATGGTGAAGAAGGAAACAACGAGATGCTTGAAAAGCGCCTTGGATCAGAGACACATTTTCTTGGTTTTAAGCATTCATTCCATTTATTTCAATAATTCATGCCAAGGTGATCAGGGTTCTCAGAATTTCTATGCCCAGAGATGAGGAAAGTTGTAGTATGCTATGAGAATCATAGTCCAAGTACATGTATTTTAGGTACCTATGTTCCCATAAAAGACCATGATTTTACCTTCCTGAAGACATAGTATTGTTCTGAAAAGTGATTTTCATATTGCCAGCATGTCCTTACCCAGCTCTGCTGCTTGGAAAAATTCTCAGCCAGGCTAGAACCAGCCAGTTGGTATAGGCAATCCCAGTGTGGTCAGGCAAAACACAAGAAAGGGAGGTACATTGTCTTCTGATGGTTCCTTCTTAAACCAGCAATATTTGATGAGCTGGAGACATGGTTGATAGGATTGTATCTTTTAGCATGTGGTGGAGGCTTGTAAGCCCTTAAAATGGCCTAGGTTAGCCTGGAGTCCTCTCCAGCTGCCCTGTTAAAAGTACAAATCAAAGCTGCCATGCGCTGTCATCATGAGGGCTGCGAGCTGAACTGCGTTGGAAAAATAGCCCATCTAACACAGTAGGCTGTCCCCAACAACAGCCATGATATTTCATCAACACACCTTCACAGCCTCTGGTAGTTTGTGTCCTGAACTCAAGTACAGTTTCATCCCTAACAACACCTTACAGCAATCAGTCCAACAGCACTTCCCTGACCTTCATCACCTTTGTTTAAGGAGAGGATATGTAACTAAGCTAAGGCTTTCAAGGGAAATTCGAAAGGCTCAAATTACACAAAAACTATAAAATGAGTAATATGCACTTATGCATCTTAATGGGACTGACAATGGCCAATTTTGTGCACTTTAGGCCCCTATTAATAGCCAGGTTTCACAGGCAGTTGAATAAAACACACTTCCCTGGAGTGGTATAACAGCAAGGGGCGACTGACCAGGGATGAATCCAGTTCAACTGAGTTGATGAATAGGTAAACATAACAATAGTTGTTGCTTCATCAGTTCCTTCTGTCTGCTGCAGAAAAGGTTAAGCATATTGACCAGGTGGTGCCTTTTGTAATATGTTTATTTTATTAGTACATGTCCTTGAACTAACGCTGCATTTCATACATACCTGCCTGATAAGTGACTGAAAGAACTTGGCATCTGGGACTGAGAACTCAGGAGAGGGAGGGAGGACAGGAGGGAGACAGGTGCATTTCAGTACAGATAAGCAGTTCCAATTATCATGCTCATGAAAAAGGCAGGGACAGAAATGGTTCACCTTGTAGAGGACATATTTGCACACATTTTACTCTTCAAAACAGATCTTGAAACACCAGGCTGGAGACAGGTCGTATTACAAATTGTCCCTGCTTTTTTCCCAATAATGGTGACACCTGCTTTAGCTGGTGAGGCTATCTCTGTTAGGTGAGACATTTTGGGATAAAAAGGCATACTGAGCTATCTCCCAGTAGCTTATCCATAGCCCAAGATAGCCAGGAAGGTAAACTTGAGGACTTCCAGTGTGTGAACTGTCACTGATGGTACTACCCCAGGCTGGCTCTTTCAGGCTGGTGGATGAGCCCTAGTGTGTTGCCATACCATGGCCATTTCCTAACATATACTGGTTTGCAGTTTGCACACACTACCTTATATGGAATCATTATTTCCAGAGGAGCAGCAAGCCTTGGACAGGTCTGGGCTCAGGCATATGCCCAGCCAAGTTTAGAGACGAAAGTACTCTAGCATAGTGAAGTGTTAATTAAGTTCTCAGCTGTCAAATTGAAGACTTACAAAAGAGAAACCGAAACACACTGAAAAGCATGTGCTTGGCACTGACTTCTCTGTCCTGTGGTCCCACCCTGGGGGTCTACCAGGCACTGCTACAAAGTGAACCCAGCATCCTCCATCAGGTGACTGGCCTTCAGGTTTAACCTGGCAGTCAAAGACCAGGTGGGTTGAGACCCACTCCAGAGGGCTCCCTCCAAGTCAACTCTTCATCCTCTTGCTTAAGACAAACTGCTTCTCTTCCACTTGACCTCTCCTGGACCTTTCTTCCTTCAGGAATGCAGCTCCAGCAACCTCATATAGCAATTATGACTGCAGCTCCCCCAGTCCTCTTTTCCCTGTGTTTCTCTATTACAAATGGAAGCACAATAAAGGAAACCTTCTATAGTCCTCAGAAGTGTCTCTGAACATATGTTGCTGCTTTGTTCCAGAACTAACAAATGCCTTTTATTTTAAGTAGCCTTTTTGTCAGATACATATTTTAGAGGCCACTACAACACTTTGCAGTTGTAAATTATTTCATTTGCATGTGCATAGATTTAGCAGCCCGAGTGATTTTCTCCATCATATCCCTCCAGTTGCCCACTGGCACTGGCCTCACCCAGATTCACTCCCATCTTTATCTGAGGGTTATCTGAGGGCTTGGTTTCGCAGCTCTCCAGCAGAAATTAAAATGGAACTTGAGCAAACCAGATCATTTGGGAACTTCACGACTTCTGGTTTTGTGGCAGCTCACTCCTGCTAGAAGGTGGACACAGAGACCATTAGCTCATTTCCTTTGTCTTAGTAGCACAACAACATTCCCTAATAAGTGCTATGGAATGTGTTCTCTGCTCATTTGAATGCAGCTGGGGCTGAAGTTAGATGCTTATTATAAACTGAGCACAATTAGCACACAGCCATCAGGTCTGTGATCCTGCAGCATCAGTAACTCCCCAGCTTCTCTCTGATTTTCCTCTCTTTTTTCTCCTCCTCTGCCTCCACACCATTTTCTTTTCTTTCCACTTTCTCAAGCCTTAAAAGATCTCCTGTTTTCACGATTTCTGTCTACTTTGTTTTTCTTTATGAGGGATTTACCCACCCTCTCTCAACTCTCTTGGCCACTCTCCATCTTCCTCATGTGAACCAAGAAATTCCTGACAGCTGCACTTCCCATCTTGTGTTTTGCCATCATCGTCATTTTGTTTGTGTGCATGCGAGTGTGAGAGAAATCCAGCCAACCTAGTGACATGGTTTGAATCCTACACTAATGGGAGGTGCAGTCAAACACTCCATTTCTCCTTACAGCAGCTGCTTCCCTGAAGACCAACAGCCATAGCTCAGTGATAAAGACCAAGCTCACAGCCCCGAGAGCACCTGGGAGAGCCCAGAGCTTTTGCTCTGACACGCACATTTACCACCAGATTTGTCGAAGCCGTACAGCTGCACTCCCCCCTGCACGGTTCTGCTGTTGATCTGTGCTGGCTTTTTACTTTTATAGCAGACAGCTGTGCCCCATGAAGAGACTGGGCAGGATTTAATCAATAAATGTTAAAAAACTATCCATTTTTTCCCTTATTCACTCTCCAGACTCACAGCACAGGCTGTTTTTCTCCTACTTGCACTGGCTGCTTTTTCTGTCCCTTTCCCTGTTGCCCTCAGAGCTGCACCAGCCACTGTACAGCTGGTGCTGTTGCTGTGCCAGGGTCAGATGCTCTCCCACATTGACCAGAAATTATAACTGACAGTGATCTTAGACAACCAAAATCACTGTTGATGTAAATCAATTATTTTGAAGAACAATAAATACTGAATCCTACAAACTCTATCCATAATCCATTACCTCTGAAACGTCTCTCTCTCTCTTTATGACTCAGCATCTGGTAGTCAGATGAATCCAAACTTCTATACTATCCCATTAAAACCATCTCCAGAATGATTTCTTTGCATATTTCCTAAAACTGTACAAAACCACAAGAGCAGTTGAGTGAAAAATGCAACAATTCACAGCTATCATAGCAACAATGATAAAATATGTGCTTCCTGTTTGTTCGTTTTGATTAAGAAAATTATTCACACGGCATCAGATGTTTGGGAAGAAATCCATCTTGTGGTTTGTTAATCAGAAGAACAGTATACTCCAGACTATTGAGAGAGGTAACTCTCAGGACTGAAAGGCATTGCTGTTTGTTTTGTATAGAAAGACGATAAGAATCTGCACACTTTTTTAGCCCAAAATTTGATGCTGCCTATCAGTTAACATTTCCATCCTGAAAGAACTTAAGCATATAGTTAATTTTAAGCATATGAAGAGAGGCATAAAATTCAAGATGAGTATTTGTGACCTTCAAGTTGAGTCCATTTTTAATACTTCTAGTATTTTCAGTTCCTATGTTGGAACACAGCTCAGAACAAGTTTAACAGCAGAAATGGGTTTGGTGCCTCTCCTCTCCCCACCACCTCCATGTCTGTATCCCACTCAGTCCCTCGTGGTACCACCACCATTCCTTCCTTCCTTGGGCTCCTGACATCCACTTTGCAGTACTTTCTAAAATCCTACCTTCCTGTTTTGCAGACTCCTCTCATAGTACTGAGTCCTTGGGCTTGTTCCTGGCATTGTTTCCTTCCTGCTAGACACTGGATATATGTAAAGCCCAAGTGAAAATGCCCGTGTTAGCTATTTATGCTTTGCTCACAGCTCTACATCAACAGACTGCTTTTCTTCTCATCCTCTAACATTACTCTGTGACACTTTATCTTTAGCATATGCATGTGACATCACCAAGCACTACAATATCTCACCTGAGCAATGGCTGCATTTCAGTTGTCTTTGCATAGCTTATCAATTTTGGTGTTACTTTGGGGCTCCAGGTAAAGCTGGTCCATAATGATGTGATCTTGTAAATAATCCATTATAAATTATTCTTTGTCTGCACACAGGTAAACAAATGTCTCACACCTTGCAGATGTTGTTAGCTATGGTGAAAAATCACAAGGTAACTGTTGATTTTAGCAGAACAATCAGCACAAAGTAACAGAAGGTGGCTGTGCCTCTGCCCTACCATGTGGCATGATCAGCTTGAGGCAGATGCATTTTTTAGGTATATTCTGTGTTTTGCAAAATAAGACAGTTGAGGACAGGATGCAGTCCTACAGGCATGGTGAGCAGATCACATCTGTCTTGTTCATCAGTTTTTCCAGCTTCTGGGAGATCCACTGGAACAAAGTATCGCCAGAAGGACACGTGTTTTATAAATAAGCAATGACAGGCAAAAAGCAATTGAATTAGATCCCCAAAGCTTTACTAAGATAGATGGTCCTTGAAAGCACAGCTAGGATATTAAACATAGTGAAAGTATAATTCTTAATTTCTAGGCATCTGTGAGAATAATTACCATTCTTTTGGGAGTATTGTAGTGACTGTAGCTGGTAGATGTCTAAATGAGACAATATTTCCTTTTGATATTGCATCATTAAGATAACTGATTCCTATACCCAGACAAATGTTTCATATAACTCTTTCCTCCCTTTTCCTAATGTGTGCAATTGTGAGAAAGCAGCACTGTAGGGATTTAGTGGCTGTATCTCTTTATGAGCCTGAACTGTGACATGGAGGACTCAGTGAGTTTATTGATTTTAATTTCTTATATTTGGGATTTATCTTCTCAGCTTTTACTTAACAGCTGAGAATACTCACAGTATTGACACAGGAGACTGGCTACCCAACGGCAAATTTCAGATCCTCATTTCTCCACCTGTGCATTTATTTGTTTGCTTCTGGATGAATACCAACTGCCAGGCTTTGATCCAGGCTTTGATCAAGAGTGGCTAACGGGTACACTCTGTGAGAGAGTGCTCCTCTCTCTTAGTCTCCATAACCAGAGCAGGGGAGGGAGGGGGCGACTTTAAGCAGACTTCCATGATTATCAGAGGGAAAGATCAAGTATTCCCTTTGAAGATACTTTGTTATTGAAATCTCGATTATCACCTATGATTTGGTCTGAAAACCCTGAAATAAAAAGCACACAGAGTTTTCTAGGGGGTAAAAGGATCTGAAAGACAGGTTGATAGCTGTGGGTGCCAGGATATTTATTTTTCTCGGGAAGACAGCCAGAGTGGTCCTGAAAGCAATGGTAGAGAAAACCTAGTGACAAATCCCCTTTTCAGGCTGTTACATGAGAGGCACCATCCTGCTTTGCAGTAGTGAGGAAAATGTAGAGAGTTTTTGGTTTAAAGCAGACTCAGCACTTCCTGGGCCATTTCAGTATAGGAAGGAGTGTTGGGTCAGGTTAACTTCCTTACTGGAGCATTTAAGGACTAAGCTAATAAGGAGCTTTATGACTGAGAATTCATGTGGCAACACAGAGAAGG
>JAWWLV010000180.1:26266906-26277958 GCA_035041135.1 Platyrinchus mystaceus | reverse complement strand
TTCCTTACTGGAGCATTTAAGGACTAAGCTAATAAGGAGCTTTATGACTGAGAATTCATGTGGCAACACAGAGAAGGGGAAGAGACATGAAACAACAGATGGAGTGTGTCTGTCATTCCCGGAAGAGGTTTTCTCCTGTGGATGCATTCCTGAACTTTGGTGCCAGGAGGAGCAATATCTGTCAATGATTTGTTCTTCACCTTGCTCACTTACCTGCTCTTTTTCCCATGGCACCATTTTTATCTTCTTCAACTTCCTTAAAATCTATGAGGCAAGTATTTGTACCCTATTGTGTCTCTACATTCCAGTGTGCACAGCCATAGGCTGGATGTTGCTGCCATGCTAGGTATTGCTGCCAGAGAAAATTAATGGCCATAGGTTGCTAGGGGTAATGAACTCTAATGACTTTCTCACTTGACTGTCTTGGTTCAGTAACACAGGGGTTGATGTAAGACCTTCTTTAAAAGATATTCTACTTACGGGTTTCCTTGCCTCCTTTGGTCCCTCCACTCTCCCTTCCTTTACCCTCTCTCTTCCAGTATCGCCAAGCCTGGCAGGCCAGTGCTGTTTTCTCCATCTTCTATTTTGAGATAGGATCAATGCCAACAGGGCAGGGCTATGTCCAAAGCCATTTCCAGTTCTCCCCCATGTGAAGGGCCAGCATGCATTCATGCCCATTATGGATGCTGCAGTGGACTCAATCATGGACTCGCTTCTTTCTGCTGTGAGATTCCCTGGCCCTAGTGCTGTGTTTTCCTTGGCACAATGCGTAAGACGAGAAGGAATTTTTACGTTGAAATTTCTCTGGCTCTGGGAAACATTTCCCCACACACATGTCCTAGCAAGAGATCTACTGCATCCCTAATTGCACTCAGCACTTGGAATGTGGTGACGTCTCCATATTTCATGACCAAACATAGTCTTTGCCATTGCTCAAGAGTAGAATAGGCCCTAGTCTAAGGTCCTTTATCTACTGCTTTCGTCATGCTGTCCATTTGTACCTATTTGGAGGAAAGTTGTGCTGTCTGCTGCTCATGATGCCAAGCTGCCTGGCAAAAGAGATTTGCTGTAATTGTGGTATATTTGCTCTTCTCCTTTCAGCTTTTTAGGCAGCAGTGAGTCAGTCTTCTGTTTCTTGGTTCTCTCCTTCGCAGTTCTTCTGGTCTCAGACAAGACTTTCCTAAAATCGATGAATGCTCACTGTAAGCTGGTCCATAATAGCCTTAGTGCTTCACCTTTTCTTTCTTCCAGGGACCATATAAGTAAGGACAAGCCACTGTTTTATCTGATGAGAGGATAATGCACAGGGGTGCAGTTCTACCATGCTGTACTTAAGCCCGGATGTCACACTGAAACTGAGACCAGTGTCACAGTAAGCCTATTGTCAGAGGTACCAGAATGAACTCTTTGTACAGTAGCTTCAGATTAATCCTGGCATTAGTGAGTCCTGAAAACAACCACAGCATGTTTTAATCAAACAAAGCACAAACAGTTCTCACTTGGACTGGGAGGGGAAATGATAAGGGTCATTTCATCCCTTCATGTCTAATGCAGACTATGACAGATGGAGGAACTATGGGGAATACTAATAAAATGGGATAGGAAGGAGAGCCTTCACTGCAGGGAACACCTGACCCTTCAGTTATCCTTCATCCCAGGTACCTCTTGAGTGTTTGAACAGGAGTTACTTCTTTTGCAGTCATGAGTACACACAAAGCTCCTCCCACAACCTGGTCATGCACTGACTCCTGTCCAGCTCAGTGCTTCTCACACTCATGTGCCTTTCCTTGGGAAAAGCCACTTCAGGTGTCCCCTCTCCTAAAAGTGAGATTCCTATTTCCAGTATCAGAGTGGACACATTCACTGCCAATGGCTCTATTACAGCTGTGTGCTCACAGTGAATAGCCCCTGATGATTAAACACAGATGCAAAATATCCTTTCAGCAGTGCAATTGGTAAAATCAACATTGTAAAAGAAGAGCCTTCACATTTTTCCTTTGTTTCCCTGATCTATGGATTTACTCAGGATAGGTTTTTTTGTTTCTTATGGAAAGTGTAGCTAAAGTTGAGTTTTGGATGAACATATTAATTGCACCCACCAGATTAAGATTTGTCACTGCTGATCTTCTAGAGGGGGTAAAAGAACCCTTGAGTGACCCACAGTAGCTTGGCTGAGCTGCTTACTGTGCTGACTAAATTAATAGGGGTTACTGGATAGCTTCCACTACATCATGCAATATAGATATAATTCAAGAGAATGGAATATCAGTAGCCTTTAATGACTGCACTTGAATCACATCATAGGTGAGTTCATGAGTTGCAGTAAAATGAGGCAGTTTTCTCCAGGCATTTCTGCAGAGAGACAGAGCTTGAAAATGGAAATAGAGACAAATAATTGTGGGACAGTTTTCAGAGGGGCTTCAGACAGAACGAAGAAAAAGGTTTGGCAACAGAGAATATGAACAGCTGAGGGCTGAACAAAGAGAAAGCAATTGCTGTCAGGAATATTTCCACAGCCTACAAGTCAGGCATCAGCATCAAGTCCCAGCCCATTTTGTCTTGCTCTCAAGACACCTCTAAGGAAAGCAGCTGGAACTGTGCACAGATAGAGATGTTTCCCTGCTTGGGTCCTTTCTGAGCACACCAAGTCCTGATCCCTCCACAGGGACTAAGCCCTGCAACAAGGCTGGGGCAGCCCAGAAGTTGGAGTTGAGGATATGCCCTACAGAGAATGCTTTTCCCTGCATCACTAGACCAGACCAGCACTCATGCAGGAAGCATAATTAAAACACAGTGCATTGACAAATAACTGCTTTAAGAAAAATATTAACAAACCAGCTCTGGAAGATAAAAATCTAAGGGAAAACAAATAACCCACTGGTGCCCAGCCTGACAGTCAGGCTATCAGATGCCAAAAAAAATTATTGCTTTATTTAACCACTGTTTCACCCCTACCAACACTTACTGTGCTGTGCATTTCTTCCAGATTTCAAGCAGCTTATACCCATGAAGTCCAGCTCCACATGGTTCTGCAGAGGAAACGTTCAGTCCTGGCTCCATCTGCAACAACAGAAAAAGTGTTTCCAGGCAGAGGGGGGCAAAAGGTGTATAGTCCATCTTGCAGGTTACTTACCTGCATCAAAAGAAAATGATGCAGGAGATGAGCTAAAATGATTTAAAAAGATGAGAATTAGCTTCATCCCACTGGTGAAGGAGATTTCCAGCTTGCCTATGCAAACAAAGCCAAGGGTGAGTTCAACTCATTAACTCAGCATAAACCAAACTACCTCTTTTCTGCTGTACTATTTTTGTCTGCCAGATTCATAAGCTATATCAGCATAGAGAGAGTCCTACGGGTGCCAGAGCTTGCATAGATAAATGGCAAGATCTTAAATGTTGGATTGGAGAGGAAAGAAGCTTAGTGAACAGTAGTCAGCAAGGAGATGTTCTTACCCCATCTGATGGTACTCTGAGTCTGTAAAACTGGTGAGACAGGGATTGAACTTCAGCACTTACATGCCCTTCTTGATCTGTGCTTACGACTGGAGAAAACAGAATTTATAATACAGTCAGAACAAAGCATAACCTATAATGAACACAATACCATCTCTGCATGGGAGTATAATATAATCCCCATTATATATTTGGTGGGTGGATGTGAAAAGTGGTGATCAAAGTTATGTCCAGGAGCTCCTACTCCTGCAGGACCAGTGACACTTGAGGATTGCTCATGGACTCTCACAGAAGTCTGTTTAACATCTGATGGGTTGGCCCTGGTTGAAGTACAAGCCATTGCCATTTTCTGTTCCTTTGGTTATGGCCAAGTCTGTTTGGCACAGACTTCCTCCAGCCTTCACAGAGGATACCTGGCCTCTCTCGGACCCACTTAGCAGGATGTTAAACATGATCTCCTGCCAGCCAAGAAGAGTGGCTGGCAGAGTCCCCTGCAAACACTCTCCTGTACTTACTGTACCTATTGTCAGTGGGAGAGAGCTGCCTTAAAGATGCACATGGAACAGGCTGGCTCTTCAAAACCTGCTTGACACACTCTGCCAAGCAGCTCCCTGGCAGCACCAGGCTGGCCTGGGGTAGATGCCACGGCCACATGGCCAGTTTCATCCTGAAACGCAGCCAACATCTTCCTTGGTGCCCTGGTCATTCGGGAATGAGTCACAGCCTTGGCCATGGCTTTCCCGTATTCCAGAGAGCCCCAGAATGCACATTTGTCACTTGCTGACGTATGCTTAGAGATTTCTCTTTTTTCTGCTTTTTTTTCTTTTTCTTTTTTTTTTTTTTACCAGATAGTGAAGCTTATGGTGCATCGTTGTCTGATTAGCTAACAGCCTCCTGATGCCTGTGGGAATTACTACAACCAATGCTTTTAGAGAAGGTACTTGTACTGCTTTTACCTGCCACTGTCCATATTGATCAATTGCTGTTTTCAGGAATTTATTTCTACTGTACTTCAAAGATCACCTTACTTTAAATCCACTCTGTCTCCTGGATACATGTTAGCAAGAGAAGTATGGGTTGTGTTGCATTTTCTCTGACTATTATTCCATATTAAAAGAAGATTAATTAGAAAGACTTCACTTAATATGTCATGGTGCAGTGAGAGGACTTTCAGTTCCCTCAATTTAAAGTACTTAAGGCTATTCCTCTTGTTACATCCTGTGTTTGCCTCATTTATATTTTTTCCTTAAGTAATTTTTACTTCTGGTGAAGTCTGCTGGGTAAGAGCCCTGGAGCCTGCAGGCAAACGTCTGCAGACCAGCTCTGCCTCACCAGGACTCTCAGAGTGTCCCCAAGAAAAGGCGACTGCCAAAGGGAGCAGCCCCTAGAAAGGGGGTGAGGTGCTTCTTCCAGGTCCAGGACTGGCTCCCAACCCTTGGGCAGAGATACATGGATAATTGAAGACAGGGAGAAAAATTCAAAACAAGCCCTCTGCCAGGTAAAAAATTACAAAGACCAAGTAATAAACAATCTGCTCTCAAATACAAGAGAGGGAAGAATACTTGTGTATAATCTTGTCTGGTACAGAAACTATACAATTCATAGTCTTATACTGCACGATATATAGAATTTTTCAATGGGGCTTCAGTGTCTGGATACAAAACTTCAAAAGAAGTAGTTTTCCAGTACTTGCTGATGAGGCACATTCTTCCCTTATAACATCCTAAGACTCGATCAAAAAGGACGGTGACTTTAGGTCAAACCTTCTGCTTCTTAATACATTCTCATACTGAAATTTATAAGCTTCTGCTCCTCTTTTTTTTAAAAAAATACTACAAATTTGAAAGTCACCTAAGCCCAACTATTATTGCTTGGCTGCTCACCATTTTAGACAGATAGCTGCTCAGAGGGGAAGACTTGAGCATTGCAGTCACACTAACAGGAGATATTTGTCCACGGTGAAGACTTCCCTGAAGACAACAGCAATACATCATTGGTAAATTTAATCTATTGCATCACTAGTTTGACATTCCTAGCAGCCACTGGCAGAGAGTTCCCAGGGACTCGGCTCTCACCCAGCTTGTCTCCTGTCTATATCAGGGGTAGCATGCCAATCAAGGATGAAGTGGGAAGGAAAGCTTTGGAAAATACCATCACATAAATGGAAAACGATGGAAAATTCCTAGCTTAGGTTAATTACAGAAACTGTCCAGTCTAGTGTCTAATGTCAGTGTCTAAGTTTTCATATCGATGATGAAGTGCAAAAAAAAGCAAAACAAAAAACAAATAAACAAACAAAAAACATTCCTAGCTGATGGAAAGAAAAAAAAAAACAGACGTATATATGAAAAGTCACAGAGATATAGTAGCTTCCAAGTCAGTTACTGCCAATAAAGTGAGTGCTGTTGACTGCAGAGTATCCAGGATATGTTATTTGTATATATTAATGAGGAAAAAAAAATAAATCCAACAAATTGGGAGCATAGTGCAGAGAGAAACTTCCTGGGTCATAAAGTCCAGACTATGAGTATCCCAGGCACCACATAATTGACTCCTTTTCATCTGAGTTATCTCTGGTCTTCCAGATTGATGTGGAAAATATGTAAAACAAGAGAAGCAATACTAGCAATAAGAAAGTAAAAAATGACTGTACCACAAACAAAGCCACATCAGCTCAGAGCAGCCATAAACATAACAATGTGTAAGGCTCAGACATGTAAGGCAAAGACTAAAGTGTAGTGGAAAGTCTGATTAATTTTTGAAGAAATGTGTTGTGGTCTTAATACACCTGTATCACAGGAGTGTCAGAAGGGCTCCAGGACAGAGGCACCGAAGGAGAGAGTGTGGACTGGGAGGCTGTTTGGTGCCTCACTCCTGCTACACTCTGGATTTTCTTCCACTCCTACCTGATGGTATGTGAACACTCTCCATCTTGGCTTCAGTCCATGGTAATGAAAACTCAGCTTAATGGAAGCAGAGATTGACACAGCTGTGTCCTGCAGGGTTGAACCATGTCTCTGGCAGAAGAGGTTCAGAGCTGCTGATTCACTGCTTTTACCAAGTGGTTTAACATCCACTGTAGCATCAGCATCAGCATCTGTCCTCCCTTCCTTGTCCTGCAGTGTCCACTAAGCTGCAAGGTTGCATTTCCATTCAGTCTTCTTGCCTCCAGCACCTTTAATTATTCTGTGAAAACTGAGATTTGGGAGCTCAGTTCTCCTTGGATAGAGGTGGAAATCAAAGTCTTTATCTTTTATCAAATCAAAGCCCAATGTCTTTTACAGGAAGGGAAGAAAAGGGAAAAGCAATAGCAAACTACATGAGGCAGAGGGAATTGATTGCAACCAGCCATATGTAATTACATTGTGGAGGACATTTAATATTTCATCTTGATCTTTGCTGTATCAGGAGAGCAAAGAAAATCAACATATGAGGAAAAGAGAGGCTGCAATGTTACTTGATTTGAATTGTAAATTCTCACAACCAAAACCATGACTTACTTTCAGACAATCTGTGCTGCTGTTGCCTGAATGTATGTGACCCAAATTCCAAGAAGAACCAGAAAGCCACTCCACCTGCTTGGAGACAACAGTGGCCCAAAGCCACCATGGCAGGTCCCCAGCACAGCAGGTATTTAATCCAATTGTCATAATGAATTTCTCTCCTCCCTTTGCTCCTCAGCAGCTACAGACATACTGGCAAAGGGCTCTCTGATTAACCACTGCAAGGAGGAAAGAGCTTTGAATCCCACAGTCTTAAACAGTTCCATCTTTAAAGCCAGACCTTTTAAACAGCACAACATGGGTTTTGGTTATGACTAGTGTAAGCAATGTGCACAGACATGGGAAGAGACAATTACTGCTCAAGAAAGTTTACAGTCTTGAAAGGAAAAGATGGGAAGGTAAACAGAGGTCTGGAGCAAGGTCAAACAGAAAAGCAAGAGGAAGGGTAGAAACAAGGATCCCTGCTACACTAAGGGCATATATGTACTGAAGGCTTGCAAATCCTCCAAGAAAGTATACCTAGTCAATCCACTCCGCCTCCACTGCCTTCTGCTTCTGATGTCTGGTCCTAAAAAAATAGGTCATACATTTGCTGTGATGGGAGAAAGCCAGTGGCAGCACCTAGCAGGAACCTCAAGAGGGGAGGATAAGGCATTACTGAGCATCCTTACACACCAAAATATCTAACCTTAACCTTGTCACTCCAACTGGACCAACTTGTCTTTAGAGTTTGGCCACCTACCACAGAAATGCAGCTCCCTGAGGTGGTTCAGAGCTGGCTCGAGCAACAGCTTACTTCACAGAGGGAATAATTGCCCCAAGAGCTCCATGTGCTAATCCTTCCTGCAGCCTAAAGCTGCCAAACACCTCCCAATTTGCCTTGATCACTTCCATATTCTGCCAGCTGTGATTCAGCTGTACATATTAATTATTGTAAAAGAGGGGGAGATTTACTCATTGCTCCAGATGATTAATCAGCTAGTCAGGCATAACACCACCCATGCTATTGTAATTGCAGTCAAATAATAATGTTATATGCACTGCAATCATAGGCATCATCAAACACCAGAGGAGCCTGGTAATATAAGTAGTGTCATCTGTTCACAGGCTCTACAACCCCAAATTATCTACAATCTGGAATAAATTCTTAAAGACAGCCCATGAGATCAAGGTCTCAGTACAGAGAAAAATTGGAAACAGACCAATGATGCACCAATGCTGCCCGTGCGCATTTTTTTCCATTCTCCATTTCATACAGGAGAAATTTCTCCTCCAAATTTTCAAACTAGCAAACTTCTGAGAAGGTATTGGAGTCTTGGATTCAGAAGATGGGCTACAGCAAGGAGAAATTTTCACTATAGCTATATGTTCATATGAGTGGTATGCATTTACTGGGGAATGCAGGTGAGGATGCTGCCAGGCCATGTCCTGAATAAACACATTGACCAACGGTGTGGTCCCCAAGGCCATCCACATACACACAGTAGGCAAGGGCACTGTCTACCCCACTGCCCCAGCCCCTCTCAGATTCCAAAGCTGCTTTAAAACACCTTGTGCACTCACATAAATGTCTTGAACTCATCATAAGTTTGGGCCAAGCACCTGACTTCTGTCTCACCACTCAAAGCAGGCTAGAAAATAATATTTGGCTATCAAACAGCCTCATAGCACTAAATCTCATGTCTCAGCACTGAAATAAAAAAAACTGATGACGTAGCCAGAGCATAGAAGAAAGGATATAATGAAGAAGCAGCATGAGAACTTAGTCATTACAGCAGGTGTAAAAAAGTGTCTTTTGTGTTGTTACTTTTTTCTCAGTGCGAATTTTGCCCAAGGCTGGTGGTATTCACTTGTTGAGCAGCTTTTTGTTGGTCTGCAGGAAGCTGATCAGTCTTCTCAGTGGGGCAGTTTTAGTTCAGAACAGATAATTTAAGACAAAGGCTATCAGCCTGTTGTCCAGCTTACAAACAGTGGCTGAGCCTGCTCAAGGGCTGCCTTCCAGTGGAACTGACACAGGGATCTTTTCTCGGCTTAGTAATGAGCTGTATTGATTTTCCTCAAAAAGAAAATTGGACTTTTACAAACAACACAACAAGCTGCTTGAGTCAGGATGTTGCTGAAGTGATCCTGTGACCACCGCAGGCTCGTGGGCTTATCATGAAAGAGAGAAGAAAAAAAAACCCAGCAGGTTTTCTCTGCAAGGGCAGGTTACACAGTCAAAACCAAATTTCCTTTCTAATACGTTGGGCAGTCTCCAGACTAACATGCCCTGCAGGGACAGTTGCCGTTCACCCATTTGAAAAGCATCTGCATGAACAACTCTCGCACTTGTTCTTGTGTCAAGGCCCAAAACCTGCAACAAGATTGGACTCCATCTCTCTCCATGCAGTCTTCAGTCTCAGTCTCATGGAAATGCTCCCACTGCTGGCTGGACACCTCTGCAGCAAGGAGCACTGAGCCACTCCATTTGGGCCACCTAGTAGATCACTGCTGTTCACCTGGGCAAAATTAGTCCAAGGGCTGAGCCCCTGACAACATCTCTCTGTTCTTCCCTGAGCTATTGAGCATTTTGCACCTTCTGAGGAAGTATCATCACATGGCAGAGCCCATGGGATTGTCCTCTTCACTTAGACCAGGTTATTCATGTCTGCCAAGCATAGGTTTAGTTCTTACCTCCTAAAGCTTAAAATTATTAGCTGTAATATCCATCTCAACTCCCAAACCTACAACATATTCCTGAAGCTGACCTGACAGGAAAAAAGCATTCAGCCAATCTCTAAACTGTCAGTGAAATAGATTCCTGCCCTGGTACCTCTCCAAAAGTCCTGGTGGCCTTGCAGCTTTTCAACCTTTCTGCAGGACAGGGGCCACCAGCACTGAGGTTGTAGAGTGGCTGGGAACTGTCTCCTTTTCCTTCATCACACAGAGAAATCCTGCCTCCACTGTCACAGTCACTCTGGCAGGACTCGAGGACATCCAGCACAGACACCATGGTGCTCATGCAAGGTGCTGAGTGAATGCTTGCTCAGCACTGAGCCCCCCACTATCACAGCACACTGGGTCTTGCATCTGAGCTGCACAACTGCAAGTGATGAGAGCACCATCCTGTGGGGCATGGGGGTGTGCAGATCCGACTCTCACTCTCTCACTCCCTCTTTCCCTGCACTTTCCTCTGTGTGCAGTCATCCTCACTAAGCGGCAGGGGCTGCACGGTGCAGTTTTCTCAAGATGGAGGGGCCTTGCTTTTACAGAGCTTAGCCCTGAAACTCATCTCCTGAAATGGGAACAGGCCTGTGGGAATGAAATAGGAAAGCTCCAGGCCAGTTCCTGATGCTAAGTAGGGAGATAACACAGATAACAACTTCTCTTTAGCTTCTTTCAATGAGGGAACAAGCTGAAGGACAGCAGCTCAGGAAGAAGCTGCTCCTTGGGTACACAGCCCAGAGCTGCACACTGGAGACCTGGCTGTGTGCATCAGCTCATTCAGGCTCATCTGGATACCTCCATCCCCTTGCTTTGCTTCCCACTTTCTGGGGCAGAGCACCCATTTCTCTCATAGAGTGTGCCATTCCCTGTGCTCCCTAAAAGCCAAACCTGAGCCCCCTCATTGTCAAGGATGGGTCAATAGCAAAGACAAATTCCCATCCTCTACTAAAAAGGGATCATTACAGAGCATTTGAAAGAAGAAACCCAACCGTGATGTGACAGCTGGTCTAACGAGGCCAGGCTGCCGCCAGGAACCAAACCCCAGCAGGGTTTGCATTGTGCCCCAGCCCCTCGGGGCTGCCACATCCTCACAGCAACACCAGTGCCACCTCCTGTTCCCAGCTGTGTGCTCACAGTCCCCCAAGAGGTACCACCAGCACCAAGGCAGGCAGAAGGCAGTGAGGGTATTCCCTTGACGTGCCACTTCCAAGGCTTTGCTGAGCACTGCAGCCTCATGCACCCACTGCTTGCAGTGGCCCCAGAAGGCAGCAAGACACCCACTCAACCACCTGCTCTCCAGCAGAGCAGGAGGCAGCTTCAACCTTGCTCTCAGCTCTGATAAGGCAATACCCAAGAGCCTTACTGTTAAATGCCATGGCATACAATTGCT
>JAWWLV010000180.1:26229200-26266806 GCA_035041135.1 Platyrinchus mystaceus | reverse complement strand
TGTTGGTAAATGGGAATTACAAGGAAATGGAAAATATATTAAATGTAAATTCAAAGTCATAAAACCCCCACAATTAAAAGAAGTAGCTGACACACCTACCTGTGCCAGAAAGGAATGCAATTAAAATCACAAAATGGGCTTTTCTAATATTTTTCATATCAGTCTTTTTTTGTGTTTTATTTAGTGCAATATAAAATCTGGAGAAATATTACAATGTCTCCAGTAAACCAATGTCTTATTATTTAGTTTTAACCATGATGGGAAGAAAGTTTGGAAAACTCCAGCTCATAAATCAAAACATTTTCCTTTGTAACGGGGTAAGCAGAGATCATGGCACTAAGATAACTATAAGTAGCTACGTCTGACCTAACTTTAAACAAAATAGCTTTGGTGATGTGTTTAAGGAAGAGGGGTATCATGTTTTTGTGATGTGCTCGGCTCCCAGCTGTCTGCCTGACCCAGCTCGTGCAAGGTGAGTTTTCACCAGGAACCATCAGCAATCTGCTGTGCCCAACCCCATCAGCAGTAGGGGCTGAAGAGTATGTGGAAAGGAGAGGAGAAGGCTGAGAGGTGATCACCAGCTCACAGTAAGGCATAATAACCCCATTTTCCAAAGACTCCCCATTTACAATCTCTCCTCCCTTTAATACAGACTGTGTTGTTTCAATGATGAATGAGCTGCTTTTGACCTGGTTTGGGAAAGGAGATCTCCAAAGCTCAGGCTAGCAATGACTTTTCCTGGGGGGGAAAAAAAAAGAAAAAGGAAAAAAAAAATAAAAGACCAAAAGAAAGGCAAAATTTGCTCCCTACCTTCATATGAGATGCTGATTTCACCTGACCATGTTCACACAACACCTGCCCTCCTTCCTAAAAATGTAATAAATGCAGCAAAATATCTCCTCTCCCCTTGCTATCATCCCTTTAATAATTCTGCAGAATTAGGCCGAATGCACTGATTATTTTCCACATGCATTAATCATGGCTAAATTGTGCTAGAGAAGAAAAATGTACAGCCTGCTGTTCCCTCTCAGCATCTTCCTCTCACCCTGCTCTCAGAACAGTCTCAGCCTGGAGGGCATACTGCCAGTGTGATTAACAGTGTGAAATGGGGAAGGGAAGGAGATGGGAAGATGAAGGAAAAAGACCTTTCCTTAAAACTTAGACATGGCTTTTGGCTTATGAGAACAGCAAAACCTCAAGATCATCATGTACTTGCAGCCATGAGCTTCCTCAGCTCATGAAATCCAGACAAGTACATGATCAGCTGCTGTCATCTTCTGCAGTCTCATTCCAGTCCCTATCCAGAGCCCCACTACAAACTTACGTATCCCACCCTTAGACACATGAGAAATGCCTACCAAGCTTTTCTCTTTTTCTGCTGTGTCTGTGCTTATTAAAATATTCAGTAAAGATTTAATAAATTATGAAGAGCTGCAAATGGTCAGCCTATTGCAGTAGAGTTGGATGGAGCCCACCAGGAAAAAAGGTAGGGGAAAAGTGTTATTCCCTCCTTGGCCAGACTCCTCTTTCCCAGCATTGCAGCTCCACAGAGCAAGCATTTTCCTAGAGCTGGCCAGGAAGTTCCCTTCACCATCAACCAAGAGAAAGTGACTGGCTCAACTCACCTTAATGCAGGCATCTAAAAGATGCTGAACCTATTAAGTCCTGAATTGTCTGGTCACTGCACCAAAGAGATTCCTAGACCACATTTTGGCAAGGCTTGGAAGATTGTCACCTGCTTGACCTGAATTCTGGAGGCAAAGTGGAACTGCATATGTCTAATTAGAGCTGTGAATGTCACATTTCAGGCTTGATTTGGCCATCACCTCTCTCTGCAGGGAGGCAGCTTGTGCTACCAAGCAAGGAGAGAAGCACAAGCTCTGATCCTCAGTCTGTAAACTCCTCCAAAGAGGATCCCTCCTCTGGCTCTCCTCCACAGCAGCTGCCGCTGTGTCAGAAGAAGAGGTTCTGCCAGAAAGATTTTTCCATTTTGCTTTTGTTTTGCCAAAGTCCTTGAGGGCACTGTCACTTTAAAAAAAATTACATCCAAAAGAAAGCAGATCTGAAGTGGAGACGACCTGGCAGAAGGAATGGATGACAAGGCCAGGAAGCGAGCAGTTAGTGCTGGGCTCTTTCCAGATATATTGTGGTCATGCCACACATTAATAAGCTGTGACAGGCATAAAGATGGGCAAACCTTTGCCTACAAAGTCAGCTGCTTTATACATAGATACAGTCACTGGGAAGCTCAGGAGAAGGTTTCTAGTCCCTGTCTTTGCAGAGCAAGGCTAGACGGAATAGGGGAAACCCATAGTTCAAATATAAAGCCTCCAAAGCTTTTAACACAGCTGAGGATGCAGAAACACACTTATGTTTCATGTACAGTGGCAAAAGGGTTAAGGTGTCAGTGCACGTCAGAGCACTTAGTGCACAACACCTGAGCTCTTCCCAGGAAAGTGCAAAAGCCTCTCCTCCTGCTGCACTGTCTCACAGAGACAAAAGCAAGGCCTTGCAGAAGGGTTTTTGCTGAAGGATATTCCTCCTCCTCTGGCTTGGAAATCCAAATCTTCTAAGTCTTTGCACGTGAGGTTTACATTCTATATTAACTGTTTAATGCCATTTATAATGGTGTTTAATGCATCCAAAACATGCTTAAAACTTTACACTGTGAGGTGGATCAGGCCAGCAGCAGACGTGCAGTAGGGCCTGAGATTTCAGACTTGTTCTCTGGGAACAGAGAGACATGCAGCAATCTGCTGTGACAGCAGGTGGCTTCAGGAGTATTTACTGAAAGATGGATTTTCCTCCCCATCATGCCCAGAGCAACGCAGTTGGACAAAACAAAGTGATCACAAAAATTACACACAGTGACAGAACTGAAACATGTCACAAGAAAAACATCTTCTGGTGTTGTTTTGCTTTAGGGGGGGCATCCCTGTTGGGTTCTGAAAAGCTCCCAGCACTCCCATCAGTCATTCAATCAGTTGAAGACTGCCCAAAGAAATATTGTGGCTTTCTCCCTATGACAGTGATCAGGCATAATTTTGGGTGAAGGAGCTCTTCTCTTTAGTAATGAGGACTTCTCTTGAAGCCATCTAGCTTGCATGACAAGTGATGTTCCAACTCACAGGGTCTATTTAGGTCCCATGAAGGTTAATGTGTTCCTGTTCGAGTCGTCTTGAAGACAAGCTTACTAGACAAGGGCAAAGAGAGTGCTCTGAGCTTCCAAGAGGAAGAGCTTGCTCACCACCTAAGGAACTTGGTAGACTTGACTGCCTGGCCCTCCCTGTGCCACCTTGCAGCTCACTTGGTCTTGGGCATCTTACACAACAGATTTGTGTAATGAGCTAACAAAGGTGAAAGCAGCTGAGGCCACTACAAACCCCCTGGGGAAGTGCAGCTGACGCCTACTGACATTCTCCACTAGATCACCTGTTGCTGACCACTGATGTGATCTTGACCTTTCAGTCCCATCATGACATCATCTACACTTCCATACAGATGTAGATGAATTAAATCCGATCAAGGAGTTCAAAGAGAAAGTTTTCCCTCCAGACACATACTCTCTTTCATATTTAGGAAAGGCTCCAGTACTCCCCAATATAAATGCTCCTCAGGCTGGTGGCGTCAGTGCCTTCTCATCGTGTTCTTCACAGACACTGGTCATAAAGGAAACAGGCAGCCTTTCCCTAGCACACATTGCAAAGAGGAGGTGAAGCCATCAGACAGGGCTGGAGAGCCATGCTCTCTGTAGGGTGCATGTCCCTGTACTGCTGCCTGAGGTGGAGAGCTCTGATCAGTACATTTCAAATAAAACACACTCACATTCATCAGCTCCAAAGGAAAAAAAAATCCCCTTATAAGCTTTTAGCAGTAGGGCCAGAGGACTGCTGGGTCACTGCTTGGAAAGGGCAAATTTGGAGCAGAGCTTAATATTAGATTAGTGAGAAGTCTATGAAAACACTCCAAAACTGTTTGTAGGCTGTCTGAGTTGGTACCAAAGGGTACTCTGAAGGTTTTCAATCATTTGAAGGGCTTCAGCACTGGCATCAATGTTTGCAACCTGAGCTCACTTTGAACACAGTGTTCCCAGCTGTTGGCTGATGAAAAAACTGCTTGAGAGGCTGAGGCAAAGATGTGCAAAAAGACGAGAAACCTACCTTGCTGCTTCTGCAAGATTCTCAGGAACAGTGCACTGGAGAGGCAAGGAAAGAAACAAGGGCCTGAAATAGTTGAACAGAAAGCTCTGATATGGCCTCCCTTGTAAGGACCATTCCCTCTTTTTCTTCATCCTTTGATGTTATTCCTGTTTCTGCTTAAAAAAAAAAACAAAAACAAACAAACAAAAAAAAAAAACAAAACAAAAAAAAAAACCACCAGAAGTTAACTGTGTGCAACCCTTTTCCTTGAGTATGTGAATACCATTGCTTATGGGAAACCATGGCCATCCACATGTCATCCTCCTGATTTTAGAAACTCTTGCCAACTCTCAAAAATCTTTCCAGAGCTATGACTGAGAATGTTGCTGCCAACACAGCAACATGTGAACCTGCAATTCAGCAGTCTGTAGGCAAATGCTGCTCGCCTGCATCCAGGTTTCCTTCCAAAGCTGACACCTTTGGGTTCTGCACAGCCTGGTTTCTGCCATGTCTCAGAGCCTGCAAGCACATCCCCTGCCTCCAGTAAGAGGTCTCTATTCCTCCTCCTCTGAAATGACAGGCTGCATTAGACCGTTCAGAATCGCATTTGGTTCTCATTTTCGAACAGACATCCAAGATATTATTTTTAGAAGAAGTTTTACTGGCATTTGCAAAAAATAGCCTTCTTTGCTTTTATCCCAAATGGGGTCTTTTCCAAGTTTCTTTTCCTACTTTAGTCATATCTCTAAAGCTGTTCGCATTAAACAATCCGATTCTAGAAGCACATTAATCAGACTCTCTTTGGGCTCCTATTGCGTGTGCCTTTCTCTGTGTCACAAGGCAAAAATACAATCAGCTCAGCTATTACCTAATTCTCTTCTCCAGTAGAGGAAGCCCCAATCTGAGAGCCATATATGGGTGACAGCAGGTCCATTCAACATTTGCATGGTGCCACTGACATCCGTGCATCAAGAAGGCAGCTTCCCAGACCTGCCCACACTGCAAGGAGGCTGCCCTTACCAGTCCCTTGCAGTTAAAAATGCAGATCAAGAGGCTGGTGCCATCCATCAGAGAGGAGAGCCACCAGCCAAGGGCTAGCTTTGCCAGGTGCTGACCTGCCTGCCTGGCTGTGTTCCTGTGGGGCCCCTCAGAAATCTGCTCTGGAAATGGTTTTCTCTGCTTGGCAATGATTACAGCTCTGAGAAAGCCTGACAGGACAAAGAAAAGACATCCCTGATGGGTGTGGGGGCTCTGCTGCCTGCAGGCAATTCAACAGCACAGAGGTGAGACATAGAAACAAAGAGAGGTTCATTTGGGTTTTCTCAGCATATTCCTAGAAAAAGGACCTCAGCTCAATGAGGTGTTGCAGCGGCATCCTGAGTCAAGGCAAGCATGGGGTGCTGGTGTCTGCAGATGGACTGGTGCTGAGCTGCAGGCAACCCACAGACACAGGAACAGGAGAGCAGAGTAAGGCAGGGAGCCCCATGGTTTGGCTCCTCCCCCAGATGTCTGCATGTGACTGTGAGCATTGGGGATGCAATACCCTAAGCAAGGACCATCACCATGGGCCTCTGTGAGCCTTGAGTCCAGGCTCCTTTGCCCACCATCAGCCTTTCCTGGACACTCATGGACAGCATGGCCTCAGGAGCCCACCCAGACCAGGGATGCCCTTCCCCAGCACAGGGGCTGTGTTCCTCCTGGCAGGAATCAGAGGCAAGGGCAGGAAACCAAAAGGGGTCCTAAAGACACCAGAGGACACAGAGAACAATTGCCACAGCAATGACCAACCAGGCAGCAAATTCCCCGTCCCCAAGCAGTCCCTGAAAACCACAGTGAGATTAGGTCTGCCTTACCCTCTGCCAAAAAGCTGGCCAGGCAATGTCTTGCATCAAGCTGAATGAGATCAGCTTTCTGGTCCTGTTAAGCTTCATCAACTGGCCCATATTGCATTATTTAAAACCATCTTTTATTAATCTACCACAACTTTTTTCACTCGACCTCTAGCAAGTCACTTAACCACTCTGAATGGATTGCACTGGCTTCATCTCCACACAATGCTGGCAGTGGTGAGAGGGACAAGCCACAGCTCTGCTACTGCTTCTGAAATATTCTAGATGCCAGTAGACCAGAGCGGTCTGTTTGACAATGAGAACACTGATTTACTCTCGCTCTTACTGGGAGGTCTTGTCTAAACATACAGGTCATATTGCTGGGTAATGGCAATACTTTTGTTTAGAAAACTGCTGCTAGGATATCGTACATGCTTTTAAAACAAGCTTATTGTCCCGAAAACCAAGCAATCACTGTCTAAAATACCACCAGTGCCAACACAGGAGTCCAACACTAGCAATAAAAAATTGGGAACTTAAGGGAATGTATCCCCAGCTCAACCACTTCCAGTGTCCATCATCTTCCATCAGTAGCCCCCTGGATGTGTGACTGGGGTTGCCCACAGTGCCACACTGCCAAGAGAGGGGACTCCAGGTACCCCAGACAGTGCAAGCTGTTCTGAAATCCTCCCAGTACTGAGGGAGGTGGCAGAAAGCCCATGCATGGAAGCCAGGACAGTGATCTGTGCCCAACCAGAAGCAGAGGTGGCAGGAGAGCAAACTTTGTGGCCTTGGGGCTCAGGAAGCACTGGGACTAAGTTCTGAGGATCTGCTTTTGAGACAGGAGCACCTAAATTATGTTTATGTCATCAAAATTCCCTCTACACACATGCAGAATCAAAAAACTACAGCTGAGAAGGAGTTTGGAAAATAACCTAATTCATCGTCTTGCCCCAGCAGATAAGCCCTAAATCTTTGCTAACCCACCTTCTGCAAAGTGTGGTCCAGCATAAGTGCTGGGCTTCAAGATGAGAGACTTCAGCAAGGCTTCATCAATTTATTCCTGCTGAGGAACCAGCCCCAGCCATTCAGAGTCCTCTTAAGAGCTCACACAACTTTCACAAGGTGTGCACGTCCCAATACTTTTATTCCTCAGTCGCCTTTTGAACATCCGTGTTGATCACTTGCTGTGGCATGCAAGATCTTCACAGCAGCAACATTTCTGTCTGATGTGTGATGGTACTACCCAGTATCAGTGATGTGGAGGTGGAATGACCCTGACTGTGGCACCAACACTCAGATACAAGCAAAGTGTGGCAAAAGAAGGAGCAGACCTGGCAAAGGTGCCCTTGGGACAACAAACCTATATATCCCCCTCATGCTCTAAGTGGCTGGAGAGAGCCCACAACTGGCCTTGCCTGTGAATCAAACATGCTTTAACTTCCATGAAAAATTCTAAATTATTCAACTAAGTAACCTTGTGCTAACAAATGAAATTGTATCTACTCCTGCAGGAATAGAGTGGATTTATTTGTCACTCTATGTTATAAAGTAACATCAGGCTATTATAGATAAAGCATAACACTGTAAAATTGATCAGATACCTGAATTTGGTTTATAAATATGATAATTCCTCTCTCTTCTACAGGGAACTGTATCAAACCCTGACAGCAGGAAGGCAAAATAACAGAAAATAAAGAGTCCAACCACCACAAACCGACCAGCATGATAAGTGATAGGGCAGCAGCAAGTGGCCCATGACTAATTTGCAAGACTGTACTTGAAGTTCATAATGAAAATCCAGGTATTCTGGTTTATCTGGACGTATTTAAAAGTCATGGCACTTAGGAACATGGTCTAGTGGTGGACTTGGCAGTGCTGGCTTAATGGTTGGACTTGATCTTACAGGTCTTTCCCAATTTAAATGGTTCTACGACACCAACAGAATCTCAGCAAACCAGACTCACCTGCCACCAGGACTTGGAAACAGTGGTCCCACTCCATCTCTGGTGAGGGTACATGGGAGAACCAGCCTGCACAACTGCTGGGGAATTAGCTGCACTCCCTCAGATAAGATGGCATTTTTCTACATGTTTTCTTCTTCAGGAGGCAGGATGTAATTATTTTGTATGAAGCATTGCTGTTTGCTGCCCAGTTTGTTTTTGGCTGCCCACTGCCCTGAGAAATGAGAAGCATAGGGGAAAACCCTTCCCCAGGAAGCCTCTTTCCCCACTGAAGATGAATGTGGCAGAAGAGCAGGGATGATACTGAAGTGGTATCTGAAGTCCTAGTAGGCGGGATAATAGTAGGTGAATAAGCCCAGAGGAAGGAGCACCAGGTTCACACAGAGGCTGCCAAGAGAAATTTAATTCCTATCCACAGATGATACTTCCATGTAACTCTGATCTTTGAACACTCCCCAACATTTAGAAGATGTTCTAGCTTTACTGCCCACATAAACATCCACTGGGGCTGCTATCTGGGGGGGAAGAGGGAACTAAATATTTAATTTCAGTCTATTTCATCAAATATTTAATCTATTTAATATTAATTAAATCTTGATCTGAATAAACAACAGCTAAAAATTCACCTCTTCCTCCAAACATCTGATAACTTGAACATGTCAGCCTATGCAATCCCAAGTGATATGGCAATTAATAAGAGGGGTGGGTCCTATCTTTATACTGTCAGTTACTGGAATTGCTGTGGTGGATCGTTTGCCTCATGTAGCATTTCAGGTTGAATCTCTTTGAAGATGGGTGTAGAGTAGCATCATCCTTTTTGCACCAACCATTTCCACACCCTGTTTCACTGTGTCTCATTTTCCATGGACTTCATTTGTAGCCACACAAGTATGTGCCCTTCTCCCACTCCCAGACATCGTTGCATCCTCAGCAGTCAGAATCCACGAAGACAAGGTGATGAAAAAAGCTACTGGGCTTAGGGAAAATAAAACCCAGGCCCCTCACAGATGGATGTGGACAGTGTGAATCATTTCCCAGTGCCTTGACCACCCTCCTGACACAATTGCACATCTCACACATCACCCAGAAGAATGGCCAGGAACAGGCATTTCTGGGAACAATGAGCAACAACTACAATAGGAGCAAATAATTTCCACTGCAAAGGATTTAAGCCAATTAACACTGGGCTTTAAAGGTCGTTGCCATCCTTGCATCTGTTGCTACAACCATCTTATTTTACTACAGGAAACCCTATTTGGACCAAACCCCACTCATACCAGCCAGAACACATTGTCTAATCAGGCTCTGTAGAGCCAAGAGTCATGAAAGACTGCCTTGCATCCAACACTGCTTACCTTGCTCTCCTCGGTGCGTGCCCAGCTCAGCAGAGCAGCACTTAGCTTTTCTTTTCCTCCCTGCTGCACCATTTCAGAGCCGTCTCACCCAAACGCTGACTGGTGTCGATGAAAGCAATTATACTGCTGTTCAAAATGTCTCGGATGCATCTTCATTATCCTGAGACAGCAACGCCAAAGGCCCTACAATGGTAAATCTTTCAAAGTAAGCAAGTCAGGTGATTTCATTTAAACTGGCTGTTTTAACTTCTGGCCCCACTAAATTTTGAGGCTGGTTTAAAGCCTCGAGATGTTTTGGAAGTAATAAATGTAGGATAACTTTCAACTAACATATCTGAAATTTAAATCTTTGGGTTGTGCTTAGGTTACAGTTCAAACCCATAACCAAGAGAAATGGGGGGGACTCCACTCTCTTTTTACATTGGCCTCTTGGTTGACTAGGGTCATGTCACTGCTCTGTATTTTGGGTACCCCCTGGGGAAAAGTGATCATTCTAGAGATGCATTGGTAGCCCCCTGTGTGGCCTGTCTGGGTGACAGCACAGCAGAGAGGAAGAATGTGGAGGGCTGTGCTTGTGACGCTGAAAGGCTGCACAGCACCCGGCACAGCCATGCCTAAATTAACAGGAAGCTCATTCTGGCAAACCTTATTCAAGGAGCCATTTCAAGTCAAATATCTGCATCGTGAAACCAAGAACAAACTCAGCTTTACACGAGAGGACTTATCACTAGATTACCCTCAGGGATCATGACTGCAAAAATAATTGCTGGGAAAGGGAGGCTTCAGCAGGGTAGAAATCAGCACCCCAGCAGCCAAGCTGCCAGGTCTGCCACACACAAGGCCCAGCCCTGCAGGGTTTGGTCTGCAAGAGGAATAGTTTGTCCAAATTTTCCTGGTGGCAAAAGTTATCCTGGTAATAAAAATCCAGAATTCAGCATTTCGGTCTTTCAAAAAGTTTGGTCGATTCAGAAAAGCAAAAGGTTGGATGCAGTGTCTTAAATATTTATCTATACGTTTATTTTCTTTTTTACTCAGGGAATCTTTCAGTAACACCTTATGGTTTTCAATCTTCAGATGAAAGCTTTGCAGCAACTCCACATGCGCAGATGAAGACAAAGCAGCCTTCAGCAGGAATTATTTTATCAGAGATGTCCAGTGGTGAGAAGCTCATTCTTTTTTTCTTTTTTCTGTGGAGAGCAATTGAAAAACAAACAGGAAAAAGGCCATAAAGTCATGGTCCAGCAAAACACAACTGTTTCAATCAGCAAAGGAGCAATCAATTCCTCCATGTAGCAGCTGATTTAAAAGAAATGTTTCTCATGTCTGGGAGTGAACCCTGCAGTAGGTCACACAGCTCTGGAGGACCTCAAGGCTGCTCCTCCAAATGCAATGCCCCGGGCTGTGCCCAAACCTGTATAGGCCAAACGCTTCAGGCATTGCATGCAGGACAGCAGGGATGCTCAGATCAGCTCATCTCAGCTCCTGACAAAACCTGTTCACCCCGTTGCTCCCACACAGACCCAGTCGCTGGTTCTGACTCAAGCACATTTTTGAAAGCCATCCAGCCCTCCCACTGCAGAGCATGGCTGACAGGAAACACATGTCAATGGAATTTCTCCATCAGCACAAAAGGCACCGCTGGCCCCAGGAAATCCCAGAGTGCCTAATGACCCCCAAACCTCCTGGGAAGGCTTCTTGCTCTTCACTATTCCCTAAAATCTGCTACAGGCCACTCTCAGAGCCACAGAAGGAGAGCAAGACCTTAGATCCAAGCCAGCATGGATGCTCTCTCCTAACTCATCTGAAACAGAGTTGACGATCACACTAACAGGCTAACCTAGAGCCAGCTTAAGAAGTTTTAAGCCCCAGCAAGTTTACACCTTTGCTGATGACACCTTTGCTCAAGTGAGGGAGATGCCTTCCTGCTCCCTGTTATGGTTAGTCCTCAGGTGTCTCTGCTGGATTTCGGTGCTGAGACCCATCTAACACCCCTATACACCTGGATATGAGATGTTGTCCTCAAACACTGGTGGTCCTCCTTGGGAAAGTTCTCCTAGGGGATAACATAAATGGCCAAAAGGGTCCCCCAAGAAGGAAGGATGTTGAATGACCAGCTCAAACATCAGCATCTCCAACACCTCCAAACATCCCCTGCCCCACAACAGCAGGTCTACTCTTCCTCCACTTGCATCAAACCTCCCTCCAGGGCACCAGCCATGGTCTGACCCAAAGAAGACATATTTTTTGGTGCCCCCTACAGCCCTGTTCACCACCCCCTCTGCTCAGCCTTGATGACAGTTGGAGTGTGTTGTGCCCTTGAGCAGCATTACTGCTGCGTGACCCCCCCAACTGGATTTTCACCTGGACTTCCCAGGGCTCAGACTAAAACCCTTTCTGTTCACAGAGCAGTTGGGATCTGGTCCTGGAGCATTTGTGAGCTGAGTGAGTACTAGTGGCTAATGCAGGGGGTGGGATGACACTAACCCTGCTCTCTCTTCATTTCAACAGCTTGGGATAAGGCACAGCAATCACAGCCATAAGCATTTCACAAGTCACAGAGATGTTCCTATAAACCAGCTGCAAAGAGCGGTTCATGATAGAGGTGGTGAGAGCTCCAAGTGGAACTCCGAGTGGAGCTGTCTGCCCGGGCACTGGCTGTAATAAAGGAGCAATCTCGACAGACTTTGAACTTTTCCAGTGGTGAAAGAACAGGGAATGTTAAGAAATAAGACAAAGAGCTTCCACTGATAAAAGCCACGTGGGCAGCGGGGCCAGCCACCCAACCCAGAGGGAACCAAACCCTGGGGAAGGGAATGCAAGGTGGGACTGGGGGTACTTACAGCACAGGAAGGCTGATGGACATGGACAGAAACCCACAGAGGCTACTCCAGGTCTGGGAAACTCATTTTGTGCAAGCAGAATAATCCAGGCCAAGTCCCTCCCTTGCTGGAACATTTTGGAGAGGCTCCTCTATGTGACCAGCTCCTTGTTCCCCAGAGAACAGGAACCAAAACCCCACAGAAACAAATGCATATATAAGTAGGCAAGGGGGGTCAGGGACAAGCCCTGGGCAGGCAGACACAGGTCTCTGCAAGGGCAACTCTCCTGCTCTGGGGACATTTTAGGACACTTGCCCCACATACCAACTCACACTGAATTCCTCCTGCATGTCCCTCGTCTGGCACCTTTGTGTTCTCTTAGGGGATCCCCACACAAGGGGTGGAATGCAGGGTCACCCCACACAGGAAAGTGGTGGAGAAACACCCCCCAGAACAAAGCTGGCAGTGACATCTCTGCCTGCTGTTTGCTGTGCCAGCTTGGATGGCTTCACCCAGTGGGGGAGACAGGTGCCCCTCCCCACCCTCACACCATTAACCTTTCAGCCCCAAAATAAAAGGTTATAAAAAACAATCAAAGTTCATTACATCCCTTAATGTGTCATTTGCAAGGGAATGAGCTGGGAGCGATAAGGCAACTTTTTCCTGCGTGGGAGGGAGTCAGGAGAGGAAAGGGAAAAAACTGAGCATCTGGACCTGGCAAGGGTGACAGGGCTCAGCCCCACAGTGAGACATGGGTGTGAGCAGAGCTGGACATAGATATGGTAAAGCCAAAGGGAGCATCCCAGAGAAGCCCACAACAACATGACCTCTGGCTCAGCAGCAGCAGGACTGAACCTCACCTACCAAAGGGAAAGTGACAGTGGTTTCACCCCAGCACCTCCACCACACAGCCCACGGTGCCTGAGGGCCACTGAGACTTGGATGTGCCCATCCCCAGCGGGTGTAGAGGGTCCAGGATGCAGCTGAAACCAAAACAACTAGCAGCTCAGGGGAAATGAAAGAGAAGCTTTAGTTAGAAGACAGCAAAGGCAGCAGGAGGCTGGAAATTCAGACATTACTCACGAGGACAGTCAGGCAGCTCTGCCCTGTCAGATGCAGGGAACCACTACCCCGCACAAAAGAGCCCAGTGAGAATTTCATTTGACTGGGCTGTACCATGAGAGCACGAGGTTGTGGGAGGACTACAGCTCTGGAGGCATTATTTCAGGGCTTTGCACCTTACTCTTCCTTTTGATGGAAAACCAGGAGCAATCAAACATTTCAGCTGTGCAAAACTTCACCAACTGAAAGCCCAGCAAAGCCCCAGTCTCTCACCACCAAACCTGAAAAAATACTCTGCTGTCCATATTAGAGTTGTGGCTGCAGAGACATCAGACAGCAAGAGGCATGGGGCAAGTGTAATAAATGACTGCTGGGTCACCTCCTGTCCCAGGCACTGACCCGGTGTCTCCCACAGGGTCTGCTTTGTAAAACCCTCCAAGGCCACAGGGTCAGCCAAGACCAGAGAGCAGAAGGAGCGCACTCTACCCAAATCAAGGTCCCCTGGTCTGCAAAGGCCACCATGAGATGAGCAAGATGTCCATCTCTGGGCCACCATTAGGTGCCCTACTCCCAGCAGTGATGCCGCCTGCCAGCCCTGGACCCCTCCCAGATTGCTGAGCACCTCCAACTGCAACCCCAGTGGCACTGGCAGAGTGGGGCCACAAGACCAGCAGCTCCAGCATGGGGCTCTGGTCTCTCATTTCCTCACCAAACAAGAAGCACACCAGGGAAACGGGGTGACTCCAAGTAACCCAACAGTGGGACGAGCAGGTGTCAGAGCTCCCAGTCACATATGCTGCTGGGTAAAAGAAAGCGCACACGAAAGCACTCACAGGATTGACACCATTAGTGTTCCCCACCTTTGGAGTTACCTGGCACTTGTGGCAAAGCTGAAGCTGATGGTGAGCAGACCTTGGCATCCTCAGGGAGGTAGGTAGCCTCAGAGAAGCAGTTCCACGTTTGGTGGGAGAACAATCCCTCATCACCTCCTGCAGGGAGGGTCTTGGCAGCTCTGGTGTAAGGGCAAGTGAGTCTGGCTGGCTGGCTCTTGGGGGCTGGAAACAAAGCCCCACTCAGACAGACACTCCTGCATACATCAAGAAATGTTTCCTTCCAGCCTAATCGTTTCTAATCCCATCTGCAACCTAATTATTAAAAACCTTCACAACTCAAGAGCTGTAAATGCCGTACCAGGCAGACGTCCCCAGCAGTGGTGCCAGGCTGTATTTCCAGGAAGCAAATCACACCCTCAAACCCTGAGCTCTTTTCTTTAAGAAACACGTGAATGCTCTCACTGTGGCACAAAGGAGGAGTGGAAATACCCAAGAAATATTAAGGACTCATTTGTTATTATGCCACTGCACAATGAACAGAGCCATTGTTCCCCACCTGGGCTAACACTGCCTTTCAGAAAACACAAAGTGCTTTTCTCCATCTGTCCTTTAAAAAATGTCAAGACCAAGGCTGCTGGAGGATCAGTGAGCAGTTCAGAAAATAAAACACAACAAAATAAAATAAAGCAGCTAACAGATTGTTCAGAGGGTTTTCACACTTGATCTGTAAACGTTCTTTTATTTAATAAAAATAATCATCCATTATAGCAACTTCTGCTTGTGGTTTGGTTGGTTTTTTTTCTTTACATTAAAGCACAGTTTATTTGCTTTCCTCACTTCTTGAGGATTCAGTTCTGAAAATGCAAGTGAATGTAAACATTGCTCTCCAGGTCCCAAGATGCATCTGAGGACCCTTGGAGTTAATTACAAAGTCAAAAGAGAGAGCAAAATCAACGGAACACTTCTCAAAAGTAAAAACATATTTTTAAAGTCACTTTCATATGACTCCAGAGAAGGCAAATTCACCTTATACATGAAACTTACACAAACTTTGCTTTCTCCAAACAATTTCTATGACTTGTATTTGATAAAGCAGTTTTCATAACATTAAAAGACTTGCAGACTCATTTATTGTTACAAATAAAAAGTTTTTCCTATAAATGTTCTCTAGAAATTTATTCATGGCACAAGGATGTTAGATTTGTTCTGTTCGTTTTTGTTTTGGTTTGATTTTGTTTTGGTTTTGTTGTTGTTGTTGGGTTTTTTTAGCAGAAAGAGCTGAAAGCCATTTCAGGAAAGAGTGTAAAAGCAGTATTAACTCTCTGTACTGCTGCAATCTCACAATATTTACACATATATTTAAAAAAAAAAGCTTAATTACACTATAAAATACTGGAAAAAATGTCAGTTAGGTTTTCCATGTCAGAGTTTTGCCCTGTATAAGACTGAAAGAGGGATGCTTTAATATGTCCTAGAAAAATGAGACTGGCAGGTTAAAAACTGAACTTTTCTCCCTCTAACCAAGAAAGGCAGAACGGCCACTGTGCACAAACCCCCTCCTCTCTGCAGGAAATCCCACAGGAGTTAAAACTACCACAAATCAACAGAGATGAGATAACTTGATATGCAGAGCCCTGTTATTTGCTTTGAAATGTTATCTATTTACAGTTGAGGTGGAGGAAGCGAGTGAGCATCGAACACATTTCGGTGCTGCAGACTGGTATAATATCAAACAAGATTAACTCATGGGGAGCTTGGCTGGGTCCCAAGCCTCACGTTGCAGGGGAGATAGTCTCGGTTGCCTGGGACATCCCTGCCTGCACAGCAAAGGCACCGCTCCATCAGGGTCTGCTTTAATGAGTAACGAGACAGCAGTTGCCATCTCAGCTGTATTGTATCACAGGCAACACAGCAATCAAACAGAAACAGGTATGATATAAAAAAATAACAAGAAAAATAGCCAGTCTGGTGAGGTCTGTGATCCTAAGATTTATAGCGAAAATAAAAAAATTACATTGAAAATCTTGGTGATATTATCAAACTGTCAGGTAGGGGATGGCTCTAGTTGTTCAGTGGTTTTGAGAGAGGGTTTTTTTGGGGGGTGGGAAGAGAAAGACTTTGAAGGTGTCAAAAATTAAAGCATTCACAGTTTCAAAGCTGCTTGCCTTATAAAAATTAAGACATTCAAATTCAAGAATACAATACTGTATTTTACAAGGGGGTCAAATTCATACATATACAACAGGGGAAAAAAAGATACAACAAAATAAAAAAAGCCAACACCTCTGGTGTGGCATACTCCCTCTTTGTTGTTCGTCTCACGGAGCTGCACACTGTTTGTCTTTAAAGAGTCAAACTGAGCAGTCATGAAAATATCCACTGAGAGATTCTGGTAAAAGAAAAAAAAAAAAAACTAACAAAATAAACCAAGCAAGTCAAAGGCCATCCTCCCCCAGAAAGCTGAATGCCACGGCTCGGACCTCCACTTGCCTGCTGCTCCTCACTGCTGCTTCCCAGCACTTCCATAGGCTCCTCTCGGGTATTAAAGGCTTCCTGCTCACAAACTAAAGGAAACCATCCCATGCAAGCACAGCCCGAGAGAGACATGCTTTACTCTCCTACAAAGTCTTGATTAGTCCTGCCCACAGCAAAGGGTCCTTCAAACAATCCTTTTCCTCTCAATCCTGCAGAGGATCCTTTTGAAGGCCCTCCTGAAGTCATGGTTGAAAATGGTATAGATGACGGGGTTCAAGGAGCTATTGCAGTAACCAAACCAGAAGAAGAACTTGAAGAGGGTGTCGGGCACAGAGCAGGTCTCACAGACGGCCGTCAGAGTGTAGGTGAAGAAGAAGGGGAACCAGCAGATGACAAAGACCCCAATCACCACTGCAAGCACAAAGGTGAAGCGCTTCTCCCGGTTCTGCCTGCCCCTCCATCGGGACCCTTTGGTGTTCCTCTCCTCCTCCGTCTTCCTGGGCAAACTGTCCCCAGGCTTAATTTGGCTCAGCTTAGTCTTGGTCTTTCCTCTCGACGGTCTCTCTGACTTCTTACACTGGTTGTTCTCCTGGTGCTCAGAGGAAGAGGTCTCCTCCATGTCTATGCCATCGACCTCTCCCTCCTGCCCACCACTGCCTCCTGCCGCCTTCTCCCCGTTGAGCTGCGCTGTGGCTGGCAGGTCCTCCTTGTCGGTCAAGCCATTCTGCTTCTTCTCAGGGTGCTCTGCCCGCTTGTTTGGTGGTACCCTGGTTCGCCTCTTGGCTATCTGGTAGATGCGCATGTAGACCAGGATCATGATGAGGCAGGGGGCAAAGAAGGAGCCAATGCAAGAAGAGATGATGTACCACTTCTCATCGTTGATCTTGCACTCTGCCACCCCCTGGTCAGCCTGCTGCCCGCTCTTCTTCTCGATGGAGATGAGTGGAGGGAAGGAGATGACAGCCGAGATGACCCAGACGATGAAGATGATGCACTTGATGCGGCGTGGGGTGCGCTTGAGGTTGTACTCGATGGCTTGTGTGATGGACCAGTAACGGTCCAGGCTGATGGCACAGAGGTGAACAATGGAGGAGGTGCAGAACAGCACATCCAAGGCCAGGTAGATCTCACACCAGACTTTACCGAAGAACCAGTACCCCATCACCTCATTTGCCAGTGAGAAGGGGATGACCAGTGTGGCCACCAGGATGTCAGCCGAGGCTAAGGAAACCAGGAAGAGGTTCTGGGGGGCTTTGAGCGCCCGGCTGGTGAAGACGGCAATAATGACCAGGACGTTGCCGAAGACAGTGAAGAGCATGAGCAAGCCGGCCAGGCTGATGAGGGTGATGGTGGTGTGCAGAGGGTACGGCGTGCCCCAGGCCGGCCCGGCCCCGCTGTCGTTGAAAGTCCCGTTGTTGCCGGGAGGCGGGTAGCCCTCCTCCTCCTCCAGCTGTCGCTGGTACTCCATGGAGGAGAAGAAGTGGCCCCTCTCCGTGAACGGGCGCTCCAGGTTAAACATCAACGCCGGCTGCGCGGACACCCCCGCCCTTCGCCCGGGCTCCACCCGCGCCGCGCCCGGCTCCAAGCCCGGCTCCAAGCCCGGCTCCAAGCCCGGCTCCAAGCCCGGCTCTCCGGGTCCTAATGTGCCGCCGGCCGGGGCGGAGCGGCGCGCCGGGGGCCGGGGGGCTGCGGGCGCCCACCGCGCATGCTGAGCGCTGCCGCCGGGACCCTCCGAGCGCGGCGGGGCGGGGCGGAGCGGAGCGGGAGCGGGGCTGGGATGCAGCCGCCGCAGCTGCTCTGCCTCACTCGCCGCCGAGCAGCTTTATAGCCCCCGATCGGGCCGGGGCTGCCGCGTCAGCCCCACGTGGGGAGCTGCCCCCGGTGCGCGCACACGCACAGAACACACGCTCACACACAGACAGACTCGCACACCGCGCCCCGACACGGACACTCGCGCCCACCGCCCCCCGCACGCTCCCCTCGCTCAGCTCTCACGCCCGCCCGCTCCGCTCACACACCGCACCCGCTCTCCAAGCGGCCCCGCCTGCATTCGCACCCCCCCGCTCGCCCCCCGGCACCCCAGCGCACACACACGCAGCCCGCGGTCCCCGTCCCACCGTGTCGCCCAGCCCGGCTCTCCGCCCCGCCCGGGGAGAGGAGCGGCCCCGTGGAGCGGCTCCCGCTGTCCGCGGGGATGGCCGTGCGGGGCGCGGCCGGGGGCGACCACTGTGCGGACGGCTGCGCAGCCACGGCGGGGGAGCCGGGGGTGCCCCGAGCCGGGCTGCGAGGGGGTGAAAGCTGCCATCCCGTCCCGCGTGTGCGGGGGGGGCACCGACGGGCTCCGCTCCGGGTGCCGGGTGTGCGGCCGCGCTCGCTGAAAGCCCCGAGGGCAGCGCTTCCCCACGGCCCCGAGTGTCAGCCAGGCGGGGCTGACCTGGGGACCCCGCTAGGATGGAGGGATCCCGCGGGGACGGAGGGACCCCGCGGGACGGGCGGCGGCGGCCCCGGGCAGCGCGGCGGGGCAGTGGCACCTGGTGGCCGCGGCGCTTCACTGCACCCGCCGGCCTGGGCCGAGCGCCCCTTACCGCAGCATCCCGCCCCGACGGCAGGGACACGCTTCCCACCGGGGAAAGACAGGGCGGCAGAGCAGCGGGGGATGGGGGCAGTCCCCCACTGCCAGATCACCCCCAGCCCGGCTCAGACCCGGCTTCACGGGCACCCATGGTGGCCCCCACACCACAGCACGGACTCACCACACTCGCTCCTGGACCCTCCCTGCATTACCTCCCCGTTTTCTCTCCCCAAGGGAGGCAGGCAGCTCTCCCACAGGGTGCCTCACACCTGGAAAGCCTTCCCAGATGCTCGCCGACAGCACCGAGGTTGGCATCATGCACCTGCATGGCTGCAACAGCAACATGGGAGCTTTCTAACAGCACAGGAGCAATAGTGACGCTGCGGGAATCCCGCCCAGCCCCGACGCTGCCAGCTCTCAGCCTGTACAGATCACTCACCCAGACTCCAGCCCCGGTCCTCTCTCTCGCAGCCTCTAATGACGCTCACTTGGTGCTCCAGAACCAGGCTGCTCTCAATTAATCGCCGTGCCAAATGCTCGGGCCAATGAACGTATTTCGTCTGCGAGATAGAGGAAGCCCTGTCATCTTTGTCCCTGTGCCACACACCGTGTTATAAGCCAGGCCAGGAGCAATTACACCCAAGAGAGGGAGCAGGAATGGGAGAGACAGGGTCTGGGAGCCAGAGAGCACAGCCTCTGGAACTAACACACAGATGGGAAAATGAGGGGGAATCCCACTGTCTGAGCAAAGGAGACCAGTACCCGCTACACTGGTGTGCCTGGGAAAAGGGCAATCTGCAGAGAATGACTTATAACCTGTAAATTGAACCCAAGACAACAGAAATGCCCACACAAAACATCCCTATATGACAGTAAATGCAATGTATTATCACAGACTTCACTGCAAGGATGAAGGGACTTACCTAAGTCTATGGCAAGGCCAGGTAGGAGGTCAAGGAGATGTTGGACTTCGTGAACAACTCCTGCCTTCTGCTGGCCGCAGGGGACTGGTGTGGTCTGCAGGAGGATGCTGTTGTTCTGTCTGGCAGAGGGTCCTTCCCCCCTCAGATGTGGGATCTGCATCACCCCTGGCAGAAACCTCCTTGGTCACTGCCTGGTGGAAGGACTCAGAGAGGGGAGGGTTGCAGGCCATGTCCCACCTGCATGGATGACCCCTTCTGTGATCACTTTGAGCTCAGCTCTAACACCTGCACTAAGGCCACCAGGCACTGTCTGAGATGCTTTGTTCCAGACCTGGTCTGGTGCCTTTCTGGAAACATCCTGCCTTCCCCCCATGCCTCCTGCGCTCCCCAACACAGGCAGAGAGAAAATTTAAATGACAAAACATGACCAGTTGCCTTGATTTTCTGTCCCTTTTTGTAGGTAGACACCTTCAGTCTGCCTGAAACTAAACCCAGCCAACACCATTGCTCCTAAGCCACCGCATTGCAAAAGCAGAGCTTTGATCAATTCTCTTTGCTGGGACAAAGAGCGCAAGGGGAACACATGAGACCAAAAGAAGAAAAAAGGGTTTGTTCCAGAAACACTGCTAGAAAGAGAGCTCTCTGCAAGTGGGGGACAGCTGGGATGGCATTGTATTCATCTCAGAGAGAGAAAAAACCTGCTTCATCAAAGGCACTTTCCTCACACCACCACCATTGTTGTGCGTGTGACATCTCTGTGATTTTATTGACACCAGAAGTGCTCAGCGCTGTCTGCAAAGTGACTCAGTAATGTCAACTCTCCCCTTGATTTTCTCTGCAGGCTACCTCACGGCTCTGCACAATTCTTGAGATGAAAGGTGGTCAGAAACTGCCAGGGCTGGCAAGGACTCTGAAGATCTCACTCAACAACCTGTGGCACACCCTGACCTACTAGACAGTTGTCTTTACAAGTCTATACCATTTTTGATGATAATTTGGAATATTCATAAAGCCTCCCATTCAACTCCCAGAGCTCTGGGATTAGTCAAGAAACTTGAATTTTTAGCCCCTGGAAGACTAAAGAGAAAAGCTTCATGTGGGCAAAAAAACAGCTAGTAAATAACATTTTTATATCAATCCTCTGGCATTGGCATCCAGATGCTCAATTTTTGAATGCGTGCTGCTGACAGCATTGATATGAGCTGTTAGGACTCTGCAGTTCAAACTTAGTCAACAAGTGTCTGACAAGACAGCCCAGAAAACAGCCTGTTCTCTGGCAGCATCGCAGAACGAAGAGCTGCAGGAGCCTGCCCTTTCCCCGGAAAGCAGCCTGGCTTCTCAGCAGAGCCCCACGAGGAACCAGGCTCGCCAGACAAGGGGGGATAGCCTGGGTGCGCACTAATGAGTGAGGCTGGAGGCTATCGATCCTCCTCTGATGGCTCCCCCTCCGTCAGCTGCCATCCCGGGAGGGCAGCAATGCCCTTTCCGAGGCGCGGCGGCGAAGTTCGCATTCAGCACGTGTCCCTCGAGCGCGTCCCCCGCAAACAAACTGACCTTTCTGGCTGGTTTCAGGTCATTAATTAGGCACGCTGCTTCCGTGTTTATACATCTCTTCCGCCCATCAACTCCTGCATCGTTTCCAGCACCGTCTCCATTGGTGCAGGGGGAGCCAGGACCACACTCCCCTGCTGCCTCTCGGGGAGAAGGAGCTGCGAACCGTTCATGCAGTCTCAGAGCTGCTCACAGCATGAAGCAAATCACATATGGAGAGATAATCTCTGGAAAGAATTGCTATGGTAATAAAGCTGCAAAATGTGTGTTTTGAACAAGCAGCCCCAGGAATTGTTTGTTTCCAGAAGAGCAGTGAGATTCTGGCAGGGAAAAAAGTAACAAAAACTGCTGAAGGACTGAGACTTGCTTTTTATATAGTCTGGTTCAGGCCTGAACAAGCCAGACAAACCTAAAAAAACTATCTCAAAGCATGGCAGTAGAGACTCCTGGGGGGACCACATGAAAGGGGCAACCACTGGAACAAGGTGCAGAAATTACTGCTCAGCAGAAGCTTTCAAGAACAACTCTGTGCCAACTTGACAAAAGCCATTGAAGAGGGAAGCCTTGGAGCTGTGGGTGCTCTGTGTCAGGAGGTAAACAGCAGTCACAGTTTGCTTTGTATGAGGAGGTCTGATTTGCACTGATCTCAGTATTTGCATATCCATAGCAGGAAGCCCTTGTTGCAGCTGTGTATTTTGATCATGCTACTGGGTGTATCTGACTATATCAAAGCCGGGTGTCTTTCAGGAAGATTTGCTTTACTAACTGTTCAGCTACCCTTGAGAGTAAGGCACTGAAATCCCATGGCTTGTGACACCCCGTGCACTAATGATTGAGTAGACCCTTCACAGCAGCTTCAAGTTGGTCAATTTTCCTCAAGGCCCAAAACAAGCTGGCAGAGATGCACCCAAGTCACACAAAAAAAAAAATGCTTTTCCCCTTTACTTTGTTAACCCCAGGAGGAAAAACACTATAGGAGCTATCAGGGAAGAGGTACAAATGTTCTGCAGGCCAACCCGGATCTGCTGGGTATATAATGGTGCCACTACAAAATAATACAGCAAGCACACCACCCATTTCCAGGTGGGTGTTTCAAGTGCTGTGATTCCTATTTTCCTTCTATTTTTAAAGTTAATTTAAAAATTGGCTGCTGTGGCCAACCCTCCAGCCGCTTTGGGACCCTTTTCATTCTACACACACATTCAGACCCACAGCCCTTTGTTTCCCCATTCCCTGCTGCATGTGAGAGTTTGGGTTTTGCTCTTTTCACAGATCTCACAGCAATGGCTCCTGCAGAGCCATGTTTTACAACAGTTTGTCTGGACTCAGCTGCTGGATGTACTTTTCCTAGTTATTTGAATAAACCAGTAGGAAATGGATAGCTGTGGCAGTGGTCTGTGCTAGCACCTAATCCCCTTGCAAGCAGTGACCCTGCACAGTATCAGATGTTCAGAGGGGAAAGAAAGGAGACACACTGAATATTACCTATGGTGGCAGTTCTTCACTACCCCCAACTGCAGACAGCTGGCTCAAACCAGCACAAGATGGATCCTGTGTGACCACCTGCTCCTCAGGGGATTTTTTTTTTTTTTTTGCAAACAGCTTGAAAGCTCTGCTTGCCTTTCCTCTGCCTTTCAGGTTGCCTGCCCTGTTCAGCAGGATTTCAACTACCAGATTTGACTGAACAGCCCTAAACCAACAGCCAAGAGAAACATTTCCACGCTACAGATTATGGCGTGGCAGAGTCGGGGATGAGGCTGAGACATGGGGACTGTGCTCATGCAAGCTTCTGGTTTATTTATTATTTTCACTTTTTTGCTTCTGCTCGGTGTCACAGTGGCCTCTGCAACATAAAAGGCTCGTTTCGGCACTGCTGGAGGAGCAATGCACAAGAAACCTCGCTGGCTGCCTGCATGTTACTGGCCTTGTGCCCCTCAGGCACTTCAATGCCTAGGGGAGAAGAGAGAGAAGCGAGAGAGAAACGTGCATTTTCTCTCTGTAGCACCCACAAGTACATATACACACGTGTTCCTCTGTGCCAAGCACACGTGACTGTCTTTTTATGCAGTGCTGTTTTCTTTATTCAGTTCCCTGCCTGGGAATCCTCCCTCCTAGCTGCATCCTGCAACGTGGCCAAAAGTAAACACCAGGGGGCCATCCCTCAGTGCTGGGGAGCAGCTCTGTTCCCCTCTCCAGGTTTCCCCCTCATGCCAGCTCACAAGATGGATCCCACTGAAATTAGCCACTAACACTGGAAACATAGTAGAAAATAAACCAAACCCCACCAGTCATTATCACTCCCTCGCTCAGGGAACTGGCTCATTGCTCCTCATAAAACCCTTAACCAGACTATGATGGGCTTTCCCATACATATAGGACCATATAGCCAAAACACAGCCAAATCCTTCAAGCTCTGGCTAGAGCAAGGGAAGCTGATACTCCCCAACCTCTGGCCCTGCTCCCACTCAGAGGCTGCCCCCACACAGCCTATGGGCACTCCCTGATCCACTCCAGCACAAAGTCTCCCTCAGCAGCAACGCCCTACTGAGCAATAACCAAGGCAGAAGCACTGCCATGCTCCTGGATCCGGGGCTGGCAGGTCACTGCTCCAGCAAAGGGAATGGCTGTCCAAGCCTACACTAGAAGAGGTTGCCCAGAGCAGTGGCAGATGCCCCATCCCTGAAAGTGTTCATGGGCAGGTTGGATGGGGCACTGACAGACCTGATCTAGTTGAAGATATCCCTGCTCATTGCAGGGGAGCTGGACTAGATGACCTTTAAAAGCCCCTTCCAACCCAAATCATTCTGTGATTCTATGAAAAGCAGGTAGTCTCTCCTGCAGAGAGGCACCCAGGTCAGCATTCAGAGAGCAGAAAGGTTGGGCACTAAATGAAACCTAATAAGTTTCTGCAGCTCAACAAGTTCATGAGCACAGTCAGTCTATGTTTAAGACAAAATTGAGACTGCCTCACTTTAAAGCATTTAATTTCCCAACTGGGAGTCACTGGCATTCAGTTACTCAGCCGAGGAGCAACTCATTTGTTCAAGTTCCACTCCCCAGGGCCCGAACGTGTATCTGCCCTTTCCCTGCCCGTTCTTCACCATCTCAGTTGGAGACTGACACAGTAACGCTACCTCTGGGCCAGGGGCTGCCATCAGCAATATTCATTCAATCCCTCTTGCGAAGGCAGAAGTGCCCCAGGTGAGCTGTAACTCTCCAGTCCATCACACATCCCTGGCAAACTCCTCTGGCACAGCCTGGTCAAAGCTTCCAGTGAAGCAAACAGCTCTGAAAAGAAAGGACACAACAGAGAGCAGCCAAGCAGGGATTGTAATTCTCACCTGCCCTGTCAGTCTCACAGCAGGTTCAGATCATCATGGGAAAGGGGAATCAGATCACACACCCCCTTTCAAAAACCAGACCAAAGCAAGCTGCTACAGCAGGAGACAGTTTTCCATGCACCTTTGCATCAGGCAGGTTTGCTACCTGTGTCTAAAATCCAGCTTGCCATGTCTATACTGATGCATGGTGGCAGCACTGGGGTTAAAAAGATCGAAGAGTCAGGGTGGCAGCAGCAGTTCTTGAAGGCTGAACTGTATAAAAGGTCCAGGGGATAATTGCCTGAAATTGCTGGGTTCCCAGAAAGCAGAGCATGTCAGAATGGCTTCACAGGGAGTGAGGCTGCTGGGCAGCAAGACTTCCCATGTTTTCCCTTGTTCCTTATTTCACCATCTAGTGGCAAAAGCAAGTAACACTGAGGAGCCATCCAGGAGCTGCAGTGGCTCTGGAAGACCTCACTTTGCACCAGCTCCTCCTAGTCAGACCCACAGCTGCCTCAGCTGGGGACACAGAGAAGGACACAGCCAGCACCCAGAGCCCTGCAAGTCGCCCAGTTCTAAACCATGAGCCTGTATAAAGACTCCCCTGCACAAGCTGACTCCCATCCCAGACGGACCAGTCTGCAAACCCCGTGCTGCTGTGTCCCTGCTGTCCCCCAAGCCCAGCTATAACCCACAGGCTCCTGTAACTTTGCCCCCAGGCACCAGTAGCCTCCCTCTCCTCAAAATCACCCAGCCCCAGCTCCCAAGGGGACAGTAAGCATAGACAGATGCAGAAGATCAGCACTGGACAAAGCAAACCCAGGTCTCCTGCTGATCAAGCCCAGCTGAGCTACTAATGGCACAGGCTGAGCCAAGACCCCAGCAAAAGACATCACGGTGAGCAGAGACCTTCTGAGTTGAGACTTTTCCTTCCCCACCTCAGCTGAACTGTTAACCAGGGCTGCAGTGGGCAAAGGAGAAAGGGTGTTGGAAAGGGACACAAATACCTCCAAGGAAGAATCTTTACTGTGGACTCAGCTGGGTGCTTGAGTGCCTGGGGTGCTGAGGAGAGCTTGCCTTCATCAGCTCTCTGGAGCTGCTTTCTCCCTGGGCTGCCCCTTTGCCACCAGGCCATGCCAGAGGGGAGATTTCCACTAAGGCTGGTCTGCCTCCCCACGCCCTGGCCACAATCCACCCCCTTGGACATGGCAGGAATGTTTGCATGTGAAACTGCTCCGTGGGAAGGAAGGAGAGGGCACCTGTCTCTGCAGGGGAAATTCCTGGAACAGAGAGCTTGCAGAGTGGGTGCAGCCCCCACGGCAGGGCCAGGGGCTGCCCCACATTTGAACTTTGGCTGGTGGATGGTCCAACACCTTCCCGGCCTGTGTGGTGACAGCCAGGTGAGCCAAAAGCACAGGGAAACGTTCTTCATCTGGTGAGAACGGGAGGGAGGGCTCTTCTCTCCAAAGCCAGGTTTTCCATCCTCATGGTGATTTGCAAATTCTGCATCCAACATTGTTACTGCACTCATTCCCACACTGCCTAGAACACAGATCCCTCTGCAGATTGCATAGAGATATTGCAGACTGCAAGGTACAATCACAGGGATATTGCATAGGGATATTGCAGATTGCAAGGTACAACTTCTTTTTCCCTGAGAGGCTCAAATTAAGTTTAAACACCAGCTTTTGATTTATTGCTTATTCAGCACTGTCAGTTGCTTTTCAGCAATACAAACTAGCTCTCTCCCCAGGAAACATTTATCCTATCTGGGAATTGAGGGTGGTAATGTGTAATCAGGACAAAGCACTTAGAGAATGCAGGCTGAGAGAAGCACTATAATACATCTCCACTTGTGTTTTTTCAACTCAGACTTTCCTTTTCCCTGGAAGCACTCTACGTACCAAGGGAAATTCCTGCCATACAAAATTCAAGAGCAGAATAATCCATGTCATTCCCTGAAGTGTCACAGAAAACCAAGCACATGTCAACAAGCATTAATCTCTGCTGCTACAAACTCTTCCTTTTTTTTTGTTTTCTTCTGAGAAGTTGTTTTCAACCCTGAACAAAGGAATGGCTGCAAATTCTTCTGCCACAACTTAAGTCTTGGCACTCTGATGAAGGATACAGCAGGTCAGTGCACAGGACTGGTAGGAAGCTGTCCCCATCTTCACAAGGCTTGATATCTTTAACACCCTCTACTACTCCCAGCACAACTGATGGGAGCCAAGCCATTTGCTTGTCACAAAGAAGTGCTTCCACAACGAAGTGGAAATTGCCATACAGCATTCAAGCACTACCAGAGGAGTAGTCCCAGTGCAATCAGGCATATACAGAAAAACAGCACAACTGAAATCTCAAGGCTTAACAGCACCCTTTCATACTAGCTAGGCTAAAAATACCCCCCCTCAAATCCTCAGAAAGGCAGCTCACTGCTACTGCAAATGGCTTCAGCTGACAGCCCCTCAAAAGTGTTTTTGTTGAGGAGACCTTCCTTGCTGCCCTGCAGGCAGGACGAGTGGGATCCACCACCCACCCACCCACCTCAGGGTGGGTGCTTCGCAGGAGGGTTCCCAGTGTCTTTGAGCACTGGGACACCTCACCAGGCCAGCAAAGTCCTCTGGAGCTGAAGTCCCTGAAGATCACCACTGATTCATCACTACAATCCAATCTCAATTTTTTTTAAGCAGAGCAAGGGACAAGAGTGGTAAAAAGCAATTGTGGCAACTTTAACAAATATCTTTTAAAAATGTAAATTTTTAAACATTTCTGGGGAATTACATGTCTTTTTGAAATGAGAATGTCATTTTTTTCATTAATATTTTAGTAACAATTTAATTGTGGGAGCATGTGGGTTTTCCTAAAGCAAAAGCAATGAATATTATTAAGCATTACACATATTTCAGAACTCTTTACCAGACTGTTAAGCACTCTCTGTCACTTCAAAAATTAATACATTCATCCTTATTCCTAAATGGTTTGAAGCACAGATTGGCCACAGAATTGTCATTTAATCAAAATTCATTCCTTTCCAATTCTTGACATGTATCCCAAGCCAAATCTTTTATCTGGCAAGTACTCAGATATCAATCCCTTCACAGGGACTCTGAGACACCATATAAAAACCTGGCTGGGGTCTATAAACAAAGTGTCCAAGGAGCCAACAGAGAAGCTGTACAGCAATGCACAGCTGTGCCATGTGCAGCTGATCCATCTTTTTTATTTCCCTCTCCCAGCCATCTGTTCCCAAATCCTGTTTTTCTCTTGGTATCTCCATTCTGCAACAGAACTAGAGAAAAGGGGCTCATAACCAATACAAAGCAAATTCAGAAGACCTGGCAGCATCACAGGTATATGAGTCAGAAGCCACTGGTCCCACACCATCTTTTTGCTCTCCCTGCCCTCCTTCACTTCAGTTCAGGACAGTGTGGGAAGCACAAGGGGTGAGATATGTGGCTGCTGGCAAGAGGGAAATCTGATGTAGAAGAGATGGCAGGTAAGAGTGCAAGTGGAGAAGCTGAGATCAGATGTGAGACACTACGAGTTCACAGGGAAAAAATCATGCACTGCTAGAGAAGCCCCTCCTTCTCCTGGAAGATTCTGCTACTTCCAAATATGGTTCTGTTTTAAAGTGACATTAACCCTCCCAAATTTCAAAAAGCTTCTTCAGAGGAAGCAGTGGCCTGGCTCCAGGACCATCCATCTGGTGGAGCCACAGACCCAAGAATCTTGGCTGTGTTCTCCTGCCTGGCAGGCTGTGCCTGGAGCTGCAGCCGGGTGTGGGCTGTAAACTACACCAACCAGGAGGATGGCTGGCCCCAGGGTACCAACCACCCTTCACTTTGATCAGTTTGTTTTTAGGGAATTGCCTCCAGTGCCTTTCACCCTTTCTAGGCAAATCTCTGACTCCCTGGTGCAGCTGGGACTCCCACCAGAACCATCCGGCGCTGTGTGATGCGGCTTCTTGGGAGGCTGGAAATGCCCGGCAGGCCTAAAAAGAAATGCTTTACTTGGAGATGGTTATAAAGCCTGAAATCAGAGCTGCCTTGCTGACCAGCAGCTCCATACCTAGTTGAATTTCTTGCCCGCTGCTGCTCTGGCAAGGATAGACAATTATAACTTCTCAGTTTTAACTTTCCACTCAGTTAACATATTTGGCAAGGGCCAAAAAAAGCTGAAGGACATCCAAAAACCCTGGGTCATATGGAGAGAGGTTGTCCTTACCATGGCTATTTTCAAACAACGTTTTAAGATTTTCAAGGGAAAATGTACTTCCATCAAAACCGTCCACATGAAGTTTGGAAATCACTTCAGGCAGCACAGCTGTAAAAACGCAGGACAAAATGCAAACCAGCTACTACTAGGTCAAATGAAGCAAGTATCAAACTACAGCAAATTAAGGATTCATTATGAATCTTAACAAAGAAATACTTTACTAATAGAAAGGAAAAAGAGAGTATTGTGGAAAGAGCTTTTAAAAGGGAACACTTGTGTGCAATTTTGCAGATAGCATCTTAACTCGGAGGCAGTGGGTAGATTGATCTCTAAAGACTCTTAAAAGGTTTTGCAGTAGAAAAAATAGTTGCAAGGCACAGTCAGATCATTAACTGTGGAGCCCAGGCTGCCAGCTGCTCACTCAAATACTCCAGATGGCTCCTCCTCTAAAACATCATCATTTGATCTTGGTAATCAAATTATCTCCCACTCTTACAATCCTAAGTGAGGCAAGGCTTGAACGAAGAGATGATGTATTTTATTTGACTGAGATGGATTGTGAAAACAAAACAAATTAGCTTTCAAGGCACTCAGCCTCCTCTAGTTGTATCAAACCTAAACATATCCAGCTCTTTAACACCTTTTTTCCACCACGGCCATCACACACAGTTCACAGCAACAGCTATGCCCTATAAAGCTGCCCAGCATCCAGACTTTATAGTGTTTGTACACTAAACGACATACAGTGGTATCTAAATCCACAAGTTCCCAGCAGTGGAAAGCAGAACCTGTCACTGGAGAGCAGTGCTGGGAGACTCAGTATCCTGAAGCACTTAGGCTGGATTAATTACAAAAACATATAATCTGTTTGTCTCGCCAGAGATGCACAAGACACCGTCTGCATATTTTTGAGGCCTTTAGTACAGCCTTAAGGACATAGGGTGGCAGAAATGAGACATTTTCTTCACTTTTCACTCAATTAGAGCCAACATGTGTGATTCTTCTGAGGCCAGGCTCATCTGGGGATGCTCACTTCAGCCATCTGAACAGAAAGTGGTCACGACCAGCAAGATTCCCTTGTCCAGGGGGCTGGCACCGATTGTTGGCAGGATGCCACTGGGGCCGGGAAAGATTGCTTTTCTTTAACTATGGGAATTTCTCTCCTTTTCTGCAAAGGCTGCAAGGAGGAAAATAAAACCCAACAAGTGCACTGTCGGTCTCCAACTTTTCTTCCAAAGAAAACGTAACACTAGAAATTTCCCAGTATTTCCATAAAACTTTGGGCTTTCGCAGTTTAAAAAGGCCAGCTGAAATATTCAAAAGTCACATCTTCCAAAACGATGCACTCTTTACTAGCATGAAGAGAGTATTTTAAATGCTGGTATTATTTAAACCAGCACAATATGGAAAATTTATTATTAATTTTGTTTTTCATACCTAGTTGCAAGAGATGATGGAAGTCAGTTATAGCTAATCAGAGGAAACAATTCATTATTGCAGTGGGCAGCCTGCATCAGAAGTATAAACCCCAATCTGATCCTTGCCTAGAGGGATTATTCCCCACTGGAGTTTAGTACTAAACTTTATCACCCACTCAAATTTAATTTTCATAACAGAGTTGTACATTTATTTCACTAAGTACACAAAGAACAAAAGAGCTTGCTGAAGGCCATGAATTAGGGAAAAAAAATCAGAGCTGGGACTAGAAAACCACAGAGAAAGGCAGCAAGAATCATCATTGAACAGAAGAGGTTTCATTTGAAGAGAAGCTAAAAAACTAGAACTTCGTGACTTGGAGAAAAAAAAACTTCAAGAGTGGTAAAAATCAGATGAACAGGAAAAAGACTGTTCATAAAATTCTCAGAATACAAGAACTAGGAGTCACCAAATGAAATAAGGTGCTGTGGTTCAAAACAAACAAAAGGAAGTACTTTTTCACCCAGCACATAATTATATTGTAGAATTATTAGACACAGGATGTTGCAGAGGCCAGAAACACAAAGAGATTTAGAATTTAAAAAAAAAAAAAAGGGCAGAAAGAAAACCAAATAAAAAAGAAAAAGGAAAAAAGAAAAAGAAAGTTTCTTCTGTGAATTTGCCTAATCTATCAAGGGCTAGTAAATGCAGCGATGTAGATGTTGTTTCCTTTTTGCAAGCCCTTCTGACTGTGGTTGTTGAGGTCTGGAGCAGAACAACAGAGGAACTGAACGCCCCTGTTCCGTACATCTGCCACTCAGCCCTGTCAGACAGGGCATGGATGCCATGTGGTCCAGCACCACGGCACAGGACAGCCACTCTTGTGAGGAGATTGGCTTGTTTTCAGATTGTCGGATCACTTCTGGTAACAGGGACCTACTCAAACACAGACCATTGGGTAGGTTGCTCAGACCTGATTTTAATCAGCACAGATCTGATGAAAGGACAGGAGCACTCACATTACTGCATGAGTGACTGCTCCACACTAAGATTCCAGCTTTTTAAATCTATAGTCCTCCCCTGCCTCATCATATCTGAACTGCTGAGGTCCTTCTGTTCTAACTGCAAAGGATCCTGGCTCTTTTTTTCGGTTTGTAGGACATGACGTAAGCGTGACCTTCTTGAAACAACGTCGGTAGTGATGAGCCTTACGTAGCCGAAAGACATCAGTTTAGATTGGTGTCATAGAAGCTTGGAAATACTGTCTTTCATTAAACCAGAAGATTAAATGCCGGTGTCTTGTCTTTTAGGCACCACAATTCTGTATCTACTTTAATTTTGTTGCTGTTGAAATGCATTTTGCACTAAAATGCAAAATTTAATTTCCCTTTCAGAGAGAAAGCTGTGGGGTTTTTCTTACTGCATGCCCTACTATACAGTAACAAAAGGAATGTAAAAGTTTTTACCAACATTTGCTTTACAGGTGTCCAGTCTACACAACTATGAGTAAAGCAGTAACTATCATCCAACTTTTGAAGTTTCTTGTAATTGCTCTATATGAAAAATCTACATTTTAATTGAGATCTTTCAAAGAGTGATAAGTATATAATGAGAAAGTAGTTCTTGATAATTTGAGGTGCTGCAAAAGTATGACTTACGTCCAAGTTCATGTCAGACTAGAAATACTAGAAAACTTTCAAAAGACTCAGTGGCAGCTTATTTACAAATATACTATTTATAATGAATGCATTGATACAGAATGACTCTTATAAAAAAGCAAGGCAATCTTTTATATAGACATAACAATCAACATTACAATAATTCAGATTAAAAGTACATTTTTATAGACTGTTTACACTCTTGCTTAGCTTTTAAAAACAAAATTAGTGTGGTCTGGTATTTTTCCACAGCAAAGGTCCTGTGCAGTCCTGGTTAAGACCTAAATCAGAATAAAAAACCATAATTTTTTTATATTTGCTAATGTAAAAACAAAACCCATTTGTAGATACTATCATTTGTTTATAATTGCCCTTACTGTGCCTTGAAGTTTGTGTTGTGCAAATTACTGCCAACTGCACATTTCTAACTAGAAGCTGTCCTGGCATGTCCATTGATACAACTGAGGAGTGAAACGTGAAAATTCTTAGTTGCATCCAGATGTGAAAAGTGTCCTGATATGGATTTGTGCTGATTCAGAAATTTAATTTATTTTTGGGTTTAAAAAAAAAAAAGGGAGGGGGAATCACCTCTCAATGTTTTCTAATTGTTAATTAAAAGATATTTTTCAAACTCTCAGAATTAAAGGTGACACTTGAATTCCAGGGACACAATGGGTTTCAGCACTAACCACAGAGACAATCTAAGTACTACTTGTCTAAATCATATACATGGGCAAAGATGACCTTCGAGAAGTCTACACATGCATGTTCCTCACCTAGAAAAAAACTAAATCAAAGAGAGGCACTGAAGCAAATATTCTACAACCCAAACCTCTTTCTAAAAAGGGTGCATGAAGGTCACATTTCCATCAGCATCTGCCAAACTGAAAAGTCCCAATTGTACAACGGTGGGACCCAACTTTACAAGCAGCATTTCCGCTGCGTTTATACTTGACAACTTTGGTGACAAACTAAAATACAGGACAACGAGAGACACAACTTTAAGGGGTTTATACTAAAACATTTTTGCAAAGAATTATCAAATATCTTCCTATTTAGTAAATTAAAATTCAATATGTAACCAACATGAGTCACAACAGCAATTATTCCTTCTTTTCATTATTTAGCAAATCTCTGACCTGCTTTATACCTTACCAGACTTCCATAATACTATACAGTCTATAGTAGTTTAGCTTGTTTAATCAAGGCATGAGTCAGGATAGTGTCTTTATGGGGCATGTGTATGTATGTACATAGGCACAGACACATAAGAAATTGATAGTTTGTCTATGGACAAGCAATCAAGGTCATGATTTTCACCCAAAGTAAAGACTGTCACATATTTCAATAACCATTCTAAATTATTTCCCCCAGTATGGCAATGGGGATAAATATTAAACACAAGTACCTGGGAATCACTTGTTTTCAAAGATGCTGTAAATAATTAATTTCTCCACCTTGTCTATGCTTTCAGACATCTATAGATACACAAATACATTTTTGTATGTATGTATACATACCCTTGTCAGAGTGAAGATCTTTCCATTCATACTTTAACTGCTATGGGCAAATAAAATTCTTAAACATGTATAAGCCAGTATGTGTGTCCAACTGAATGTCATCAGGCACTAAATACAATTTAGAAACTCTAGCAGTTAACAATCCAGCATCCTGGGAAATGCAAAAAGTCTGTTATGTCAGGATATAAGACTGTTTTGAATGTCCAAACCATCTGGATTTATATGGATCTATGTACAATTTGGACATAAAACCATGTATGTACTTATATGTCTTCCCAATCCTTGCCAGATATTCAATACTTAAAATTAATTTAAAATTAAAGGATAATTTTAAAGAACTGTTCTTCTGAGTTGATTTTTCCTGTACCAGAACTTCTCTCACACTGCTTCTATTCAAATCTCTCTTGAGACACTGAAAAAATAAGCATTCACCTTAGAGTGTATAAAATTAAACTCCTAAAACAGGGCTCAGGATTATCTGGCATTGCAACAACCATACTAATACAAAGATAGTTTGAAAAAATATCCTGTTTTTAATATAGTAATGAATTAAAACATAGCTTTATTTATTCCTATAAGTGTATTGAAAAGAATAGTTTGTTTTTAAGCGAGTGTAACGAGCACTATTTTGGTAGCCAACTTCTCCACAAGAGTGTATGTGAGAGAGGGTCAGCTCCAATCATACAGTCATTAACCATGTACCTTAACAAGGTGAATAATCAACGTATTTACAAGCTAAACAAATTCAATCCCGTCAACCCTTATAAAAATGGGATTGAGGAGCAGACAGGGAATGAGACCAAGACGCTTGAAAACACAAGGGGTCGCCACTTTTGTTTCAAGGAACCATATTAATCAAACCAGTTTCCCCTAATGACCTGAGGGCACAAGTACGGACTTAGCAGTATATTCAGAAGTTAATTACCGTCTTGATACTAAGCAGTTCAGCATCTTCATATTTTAACACCTTAATGCTGAGAAAGATTAACCCAGGCAGAACTGTAAGGAACTAGCCTTTTATAAACAAAAGTCTAAACTGAAAAGCTACAGTAGATGTAAAAAAAAAAAAAGGGGGGGGGGGAAGGAACAGAGACACAGAGTGTGTGAGAAAGAATAGATATTACTTAGTAAAATCCAGTGACATCTACAATACTTTTACAGCATGTTTAAGCCTTCTAAGGTTTTATATCTCCACCTGCCTTCCATTTAAACTTACTTCTTGTTAATGAGAAGATGTACGACAAAACAAAATGAAAATAGATCAGAGGAATACATCTAAATAAGCATGCCTGAAAGCCAGAACTAATATTCCCAAACTTCTGCATATGAAACAGATTTCCCATGGCATTGATTGATATGATTTTGTGCAAAAGGTACAGTCCTCTAAGTCACACTACACCAGCAGCAATTCCAATGAGTATAAACTGAACAGTTCTTGGGGAATTGTGGAATGCAACCACCTTGAGTTCCTACCCTCCTGAAAAAGGACAACAGGCCCTACAAGTGCAGTAATAGTGTAAATCTCCCTGAAGCATCTTCTGCCTTTTAAATGACCGAGAAATTCATGATAAATCTGAATGTCCACTACTTACAGTGTTTCTCTTGAGCTACCAACATCTCTGCACAAATGAAAAAGGTGCCTCTTTTTTAATAGATTGGTTTAATACTGAAACAGATAGGATGAAGTTAAAAAAGAATAATCAAGATACTGAACTGAATATTTTGAAGCAAGTGCCCCAGCTGTGGGGAAAAGTGCATTTAGTTCAGCAGCAAAACAGCACAGTGTGAAGATATTGTGCTTGGACACAGAAGTTCCGTAATGGAAGGAGGTACAAGGCAAGTCAAGATATAAAACCATAGTACATTGTTAACCAACCTTAAAACTTACATATATTGCAGTGTTTAAAAGTAAGACACATTCATTTATTGTACAAGGTCTAGGGAATCCTTAAAATTGCCTGTTGTAGTTTATGACTCAACATTGTAATAAAAATGTACATATATATTATTTCCTTGTCACTTAACTGTACTGTTAGACCTCATGGACTTGTTACTTCACACAATGAAAACCGCTCTTCACTGAGAATAGTCGACATTTTTACCAATCTGGAAAGGTTTACTTGTGCTAGAAAAGACCAACCGCAAAAGGCTCAGTTCAGATATGTTATGCCTGCAACTGATAACTCAGGGAAGCAAGACTTAAAGGAATTCAAGCTTTCTTTTTCTTTTCATTTTGACTGTATCCTTTTCACCTGCCAGTTGTTCTGATGAGTATATGTTTTTAGTATACAAACAGGTTGATAAAAATTCATCAGCAGAGGCATATAAATTCTAGATATGATTGATTAAAACAGAGCAAATCAGAATAAAACAAGATCCAGTGATTTACTCTGACTGTAAACAATATAAAAACACCATTTGCTTCAAATCTCAAAATAAGTTAAAAGAAAATCCCAACCTCAGGGCACATGACCCTTTCAGGTTTTGACACACAAAAAAAAAAGGGGGGGGGTGGAGAACAGAAAAGTTCATTATATAAAGGTTATACATTTCTCTTAACTGAAAGTAAATCTAAGCAAAACTGGTTTTGTCCCTTAAATTTAAAGTTTGAGTTCATTGGCAATTGCTTTAAATGAACTGGCAATTTCAGATTATTCAGACAACTTCCATCAAGTTCAGCAAAGAAAACTTACACAAGCATTTTTACAGAATAAAAAAAATCTAAATGGCTATGATTCCTCTATTAGCAGAAACACATAATGCAGTCTTAAATTTGCCTTTTTATATTATTTATATATTTATATATATATATAATATAATATAAACCACATATATTATATTATATATACATATACGGACAATTACAACATTAATGCAGTTTGTATTTTGTACAGTGTATTGGACAATTCAATTAGCATCAGACCATGGCACGATATGGTCCCTGCATTTTTAGGAACTGAATGATGAAAGAGGGTCCTCCTGCAACAATCTGAGGTGGAAGGTGGCTGAGCGGGCAGTTCTCAATACTCATTATTGACAGTTTGCTGCAAAGAGCCAGCTCAAAGGGAAGGCTGTGCAGATTGGGGTTGTCATTCAAATACAGTTCTTCCAGATTCTCCAGTGTACCTGGTTAAAATAAAATAATAAATACTAGTATCTTTTTTATTCATGCAGTTTATAACTTTTAGACAGAGGATCTGAACCCAGTTGAAGATTCTTTCTTATAGAGAATACTGAGTCACTCACTCATCCAGACCCCTGTTTTCAAGCACAGCAATTTCTCGTAACTGGTACCTAAGCAAGAACCAATTTGCTTTAGTTTCTCTGTAAAAATATCCATTACTGCATCTCCTTTAGATAATAAGCAAATATAGAGTATAAGAGAACTGAGAGGGGCTTCACCATAAGCATTCAGTCAAGAGCTATGCGACTGCAAGCAACACTGAATAGCTATTTAGTCAAAAGGACTTAGAAAATACTTATACCATACAGTATCTATTATCTCTTTAAAAACAACTATGTCATACTTTTTATGTAAATAGAAGCCATGTATGAAAGACCTGAAGCTGTAACTGTCATGTATCACAGGAAGAAAGCAGGAGTGTTCTCTGCACAGCAGTGAATTTATTAAATGGAACGAACAAGTGTGAAAATTTTTTCCTGAACTGAAATTTTACAACTTGCCTCTACTACGGATACTGCAATACAGATTAGCCAGAAGCTGGAAAATAGAGCAATTTCTTCATTCTTAAGTCTTCCATTCCTCCTTTGAAAAACACAGAAGTCCTCCTTAAAACATTTTCCAATCTTATATACCATAAACATCCCCTGTAACCTAAGAGACTATTTAATCTTTCACAAGAGAAAGCAGAAGCCAGGACTCGTGGCATGGAAAACCCACAAAAAGGAAAAGCTATAGAAAAAATAATGAGAAATAGTTGATGGCATGATACAT
>JAWWLV010000180.1:26218893-26229100 GCA_035041135.1 Platyrinchus mystaceus | reverse complement strand
GACTCGTGGCATGGAAAACCCACAAAAAGGAAAAGCTATAGAAAAAATAATGAGAAATAGTTGATGGCATGATACATGAAGCAGTCACATCTGAAAATAGTTAACTATTCTCTAATCTAGACAATCAGCTTTAATAACCAAACTGTACTGCTACAATAGTATTTAAAATGTGCTTACTGATTTTAATTCCATAGTTCATTTTCACAGTATCCAAAACCTCTCCACTAACTTATGAGCTACATTACAAAGCTTCAGGTTTAGATAGTTTTAGGCTTTTCTCACATTTAGGTACATACAAGATGAGCAGAAGCTGTAATGGCTCTTCACTAAAGATGCTGGGAGAGACAGACCATCTGCACATCGCTGTTTCTGACCACATTTTGCTTTGTGTAGCTTGCCTCATCATTTTTTCCTCCAGAATAAGCTTAACTATAAGATTTGAACATCTATTTGAAGCTCAGAATCATGCTCTGGACATATATCCTGCACAATAATTATAAAACAAATGTGGGCTCTCAGTTTCAGATGCTCTGAACCCATCTAGTCTGAATGTTTCAGGTAAACCAAAAAAAAAAAAAAAAATCCTATTCCTTCCTTTCTTCCTGTAGATTTCCTCCACTTTCTCTTCTTACCTCATCGAGGTGAAGAACAATACGATGGCCTATAAACAAAAGCATGTGCCAAGGCACTTCCAGCATAAACACTTGCTTCAGCTGTCTACACCTTACATAAGGGTTTTGTTTACACCATGGCATTAGAGTAGGATCAGTGCATTCCCTTTCTCTTTCCAAGAATAGATTCATGAAGCTGAGTGATGGATATTACACAAATTGTGGGAGAATTTGGAGAGAAAAGGAATACATTACAAGTTCGTGTGTGTTCAGCAGCTTTCTGCAGCAGAACTGAAAAAACCAGAGCAACTTTTTCACTACAGTTCAGCAAGATAAAGATCATACACTCTAGTGCTGTTCCTGTGGCACATGCTTCACATCAGGTTGTGCATATTTAGAAGTTTCAAATGAATTCTGTGGCTTTTACTTATGAGGAGAGTAGATGCCTATCATAAGTGCTTTGGCTCAGGCATGCTGCACCAAACCAGAAAAAGGGATCTTACCAATTTCCTCAGGAAGATGTGTGAGAAGATTCTCTCCAAGCCCAAGGTGCGTCAGATTGGTAAGGTGACCGATACCTCTGGGAAGGGTGGTCAGCTGATTGTTAGTCAGAACCAATTTCTAAGGGAAAAACACATTTATAAAAATTAACTTAAGGACTTTTGCTTGGAATGACAGAAATTAACAAGATATAAAGCTGATAAATGGATGGGTTCTACTCTCCTGCATTTGAACAAGAAAAATTTCAACCATTCAACAACATTTCAAAGCTCTATTAGGCATCACTAAACATAAATAAAATAGTGTATAATAAAACACACACCTGAGCATAAAAGATTTCATGAGCATGACTGAAATCAGGGGCTATTCCTGTGGTGGTATTGTAGTTATGGTACAACAGTTAAAAGCTTTAAAAATTGTTTGTTCAATATTAACTAATAAAGCTGTGGAACGATTAGTGGGGACTAACTGTGGGTGCAGATGCACAAGATTCTTAACTTTTGGTTCTATGTCCAGTCTCAAACAGCTGTAATTAAATCAGCATGGTGTAAATAAAGGATGTAAGATGTTTATCATGACCAGTTATTGTTTCACCTGCAGATCCTTGAGGTAAGCTATTTCATTTGGCAAGGATTCCAGTTTGTTTTCCTCTAGATCTAACTCTCGGAGTTTCCGTAGATTTCCAATTCCATGGGGAAGTTTCTTTAGGAGATTGTTTGACAAGATAAGAACCTCAAAAAAACAAACAAACAAACACACAGAATTTCAGCAACATAGTAAGTAAGTAAGTAACAGTTAAGACACAATCTTTTTATACTTTCAAGGAACGAAATCCAAGATTAGCCTACACTTACATTAAATGGAAGTAACGAAAATTAAAAAACAACCAACAACAAGTCAGTGATTTAACATAATTTTCTTAAAGTCTTTAATGATACAAATACATACATTTAGGGCATACTTCTTTCAAATATCATTATACGTAATAATAAATGCAAAGCAAAGAGACCTTATTTCTTCAAATGACCAAAGAAAAACAACTTCTTCCTGGACTTGCCTATTATTTTGTTATGCTTCCTTATAGCTATCTCATAATCATGTTTTACATTATTTGCTGTGCTTGCCAAATCCTCCTTAAAAAGCTTAGTACTTCCTCTTCTCCCCATGTCCCTTTGGTTAGGAGCAGCAGCAAATAAACATACAGAAGGAAGGACCTAAGTAGAACATCAGCATAACACAGATACCCACTGGCTTTCCAAAACAGTCTCCTATCACACACCCACCACTACTACAATGCTATCCTCTTGTTTTTATCCTCCTTTCTAAGTTAAATTATAAATACCTCAGGTTCAAGAAATGTATCGCTATTTACAGTGTCAATTAACAGAGTTATTCCTTATTCCACAGGCAAGTTAACAGGGGTTTACACTAATATACCATTTTTTCTCCAAAGAAGTTCTGCAGTTCTTAGAAGTAATCAAGCCTCATCACAGCAAGTAGTCGGGTAATTAATTACTGATCAAACAATGCTAATATCTAGTTATTTAAGAAGGCACATTGAAACACGAGCACGTGAAAGAGCAGCCAGTGTGGACCCTGGTCCCAGCCACACACAGCCAGCCAAGGTTGTAAATGCCTGTCCCAACTCTCACTGGCTTCATGTAACATGGAAACACCAAAGGCAGGAACAGAACAGAAACAAGGTTAAAATCAAAGCAAAAATCAAAATGAAAAAAAGCCAAAGCATTAGCACAAGCAATATTTCAGTGACCTTCCTTTATGCACTACGATATACACAGAATGGCAAGAATAGTAATGTTTTAATCACGTACAAGAAACAAAGGCAGGAACAGAAAATATTACCTACGTGCAAAGCAGCTGACTTAGCACTGCTGTGGGAACCTTCCCTTTTGTGTAAACACTGCCCAAATAGCTCTTTGTATTTGGTTCTTTAATTACAGAGAAAAACAGTGGCAATGGATCTGCAGACCGTGCAGCTCTCCAGCTTCAGCAGCAGAGAGACCACCAGCAAACCCAGTTGTTAGGTTACTAACTTCCCAGTCACATCCACCACAGCCTTAACTTAAAAGGAAACTGGGCCATTAAACAGCTGTTACTCTGTCATATAATTTTCCCCCAAACTACAGGAATAATTAAACGTTCACAGCAGAAGTCACATTGGAAATTCACAATTTCAAACATGCCATTTGCTATTGTTCTTCACCAGACTTTTCCCAGCAGCTCATAGAGGCTACAAAGTGCCCTCAACTGCCCAAACAAGTACCTCTACCTTTATGTCCCTCCAAGGCAATTAATTTGTCTCTGCTGATGGTACCTTGGGAAACGGGATGAGGGGACACAACAGGTGTAGTTCACAGCCCCAACCTACAAGTTCTTCCTCCTCAAAGGCTGAGAATTCCCACCTGGCTGCCTACAAGGTTCACAGCACTACATTCAAGACATCTCTGGCTGTAGACTATTTTGTTATGTTTTTCTGATCCCTGCTGCTTCCATGCTGGTCTCTAGGAACTGAACCAAGTTCAGTGTCATTGCATTTACGAAACTAACTTTTTGTTGAGAAAGATTTTCTTTCTACATAGCTAAAAATATATCTGTGCTTAATTGTTTGTGCACAGACACTCACCTAGAGCTTAAGGAACAACATTCAAAAAGCTGCTGATGACAGCCATAAACAGATGCAACAGCAGATTAAGTAGCACACATACACATTTATTTGGTTTTATTTGACCCAAAAGTAATATAACTTAAACCTGAAGCAAAGAATGCCTATTTTGAGGGATTCACTTAGCTGTTAGTTTACATTCTTCTCACCTCAAGAGAAACAAGCCCAGATACATCCTCAGGGATTTTTGTGAGCTGATTAGTCGCTAAGTTCAGTTCTACCATACTAGTCCAAGTCCCGAAGTCCAAGGGGAGAGAGGTCAGCTGATTGTCCTGTGATTTAACATATCAAACACTTAAGGTCTGTGCTTGCAAGAAGTTGGCAAGAGATTAAACAAGCTGCTTACAAAAATACTTCGTAACAACATAGTCGATAATTAAATCAGAAGACTACATTGATAACTGGCCAGGTTTTTTTCAAATTCCTCCAAATAAGTAGTACCAACCTAGAGTTACAGAACTGACTCTCTGTTACTAATATGGACTGAAATGGAAAAATTAAAAGTAGATTATTCTCAAGATTTATGCATCCCAGTGGTTAAAACTATTTTCGTCCTATTTTTGCTGAATACAGTGGAGGGGGGGGATGAAAAAGAACAGAAAATCCTCCATAAGTTACAAAGGTGCTATCAGCAATGCTTGAATCCTAAAAATATAGGGAGTTAAAAAAAATCCAAACAAATCAATCAAAAGAAAAAAACACCACCACCAAAAAATACCATCATAACCAACAGAGAAAAAAAAATACCCAAAACAAAACATTCTCTCCCCCCACTAAAAAAAAAACCTATATACCTTAATGGCTCAGAGTAAAAGCATCTGAAATTAATCTGAACATCCTACTGCTCAAAATGTTGCTGTAACACTTGATCTAGTCCAGACATCACAAAATCTTTTAAAAAAATGCTCATACAAAGTCCTCATAAACAGGCAAAGCTACAAATGGGTACGAGATTCCATTTGTGTCAAACTATATTCTAAAACAGTAGCTGAGCTTAGCTACTGCTCAAACATTTCTTTTTAAAAATAATTTAAGAACTTGAAATAAACCTATTCATAGAAAAACACCATTTCTTTTCCCTACTTCACTCTATATAGCACACCTTAAAATTCCTTTTGCTGTGCTCTGCAACTACTTCCCAAAGTCTCCAAACTTAGGTTTTGAAAGAATATATAAAAAAAATATTTTACATAATTTTGTTTATAATCTAAACTGTAACAGTGTGTGAGGGAGAAATAAACTTATCTACATTCTTGTGTCCCACATGAATATTCCAAGAACCTTGCATCCAACTTTCTTATTTTCATTGTTCAAATTCAAGCAAATGTGACAAAATCTTAACTAAAAAGCATAAAGACAAATTAATAACATCTTGATAGTACAATATTTGACTAATACAGAAGTGTTTCTGTACGTGACAGCAGCAGCATCCAGTTCAGTGTGATAAATTCATTCCTTATATCATTAAGTCTGCCAGAATTCAGGGAGCAGCAAACAGTGTTCCTCATTGATTTTACACAGTAGCATGTTTCTGTGCCTCACCTTCATGTTCAGCTTACTTAATACTTTAGCTCTAGAGAAAATTCCAAAGGGGATTTTATTGATGCGGTTGTGCTCCATATTGAGAGAGTAGATTGTGGAGAACTGAGACGGGCCACCCACAGGATAGGACTGGAAGCAGTTCCTGGCCAGTGTTAAACTAGTCAGTTTGACAAGGCTGGATAAAAGACCCTGTAGAAAGAAGAAAACCACCCAGGAACTTAGGACAGATTTATTTGAATACATCTCACTTCCCTTATGGGTCTAATTAGAAATGTTTTTCTCCCCTCAATTCCATCCCCTAAATAAGTGTTGCAACACACAAACCAGTGTTAAATTTGATAAAACTTCCATCAGCAACAATCTCTGCTCACAGTCATCAGCCATTACCTTATTTCCCCCCTTCCTCCTTACATATTGACAGAAACAAAAAAAGCAAACATACCACATTTAAAAGCACAAGTTAAGGAGATTTTGGAACTCTTTTGTCCTCTGAAACTAATCTTTGTAATGACACATTGCTGCAGGAATGCAGGGACAGCATGTCCATCCCGAGCAGCAGCCCCAGCTCTGGCCAACGCTGCCCACCTGCTGCTCACTCAGTTTTGACACCTCATGCACTGGCTTCCACAACAGGCCTGTGACACTTCCAGTACAAATCTTTGTTAATTTAATAAAAATCCATATGGTGATCACAACTGGTAGAAGTTTCTTCTCAGGCCATAAGACTTTCAGATAATCAGACAGAACAGACAAAAAGAATGGGAAGAGTTTGGAAATTCCATGGTTTTTTTCCTGTTTATAAAATATTCCTAAGTATTTAGTACTCCATCTTTTTTTTTTCCTTTCCTCCTTAAGAAATGAAAAGCAAGAAGCCTAGAGTTACACTGGTTGCCCATTGAATCCAGAGTTTCATTTCTCTTTGCAATCTAATTAGATTCTGAACTCTCAGCAGTGCATATCTCAGTTTATCTGTTAGTTACGTGCCAAGCACGTTGCTGGAACTGTGGAGATGAATAATGAGATCTAAATTACTGCTGAAATGCCACCTTTGCTTATTACTACACCAACTTGAATTTGGGCCTACTGGATTAAGTATTACAGAAATTGGAGATTTATGCATGGCATTACATACCATAAATAATGCAACATCTGCAATCAGGAATGAGTAGTAACAAGATAATTATTCCAACCATATTTCTAATGTCAGTATTTCTGGATTGCAATTTGAGTGCTACATTCACTGTAAAACATGGATTTGCTGTTTCACCAGGAAAGCTTTGACTACTTTTATAAATAGTTTATTAACATTGTTGTAAATGAAACAGGATCAAATAGGGACTTGTCTACATGTCATGGCTAAAACTTTAGACACTGGGGGCATCTCAGTGAAGCATTTTCCCCCTACAGATAAAATAATGGATCTTCAAATCCCTATTAATCTAACCTAATCATTAGCTAGTATAATCTTTGATTAGGAAATATTGCTTCTACCTATACTTTAATTAACAGATATTCTTTGTCCTAGGGTTAGGCAGTCCCTGAGCGCTGTTACTAACACACTTTATTGCTTCAAATGGATCTTGGCATTTCAAAAAGCCATTTTTGAAGTCTGTTTCATATCAAAAAAGTATCAAAAATATGTTAGCTAATACACTGTAATAGCCCAGAGTAATTAAACACATTTGAAGAGAAGCAAGAGAGCTTTGGCAGTACAAAGAGAACAATGCTCTTGCATCTATGAGAGCTGTGGCAGCGCTGCCTTCTCCCAGCCCGTGCTTTTAAGATAAAATATTTATTAGTCATTATGTCAGCAGCTTCAGTTATGTTTTGAAATTCAGAAATTTCTTCCACAAGTACAGTTTTTTGTCTTATAGCACAGCATGTTTTATTTTAAACAGATTACAGTATAAACTATGTACTCGTGCAAGGTAGCAGCTTAAGTGTTAATGTATTGTTGGCAAATGCACCTGAAGAAGGCAGCCCAGTCACAAAGAGGTTTGTACTGCGACCAAACGTATTTTAAAGCAAGTAATCTTCGCTCACATTAGCTTTCTGTAATTATACCATAGTTGCTTTTATAACACCTCTGGGTGGGGTGGGCTCAGCTCTCATCTTAAAAGCAGCCTGGTTGCTTTCACTCAGTAGCGTTTTCTTAAATTACAGTGTTGCCCAAATACTTATTAAATTCTCTGTTTTCAGTCTATCATTGCTGAGTTTGGAAATTTATCTGAAGGAAAGTAGTCATTCACTGCACTTCATTACTAAAAGTATTTTGTCTAACTCTAAATGCATTTTGTTTTTTTTCTTCTCTGTATAGTTCCCTATACCCATCTTTAGACAACCTTTTAACTCATTTTATACTAGTGATTTATACAACTTTGGAGCGTGGGGATGACAGTTTAGGAAAGCAGTTTGGACCATCGTTAAAACAGAAGAGACTATAAACCTTATGTTTTGTCCTGAAATCTTCATTTTAAAAGGTTCTAAAGAAATGGAATAAATATCCAAAATAAGAAACAATCACATCAATCTTTTTTCTGTTATCAAAGCAATTATTTCCAGGCACTAATGCTTCATGAAACAGAAACACCGAGAAACACTTCAGTAGCTGAGTGGGGGGAACCTGGACTCATTACTTAAGGTTCTTTAAAGAGACAGGACAGCAAATACAATCTCATGTTGGTCCCAGTTTTAACTGAAGTTGTATTACATTAGTTCTTCCATACTAATTTGATATACCTAATATGTACAGAATTGCAATAATTCACATTACACACATGTAGATTAAAACAAGGGGTATTCCTCAGAGCTAGGATGCAAGACAAAATCACTTCACATGTTCCACTGCCTTTACAAAACACCAATGCCCCACAGCATCATTCCCTCCCCAGTCCATTCCTTCTAATTCTCACCTCTGGCAAAGTAGAAATGTTGTTGTTCTCCAAGTTCAGTTCATCAAGTTCACTGCATTTTGCTAAAGACTTCGGAATTGCTGACAGCCTATTGTACCTCAGGCCAAGACGACTTAGACTGGACAGGTTTCCTACAGGCAGAAAACAGGTATTAATATATTGTTAGAATCACAAGGGGCACAGAACAAGGTTTGGCTTCTGATTCTCCTGTTGTCTCACACTCTACATTTCAAAATTTCATATGGCGAAAGGGAACTATTATCCCAAAACAAGAGATACATCAATTCCTATGCTTACCAATGCTGAAGTCAACCATGCAGAAGTAGATTGTGCATATTAAATATTCTTCTGAAGTTGTTCACAACACAGTAACCAAGCAAGGCTTATGTCCTGTTGTAGAAGTCCTTCTGTCCTGATTTTACTACCAACAAAACAGGCTATCATTTTCCAGATGTTCCCAAAATGACTTTTTTCCAATTACAGATAGTATCATTCAATGCCACGACTCATATTACCAGAACTTGGGCATGCATCATACAGCTCAGGTCCTGGCAAAACAATTTCCACTACAGGAAAAAAAAAAAAAAAACAACCTTTACCTTCCTCCAGTAACAAAAAAGTTTTTAAAAAGTGATAGGAAAAAATCCCAAAACTTCCAGGTTTTCTGAGCAATACTGAAGGGAAAGTCTGGAGGAAGTCTGCAAAAATCTGGACAATATGCACGTAAAAATATTTTTGAATATTGCCAGGCTGATGGTCCTGGTTGATATGACTTTCTGTCAGGGAAAAAAAACAACCTTGAGGGAATTGCAACTTGAAAATTTCTCATCTGAAGCTCCGTTTAGCCCCAGCCTTTACCATCTAAGAAGTACTAAAGACCAAAATCAACTGCTTAAGGATGTTGTTTAACTATAGGGTACTGGGGCATTGAGCCTCTCCTGCAGGTAATAAGACCTTGAACTTCGCTGAAAAGTCAGCTGGCAAATAGTACAAAGAAACTTGTCTTCTGGCTCATCCCTACAGTCAGAAAAGGTGTCTGTAATTTGTAACTCGTCTGTAACGTGTAATTCACACCACTGGAGCTTGGGAAGATGTTCACACAATCAGTTCCTTGCAAAACATTTGTTATTTTACACTCACTTTTACAACCACTTATGGCACAACATGTTTGTTCTGCAAACTGAAGTACCAGACAGACACATTAGAAAATAAACATGGGATTTAACAAACAGCAGCATGAATAACCAGAAATAATTTAGAAATATGAAGGAACTTAATATGTACAATCAATCTAACTACTCATTAAAGGAAGGCTGTATGAATGTCTAGGCACATGTACTTACACAAAGGTTATTGGAACACAGCCAAGGAAGAAGTAAATGTAGTGTATGTCTGCTAGACAGAGGAAAATTTTCAACAAAGAAAGTAGCAAAATATCTCTTTCCTGAGCTTGGTCAAAATATACTTTAAAAATGTCCCGACATCAACAAATAGCTGGGAGTGTAGTTAATAAAAACTGGAAATTGGGAATGCTGTATGATTCACTGTAGTTACCAAAATGAAGAGTCACAAGAGCAGTGAAAGTAAAAAAAAAAACCAAACAAAAAAAAAATCACAAGAAACCAATCAAACAAAACAAACAAACAAACCAAAAAAAAAAAAAAAAAAAACCACACAAAATAAACCCACAAAAAAACCCCCTAACCCCACCCCGAAACTACTGGGGATCAGGGGGAGGGGGACACCAAAACCCACAAAAACCCTTTTATAGCACAAAAATTATCTACATCTTACAAATCAGGAAAGAGAAGAGGATAAATTTCCAGTGCTTATCTGACATTTAGCTAACAAACTTGGCAACAAATTTTACTTAGTACCATCAATAAATAAACAGAAGTCAAAAAAGGGGGCCACTCAGTATTACTTAACTAGTAGTATCTCCTATTACAGTTTTTATT